>CM077464.1:21532439-22204604 GCA_039654755.1 Calcarius lapponicus
GAAAACCCCATTTTATCAGCAGTGACAGTGTGGAAAAATCCACTCTTGATTCAGCCCTCTGTGCAGTGACAATCTCCTCAGCTTCTTGGGAATTAGTTGTTGTTCTGAACCCCACTATTATGCAGCAGCTGCTTCCAGGGTGACAGACACAGGTTGTGAAGGGACAGATTCCTCTTCTGGATTACATTAATGAAGAGTATTTCAGGATTTACTTTTAACAACTCAAGGAGACTGGCAAGATATTCAGAATAGTGCACTAGAATACAAGTAGTATCTTGAAATAACTGGTGATCTTTTTCCACAGTTGTTAAGCCTGTTTATGTTAAGTTAAGCCAGTGGTGCGGTTGGTGCTGTCCAATGATGTAAAGATGATAAGCAATAAAACCACCTATTAAGGAGTGGAAAGAGGTCAAACAAGTGAGGAATCCATATGTTGGTTCTTGGGAAGCACATTGGGAAAGTGGGAATTGGCAGCAGTTGATATGGAGGCATCATCAGGTTGAACTGATATGAAGGGAGATAGTCCTGAAATGGTGTTACTTGTGCAGCCTAGGACCTCAAAGAATCTGATTTTTTTATGCTGGCACAAAAAGCAGGAGTATTTAAACTATGTTTGCTGATGGTGCAAAGCTAACAGCATAGAAAAGAATCAGCATACCACACAGTAAAAGTTAGCAAACAAAGAGGAAGGCTTGGCTGTGTTAGTTACAAGTGAGCCACCGGTGTGATATGCTGGAGTGAGGGAGAGAGAAAGATAAGCACAATCCCCAGAGCTTGGCTAAAAGAGTGGAAATTTTCCAGTACAGAAAAGGAAATATTTCACAGTTGTGGTCATCATGTTCATAAAAGGTGAATTCAGGCAGGTAGAGACAAAGTGTGAAAATATAATAGGATAGTGAAATGAACAGATATTTTATTTATTTATTTAGCAAAGTCAAGCCTGATAACAGAGCTTATGGCTGTCATTGGAGGGGAGAGGAGGAAGAATAAATTTCATTTAAGGCATAAAAAAATGGTGGACATAGGAACAAATATGAATAAGCTGGTCAGGTGTATTTTGATGGGAGGTCTCTAATTATTAAGGGAGCAAGGTAATAAATAACCATCTGATAGAAATAGTCTTCCAAAAGAAGAAATGAAGGCCAAAATCTTGTTTCAGTGAGCCCCAATCAGTTGGGCAGGAGTACATGACGTGATTACTTGTGGCAGAGGACAGTGTCTCTGTGATGTAGGCAGATCTTGCATTCACATCTCCTGATAGTTGAGTGAAAAATTCTGATGACACCCCCATATATATTCAGATAACTGCAGAGTGACACTGATATTAAATCAAAGGAGGCAAAGCTCCTTTTTATGTTAATATGAAGAAGAATAATTATGCATATTCCTCCATTTAAAAACCTGTTTAAGTAAACATGTATGGCAGTTTTGTAAAGTAGTTTATAATTACTGACCATTTTTCATAGCCTAAGAATTGTTATTATATAAGGTATATATTAATTAGGAAAAAATCATTTGGGGTTATGAAAATCTTTCTTTTTTTGCACTTAGGCTGTAGAGATACCTAGAGAGAATGCCTTTCTTTGGCTGTCTCTAAGTAAAATTAAATTACCCAGTCATTGCCTCATCTTGTGACGGTACCAAGAAGAACTGGGCACAGTTAATTTCAAGTGTAATATCAAATGGTTTGTATTCTGTACTTCTTGGGGGAATAAAGATCATATAGAAGAACACAGACCAGTTGCTTGAAACAGCTGTAGATCAGATTCAGCAGAGCTCAGTCAGACACCTGAGCTGTTTGTATGATCCACAGAGGTCAATAAAGATCTAAAGCTCTAAAGAACTTGGATAGTGTGAGTCTATCCTGCCTTGCTAAGAAAGACAGGCCATAATAAATGCCATTTACTTTCTTTATTTTTCTTTGATTTTGTCTCTAGTATCCTTTAGTAGTTTCTGGATGTAGTGGTTTAACCCCAGACAGCAATTCAGAAGCCCACAGCTGTTCACTCTTTCCCCTATACCCTGTGGGATGGAGAGGAGAATCAGGAAAGGAAAAAGCTTGAGTTAAGAGCAATTCAATAATTGAAACAAAGTGTGTATCGTAATACTACTGATATTAAAATATAATAATAATGAAAAAAAGAGAAGAATAAGCCCCAACAGGTGTTGTACAATACAATTGCTCACCTCTTGGCCAATTCCTCCCAGTTTCTACACTGGGCATGGATGTTGTGTGGTGTGGAATATCCCTTTGGCCAGTTTGATCAGCTGTCCCAGAGGTGTTCCCCCCTTCCCCAGATTCTTGTGCAGCTCCTCACGTTCAGAGCATGAGACACTGAAAACTCCTTGGCTCTGTGCAGGCACTACTCAGCAGCAACCCAAACATCAGAGTGTTACCAACATTATTCCCATCCTGCATCCAAAACACTGCACTGTACCATGTACTAGGGAGAAAACTACCTATACCCTAGACAAAACCAGGACAATGGAATAGAAGGCTTCATGCATTAGTTTTCTCTTAGATGCAGCTCTACAAATGCTTCTAGAACCAGTATTCTCACTGTTCCTAGAGGGATTGCTCATGTTCATACACTCACAGCATGCACAATTAGTGAGCACCTCTTTTCCCTCCTCATTTGCGCTCTGATTGTTCTGGGCCTGTACAAGAATTAGGGTGGTGTTGTGTGTCCAACATTCCATTGCTGGAGCTCACTTAAATATTTCAGTGACTTTTTAGCCTGGCATCTTTACCATTTGACCCCTGACATGGATGTAACATCTGTGCCAGTGGTAGCTGTGACCTCATTTATTTGAGCATGGTTTCAAAGACTGGGTAAAGGTAGTGGAAGAAAGATGACTTCAGTGATCTGCGTTAGGTGGGAATCTCTGAGATGCCACATCTCCTGTGAAGATGAGCTCATGACAAATTAAGCTTCTATCAAAGGATGGCAAGAAGCAAGATCCGTCATAGCTGAGAAGTAAACAAGTGTTAATAGTCCCGATTCACACATTTTGATCACGTACCAGTAAAATATTTAAATTTACCAATAAAAATCTATTCTCAACCTGATGTGGGGAAATATAAAAATGCCATCTATGTTTGGTTCTGTTGTATTGAAGATATGGTACTGTATATTTTATATGAAAATGCTGATTTGTATTCCAACCGCATGTTGTATTTATTGGCTGTATTTTAAAAATTGATAAATATATTAGTACATTCTTTTCAACAGAGAAAAATAAATGACTCAGAGTCCTGACATCTTTAGACAACATTTACATGCAAATCTGTAACTCTTCCCTAAAGAAGAGCTAACTGGAACCCATGTCGAAAGATAAACAATAAAAACACTATGTCTGTATATTTTTGTTTATATATTGCTAAGATGGATATGTAATAAAACCAAAGCTATCACTGATGTATCTGACAGATATAGATACTGCACATATAAATATTGGTGTAACTACTGATGCTGCTGTTCCCTTTGATATGAACTTTATATAAAGTTTAGAACATTATGCAGTAATCCATTTGCCATGTCAAGGATGATAACCTAGAGTTTATATCATTGGGGCAGACATCTGGAGCTATGTTAGAAGTGAAATGGGAACGAAGCAAGTTAAGTGCAGAAGCTAAAACCAAAGCTAGGGAAACATTACAAAGTAGCATCAAACTATAGGGCAAGGCAAGATCAGTAGCTGAATTAAAAATTAGTGGTAATTATGATAAATCCAAAATAAGTCATAAGTAGAGGTGTACAAAAGAAACTGGAAAGCAGCAGAATCAAGGACCTGGCCTAGAGAACAGGTTCTTAGACTCCCTAGAACTTTGGGGTATAAGCAGGCAAGCAGAGTGACATGTGCAGCTGCAGGCAAGTGGCACCTTGGGCAGGAAAAATGATAGAGGAGATTGAAACAAGTTTCTGCAGTGGGAAAAAGGGCCAATCCAAAGTAGGACCTGTCTCTTAACCAATGGAGGGACTACTTACAACTATCTGATTATGATAAATCTGGGAAACTAAATGGGCCCTTTTCTGAACTGTGATAGATTATTAATGACAAGGGAAGGAAAGTCATGTTCTGTTATGCTTCTGTTCAGTGCAAGCTGGGTGATAATTTAGGGAAGATGAGTTATTTTTCAGTCCCTCAAGTAGAAGCCTGACCAACATTTTGTTGTAAGAAATGGTTTTAAACATCCAAGCCTCTGGGCATGCACCCAGAAGATTTAGAAGACTTTACTGACAGAGTCTGGACTCACCCAAGTTCTGTCTTAATTAAATTACTGTGTCAATGAAAGACCCAAAATGTGACAGAAGTACTAGTATCTTTCCAGCATCAAGGAATGTGAATAGACCAATTGGGTTATTACGACTAGTTTACTGCGAAATTAATTTTGGGTTAAATAGCGAGGAAGAGACATGGGATTCTACTAGTGATGATATAAAGAAAGTGAATGTAATATGAATGTCATTAATGCTGTTTAAAGTATGACTATGATTTTGAGATTTTTTTCCTAAAGAAATATTAAATATTATAAATATTGTATATTTGATTGGTCAAAGCAACTCTCTAACCATAGAATTTTATGAGGCATTTAGCTTGTACAGCTGCACAACATTGTCACTAGAAAATGAGCACTGCATAATTTCAATAAAACATTAGGAAGAATTTTCACCACCCTGATAGGTCTTGGGAGACAATAACCAAAGAGAATGTTTCTGGTGAGGTCCACAGAGATCTGACCTGGAGTCATTAAATGTTCTCCTCAGGTATTTGGAAGCAAATACACAGTTGTTTTTGGTGACCTGGAAGTTGGTGAAAGATAACAGTGAAGGCATGGGCTGTCCTGTGTGAACTGTGCCTGTACACAGTGTATTTAAAGCAGCTTATAGAAGAATTGTTTATCTGTGTATATGTATATCTTGTGGTTAGGATTACAGGAGGAGATAAAAACACGAATGCAGTCAGCACTGAAAAACATTTTGAGAGACATAGCCAAAGTGCGCTGTCAGCTCACAGTTCAGTGTTATATCTGAAAGGTTTGACTGAATTCAGCATCAGCCCCAGCTGGTGTGGTAAGTAGTAAGTTCTTACGCCCATACTCACTAATCTGGCATCATCTGGGGCTGATGCTGAATTCATTCTGGTAACAGTAGTTTTAAAAGGATGTTAAAAATCTGTTTAAATATGGATGCCTTGATTATTTGAGAGCAGAAGTCAAGCAGATAAGGAAAGGAAAGCAAGGTACAACTTGGTAGGACAAGCTTCCAGGGAAAGTAACATTCATTTTTCTTTTATTGTGCTCCAGTTGCTTCAGGATGCTTTCTGGGAAGTTGTGTTTTAGAGCAACATCTCAGTGTGAAGGTCATTTTATGATCCGTGATGGATTTTAAGACACTGTATGTAGTATCCAAAGGTGACGATCTCTTGCCTGATTTTAGACTTTACCAGAACTGCCACAGTTCTGGTGTGGCCTTGTACCCAGTAGTGTGTTCTGCTGCCCTGACTGCTGTGAGCATGGTGAGTCCATCATCTCCAATGGATTCAGGGGGTTCTCTCAACATTTCTGGTGGGTGTTGTTGCTAACCAAAGGCAGTATGTTCAAAATAGATGCACTTCAGAAATTAAGCTGATAGCCTTTAAGGGTAACTGACGTAATCTTGTTTGGGTTTTGATTTGGTTTTTGAGTTTATTTTTTCTTTGTTTGGGTTTTCTGTTGTTTTTTGGGGTTTTTTGGTAAGTGTTTTTGGTTTCAGTTTCTTTGGTTTTGTTCTGTTTTGGGGGGTTTTTTGTATGTTGGAGAGGATATTGCAGGGAGCAGAATTTGGACTTCACAGTAGGTAAAAAAGAAGAGAGCATTTTAAAGGAAATCCTTGAGACAGCAATAGGACAAAGAATAGATTGGAACTGGCAGACAGAACAATACTAGTTGAGGCCTAATTCCACTTAATAAGGTGTTTCTGGTAAAATAGTGCAGCTAACAGTAAACAGTGGTCTCTTAACCCTTTGTAATCTTCAAAATTCAGTTGATATGCTTTCTTGTTTTCTTCTTCAGATTGGTTCTTTATAACCAAACAAGAAGAGTTACTGCACACATTTGCTGGTTTTATTTGAGAAATAAATTTAAAAGTGGCGCTTTTATAATCAAGCAAATCTGTCTGCAATTTCTATTCTCTATGCAGTCATATCTGTTTTATTGCATGCTGGTTTTTATTGAACTCCAGTTTCTTCCTTCGGTTTCACATTATTTCAGGGTTTTGTGTGATCTTTAGCAATTTTTCACCCTTCTGGTAAGGGCTATCAGCTAGATTGAGAGGCGTCCCTAAATTTATGATTGCCTTTATCAATCATTTATCCAGTGGAAGGCTGAGGTTGGAATTATTCTGGTGTAATTTGCTGTAGCCACCTGTAATACAAGCTCTGATAAACTTCCTAAAGTTTTATTTTAGCAGGTATCACTGTCATCCCATTTATATGCCCTTTTACAGCCCTGTACACCTAAAACACAGTGTGGAAAATGGTTATGATCAGATTTCACTTTAAATTCTTGTCATTAAAATTAATTTCTTTTTGAAAAGTATAAGCTGAAAAGCAAGAACTTCTGCTGTATATGACACAGAATTTCTCAGTCCTGCATTTCAATGTTTTGGGAATCATCTAAGGTAAGAGAGCGTGATCCAGAACTCTCCAAAGATGTGTTGCAAGAACCTGCTACCTACAAAGACTCAGAGGAAGAAAGATCACAGTTCTAGAAGAATAGAATTTAGGCATGAATATATGTGTGTCAGTTTTGATTCTTATTGTAAAAGGGATTTTGCTTAAAAAAGCTGCAGCTCTTAGAACATGGGTTTTAGTCACCTTTCAGCTGGATATAATTTCCAAGCTAAATTCCAAATGTGAGTTTTGGGTATTGGGATGTTCTGTCTCCTGTTCATTTGTCCAAAATTCAGATTTACACTATTGTTGACTTTTAAAAAAGAAAAGGTATGCAAGGAATGACAGTGCTGATCCTGAATATAAATTATATCAAGCAAATTGATGCAAGATAAAATTACCAAATCAACCTTTTTTAGTCTATATTTTATGGAATATCTAAATCTATGTTTGGCAGTAATTTACTCTTGCCCATGAATTTCTGACAGTTTCGATTCTTTGGTCTTATTAATCAAAGTAGTCAGCACCAGAGCAATTTTTATGAGACTCACTAGTCATAAAAAATTTATTATCAGATAAATCAAAGAAACAACTAGCATCTTAATAGGGTGAACAAAGTGGCATGTAAAAGATCATTCAAGACTACATGCATTTGACACTTGTGTACTGCATTTAGTGCTGGAGTCAGATGTTCTGCTTGCATTTTCATTAAAATACTCATGACCATGACAAAATTGCTGCCTTTAGTACAGGATGTTTCTTCTTTTTTTTATATATATATATATATACATACATACACACATACGGACATACACATACACACACAGACACATATAGATATATAGATATATCTGTGAGTGAAGCAGTCACAAGAACAAAGAGTCACTTCAAGTTGTCCCTATAGTGAACTGAGCACCTGAGGGCCCGAGACAGTTCACCAAATAACTAAGCCATGCTCTTGAGGCCCAGAGGGGAAGGGCTGGGCCTCCTGTGTGCTCCAGCTGGTGCTGGCTCTTATGTGACCATGAAGCAAGGGCTTTCAGGGGCTGATATGGTGGGAAGCTTATTTTGGCAGTTCTAGTCTGAATTACGTCCTTGAGCTCAGTGCCTGGCAGCCAGCACTAGCCCAGCAATGCAACCACAGCAGAGGTGGCCCAGCTGAAGCAGGTTTAAGCTCCAGGGGCTGGTGACATCAGCCCCTCAGCCATGTGTCCAAAGGCATGAGAGGAGAACCTGAGTCTGCTTCATGCACCAATGAAGCAAACCTCCTAGGAAGAGAACCAAGTGCTTTTAAGAACTGAAAAATTAACCCCACCCACCATCAGTAAGCTAATTGGAAGTCTGGATTTCTCTTGTGTTCAGAAAATAGGGGAAGGAGGAAGTTCCAACAGCCTGTGTTTCACATGAATCTGGTGATGCTGAAAATATGCAAGTCTCATTAATGGAATTCTTGTAGGTAGCTTTCATATGTTTTGTGTAATAAAAAATAACTGAAGAGAGATTGAATTTATTCTGTGTTAATAACAAGAAAGGATGTTTCTGGATGGCTACCAAGTGATGCAGAACTGTGAACAATACAAAAGAAACCCTACTGTTCCCTATTCCACTTAATGCGTGCCTTTCCAGGAGAAACATATTTAACTTCAGCATTATGTTTTTCTGTGTTTGTGGTCCTAAGTGTGACTGAAAATAAGGCTGCCTCTGGGGTGAGCTGCTTGCAGAAATGCTCTTGTCTTGTAGCCTTTAATGTTTGCCTCACTGGTCTGATTCCAGTTAAGTGAGTTATGGCTGAAAGTGGTTGCTGTGGGTTGTTCACTTTGGTGTGTATGCAAGGTGTAAGGGAACTAGATACAGTTCTCTTATTTCTCTTCCAAATACAGCTTTAAAAGTGTGGCTTTAAAACATACTGGTAACATCCAGTAGTCAATGCTAATATCTAACTGCACCTGCACATTTTCTTTCTTTGTTGGCGTACTTACAGTTTAATCTGCATGAATCTTTCTTGAAGAGTAGAATTTTATCTTCTTTTTTATTCTTGGGATAAATCTAGAATGAGACGTGGAATTTCTAACCTGTTGTATTTGTCATTAACATGTCAAAATAACGAACCCTCTCTGTTTACTTTTTATGTGGCTGCTACTCAGTAGTGTTTGCATTCAGAATAGAAAGGACTAATCTTCTCTAGTCTTGATTTTAAGGCAGACTGGGGTTTGGACTGGTACATGTTTGGGACAGCTTTTTGGTCAAAAATATAAAACTACAGTTAAGGGAACTGTTAAATTCAGTGCTGTGTGAATTTAACACATGCATGGTATGAATAGATTTTCATAAAGTAAATTTGGAAGCATCTGCTGGATGATAGTGGAGTGGGCATTTGAGTTTCAAGTCCTTCTTCAAACTGCAGAGGTATTCAGAAGCTGACAAGTTGTAGGATAGAATCCCAGTTCCATGTCTGTCACAGATCTCGTGTAAATTTAGTGACTTTTCAAAGGTCTCAAAACAAGCTGTCTTCACCTCAGGGCCATAAGCTCCCAGAAACTGTGCCAGTAGACAAAGGTGAGCATGGATTTGCAGTGGAGAATTGGCAGGTCAGATGGCTGCTAAGAAATCAGCCAGTCAGTGCAGACTAGTATTGGAGCACACAGTTCTGTTTTTTCCCTTCTCTGGGAACTCAGCTCATTTCATTCCCAGTGTGAAATCTGCCTAGCCAGGGCTTTGTTCTCCATAACTTCACCAGGATTTTCTTGAGTGCTATAGACAGGACAAAGGCATAAAGATCTACTCTTCAGCTCACAGGGGGCAAACAGAGTTTAGGTCCAAGATCTCACAGTCCCTTCCATGGAAGTAACCACTGATAGAAAGAGTCAAGAGATGCTGTAATATGGAGAACTTGAGGGACCGATGGTGTTTTCATTTTTATGAGGTTATCTCTTCTACGTTGCATTTTTAATAGAAGCTGTTGAGGGTGAATTTTGTTTGGCATATTCGGACACTTCCTCTGCCTGACCTGATGCATCTGAGGTGGCCTCTGGTGTGATACTTCTGCTATAACTAGGAGACGTGGTTCCAAAACAGTTTTACAAACTGGCATATTAAATTATGTTATATTGCCTGCAAATTTCTTCACTGAGCCATTTTACTTTTTTTGTTTGTTTATTTTTTAATTCGTAATATTGACTCCTTTTTTGTTTGTTTGTTGGTTGACTTTAATTGGCATTTTCATTATGGGCATTGAAACAAAATAATTTCTTTCTGCAGGTGAAATTCTTGCAAACTCAGTCTGGCATTTCACAGTTTAGGTTTTGATTAATTTGTTTACTTTTTGCTTCAGTTTTTGAGACTCTTCTGTAGATACATACTATAGTGAGATTTTAATCTCTTCCAGATATGTTGATTTTTCCTGCTTTCCTCTTTAAGTACAGTCCTGTTCACATCATGAGATGCTACCAACTAGATTGCCCGAGAGGTTCAGGTGTGCCTGTGGTCAAAATCTGGCTGCTAATGGTGTATCAATTCCAAGTGATTGCATAGATTCATAGCTCCAGACAGGGCTGATATGAATTTAAGCATTGCAATAATCTGTACATCCCACATTGTTTTATGGAGGAGAATTTGCAGGTAAAGTTTCTTATCAACCAACCTGAAACCCACAGATGCATCTTACTAGACCAATGACAGTGATGTGAGCAATCGTAAATATTTTGACACTTGAGATTGCAAAGATAAACAATGGCCTTTAACCACATTTATGTTGTGTTGGGATCCCCATTGAGTTATGGCTGTACTGATCATTGCTTCTTTTTAAGTATTGCACTACTTTATTATTTTTTCAGTAATATTTGCTTGTCAGCATATAAATGCCAGACACTAATTGAAACTTAATCTTCCCTTTGCTTGGCAACTCCTGTATCCACTAATTTATACAATTGTTCATCAACTTAGTTCCATTGCTTCATTAAGCTTAATGTTTAGTTTTAATACTTTGAAACTTGGTTTGCTAGAGTTTACTTGTGTTCACAAAGTGATGTGAGTCACTTTCATTATTTCCTCACTGAAGAAGTTACTAGCATTTATGTGTAAGAAAATGAGACCCTCGTATCAAGGGTGAACGTTAGGAATTCTGGTTTCCCTGTATAGGACTGATTCCCTGTATAGAACTGTGATATTAGATAATACCAGGATGTATTTCACACCAAATCTTCCTCTCCATATGTTCCACAGACAATGGAGCAGGGAATCAGAAAGGCTGCTTTCACTTAAACATTTGTACACTGGCATGGGAATATACATGAGCACTGAAGAGAGTATGTATTGGAAAAGTAAGGATGGATGAGGCGAAACACCTCCTGTGTTTCTGATAAAAGGATAGAGGTAGATTTCTAAAAAGTTTATATGTTCATGGTGTATGTGTCTCCACACACTCACCTGACCATAAATATTCTCCCACTTTCTTGTATACATTTGGTTTAGTGCTGAAATTGGCTATTGTTCAAGAAATGCATCCATCAATTCAGTTCCAGTTCATTCTTTACCAGGAGAAGGATAGATTTAGAAAACAATGGCCATTGAAGTGCAGGAGTCTATTGGCATGAAATTTTAAAAAAATTGTGTTAAAAATAAATTTGTAAACATAATATTCATAGGTAAAATACTGAGATTATCAAAATTAATCATGGGATGAACTGATGCAAAATGTAGATATTACAGAATCCAAATTACTATATTCATGAGGATCATCATGAGTTATGTAATTCTAGGTACACACATACTATAGCCTAAAAATGTGTTGTAGGTTTACAACTGACTAACTGATGTGGCAGAATGTAGTCTTTGCATATTTATTAAAATTATTCATAACTGGTTGCAGTCTAGATGAACTGCTCTATTCTTATGTCTTGCTTCAATACATTTTCTTACCCATTTTATCATGACATTATATTGGAAATTTTTCTAAATTTTAGAATGATCCATGAGGCATTTTCCAAAACCCCTATCAGCATCTGTTAAAAACATGTATTTGCAGTTAACATTTAAGAATACTTTCAAAAGGTTTAGTAGCAGTACATATTTTCTATATATAATTGTTTGCTGGGTTTTTTTTAAATGTTTTACTTAGATGAAAAAGGGATATATATTGAAAATTTAGGGTTATGCATTTAATTAAATTCTATGGGCTTATGCATTCTCCAGCTTACAGCTATAAATTGGTTCTTTTAAAAATAAATGGTGGTGAAACATGTTTATAATGCATTTTTATGGCTTACCCACAGATGTCCTAGCAAAGTTACAAAAATCAGTTATATACCTATGGAGTGTGTGCTGTCTTTCACCTCCCCCAGGCTTGTCAGGGCAACAAACTTTTGCTGAAGTAAAAGAAGCAGGATGGGGAAGCTTTCTACCAACATGATGTGCAATTAGAGTGACTTTAAGATAGTCACAGTTACCTTTTCTGGTGGCTGGTTTATAAACAGTGGCGAATTTGTGTACACAGGCCAGACATCTTTTCTTCCAATAGAATTCAAATGAAAAAGCCTGCCTGTAGAAGTATGCATGCAGAAGGAAACCTAAGGTGATGCATATAGTGTATCTTACTTTGCCAACCACATTGTTTTTTGGGGTTCTCTTTTAATGTAATTTGCAAGAAGAAATGGTTTGGCCTTCAGAAAGAAAAATACAGCTTAAAACATTTCCGCATTTTCAGTGTGGAATAGTTGTAAGTTGGTTGGATCTTCTTGTATGAAGCTGGAGGAGTCTGATACTGTAGCTGAAATCTTTTGCTTAATGGTAAATAATTTAGAAATGGGTTACTGTGCTGCCATTTGCAGTCATTTGGTGATGCAGAATATTTTTCGTTTGCTGTCAAAAGCAATTAGAATCTAATGAAATTGAGTCCAAATCATGTGATGAACACTTTGCATTTGATAAATGTCTTGGTGTTGAATAAAGGAACAGTCCTTTTTTAGGTGTTATTATTTCATGTCTTGCTGAAATACACTCAAGATTCCTGTTTATAATTAAATATAAAGCAGTTTAAGAAAAAAACAAACCAATCAGTGTAAAAATTAACCTTGACAAATCTGCGTGACAAACAGCTTTGTGACCACTTCTGCTGTGACCATGTTTTGCCTGTAGAAGGCCTGAGATACTGCAATTGCTTTTCATTCAAACAAAAGACACAGTCCCAGCTGTGCACTCCCTGTTCCCAAAGTACAGCATCTTTGTGTTTATCAAAGGATTTTACAAAGCATCAGAATTGTTTAGACTCCAAGTGATGCAGGAAATACTGCTGCAAGAGTGAAGTCTTCCACATAGACTTAATTCTACAAATAAAATGGGGGGAAATGAGGAAAGCAAGAAGAAATATGATGCAATACATCTGGTTTACCTTCTCTCTCTGTGGAGGTTTCTGGCTGAATTTGCTGGCCAAGTGTAAGTATCCATAAGGAGAAATCCAAAAAATTTCTTTTTGGGCAGCTTATTTATCTACCTCCCGTCTGAGCTCATCCTTACATAAACTAAATAAAATATTTTTCCACACTGATGTTTATTCATTTAGTTCCTGTGCTCAAATGTTTAGGAGTGATGTACCAGGTTGGGGGGCTGCCTTCTCTTTTAACTTTTCAGCAGGATACTATGAAATGTGTTTTTCCTTTACACAACGTGTGATACAGTGGTTCAGAACAGTAGGATCATAGTAGAAGTTCAATGTTCAACTTCATTTTCTCTTGGGCAGTATAAAAGCTCCTCTCACCCTGTGCCTCTTCCCAACTTGTCATAATGGTTTGTATGCCTGATGTGAAGTATGCCTTCTCTGAAGTGATGTTGTAACAGAAATCAGTGTTCATATCGTGGTTACTGGAAGATTTTGCTGTAGCAAAAGGTGGACAAGAAATGTACCTGAAGTGACTGGATTCTGAAACCTTAGAGCTCAGTAGCAGTGAATGTCAAACCATACACTGATTTGAGAGGATTGACCTGCCTCAAACTATCTGTGCAAGAGTGTTTGTCTATGGTTAGCAAAGGGATTTTCTCTGTGTGCAGTCCAACATTTTACACCTTTAGTTGGAGGGCAGTTTGAGAGAAGCATTGTTCTCCAAACAGCCTCTTCCATCTGTTCTGCCAGCACAAACAGTGTAGATAAAAGATATTTGATTACCTTTCTGGGAGTTTTGTAATTAGAAGGTGTCTCTCAATGGATATCCAGCACCAAAACAAGCAGACTGGCTGCAAGCTACTGAGAAACCAGGATGGGTTTGCATTTACAGGTTAATAGCAAGCCAGTGCTATTAATTTCATCATTAAGTCTCTGCAAGCAGTGACACTTGTTGCTACCTGTGAGTCTCCAGGTGGTGGTAGGCTCATGGTTTACTGTCAGCACAATTGTTTTGGGGATGAAAGATGGACCACTAGGAAAGCTTAACCTTTCCTTTCTCCTTCAGAGGGCAAACAGCCCTTTTCCCTCTCAGAACAACGTGACATCAATTTTACCAGGGAAGGCTGGAAATTTTTCAGTCTTGTTTTTTAACCAACATAATGGACAATTTGGGCCAATAACTACCCTTGGTCAGTCCTTCTGTAATAGCAGCCAAGGAGATTCTGTCATCAATTTTTGTATATCCTTTGGTTTCCTGTGAACCTGCTCTGTTGAGGGGAAATGCTTAATGCTCTTGCTATTGCAATCTCAAAAACTTTTAGAGTCAGTAAAGAGTAACACTAGCTCAAACTTTGGACCTTGTTCCTGAACTTCAATTTAATGTAATTGTTATTTACAGCATTAGAAAGTGGTAAACAGCTGCTTGTGCCTGCTGGTTTTTTGTTTGTTTTTTTTTTTTTCTGTTGGTTTGTTGGGTGTCTTGGAGGTTTTTTCCACCTAATGATGCCAACAAAAGTGACCTGGCGTTTTTCCTTTAATTAAAATGGGCCTTTGTGAATTAGTGTGTGAAAATCACGGGATACAGCACTAATTGGAGTTTAGGCAACTGTTCCCCTAACCTTTCACAGTGAAACTTCTAAATGAAATGTTTCAGTTTAATTTAGTAGCTTGAGAGTTTTTCATAGCTAGATATAAAATAATGATTCTTGACCTTTTTTGGACAAATAATATTGGGGGTTTTTTCTGATAAAGCCTTTACAGCATCATTCATTTGTATAATCTTGCCTGTGGTTTGACTGCTTCAGCTCCCATTTGACAGTAGACATCCTAAGCATATAGGAAAAGACTTTGTGTAGTAAACCTCTGACTCATTGATCCCAGCAGCCTCCCTCAAGAGGCAGTAGGGCAGATACTGTTCAGGAAGAGCCATGCCCAGCCTGACTTTAATGTTTCCAGGGATGGGGCATCTACCACCTCTCAGGGTAACCTGTTCCTGCACTTTACCATCCTCATTGTAAAAAACTCCTTCCTTATGTCTACCTTCTATTAGTTTAATACCGTTGCTCCTTGTCCTATGAGAAGAGATCCTCCTGAAAGGTCTGGTCTCATCTTTCTTACAGGCCACCTTCAAGAACTGAAAGGCTGCAGTATTTTTTCGTAGGGTTGGTGCTCCTGCCTGCTGATCACTTTGTTGGCCCTCCTTTGGACTTGTTCTAACAGGTCCATGTCCTTCCTGTGCTGAGGACCCTGGAGCTGGATGCAGTGCTCCAGGTGGTGCCTCACCAGGGGCAGAGCAGAGGGGCAGAATCACCCCCATCGACCTGGCCACCACATAATCACTTCACTGAAAAAATCCAGATCAAGAGTAAAGTCGCTGATAACATTTACAATTTTCTTACATCTTTAGGCTATGATCATTTATATACCGGAAGTTCACAAATCAGATGTTTGTCGACGATGTATAGCAATAGCATAAGCTTTTAACAATGTTAATGGGTTTTAAGTATAAAATTCTAGGCGTCCTAATTGAACTAAGGAAAGTGCTGAAAGTTGCTATTTTTTAGGGAAGCACTCTGCATAGATTTTGAACTCCAATTAGCAATCTACACTGCAGTAGACTAGATCAAAATCAATATTTCTGCCTGGAATTCACACAGCCTCTTTGAGAGACGAGATTAATATGGTTACTGTTCAACTCTGTGTTCTCAATCAGCTCAGTATGTGCACTTGTCATTCATATTTTGTTTTTAGCTTGTTATTCTGACAGAAGAGTCTCTGAGGAACGAGAGGAGAGCCAGTTTGAAGAGTAAAGCCATGTAACATTTACATATTTTCACACTGTTACGGAAGCCGGCTGTTAGGCTTTGAACATTATTTATTCATTTGATGCTGCTATTTGTTACAGACCTCTGAAATATGTTACTGACAGTAACTAAACCATCCATCTCGCTTTAGGATTTCCGCTGATTGCAAATTTTGTTGACTAAGTGGTGGAAAAAAGCTCAAAATATGTTAAAACTAAAAAGACGTGGTTGTATTAGGTTTTTCCTAATACCCTGCTCCCATACTGGGTTGCAGGAGAAGGTTTTTTTTCCAATGTTGGCACATGCACTGACAAAAACATCATGTTGTAGGTCTTGCAAATCATGCAGATCACTTCAGTTTGTGCTGTTGTGTTCTAAAAACCATGCAAATGAGCTTTCCATCATGGTTGTTTACCCAGTGGGTGGAAATATAACCATCATATTCAAACGAGTTGAACCAACTGACTCTAAAAGCAATTACTGGCAACATTGATTTTTCCATTAATTGGCTGAACCCTCTGAAACATGAAGTCTCTAAGGACAGCATCTGAAATGTGTTACTGCTTTTATTGCTGTTATGATTATTAGATTTTGGATGCTACCAAAATGTCCTGGACTCTATTCAAAATAAAAGACAGTTCCTGATCTTGTGAGAACTGAGGAGTCTGAAAGACAAAATGTCAAAGGGAATAAACACTTCCAAAGTGCTTTATAAATTCATTATTACTTTTGATAACTGTTCAGATGCTTCACAATATTAATGGGATCTTATTGAAAATGTTGAGTTATAATGAAATAATTCTTGCCATAGTATGTCAAAAGAGATCTGGATCAAATCCTGATTGCTCAAAAATTTACTCACTTTCTGGTGGAAGAATTTTCAAGACTTTTCAAGAAAACTTAGTTCACCCAAGACCTTACTCACATTATCCAATCTATGTTCTATTTACAGCTTTATACCCCTTCTTTGACTCCCTCTTTGTCATTGCTGTGCTTGTTGTACAGGTCCCATGAATAGAGGTGTTGTATAATTCATTTAATAGCTATAGATACCTACACCTGCCAGGCTACTCCTGCTGGGTGTTAATTTTTGCACTTTACTGGATCAGAGCACAGGTGTCTTCATTGGAAAATAACTCTTCAGAATGACTGTGAATGTTTAAGAACATTTTCAAGTTGTCAGCCATTTTCTTGAGCCAAAGGCAGTGGCTGATTTCCTAGAATAGTCAGTAGTACAGTGGGAAGAACCAGATGTTTCAGTAAATCTCTAAAAGCAGAGATTTCCTGGATGCTGTTTTTAACCCCATCTTAAGAGTCCAGGTCTGACTCTTTCCCACACTCTTGCTTGTTTGGGAGAAGTATCTGCTCTACTGCGCAAAAGGTTAATGCACATTCCCTTCTACTGCTTGGTCCTGACATTGCAATATAAGCAGTTGCTAGCTAAGCATAAAGGGAAAAAATTAGAAGATGTATGACCATGAATAACAGAGACAAATTTATATCAGACATTGTTTTTCTTCTACTTGCTGTGTTGCTTGCCTAGTGACTTGCCTAAATGTTTAGTCATACAGTTGATTTGTGTAGAAAGTTTTCCTCTGAAAAATTGGGAACATACATTTTTGATAAGTATGTTTTCTGTAGGCATGACAGCATGATAAAGTGATTAGCAGAGTTGAAGAGAAGATAAGAGAAAAGGAGAAAGAGTTACAATTTTAAAAATCACCCTTGATGATTTTGCGGGGGAAAAAAGCATTTCAAATATAAATAGCACTGTGTCCTGAAAAGAGTAGCCTGCATTTCAGCAGAACTGAGTGTAAAATACTGACTGAAAGAGTACAGGGTAGGGAATGACTGCTAAGCACTGGATCTGCAGAACGAGCTCTGGAATCACAGAGGGTCAGCATATCCCACCACATCGCTGCAGAGGTGCCTCATGTGACATGGAAAAAGTAATGTACCTGCTGTACTCAGTTCTGTCAGCCCCATTTTAGGCTGTGTCTCCAGCTGCAAAAAACATGAGAGCCAAGGAACAAGCCAAGTCAAAGGTTAAAAAAGCTCACTTACAAGGAAAGGTGGATGAAGTTCAGGGGTTTTCATTGAAAAAAAATGTTGAAATATTTTCAAGCAAGTCTTTGAAGAAGAAGGAAAAAAAGTGTGAGTGAAAACAAGACAAAAAATGTTCAGATTCTCAAATTGACTTCTTTCATCACTGGAGATCTCTAACAGTAAACGTTCCTAAAGGAAACATGAAATCTGGAATGCAGGTTCAGTTTGCTTTCAGCTTTCTCAGCAGAGTTCATTGGAAGATAATAATGTACATTGTCTTAACATTTGTCATGGATTTGTAGTCCTCTTATTTCACCCATCATGTCACTTCATAGCATATGTTTTGCTAGAGGGAGATGTGAGCTACACATAAGACACTACAAGTAGGTTTTCTAATTTTTTTTAAAAATCTTTTGTCCCAGTCCTGAAGACTCTTTAACATAGATGAGTAGGGAAGGGAAATAATTTAATTTACTTTAAAAGTAAATTAAAAGTTAAGTTACAAATAATAAAGTTAAATAAAAATAAAAGTTGAGAACCTTTAAAATATTCTCATGTAGCTGAAAGCACAACTTTATCTGGGAAGAATGTGAGTGTTAAACTCCCAATTTTCCCAGTAAGCAAAACCAGCAATTTGCAGTAGAGAAATGTGGCACAGCATACATTGCCTACCTTATGAGGTTGTTTTCTGCTCTTTTCAAGTTTGGGTTTTAAAAAGTTTTTCCTGTGGGGACTTTTTGGAAGCAGCAGTGAAGCCTGAAAATTTGCCTTCTGTAATCATCTGTGGAAATTTCAGTGTGAAAAGAGGAAATAAATAAAGTTTCAGAGTTTTTTTATTCATCATTGTTTGGTTGTTTTTGGGTTTTTTTTCCCAGAGATGATCACTAGGAAAAAGAAAGTAAAAAACCCAAAATTGACACATCAAGCATATAACTTTAGGATTGTTGTTCTTGTTGAGGCAATTAAAATGCATATTATAACAAAAGTAAAAACTATTTTTCTGGAAGAGTGATGTATTGACAATTAGCCTTACTAGAAATTCTTAACTTACTGGAGAGCAAAGTAGTGTGTGCTGTGCTTTCCTTGCTATGGGAGTTTTCACGGTGCAGTGACAGGAAAAAATATGTAAAAATGCTTAGTGTCAGCTCTGCAGAATGCAGACTTACTAAGGCAGGTTTTCAAGCACAGGCAGGTCTTCTGTTAGAGTGGAATATGTGGGGGGAAAAAATTCTCAGTGAAACAGGAGTAAAAAATAAGGGGAAATCTCTTAAGGAATTAAATGTACTGTCAGACTTATTTGTGCACAGTAGCCAGGTCGGGAGCACAGGACACTGCAGTCACAGAATAGTTACTTAACATGTTCATTTATCATCTCAGGGGAAGAGGATTTTATATTTAATTTCTGCTACTCAGTAAATCATGTTTTCTTGTGCCAGTATTCTTTGCTAATGGGAGGAGCACCTTAAGCTCCATCAGGCAGGGGAAGCTGCCCATCCACAGACCTGTTTAGGTCCTTTGTGAAGTGAGGTCCAGCATATTCCAGCTACCTCAGACTTCCTGCAGGTGCAGAGGGTAGGCAGAGTGTGGGAACTGGGAAATACAGTGATGCCAGATACTATAAATACCAAGTATTTCAACTGTCTGCAAGACAGTCTTTATCATGAAGTGGCAGCTATCATTTCCTTCCTTATCCTTCATACTGTCCCTTTTAACATTATTAATTTATGGGACATGCAGCCAGCAATTCAGTGTTTAATACCAGGAGTGTATGGATCCTCAGCATCTCAGACAACTACCTCACTGTTGTACAAAAGGTCTTAAAATCAATTAGATTGAGAGACCTGTGTGCTGAAATAAAGTATTTGATATGGTTATTGAAAGATAGATATAAACTTTTTGGGTGTTGAAAAGCTTCAGTGGTAATTGTACTCACATTTTATGGTGACAGAAGAAAGGGGAGTGAGGCAGGAGAAGTAACCATTTTAAAGACTGAAGCTGGAGAGGTGACAGACATCACTTCATCAAACATAAGCACAGCTTTAGTAAAGAAGAGCAGCAATATTCACAGCAAAGCCCAGCAGTTCAAAAAGGTATGCTTAGATAATCTGTACATTCTGTCTTTTTGGTCTTCTTGTTCACTTATGCCTGTGGTACCTGATTTTTTTATATATAAGCCAAATTTAAAAGAGCTATTTCAAGATCCATAAACCTGATGATGTTGTATATGCACAATGAAAGCAGATGTGTTACTCTGTGTCATTATTGTTTGTGGAATTATTTAAAAATCTTAGTGTTTTGTTGCCACCTTTCCTCTATTTACACCTCTTAGATTTTTGGTTTATGAGCAGCAAAAGCAAACTGTCACTATTTGCTATAAATTGAAGCTTTTAATATCTATGTCTGTTCTACAACATTTGTCAGCTTTGAGTATTCTGTCAGTGGAAAATAAAAATAGCAGGAAATCTTAGCAATAGTGGCACTGAAAATTTATCTGCTTATGCTCAAAAGGTGTAAAATAAAGGTTTCAAGAATAAGCAATTGTAGTTTTCCTTAAAAAATGCATTTGCTGTGGCTAACAGTAAACTCTACATACATCACCACCAAAATAAATGACAAAGAATTTGTATGCAGTGTAGTTATCTACACAAAATACTATTAAACCCTTTAAACATAAGAGATAACCAAATAGATACTGTTTGTCAGACTCCACGTTGGGTGCATTGTTTGACACAAAGATGAAGTTGTAGAAATGCTCTGAAGAGTAGTTCTGCTCAATAACTGAGGTGTTTTATCAGCTTGTAAAACTTGACTGTCATGTCACAGTGTTTTAAAGTGCAAAGATATTTCAAATGTAAACTTCTTCCAATAGCATTGTTTTATTTAATATGTAAGTGTGCTTGGTAAAACTGGTATGTACAAAAAACTAAAAGTTTATGTACGCTGTTATGTTTTGTTGCTCTTATTTTTCAGTGTTACTGAGGAAAATGCTCTTTCGATAATTTTCCTGAGTTTTTCTTTGGTTTAAGATTTCCTTTATTCAGTAGTATTTTTCTCTCCTTGAGGGAAAAAATAAACAGCTAATACATCAGCTTTAGTGGTTTTATTCATTAGTGAAGCCTGCTTAGAGCAACAGTACAAACTGTGAGGTTCAAATGTATTATTGTGGTGGATTACTTGTTACAGAACAGGACTCTGGGACAGCCCTGGCTGGATTTTTACTTGTCCTTAACTGAAGTGTTTTGCTTGCAGTGGGACTAGTTCAGTTCTGCCATCACAAGTGTGTTATATCTAGCCTGAAACACAGTTTTCCACCTAAAACAATTTCTCCTTCAGATTGACTTTTCTCTCATTTTATTTGTGAAACGTCAAACCAGGTAGTTATGGTTTTAGTCTTAGGAGACATTCTGGCAAGTGCTTGTCTCTTGTAGTCTTTCTGTTAAGTAGTGAATGGCTAATGTTTTCATTTGGTTCTTTTCTGGCAGTCCAAAAGCCAGTAGCTATCATTTTCCTCTCCAATAAACCATCTTGTTCGCAGTCCTCCTTTGAAATTGTGAGGCTCATTTCGCCAGAAGACGAATGTGATTAAAAAAATACTTTCCATTTTAGGAGAGAGTCTACAAAAATTTTATCTGATCAAAAAGTAAGTGTTACAAGATTGAATTCCTGTCCACTGCGGAAGTAATTTTTGTCTGACAGTGCCTTCAGTCTGCTGTCAGTGTCTTTCAAGAGTAATACAGGAATGTAAAGATGGAGGGGGGAGACTTACCTAGAGAGGGATAAAATTATTCCTCTGGGAAATACTTTTTGTTTGTTTATTTCACAGCAAAGGCTCGAGTCTATTCTTAAATGAAAGGGCAGCACAACCGAGATGGGCCCAGCACGGAGAACGTGACACATAGTACTTCTGTAATTTAAATGAAGGCAAAAAGGTTCTTAATTATGTCTTTTTTCTTTTGGATTTTGTTGAGCAGAATTGTAAATAGGTGCACAGTCATGATAAAATGATGGTTTTGTCTAGGAGTTCATTGTGCAATTGAAGCCTGTGAAACAATTTTTCTTATTCTGTAATTTTCAAAATATTTATTAGTTTAAGATTATGCATACCTGTAAAAGTATCTAAAAGTGACTTGTGTACTCCACATCTAAAAAAATACAACAAAATCTCTACAGCCTGGAATCATACTGAAAAAAATGTGAAAAATTAAGTCTATTGGGTGGCAAAGCAAAATTTACTATTTTAGATTAGATGTACAGCAGAAATAGTTGAGGAGTTGCAAATTCAGACCTTAAAAGTTTTCAGTGGCATTACCCACTTAGGAAGGGAAGGCACTTAAATCACTTAAAATAATTACTGTTGGAAAACTTCATACAATAAAAAATACCAATCTGCAGAAATAGAACTGAACTCTCCACCCTGGAGAGGAAATTATCAACCATGATGTGTAAGAGTGCTGTTAAATAGTTAGTGGCATGATAGAGTGGAAGAAGAAACTTAACTAAATGTTTCTCATAATCTAGGAATTTAGAGATGATCTGGGACAGATGGAAGAAGGGAGGTGGCTTGGGTTTTAGCATGTCATTCCTTTCCAGCCTCACTCTGCTGCTGTCTGAAGGCAAAATTGCTTCTTTCCATATTCACTTCACCATTTTTCCCACAGAAAATAAATTGAGCTGCATGGACCAGACCGAAATCTGCTCTGTAGTAGCAGTAGTGGTCCATAGCACGTGCCATCACCTAACCCAGGCACTCCATCTGGCTGCACCATTACCCCCCAGATGGCAACTTTTGCCTTTGGAAGGAGCTGTATTCCCATCTCCCGGACATTCCTTGGATGCAGCTAGAGTACTCATTGTCAGGGAAAATGCGTAATAGTCAGGTTATTGGCGATGGATCCACCTAAACCTCTGTGAGCAGAAAAACTCATTATTCAGTCATACAGACATGGGAGTTCAGAGAAGGTTATGCAGAAGTCACCTGTGGTTGACAGGAGGGCAGAGTGACACATACCAAAGAGAAATGCATTGAGACTTGGGTGGGCACCTCCTGTAATGCCAGCATCTGTTTGGCGTGGGCAGTGCAGCAGTGGGTCACATGCTTTGAGTGCCTTTAGCAGAAGAGCAGCTGAGGTGTTGTACTGTGCCAGGAGATGTCCCAGAAAAGCATCTCTGGCTCTGGTGGGTTCAGTGCTGGCCAAACACCAGTGCACCCACTAGAATATACTTACTCATTTCCTGCTGTGAGATAGGATTAATTAGGAGGAAGGCAAAGCAGGCTCAAAACTTTAAAAGGGTATAAAGAAAAGCTTGTTCACAGAACTAAAATGATAATAAGTATCAGAATAAAACCTTTAGAACACTCCTCCTCCCCCCTACAACCCTTCTTTCCCACTGACAATGTACAGAAACAATACAGTCAGTTTATCACCTCTAGAATAGTCAGTTCACTTAGGGAGAGGAGTCCCTCTTGTCAATTTATGGAGACTTCTCCACAAGAAAACAGTTCTCTCATTGCTTTTAATTTCCACGCATAGCAGCCGCCCAGGAATCTGCAATCGTGAAGTCCCTCCCATCTTTCACAGCTTTCCCACAGCTGCGTTTATGGGTCATGTCAACTTATGGGGTTCTATTTTAAGGATGAGCTGTTCAAGAGCAAAGATTCTCTTTATCTATCTCTGGGATCATCTTCATCTCTGGGAACAGAGGCCTTCTACTTTCCCTGGGGGTAAATGGTCTTCATCACTCTTCTCTCTCTGTTCAAACTTCTCATGGGATCGCAGCTACTTCAGCATCTGCTTGTTTTAGCATGGATACCTTTGCTCATATCTACAATTTGAACACTTCTTCCCCTCATACTTTCAATAAGTTACAGGGAAAAAAGAGTCTGATGTATCAATTATATCTTCTCCACATAGCCTTTCAAAAGGATTTCAACCCAGGACTTGGGGCATTTCCTCAACCCTCCCATCTGGGACTTTACGTTTTCTTACTGACCTCTGTGTCTCATGTTGTTCCTCTATGTGTGTTCACTCTGTCCTCTTCTCTCCCCCAAGGGAGGACTGAAGGTCTGTAAGTCTTACCTGTGCACTGAGTTAGTATCTTGCCGGGGCCTGCAGATGGCCACGTGATCCCCACCGTGGTGGGAGGCCAAAGCAGTGGTGATGGATCTTCAGGCCCACGGGGGCTGTGTCAGGCTCAGCCACGTGCCCGGTCTCCAGCCCTGCTGCACTCAGTTCCAGCTGCAGGGCCACCTCTGGGTTTTTTTTATGGCGGCCACCCTGGGGGAAGGGCCAAGATCTCGGCAGCCAGGTGAGGCCTCAGCGGTCAGTGCCTTCCCTCCCTCTGCCCAGCAGCCGCTGGGGCCCAGCCCGGCCCCGCCAGGCCACGAGGGCCATGGTGGAGCAGGCCTGGCCCAGGCTGCGTCTCGTTAGCCCAGAAGAAAGAGAGCTTTTCCTGGGGTTTGCTCATTTTTAACATGTGTGTTGACAGAGGCATGTTCAGCTATCTAGTGGTTAAACAAAGTGTCAGTATTCAAAACTAGTCAGTTTTGCTGGGCACAGAGGAAGCTCACAGCAACTCCTCTCAGAAAAAATCACTTAAGTGGATGGCTCCAATGCAAAACCAGCACACTGGCACCTGCTCCCCACCAAGCTGCCATCTTGGAAGAGCTGGAGGTATGGTTTCTTCCACAGAGGACAGGTAAAAGGAGCCCTGTTTTCCTCTGAGAAAGAGTGTCTTCTGGTACCTGCTGGGTTTCTGTGATTTGAATACGTGCAGTCTGACATGCCACTCGGGCAAGGTTGCTGACCCATGGTCTACACGGAGTCACTGCTGCACTGGCTGAGGTGCTGCACTTGATTCAGGTCAATTCAGCTTTTGGGGCTGGAAGCTATTTTTAAGACCTCAGCTGCTACAAGGTTCCCTGCCCTTTCTTCAGTGCTGAGGCTCAGAGCAAGGGTGACGTGCACAGTCACAGGGTCACATCACCTCCCAGCGAACCAGCTGAGACCCTGAGACCTACCAGAGCACATCTTCATGTCCTGAGGCAAAGGTGCTGTACCCTTCCAGTGGGGTCACTTGCCAGTCACTGGGTGGCTGGAGGACATGGTGCAGACAGCTCCTTCGGGAGCAGCTCCTCAGCTGTAACTGTGCAGCCCAGCATACAGATGGTGACTTGTTTGTCAAGTCATGCCATTTGTGAAACTGTAGTCTGCACCTTAGATAGCGTAGGGGATCTTTGTCCATCTCATTTTCACATATGGTCAGCATGTATATTGTTTTTTAGGCTAGTTTTGAAATACATAGAACTTTTAAAAATATTTTTCTTGTACCCGTGAAATATCTCACCTGCCTTTTGACAGAGTTATAGAAGCTTCAAAGCAACCATATAATGATGTGAAATAGTTTTCTTTTAAAAACATCTAGTGGTCCCAGTTCTTATTTATGTTTCCTAGATTTGTAACTTCAACAACAGTATTTTTAAAAGTCAGAAAAAGTGGTCTCATCTATTGGTTATATTTTTTGATGCTTCGGAAGATCTGTTTAGTTTTTATGTTGGAAGCCAGCAGGCTGTTTTAGAACCTGATGAAAAACATTGAGAAGTAATCATAAAGCAAGGCTTTGGGAAATCACAGGAAGCAGAGTTCCTGGTAAATATATTAGATCTGTAGTACGATTTAAGGACAGTACTTTTAAGGAGAATGTGTTTTGCAGAAATAACATTTGTCATCAAGTCATTCTTTGCAGGTAAGCACCCTTCCTTTGGTGCATTGCAAGAACTCCTGGGCATGTAAATAATATCAGGAATGTCCCTGGGAGCAGGGCCTAATGTGGAACAAGTGCTTCTCTGGTGCTTCTGCTCCCAGAGAACTCTCCCTTTGTGCTTCATATAGCAGTCCAAGCTGATTGCTCAGATATTTTTAAGAAAGCTTTTCTTACCGTCACCACATCTTTACACACTTCAAATTGTGAGCAATTATTTCTTCCTTTCAGTCCAGCTGTTTCCTAGGCATTGCCAGTTGAAATGGTTTTCCTGTGCTCATTGGTTCAGTAGCTTTGGTGAATTGGTTCAGTGACAAATGCCTTTCAAAGTTGTCCCTCAGACCTGCAGAACAGTGCTCTGATGTGACAGGTAATCCCAGTGCCTTTGAAACAAGAACTCTCAATATAACTGCATTTTATTATTCACACTTGGGCAATGGTGATCTTTTTTTTACTTTCTTGACAGTCTGTGTGCAAAAGAATATGTATGTGTGTGTAATTTAATGAATGAGTCTGTTGTCCTTTTCACCTCGCTACTTCCTCCCAATCCTAAAAACAAAAAGGAGAAAGAACCAACCTATTTCTTAGAAGCAATTTTGATTAATGCATTGCTTCAAAATTCTGGCATTAGGAAATAGAAGAAACCTATTTTGGATAACTGAATTTTTCTGGAAGTCCTGCTTTTAAAAGTGGGTTTATATCTTTGCCTGGGTTAAGTGATACAGCAAATGCTTTTGATATAATATTTGTGTTTCATCTGAAGGCTGTAAATATTTCTTTTTAGATCTGCCTCTGATAACCCTGTGTCTAGCAGAAATTCTCCCTCTGACTGAAGCATATCCATCATTCTTCAGTGTATCCATCATTGCACATTCTGATTCAATAAGAGATTATATCTTATTATCTTTCCAGTGAGTCACCATATTTAACTGGTATTGTCCAGATGTATCATCTTTGATTCAGTGTTTTGGGTACTGTGGGACTTACTCCCCATACACCACATACTGGAGGTTGCTGTTAGGTGGTACTGAGCCATCCCAAGGCCCAGTTTTATCTATGAGTGGTATCAACAGATAACAATTGAGTTTTTGTTAGTGCAGAGTATATATATTCAGGTTTTTTGAAATGAAATGTTAAGGAAAACTTTAGTTTATCTTGTAATGCTGAAAAGTCTCATCTGATTTGGTAGTTAGGGGTTCTCACATAGTTTCTTTTTCACAGAGGACTGCACACATATTAACTGTTGTTTGGTTATTCAGTGTTATGCTAACTTTCCATAAATATTCACTGATTTTATGTGGATATATCAACTCTTTTAAGAATTGAAAGGCATGAGACACATTCCGATTGAAACTTTAAGAAGTCTTAATTGTGGTGGATTATGTGACTCTTGACAAGTTTTAGGATTTATTTTTTCTTTAGGTGATGCTTCATACAGCGTTGCATGTTGTTCAGACATCTCTTTTAACTCTCTGAGCATAATTAGTTGAAAATTGGTTTGGTTTTCTGCTTTTTGTAATTACAGTAAATTACCTTCTAACCTTGTTAAAACTCCAAAAAAAAAAAAAACCACTGCAAATGAAAACACAGGAAGAATGCAGAACCAGGTGTACTTTTTTAATGATGACAAATACAGGACAGATTTCACAAGGTTAGAGGTCACACAAGGCATCTTTTCTTATTTGTGCATTTTCAGAAAATAATTTTAGAAAATAACTGAGAAGATATGTTTGCAAATAGAGCAGCTGACATGAGGAACTGTGCTTCTGTGGCAGTAGTAGTTGCCAGTAAGGCAGTAGGAGACAGAAGTTAATTACAGAATTTTAGCAGTTTATAGATGTTTAAAAGATGCAACCACTGGTCAGAGTAATAATTTTCTATTGCTTATTGCCAGTAGGGTATGGACAGTTTTAACCTGCATGCCAAGGAAGACCTTTTCATAGCAGTATACAAGTAAATTAATTCTTAGATCATGCTGTTTCCTGAAGTACTTGAAACACATTGTTAGCAATATTTAATAAGAGGAAACTCATTCATTGCTCAGAGCATGGGCTGGGTTCGGTTTCTAGCTGCTCTGGTGCTTAAAGCATTTTTCTTGAGGCCATCCAATTACAGCAATCTGTTAACCTCTTTGGAGAAGAAAACTGAAATCCATGTCCAGAGAGATGAATGAGATGGACCTGGGGGCAGACAGCTCACTGAATAGGCTTTTGATTAAAAAATTACCTTGTTCTTAAGTACTGATTGGGGAATTTCTGAGAAACAGATGAGAATCTGATGTAGAAAAATTCTTGCATTTCCTGCCAGAGAAGATTGTTCATGCAGGCTGCACGTGGCCTAAATAACCAGCTTTTAGAAAATCATCTTTGCAGGAGTCAATAATTTCAGTGCATTTTTGAGCCACAGTTGCTAATTTTCCCAATAAATGTTCCTGATAGCTCCTGCATGCAGGTAGCAAAGGAATAAAATAATTCTCATGGAAGAAAAAATTCTTTATTTTCAAGCAGCAAAGGCATGATCCAGATAATTTATTAATTTTTTAGTTTTTTGATTTTTGGAGTCCCTTCACGTAATGCCTTAGACTTGCCAAATTAAAGGGAGTGAGAAATGAATGAGGAAAGCATCAGACAGAAATTCCCCAAGTCAATTCCAGGAGAATGTTCTGGGTGTCCACAGGAGGGGATAATGCTTAGTGAAGTTACTGAGGTGTTTTGGGGAGGGGGCTGGCTCTGCAGGCAGAGGGAGGTGTTATTTTAATGATCAGTAGGCAGATGCAATGAAGAGGAGAACATCTCTCCAAACTCTTGGGCACTCATAGGTCACTTAAATGATAGATGTATTTGCACTCCAACATACTTTTGCATCCTTTGTAAATCCAGTCTCAGAGGAATCCTTCCAGTGCCAAATCCTCTGACCCAGTGTGGCCTTCTCTGTCCCTTTTTTCTGAATTTTGGTTGGTGAGTTCCTATATTCTGGGCATGTATGACTAATTTTAAAAAGCTGCCTAGTGGCATCACTGTGTGTTAGTGGTGGATCCAATACTCAAGATCACACATGTCCAGTGGGATCAGAGCTCATTTGATCTGTGTCTTGCAAAGTTGTTGACTCTTTCTGAATAGAGTCTGGTAAATCTGAGTTCTCCAGTTTTTATTG
Organism: Calcarius lapponicus; assembly: GCA_039654755.1. NCBI lineage: Eukaryota > Metazoa > Chordata > Aves > Passeriformes > Fringillidae > Calcarius > Calcarius lapponicus. The sequence goes on from CM077464.1 coordinate 21,561,228, forward strand.
TAGTAGCCAAGCCACACCATTATGTTCCTTCCTTAAAGCTGGAATTGGTTTGAAACTTCACAAAACTAGTTTCTTCCATTCTGGGGGGATTTCTGCAGATCCCATCAAGTTACCAATCAGTCATTCCCAGGAAGGAGTGAGAGCAGGTGTGGGGAAGAGTTGTTACCTATGTGCCGTTTCACCACCCTGTGGTGGTCCTGGCCATTCAGCTGCTGCTGCTGCTTGGTGTGACTTGTCTGCTGTGTCACCTCTGATTCTGAAACATACTGGCTGCCTGGCTTGGCCGGTTTCTTTGTAGTGCCTTTGTATTCCTGGATAAAATTTCTTGCAAATGTAGTGGCTCCTTTTCCTCTGCCTTGTTGATTTCCAGTAGGTGTGAGGCTGTGGTGCTTGTTGTCAAGATTTTTAAAGAAGTTTTCAGCCTTCCTGAGAGGCAGTTGAAGTTGGTAGCTTGTTGAGTTAAAGTATTCTCTGTCAAAGAAATCATGATTGTCAGAACAGAAAGTGTTCCTTCACAGGTAAGTAAAAAAAAAAAAAAATTAGAAGTCCCTATATTAATACATATAACTGTAAAATATCCATTACCTTTTTTCAGTTATCTGCTGTGTAAAGGAAGGACCTTCAAGGTTATGTTTAATTTGTCTATTTTTGCCTTTGTGTTTCGTTTGTCTGTTTTTGCTCTGTCCATCTGAATCTTGTATCCTGTTAATTAAATGTAAACCTCCTTGCAGTCATTTCATTGGGTTTTAATCTACTCTGCTAGTGTCTTTGTGTGCTGTTTGTGTTCCCAGTGTGACTGCAAGGAGGTAACATTTCTGAGTCATTTGTGGGCTTGTTTGCTTATCACAAACATATGGTCAGCTGGTCCTCCCACTGAATTTTTGAGCATAGTATTGACAGTGGTCTCAAAGGCTGGATCTTTTACCCTGGAATGTTAGAAAAGGGTAAAAGGTATATCTTGTAGTCTCCTAACTTCTAAAAATAAAATAGATTGTCCACTGATGTAAGAGGTCCATCATGCTGTTCCAGCTTACACCTAGCAAGCGCCATGGGATGTAAAACAGCACGCTTACTGTCTGGCTTTTGTCTGTTCTTGAGAGGAAAGTCTGATAGCCAGCATGCCAGAAAGCATTGGAGCTGGCTTTAATGAGTATGAATAACAGGAAAGATACAACACATACGGCTCAGCAGTCCTGTGCAGCTGAAACTCATAGCTCTGCTTCTTCACTGCTTCTGTTGTCTGTGCTGCCTTGGCTGGGAAATCACTTCTTCCCTTTCCATGCAGACCTGCAGCTAAGGAATGACTCATCCCTTTCTTGCACTGACATTGACCTCAGCAGTTCCTCCTTTTTTGTGTGAGAGCAAATGAGAGGAGAATCAAGCCTGCAATCCCGAAAAGAAGAATTGCTTAAATTCGATCTCATGAATAAGTACTAAATCCTAATTTCATGCTATTTCTGGTCTTCAGATGGAGACAGCAATATATTAGGCATTAAATAATAGTTTTGAAGCAGGATTGAAAATGCAGCATCTGCAATTGCTCCGTTATGACCTTATCTGTGTAACTACCCCCAGTGACAGGTCCCCAGCAAGGAGACCAGGCTTGGTGTTGGCTGCTTCTGCCATCCAACATTCTGGTTTTTTGCTTTCTTCTAAAACAGATCAGTAGGATAAGTTCTTACTAAGAGATTTTGTGCACTGAATGGTGGCATACATTTCTGTTGAGTTACTGTAATGCTGCCGTTTTACAATTCAGCACTTGCATTTTAGGTTACTCTAGTGCTTGTGCCCTAAAGCTTATTGTTAGGTATTAAGTCCCTAGTAAAACTTTTCTGACACCAGTTTGAGATGCTGGGGTCCAGCTTCCTGAGCTGGAACAACGTTAGCATGGTTTGGTCAGGTGTTAATGTCTTCCTCTCAGAGAAGGCAGATTTGGTTTAGGCAGTGTCATTTTAGTGAAGTCGTGTTCAAAACTCAGACACATGCAGTGTTAGTGCTTGGTATTTGACATTTTGGAAGAAAGATGTTTTCATGTTAGTAATTCTGAGTAGGGTAAGATAAGATTCTTTAGAAACAGCTTCCAAATTGTGAGGCGGACTTTCTACTGTCCAAAAGTTAATACATTCAAAATGAGAAATTATTTGTTATACATCCTGTGTCTGTTACTAAGATACGTAATAATTACTGTCTGAACTCCCTTTAAACTAATAGCAATGCTGTTCACAGGAGGAGTATTAAAACTTAATGGCTTAACTAGAAAAAAAAAATTGAAGTTTAGTTTTACCAAGATTGTAATAGCGAAGCATTTTTTAAAAAATAATGAAAAAGAAAGATCAAACCTTTCTCAGCTGCGCCCTCCACTCAAACACTTTCTGTCTCTAAGAGGAAGTTGCTGTAGGGGCTCTGTAAGAAATTACTTGTTGCCCAATGCTAATAGCTGAGCTGTTGTTTCTTGGGTTTTTGGTTTGTGTCTGTTTTTTATCAGGTCTTCTTGATCAAGCTATGTGTATCTAAACTTACATTTAGGAGAGAGTGAAAACCAGCTTGTTTTTATGGTAATGAGTTGTCCCATGTTTTCTTTACATTTGGAGTTTGTCCATGTTCAGGTCAATACCTTAACTGCGTGTCTCAATACCTTAACCACTGTATCCTGTTTGCCAGGGACAAAGACCAGCTGGAGTGAGACATTTGCCAAAAATTGCAGCCCAGTGGTGGGAAAGGACTTGAAACAAAACTAGATCATGAGGTTAAAATCTTTAATAATAGTAGGTAACACAGGTAAAGCTGCATGCAGTGAAGGATCAGGGATGTGTCATTCCAGCATCCCAGACTGAAGAACTTTGCAGGCATCCCCTTGTCTCTCCCTACAGCAGCTCCTGGTAGAGCTGTCTGATTTGAATGTGGTTTTGCCAAGTTCCATTCCCTCCTGAGCAGTGTTGCAGTAAGTGGGTCCTGAGGAAAGCTGTGCATTGATCTGACAGGGATGTTGAAAGATCATTACTGCTGAGCAAGCCAGGGCCTTGTAAAGCTGTCACGTTAACGCAGCAGTGCCTGTAACAAGCTGTGTTCATACGCTCTGCTAGGGAGGGAAAAGCACTTCCTCTCCCACATGTGTGTGAGGTGTTCAGTCAACCTGGCCTTGTGCTCTCTGCTTTATGGAGTGGAAGAACTTCAGCACTGTTGTCTGGTTTATATTTATTTGTGTGTGGCCTTTGAACTGCAGGCTGTAGTTGTCACAGATCAACAAGGCAAAAATAACAATGTGTAGTAGGGGGGAAATAAAATTTGTAAAGTGATCTGCTGGGAAAGGATCAGCAGCACCAGATCGAGGATGCCCAGCTCAGAGGAGTGGTTTATACCTCTCACACTAAGGATAAGTGAATGGGGTACTGGGCACCCCCCTGGACAGCCACTGCAGAAGCAACTCTGTGCTGGGGGCTTGTCCCTCATGAGAGCAGGATGTCTGTCACTGAGACATGTGTAGATGGTCTCAGGGAATATTAGCTGCCTTGCTTCTCTCACAGAGTAATTTAGCCTGTAAAAGAGATCCACACACTTGTTTTTACTCAGCTGCTTGTGATGTAGGAATGTGCTGGAGTGGGGTTTTTTTTGAATTTTGTTTGTTTGTTGCAGGAGGTTCTTTATGGAAAAAAAAAACACCCAAAAAAAAACCCTCAAACAAACAAAAACAAGTGTAATAGCAGATATGAAGAGTTGGAATTTTAAGGTCTCACATCAAATCATTCAACTTTCATCTCTGCCAGAATTTATCTATAAACAAAGGGGATGATTTGTCTGAGGTGGGACTTGATGTGAGATTTTAGGTAAGAGTAGGTGACTTAGAGAAATGTTTCATAAGAGATAATTGTTAAAGTATGTTTACAGCTTTAAAAAAAGGTAAAGAAGGTAGTGGTAACCTTTTCAGACTATTTTCAGCCTGTTTTGCTTAGTATACATGTGGCTTGGTGTGAGTTTTTTTTAAAGCATAATTCTGTGTTTCCAAAGACCAGTGTAAGGAGGATGGGCAGCAGCAAAGGTTTGAGTGGATCCTGTGGTGATAGGAGTGCTGGAGATGGATGGTCAGTGCTGGTTAAAAACCTTCTTTATTTTCCAGCTGACTGGAGCTAGAGCTAAACTCCTGATACCACAGATTCTAAATTAGTTGGTGGAACAACACCACTGGCAGATTGCTCAGGTAAAATGGCATTGATATACCTAAGGAAACTTCTCTGAGAAAAATTTTAATTATTCAGCTTAACTCCTCATTTTTAGATACAGAAGTATCAGTTAGGCTTAGAGTGTTTAAGCATAGAATCCAAAGGAGAAATTAACCCTCATTGATGCAGGGGACTGGATTTTTACCAGTAGCTTGAACTGAAGCTGGGAGTTCCTTGCTGCTGATCTGCTGGGATGAAAGTATGCCTTGACTGCAGAGAAATAGTGGCACTCCTCATTTCCCCTACTCCATCACATGACAGGTAGTCTTAGCCCTCTTGTTTAGCCACTTAGTTGGGGTTTTATGCTTATCTATAAACGAAGGAATTGTGCATACAATTTTAGACATAAATCCTGACTGAGACTACTTTTGGCTTTGTGGTGTTTAGCCCACTGTGGACAGCACAGCTGAGCCATTGAGGGCACCAAATGACTCTTCTCAACTGAGAAAATTTCACAGTAGGTCACTCTTCCTTCCATCTCAGTGAAAAATTGTGAGACCTGGGAATTTTGTTCAACACAGAAAATAATTAGAAGCTTCAAGCCAATCAACAGGACTCAGATTCCTTTCTCAGGATCAGCAGGAGTGTGAATATATTAACCTATGGTGTTCTGCTGGAACACCAGCATCTTACCTACCCTGATAGTGTAAAAGCAGCCCTGTGTTAGATTCAGTCCCCCCTCAGTTAAAAAAAAAAGGGAGGATGGGGGGAGGAGATAAAAGAGGGACTTGAGCACTTGAAAACAAGTATTGATTTGTAGCCCTGCAGATGCTTGATATAATATCAGTTATTATGAAAGTACATGGATTTGGTATGAAAGTCCTCCAAAAATTATATTGGATAATTTATGTATAGATAAAGAGATAAATATTGTTTTAAAACTAGAGCTTGTGAGCATCTACTTTTTACATATTGTTGCAATGAAATGTGAAACACTTGTTCCTGGGTTTTAAGCTGGTCATCTGCATGAATTGCAGTGCTGCTGTAAATATTTCTCAGCATGGACAGGTAGATGCTCTTGGAAAAACCAGAACAAATTCTTAAGTTGCCAATATTGTCACAAAGTGTCCCTGCAGAGTGAAGCTGTTTGACAAAGTGTTTCCCTGGTGATTTGGCTGCAGATGAAAATGTCTCCCGCAATAAAATTCTGTGCTCAGGTCTCAGTTCTCTGTGCTCGTCAATCAGCAAATGACATATCAAGGATTTTTCTGCTGGATTAGTTAATATGGTGGGGGAAATATGTGAGGCATTGATACTCCTATTTTTATACATAGGGTTTTTTTCACCCTTAAATTTGCATTGTTTTTAAATATATATATTTTGTTGTCTAGAGCTTCCTTTAGTATAAAACTATCTTTTATGTACTTAGATTTTCTTGCCTGGAGATAATGCCTACTCTCTGGAAATCACTGTCAATCATAGGGAAGAGAGAGCTGGGGGAAGAGTGGAGAGATCTGCATTTAGTGACAGCATTTCTACCCTCAGTGCACTGTCCTTTGTGGGTTAATATATTCATGTTTTGCCAATAAATGGCATTTTGTAGAATTTTTTTGGCCCTGTGTGCTGTAAACGCAGTTTTGCTGGAGATAATCATGTTCCACATCTGCTGATACTTTCATAAGGTATCATTAATGGCTTTAGAAAGTTCAATTACGTGGCTGCAAAGAAATAAATCACCTTATAGTTTAATTACCTCTAATATAACAGCAGCAAATATCTCCTGGGAAGCTGCCTCCTGTGTTACTAAATGACTGTCAATGATGAAGTTGCTTTCCTTAAAGGATGCTCTGTTAGGGAGATTGTTTCACAGTGTTTTATGCTACATCTGTTTTATGCTGCCACTACTAAATTTTATAAAGGAATTTAAAATATGACAGATGACAGTAATAACTTTTATTTCATGCCTGCTTTTTAAAGAAAAAAAAAATGGAACTTACTGCAGTTCCCATAAAGATTTATAAGAAATGTTTCATAGGAAATCCTTTTTAAGTACTTCTAAAATATTTTTGAATGATTATATGGGATCTAGGAAAATATCTTAAAACACATTTTAGCAGATTCTCTCTGTGCAGTGTGTGCCCATCTGCTGTGAAAAATATTAAGAAGGGACCTTCATTTTCCTACTTAATGTCTCAAAACAGTTACTCCTCTTCAGATCCAACCACCAGAGAGGCAAAAAGGGAGCACAGATGGAAAGATGAGTATCCTATATAAAATAAGAAGTGATAAAAGGATGAGAAACAAGGAAGGAAAAGGAAAGAAGAAAGCATAAAAGTGATACAGGAGGAAGATCAGAAAGAAGATGCAGGCTGATGAGCTGGAAACAGAAAAGAAATGGGAAGAACCAAAATCCTGAACGGGGAAGATATATGAGAACGATCAGCTGATTAGGCAAAGGGAAGAGATAGGAGGAAGTGAAATAGCAGAAACCTTGAGCATTTAGTAAAAGCAGAAATCAAGGACACAAATAATCAAAGGATAGGCTATAAGACAATATTTTCTGCCTTTCCTCCCATCACCAATCAGTAGCTGGGAGAGAGGTGTGACAGACAAATGTGAAAAGCACAACCAACTTGTGTTGTCCTTTTCTTAGGACTCTGGTTTTCCTTTTTGTGATTTTGGTTCACCATGTTTACTCAGGGTCAGCTGCACTTCCTTTAATACCACTAAATTGCTAAACTTGGTGACTGCTTTGAATTATTTAAATCATATGATTTTAGGATCATAACTTGAACTAAGAGGCTTTAAAATTATTACAAGCCATTTTGAATCATCTCTTCCTTTTGCTTCTAGAAAAGTGCAGGTTTCAGTACATCCCTTCCCCTGTTTTAATCCAATAACCAGCAAATGCTCTGACTTGATAGCTCAGGTGTATAAGGTTGTGCAGCCTTCAGTGTAAATACAATGGTGGTGCATAATCTCAAGCATCTTCCTGTCCCTGGGGTGGTGATGTGGCTCCAGAGGAGCTCCCAGGATTTAGGCACTGTCCAAGATTCATGACTGTGTGCAGGGATGTGAATCCCATGGCTGTTCTGTGGCCCATCCTTTTATTTGCTGGCTAACAAAGGTTAGGTAGAGCAGGAAGATAAAAGAGCAAGCCTTTTTGAGTGATAAAGCCCTGGAACGTTTTGTCTGTTCAGATCAGAGTGGACCAGGGACTTTACCCTGCCCTTTTCTTTGGGCAATTTCTTTACAGCAGGGGTGCATGCTTGTTAACACTTTACAGGGTAATAGGTAGGTTGTTAACTAATGACTGTTTTCAGCCTCTAAGTTGTAGGCCATAACAACAAGAATACATTCTATTTCAAAGGGGTTCTTTTTAAAGGAAAATAAAGAGGGTTTTGCTGAATTCAGGAGGTGGGAGTTAGGTAGCACTTAATGTATTGAACGCAGTGAGGGAAAATTTGAGCATAAGGTACGGAGACATGTAGGTTGGATTTGGATGAGCACATTTCTGTGTGGAAAATTATATACTGTCTCAACAAAAATTACTTTTTCCTTCTGAAAGAAAATGTTTTCTTCCATGCTCTGGGAGAAGTTACAGTTCTCCCATTGTAGCATGTATATTTTTTTCCCCCATAGACGTAAACAGAAATACCATTAAACTAATTTTTGCAAAAAGAATATAATTCCTTCAAGAAAGTTTCTTTCTTTCTTCAAAATGTTTTCATTTTCTCTGTTGATTATTTTATCTTAAAGCTGTGAACTCCTGGCCTGTTCTTCATTGTTCTGGCAGGAATAAAAAGTACAGCATAGATACATCCCCCTCTTCCTAAAAATAATTTTCAAATTAGAAAAAAAATGTTCAGAAAGGCTCTGAGAATATCTGATTGAAAGTTGCCGCTACTGAAATTACATCTTAAGAGTATAGTAAAAGAAGAACAGAATCAAGTTTAATGAAACCTTCTTGATTCTCTGAGGCCAGAATTAAAGCAAGTACAGAATGAGTGTAAAGTAAGGAATAATAACATATAACCTGGAGAAAATGCAGGTCGAAGTGAAGTCCTGCTCTTTTGTCCTTGCCTCCCTGGGGTTTTTTTTGGCTATCTAGAGGTGATCTTCAATGCCTTTACTTAGCAGGGATAGCTTTTAAAAGGCAAAGCTCTCACAACAACCAGGATGTTCAAGGGAATGTCCACACTCTGCCTCCAGTGATAGACAACATGTTTGAGTTTGATTTTGGCTCTTTTACCTAGTCTGGAGTAAGACCTCATTTGGGGCAGCTGTGATGGTTTGTGACATGAAGCAGTGGAACTGTGTCAGAGATGTGGGGACATCAGCAGGGAGTAAAACTCTGTTTTTGGAAACATTGTACAGGGAAAAGAGGAGATTCTTCAAACATGTGAGATGAATGAGTGCAGAGTGAGCCCCGAGCTGGCTCGTGCTGTTTGCAGGATGCTGGGTGTTGCCATAGAGACCAAGAAAGGGGAACAGAGGAGTTTTGAAGAGAATATCAGCTGGGGCTTCAGTAATGCTAACTTAGCATGTGATGTCTGCCAAGGAACCCTGCTGGGGAGCCGGGCACTAATGTGGTATCAGAGCAGGAGAGCATCAAGGTCACCTGGCATCTGCTAAGAATGACTGAAGTCACGTCCTGGACATGTGAGGACATGGTGGAAATAAACTCAACTTGCCTTCACATATGCAGTTTATTTCATCTATAGGTATGTTTCCTGACAAAGTAATTGCTTCTGGTTCCTCTCCCATTCCTGAAAATATTGAAATATTTGGTTTGCTCCTAACAGTGAATAACAGTGACTGCTGTGGAGATAATTGCCAAATCCTTAGTGGTTTGAGATCACCACCCACACATCCCAGAGGCTACATAGGCTCTCCTGCTCTGGCTGCCTAATTCTCTTGGCAAATAAAAAAAAAAATTAGACTGACCTTTTCCTTGTGCTTTGGCAGTCATATTGTGCTCTCTGTAGTTTTTTCTGTTGATTGGGAGAAAATGTGGAGTTGACATTGTGGTTGGTTTGTGTTAGTGGAACAGATTCAGGAAGGTGTGCTACCTGCACAGTTGTCTTCACTAGGGTCCTTTGTCTGAGCTCTTAGATCTTCAAAGACAGGTACTGAGTGTACTCACAGGCAGCTGGCTGGACCTAGCACTGATCCCCTCAAGACTGAGGAGCCACCCACTCTTCATGGAGCTGCACATTTCTCCCAAAGCTGTTTGGGCTAACTGTTGTGTGAGCTGAGTGTCTTCTCTCTTCAAGCAGATAGTTCTAGCTGTATTGTGACTATACTTTACAGTAAGTCCCAAGATTTGCACTAAAAAACTCATTCTTGCTTTGTACAATTTACTGTCTTCTACTAAATGTATGAAGCCCATCAAGTGGGTACAGTACTAAAGATGTCAAGTAAATTAATCATGTACAGGAAGGAGAGTCAGAGTTTGTCTCTACAGCATGGAATCAGAATCTGGACAAGACTAAGAACTGATCAAGATATATTACTGCTCTGATACAAAGTAAATAGCATTTTTAAAATTAATGTCCTTGGCATTGGCTGTGTTAATACTTCCCTTTTGCAACATTTATTTTTTCATTAATGGAGCTAATGTGACTGAGAGATGGATGTGAAGAAGTGCCAAGCACCATGTATGTTTAAACGGGGAATGGTCTGCTGCAATGTGCTCATGCTGACTGTGCTTGTTCTTGAAGTAATAGTACTGAAAATCATAGAATAAGGAGAACAGCATCCGGGGGGAATTCTCCTTGCATCAGTCAAGGTCCCCCTATACCATAAGGGCTTCATGATTTCAGGTGGTCTGCAAGCTCTTCTATTCCTTCCATGCTCCCTTTCTTCACTGAAATGAGAGTTGCCTGCATGTTTCCTGCAATATACCAGCTTTGTCTTCTTTTGCCAGGGTCTTCTTTTGCTTTTCCCTATCTGAAGCTTTGTGTGTCTCTTATCCTTCTTTTGACCTCATAGCTCTTCCTTCCTCTCTTCCATCTTTCTCCTTGCTTGGTCATTTTTCCTCTCCCTGAGGCAATTTTTTTCTGGGTGTCAGCGTTCCTAAACTGTACTGCAGGTCCTTTAAGGAGAGGGAGAGCTGCCACCTTCTTTGGCAAAGAAGGTGGCAGCCATTCCATGGCTCTTTGGTCTATAGGCCATTAGTCCCACACCTGGATAGCTGTAACAGCTGCATATGCTAACCACTGCAAGAGGTCACAAATCCTGTGCCTAAATATACCTTGTCCCTCTCATTTTCTTGCTTTCATCAAAGTTAATATAATGTTTTTCATTGCCTAGAACATTCCATGAAATGTTGAAATTTATCAAATAATCTAGCATCCTGAAATTAGCTTGTAATAGACAAAAGTATGGAGAAATGCCACTTGACCAGCAATCATAATACCCAGGGATGAGAACTACCCTTCTGTACAAATAGGTCAACAGTCCTTAAGCACAGGTTTTTTCCTGGGCTAAATCAGTTTTCTTACAAAGCTTTTTCTACAGACTTGTCTTATAAGTCTTTGGCAGGAAATCAGGTTGCCCATTATTTTGTGTGTCTCTGTCCCTTTGTTCTCACTCTTCTCCACTCTTTATGTCAGCATTGCACAGGCTTGTGGGCTTTGAGTGGCAATGAAATTTTCTCCACAGCATATATGCACTGTGCAGTTACACCTTCCAGTTCCCACCATCTGACTTGTGAGGGGAGTTTTAAGTTAAAAAATTGATTGATCTGTTTTCTTCCCTTTTCCTTTTTTCCTCTGCCTAGGATTTCCCGTGCCTTCATGATGTTAAATCTGGTAATATAAGAGCTGCATAGACACATTAACTTGCTGACCTGGCAGAAAGCATGCACCCCAAAACAGAAAAATTCTTTAGAGCAGGATAACTACAGTTCTGGGAAGTGGTCTGAGCAAATGCTACCATGAGCATTAGACTAGAAAAAGAAGTGAAGTTTGTATACTTGTGTCTTTGGTTACTGAGGTTTAGTTGTTAATTTTGAATTTGCAGTGTGGTTTTGCATTTATGACTTTAGTTCTGCTTTGGTTGGGGTTTTTTATTTGATTTTTTTGTGAAAGGATATATGTATTTTTTGTTAGAAAACTAATAGAACGTGGAAATTTTCTTGAATAGAAAGAAATACGAGGGTTCTTGAATTTGTTTCTTTTAAGATTCAGTGTAAAATATGCCAAAAGGACTTTTAGTTCAGAAGGTGACATGAAGCATAAAAAAATACTTGAGTGTACTAGTATTTAACTTTTGAATTGTGTTTTTCATTAATCCAAAAATGTGTTGTATATCTTTCAGTTTGGAGTTCAATCTTGATCCAGTTTACTTGCTGTGATAAAGCCTGCAGTCCATTGAAGCCCAAAGAGATTCATAGAGAGCAGTTGTTCACCATAGTATCATTTCTCAAAGATAAATTATGCAGCAGTAAAGACAAGTTCATAAACTTTATTGTATTGCTTTAGTAGCAGTGCTTTAGGTTCTACTGGGAAGGCAAATTCAACACTAAGGTCTTCCCCAAGGTTTATTAAACTGTCCTAGAAGCTGCTAGTGTCATTTTTTTTCTTTTTTGAACATTTTTCTAAGCTCAGTAGTGGGAGAGGAAAGAAGAGGATAGTCTTTTTTTTCTTGGTCTTCGGTTAATCCTTCTGACTTTCTGCTCCCACTAGCATGGAGAAGAATCATACTGTGAGAAGATGATGGTACTCTCTTTACTTGATTGACTCAAACACATGCAGCTTTTTATAGGCTCACCATTTTTCTTCAATAGCATGCATCTTTGTCATGGTTAAAAAAATATCTAGAAATAGTAGTTACAGTTCTTGAAATTATGTGCGGCTATGAGCAATATGTACCATCCACATTTTCCATATGTCGAGACAGTGTTCTAGTTTTATGGGTATAGTAAAAAATTATAAGAAGTAAACAGTCTATTGAGTGAAACTTAATAAATACTGAAAAAAATCAGGATCAAAGTACTTTACATTAGTATTCAAAAGAATTTTAGGAGAAAATATTTTTCAAGCCCTTACATGGTAATTCTGAACTATTAGGTCTTTCTGGCTGTTGCAAGCTGTACAAATGTAGTGTTGGAACCAGATTATTTGTGTATGTTTATCTTTGATTAATTTTTTTTCTGAAGAATTTCAGGAGGTCTTTAAGCAGCTCTCATTTTTGCTATTTAAATCTGAGTTTTGTTCTAAGTAGAATGTAGGAATATTGAACTATTGCTGATCTAGCTGATGTTGGAGACGTAGTTCAAACTGTACGTTACAAGACAGAAGGATTTAAAGAAGGGTAAGAGGGAGAGTTTTTGTCTTCACTGCTTATGCAGGTATATCTTTCACAGCACAAGTGCATTTTTCATATAAACTCCAAGGGACAGATTTATTATTTTTTTGGGACATAGTATCTCTGTGTGATTTGAGATCCAGGGAACTGCCTAGCTACATCATGGTAAGTTCAGCTTTGTCCCGTGAAGGTGTTATGGAGTGGAAGCAAACAAAAGCTACTTCTGAAGTAAAAGTCTCATTTTGGTAGTAAGACATAGCCAAGCAGAGAGCTGCTACCTAGTCTTGGAGTCATTTTCTAATTTCCATTGCCTTTAGATAAATCCTATGAGGTGAACATGAGGAAATTAAGAGCCATCTCAAGATTACAAGCACAGTCATGGTGAAAGGATCCGGATGTTACCTCTATGGGAGCAACAGTGTGGATCTTGAACCTCATGTATCTCTTTTCTGAGTCCTGTTTTCTAGAGCATGTGCTAATCAAGGGGGAAGCTGTATGAAAACACCATTCGAAAGCAGCCAGTCCAATGTGCAGTTGTTCAACTGAGGATGCATCTTTTCTGTATCCAAAAACATCTGTTTGTCACCTTGGAGCACTGAGCAGTGAGCTGAAGGTAGCTGGGTGCTTCAGTGGAAGCACAGCTCTGATGAGTGCTGGAAAATACACTACCTGAGATGAGACTAAGGGAAGCAAGCCATCTTCTGCATATGCTCTCACTTTGGCACCAAGCAGCTTTCTGACTTTTAGGGACTCAAATGTTTAATCTACATGAGCACTTCTCTATTGATGCTGCTCATTTTGATTGTCATAATAGACCAGAAAAAAGCAGGTGAAAACACAGTGCCAAATTCTCCAGGGCCTGAGTATCTGCATACAACTGTTGTGTCTAGGCAGAGTTGGTATTTATAACAGCTCTGGAGTGGTGAAGAAATGAGGCATACTATGAGGGAGAAGATGTTTTAGGCCTTAAAGAGGGATTGATTTGTGGTTATTATTGCTGCCTTTGATCTGCCAACAGGGATCTGAAACTAATCCACCAGAGCAGCACAAGTCTGATATATAAAGCCAGATGGAGATGCCAGAATAGGTTATGCCTGCTGTCTTTGACACTGCCTTATCATGAAGTGATAAAACAGGTAGTACAAAGCAAAGCAGGCAAAGGATGGGAGTGCACTGCAGGAATGCTGCCACGAGTGTGAAGTGGCTGCCAGTTGTTAAAGCCACTGCAGGATCAATTAGCCATTTGCAGCATTACCCTATCCTGGTGAGAGGCTGAGGCATGCAGCTGCACAGAGCGCTTGGTTGCCATACAGCATCTCTGGGTGCTTCCATGCTAAACTGAGGGAGTGGAAAATGCAGAGTTCCTGTATTTCAAAAGTAATCCCACAAGTACATATGGCCATAGAAGTAAGAAACAGTGTTTGCATAAGGACTTCTACTTCATACCCACACCATACTTTTACCCCAGCTATGGAGTGTATCAAAGTGAATCTCATTCTAAGATGTGCTGTAAGCAGTGAATATGGTCTAGCTGCTGAGATGTTGGTGGGATTTTATCACTTCTGGTTGCATTTTGTTTAGAAATTAGAGCAGTTTAGGGCTATTAATTCTCTATAGATCTCATCATCATCTGAGTCAGCTAACTCGTTGCATAAGAAGAGCTTTATATAGATGTTGGATCAATTGACAGTAAGTTGTCAATAAGTGTATCTCCTAGACACTGCAATTGACAGGCTAATGAAGTGCATTCTCAGTGACAGAGAGCTGTTGACAAATCTTTTGTCACTTTGCTTTTCCCTCTCCTGCATTTCTCATAAATCTGCTCCACATCACAAGCTGAATGCTGGGATTAGAATCACAGAATCACAAAGCTTGAAAAAGACCTTTGAGATCATTGAGCCAACCATGAGCACAGCAGTGCTAGTCTACCACAAAACCATGCCTCTAAGTACTCCATCTACATGTATTTTGAATACTTCCAGAGGTGGTGATTCTACCATTTCCCTGGGCAGTCAGTTCCAATCCTTGACCACCGTTTCAGTGAAGAAATTTCTTCTAATATCCAATCTAATATCTTCCACAAGTAAGGGGGTGCCGGTTTGCTCCCTCATGTGTGTAAGCTGGGATTTGGAAAACTGTTGGTTGAGAAACCAGAAAGAAAGAACCAAGGACCGTGTTTGCCCTCCCTGCAATGAATTCTCCAACATGTTTTAAAGAAGATGCAAAGTAGGTGATCTGCAGTTTGCCCACCAGGACCGCAGCATTGTGTTGGGCTCTTGCACTTTTTGTGCCTTTGTTGCACTTTTTGTGCCTTTGTTGTTGCTGTGGCATTTAGACTGATTCAGTGCAAGTGTTTTCAACTGCCTGTTCCTTTTGCTCTTGCCCAGAAGGAGGTGGAATCACTGGTTTATTTTACGTCATGCTTGAAGTTTCCTGTGGGTGCCTTTTGCAAATATCTGATGAGTAAACTAGTTCTTGTCCTTTTCAGTAAAGTTCCATGTTTTTTTCCTTTAGCTCATGAGCATTTGTAAGCACCAGCAATTTAGGATAAGCGCTGCCTACCTACAGCAAAAGGATGTTGAGCAAAACCAGATCAGTATGCATAATCCCACCTTCCTTGCTAAAGGAACTATTTTGGTCAATGTGTGCATTAAAAAGTCACTGACTCATTGGCCTTAGCTATTAGTAGCACTTCATGAGAAAGTATAATTTTCACTCCACTGTTCATAGCCAGCCTAGATGTTGTTCATAGCTTGTTGTACATAGTTTGGGGTTTGTGAGCCACACTGCAACTGCAGTTTGCCTTTTAGCTTGCATGGATAATTGACCTTAAAGGCCAGACCTTGAGCCCAATGAAATCAGAAGCAAAACTTGTATTGATTTTGTTGAAATCAAAATCAAGCTAATGCTGTATTGCCATTTCATCTTGACAGACACTGGGGGAGAAGAAAGCCTTTCAAAAGGCTTCATGTTTTTCACACTGTGGGCCCTGAAAGACAGTGAAAGTAACTTGGGAAGTCGTGTGGATTGTATGGCATCAGAATTTTAACTGATGTCAGCGTTACTGCTCTTTTCCAGGAGGTTGGTCAGCTTCTTGCTTTGCAAGAGGGAAGGCAGCCAGTGTAAAAATCTGCCATAAATTAGGGATCCTTCAAAGGGTGAGGATTCACATAGTAAGTGAGACTTCTTATCTCACCCACTTCATCTAGCACTATGGAACACAAGTCTTGGAAAAACACTACTGTCAAGAAGACATGACTGTATCACAGTTTGTTCCTGGTTGATGAAGGGAAGCCCAACCCTTTGCTCAAGGTGTTAATGGCATGGAAAAATACTATGTGATTTTCCTGTTGTTTTAGAACCGCCTCCAACTGTGGGCAAGTTTGTTTTACAGAACAGAGCTTTAAGAAAGAGGACAAACTAAAAAAGAAATGGTAAACATTCAAGCAAATGTTACTGTCTTGTGTTACTCAGGAGCTGGTTCAGTTTGCTGATGCTCAGTTTCAGTGTGGTCTGAGTAATGAAAAGCTGACTAGTGAGCCTAATTTGGAGTAATTCCCTGAGTACTTTGAAGCATAGCAAAGCCAGAAAAACTCTAATGAAAAATAATGGAAAGGTAGCTGGGGGCTTAACTTATGATCTCTGCTCATTACAGTAAGCGACATTTTCATTGCAGTGTTGCCATAAAGATTATTGGCTGCCACATAGCAGAGGTCCCTCCTGAAAAGATTCTGGAACAGCTTTGTTGGCACAGTAAAAGCCATGGAAAATCACCAAAGATTTGCTTAAAACCCAATGATTGTTTGCCAATTATGAAGGTTGTGATGGTTTCTTCAAAACTGGCTGGAAAATTAGGTCAATAGTCTGTATCATTTTATTATGTGGTTTCTGAGTGACCATCTTTGGTCTTCCATAGTAAAGTTATATAACTGGAAAACCATTGTATTGATATGTTTTGTTTCCATATAGAACTACTCAGTCTTTGGCTTTCAATATTTCAGCATTTTAACATATATGGTGGCAATGATTTTGAAATTGGCTTTGAATCACCTTTTTCCTTTGCACGTATGTTGATTTCTCAGAGCACAACTTACCAGGTGTCTGTAAGATTGACATAATTGGCATGTTTGTGCCCATGTTGGCCAGGGAGTTGGTGAAAGGGCTGTGTTTGGGAACTGGAAAGACCTCCACTGACCTTTTAAAGCATGTTAAAAACAGTCCATGAACAGCTTTTCTGAAAAGCGTATCCATTATGAGTTAAACAAAGCCAATTCATATGGCCAAGTGAAATTGCAATGTCTGAAATGTAGCACTTCTTATGTGATATTTTGTGTCAAAAAGTGACATTTTCATGGCAATGTTGCCATAAAGTGAAGTGAGTTTCTCTATTCTTCACCTTCTTCCTGGTAGTGGTTTGAGCAGCTAAATCCAATGTCCTGGAGGAACCAAGTAAAGTCCTTCACTGATGGCAGTGAGTAACTGCTCCACATCCCTGTTCTTCTGTCCTGTCAGTTGCAAGGGCGCCCACAGTCTCAGAACACATTTATACACTATTGAAATAAAATTCCAATATTACCGGATGGAAAGTGCCTGGGCTCTTCTGGCCCTCGCTGCTTGGCCTGAGGCAGCAGCTGTGGTGGTTCCACCACAGAGACACCTCTGGCTGGCTGGATGTGGCAGCTGGGCGCTTGGAACCAAGTCCAGGCCGGTAGGAACTCAGGCTTTACCTCTAGGAGAAAGTCCTTAGGTGAGGTGGAGAGGAAAAGGAGCAGATTCAATGGAGGGTTATGATCCAGACTTTTATTCCAAGGTCACGGACATCTGAATCTCAGCAACCAGCTCCATTGAATAAATCACCACGTGCTCGCAGTCGGTTTTAAGACCCGGGCAGGGGGAGGGAAGGGACAGGTGAGCCTCCAATCAGGTGGGAGGGGCAGGGTCTCAGGGGAAGAGTGACACACAGGACAGGCCAATGACCTTGGCACTGGGAGCATCTTTTGAACTTCTGCCAACCAGAGGATCTCCCTGCTGGAATGTTACCTTTGGCTGACAGCACTTAGCAGGAGACAAAGGGAGGGGGAGGAGGAAGGTATTGCCACGCCTGGGAGGGACTGGGATAGCTGGGAGGAAATTACTTCACACTGCAATACACATGGCCAGCCATAAGCAGATTAGCATAATGGGAGGACAGATGGACACATAAACACAGAGAAGACAGACAACAGCCAGACTGTATTCCTCAATGCCTTTCCCTGCTATGCTCAGGGAAAACCCTGTGTTAGGGATCCCTCTGATACCTGGCTCCCCAGTCTTGATGTTTCAAATACCAAGCCCCCAGACCCAGTCTCATCAGCCTACATCCCCTGAGTCTTTCTGGAGGCTGATCCTGGAGGCCCTTGGTCACTCCAGTATTTGGGACTCAGTCCATGCTATTGACCAGCTGATCTGTTTTGAACTTGAACATGCTGATGGGACATGTATGCATGCTGCCAGAACAGAGGGCACACTCACACAGAAAACAGCTAGAAACAGGGTTTGGGGAGGACAAAGTTCAGGTGATTTGGCACAGAGTTCTGCCAGTCAAGTGTTCTGACCTTCTCCTGCTTGCACACTGTTGACCTCATTTATTCCCTGCCTCATCCTTTCTCTTTTTCCCTGCACTTGTTCTCTTCTGTCATCCTTGGTCACTCACTTCCACTCTTGCTCTGTCTTCATAAGAACCTATAAGTCCTGTATAAACCTTAAATACTCTTGTTCAATCCCAAAACTCTGTCTAAGCATTCCACAGTAAATCCTGTGCTCCCTTTACACAGTGGTCCACAGAGCTCACAGAGCCTGCCAGTGTTTCTTGTGTTGGGTCACACAGATGAAATGTGTGACAGGACTGGGACTTCCTCCTTCCCCTTTGAGGGTCTCAGAGGTGGTGGTGACTCATAGGGGTTAGTTTGGTTGAGTTCCCCACCTTGTCACTGTGTCCCTTGTCACTGTTCAATCCTTATGTTTATTTTAGGGATCTCTTGGAGAGCTGGCCCTGCAGGCAGTTGGGATGGCAGAGGCAGACACCCTGGGAGAGGTGTGTGAGCCAGCCCAGCAGAGCAGGGCAGCTGCTTAAACCCTGTGTGTGGGAATTGCAGTCTCCTGAATGTTCTCCATGCTACTGCCAGTGAAACTGGCCATCCTCAGTGTGCAGCAGAGCAGGCTCAGATTAACTCAGACACTTCAATTTTGCTTAAAAAAAAGAAAAGGAGACTCTCTGTATCAGTATTTCCCCAGGGTCCCTTCTATACATTTTATTGGTACACTTTGTCTAGTTGCTGGAAAAGAAATACATACCTGCCGGACATATAATAACTTAAAGAAAGTTCCTTAGCTTGCACTTAGCTATTTTTTTGCCCTCTGTTTTCCTTTTTTTAAATGTTAATCAGGTACACAGCAAAATGCATGTAATAAATCAGTAATAAAGATTATGTAAGGGCATTTATCTGAGCAGCAGTGTAGCATTCAGACAGGAAAGTGAGCACTGTTTTACTGAAGCCCAAAGGACTCTACGCAGACAACAACATTAAAATAACATAAGAATGAAGAATACTGTGCTGAGCTGTCTCCAGGAGGATGTCTGTGCTGCATGCCAGTATGTTTTCTATACTGTGTTTGTTGCCTGTCCAGGGTTAGTTTGAGATCAGGCAAGTGGCCTTGAATGTTGTCCCAGCAATGTGGTTTGGGGAAATAGAGCAGCTGTTGATTTATCTAATGCATGCTCACAAATTATAAATACATAAAGACAAGAGTTGGGATGATACAGATCACTTCAGTAAACCGAACACACTTCTTTCTCACTTAAGTTGTCTTTTTCATTCTTAGTGGTGCATTTTTATCTGCAGCTACCTGTGCTGGCATCTGCCAAGGAAGCTGAGCATGCCCCTGCAGTTTCTGTGGCTCCTGATTGCTTCTGATGAATTAGAAGTAGGATGCCATTTGTTCTAGTAGATACCTCAGCCCTCAGAGTTTAAACTGATGCCTGCATCTGGCATGAAATTGTTTTTTCTGGTCCTAAGTAGGAAAGCACTATTTCATCTGCGGAAACAAGTAGGAAAATATTCCACTGCAGTCTGTGGCAGTTCTTACCCTTAAGAACTTCAATTTCTGGCCTGTGCAGTTTTTTCATGCCTGGGTTGAATTCAGGGACTGGTCTGCACATGTAGGCTGAACGACTCATTGCTCCATTCAAAATGGAGCATGAGAAAAGAGATCAGGCCTCCTGAATGAGCTTGAAGATCTGAGTCCCAGGGGAGAAATCGTGCATAATTGAAGTAGTCTGGTAGGACTGTCCACATGCAGAAGCGAATTGTTCTCTCCCTCGTGCTCTCAGGCTGCTGTTTCATTATACTGGCCTAGCTGGGGGTTGTTTTATCAGCATAATAGATTCCCTAGATGAAATCTTAATTCCTGTTTGTCTCTGTTTTGAAAGAAATAAGAATAAGCATGCCCTGTCCGTTCTGTCTTTGTGACAGTCCATAGAGGCCCCTCTTATGTGTCTCTCTGGATTTGTAGCATGGCTGAAGATTTTCAGTGCTGGGGTCCCTGGGTATCGAGATAGGTCTTTCAGAAACTAGATGTTTGTGTTCCTTGTGCTTTCAAAATTGTGTGTCTGCCAAAAGCCATGCTTCTTGTAAGATCTTTCAGGTTGGGTATGCAAAGTCATTAGCCAGCTTTGCAAATCTTGGCCTCTACATTTTCCTTTAAAAGAAATCTTTTTCTTTTGCTAGGCTTCTATGAGCTTCCAGCTGTGCTTCCCTAACAAGCCTCACATTTAGAGTACTTGCTTCAAAAGGCTGCTAGCCTCAGAGAATATAAGGAGAGGCTTTCTTTTATTACTGTGTATTAATTAAAGAAATACCTAACACCTACTTGGAATTCCTTTATGGGGAAAAAAACCCATTAGTTCCCCATAACATGCAAGATGGTGAGTTCAAAGAAGCAGGGATTAAATTAACCATTTTAAGAGCAAATGTGTCTGGCAGAATTAAAATTATGCATCTCTTGCCAGCCCAATAGTAGGGCAAGTGTTTGTAAATCATAGTTACCTCAGCTCAAATCTCCCCTCACTGACACATGGTCTGGGATCTCTGAGCTCAGGCCAGAGGTTCCTCTGGTCAGGGTCTGTCTCTGACAGTAACCTGTAGGGATAGAGGGTGGGAAATGTGGCACATAGAGGTTGAGCTTTGCTTTTCTTCAGGTATACAGAGAAGCAAATAGACTGGGCTAGAGGGGTCCAGCAGAAGAGAGCCCTGTGGAAAACTGAATGGTGAAGTAGCCAGTAAGAGACACGTGGGATTTATTTTGGAGGGTGCACTTTCTACACAGATGCTGAAACAGTGAGCTCCAGAAAGTTTTGGCAGAGTACTTTTTTTTGCTTGTTGAGATTTGGAATGTTTTTAGGCAGGAATTCTGAGTAAGTCAACTTTGGACTGCGTGACTCAGCAGAGTCTCTAATGTAAGATTGCTAACAGCTTGTGAGAGTGCAGAGTGGGAACATAGAGGGAGTGGTTGGGTGGACTCCATCTAGAATTTTAAAATAGCTAAAGATGAGTGTCTGTGTGTCAGCTATCTACCCACTGTCCTCTGTAGCTGGTGAAAATCTTTAACAGCAGTGCAGCTAAGCATCTCACTGCAGACACTTGTACTTGATCACCTAAAAAGCTCTTTACTCCACTGGCTTCATTAGCTAGATCTCCACTGACTGGGAGACATGGGCTTGAATCCTTAGCTCTCCACCTGTACTGAATCCTCTTCTTCCTACCTAATTTGTGCTCCAAAAAATGAAACTAGCTAAGAAAAAGAAAGAGCTAATCCAAGATGGGAAGAGATAATCAGTTCCCCTAAGGAGTGCCTGTGGGGTGGAGACCAAAAAAAAAAGCGTTTGAGGATATTAGGGATTTCTGGTGTTGCAGGAAGTCTTTTTAAAAGGTGAAATGCAGGACTTAAGGGGAATTAGGAAGAATTGTGACAGGCAAAGTCTGCAGGAACTTAGGGTTATGAAGATAATTGATGGGGAGGTGGAAGGAACAGAAAAATAACACAGGTTGTTACACTTGGGAGTGTCTCAGGGCTGGGCTCTGGCGTGTATGGATTTGGGGCAGTCTGAAGCATTAAGCATCCCAGAGTGGCAGTGGGGAAGGCACACAGACCTAAAAATAGTGGAGCAGTTTCACAGCACATTCAGAGCTGAGGTTCAGTGGCCCAGAGGCTCTGGCAGCACGTGGCACCTGCCCCCTTCATGCAGCCAGTGCTGCCTCCATCGTGGAGCAGCAGAGAGCTGCACAGACAGGGAGAGGCCAGAACTGAGCAGTTCTGAGGAAACTTGCAAGAGCTTCAGATGATGGACATTGCTGGCATTGCTGCCATCTGCTCTCAGAGCACTTGAAAACAAAGGGCAAAAAATTAGCTGAAAAAATGAATCACTCATGTCTGGTTTTCCTTATTAAGAATCCTAAAGCTGCAGTTTGCCATTCAGGTGTAAGGAAAACAGGTACTGGTTTCACTCACCATGCAGTGTTCCTCTTCACTGAGATCATCTGAGTTACATCACAAAGACTAAAAACATTATTGGTGAACTACCAATATAATATGATACTTGCATAGTAATTTTAACCTCCACTGTTTTCTCTCACTGGTACAGTACTGACCCGTTAAATCCCAGTATCTGTCCCTTTGCTGGGAGAAAGAATATGTGGTTTGAGGGGATGTTAGCAGCTCCCACATAGAAAAGATCAGTCCCAGTCACTCAGAGGGGACACCAGAGCAACAATTAGATGTGCAAAAACTGGTGTGGCAAAAGCACCTTGCTCTAAATGCATGTGAACTGTAACTAATGCAGGGTAGCCAGCGTGTATCAGTCATGCAAGCACTTCTTTCAGCTTTGGGTTTGTAGTGATACCACCACTGATTCAGCCTTTCCCTTCTCCTGCTTCATCAGCTGGGGCTTAGG
This sequence comes from Calcarius lapponicus, assembly GCA_039654755.1. Lineage (NCBI taxonomy): Eukaryota > Metazoa > Chordata > Aves > Passeriformes > Fringillidae > Calcarius > Calcarius lapponicus. The sequence goes on from CM077464.1 coordinate 21,583,686, forward strand.
ACTGTTCTGTTGAGGTCACAGTGAATATCCACTTTGAGGCTTGATCTGAGCACTAAATATCTGCCTTGCTCTGAACTTCACCTTTTGAAAAATCAAGCAGAGCTGAAATGTTTCACCTTTGCTTCCCTGATTACATAGCTGGAAGTAGCATCTCGCCAGGACCAGATTTAACAGTGTTGTCCTTTTTATACTTCATACTCACCCTGTAGATCTGTTGCAGACATAAAGTGAAATACCAGTGTATTTCTCATGGCTCAGTCTTGAAATCCTCTTTCAAAATGCTTAAACTCAAAAAAATCAATGTGTGCATTAAACACTTTGCAATAGTTCCCTAGCTTACACAAGTTCTCTAGCTCTTGGCTAGTGAGCATTTTGTTGTACAAGAGAGAAAAATTTGAGGTAGTTGTGCTGAATTTGTTTTTCAAAGTGATTCTTTTGACCTTTATGAATTCAAGAATTTTAACTATGGTTCTGTTTTTAAGTTCAGAGATCTTAGTAGCAAGACTATATGCTTTCAAGTTACAAGGTTCCATGCCTGATCTTATGCTGTAAATTGCAACATTTAGCAATTTGTGGTTTAATTTAGAAGGATCACCTACTTTCCTAAATGCTTAAGTAATGTGGCAAGCTGAGGTTATTGATTCTCTCTGAATTTATTACAAGAAAGCTGTACTCACTCTCGCCTCTTGGGAATGCCCCTCCTGAACTGCATGCTTGCTAGTGACAGCTTAGACCCCTGATACATAACCAGAGACCTTGCCTAATATCCTTGCAACTACTTTAGGGAATTTTTATTAAGTAAAAGCATCATTAAAGTAGACAGAATGATGAAGTTTAATGAGCAGCTTTCTCACTTGATGTTCGTTTTGCTGCTGCAGCAGCCATGCTGCTGTCGTTTGTTACTTCCAGTGGGGCAGGTGGAGAATTCAGGAAGATTTTGTTCATGTTTACATCTGCATACAAAGAAACATTTTTTCATGAAAGATATTTTAAAAATGTGTACAAGGAAAGAAAGCTTCTCAGAGTTTCTGAGGCCTTTCTGCATTTTCACTCTTGCATGTTATCTCCCCTTTAATTTTTATGTAATGAGAAGTCTGCCTACAATACTGGAGCTGCTAAGTCTTCTGAGGTTCTGCAGTTTGTGAGCGGTGGTTATAGTAACCAGCTTCTGACGGTTAGCAAACTGCAGACTTCACAAATATTTGTTTGCACTCCAGATTTTGTCCTTCAGCAGAGGTTTTAGCCTTGAAGCTGTGTGTAGTGTCCTGCTCAGAGCTGTACCAGCACTGTGAACAGATGAAGTTTCAAAATATCTAGTGGGAAGGCATTGCCCATGAATGTGTTATCAGCACTTACCTCACAAATCTGCCTTGAAGCCGTAGCCACAATCTGCATCAAAATTCTTTTGTGTGTTTATGGAGACAATCTGCCTTGGCTCAGGGTCTGGTCATGCAAACAGCTGTGTCAAGGTGCCATCCTCTAGCACATCACCATCCGTCAGCTGAGCAGCAGACCTGTCTGTGGGCATGTCTTCAGCTGACCTCTGCTGCCCAGGATGATGTGCAAGTGTGTCTGCCCAACACATCTGACTCTGCATTCATGCAGAACAAGAGCATCTACCTAGTTTGTACAGCTTGGCTACAGCTGGTTCTGTGTCTTTCTAGAAAGTACTGAAATTATTAAAGGCTTTATCCAAACTTTACATCTTTTAAAACTAAAGGGTTATAGGTTCTTGTGGAAGTCAGATAATTGCTTCTCTGTGCAGATAAGCTCCCATTAGTGTTTTTATTTTGCTTTTTTTTTCCCCTGCAGCTTTTTTTTCTCCTGGGAGTTATAAAACTGGTGTTTGTTGTTGTACCAGGAGTTCATTGAGAATTTTGAATTCTCTTTTCCCTAGTGTAACAGAAGGCAAATTCTGTCCCAGAGGCATTATCACAGTCATTATTGTATTTAAATATTGTTGTGACACCATATGTCTCCTCATATCTGATGTGTGCAGACAGGAGAGAGAGACCCTGTGTGTGAAGGCTTGTACCATCTAAATACATCTGATACTTGCTCTTTGACTAGCAGACTCCATGAAAGATTGTAAAGCACTCATCCTCTGTTGGGGATAGCCGTGTGCATTGGAATTCCTCTCATTTTGCCAAGAAAACCTAAGTAGATATATTTGATTTTCTTATTTCAAACCCAGTAATTACTTTGCTGGATGAAACTTTGGTGCTTATGCTGATAGAAGTGGTTGGGCGTGAAAATAGGTAACGAGAATGTGAAAATGCTGTAGATGCCTTCAACTCATGTACATCTGTTACTACTAATGTAGTATTTGCATGGGACAAAGGGAGTTGCTGGGGCACCAATAGCACTGAATATTGTAAGGAGCTGATATCAAAAAAATATCAAAAATATCTCAGGTCAGTTGGTATTTTTACTGCCTAATGCATGCTGTGGCTTCTGGACCTCTTTTCGTAGTCAAAAGGCATTGCCCAAGTAGACTTTACCAGAACTCTGAAGTTCATTCAAAATTGTCAGTATTCAGATTTCCTGCATTTCAAAAGCATCTGTGTAGTCAGTAGAATTCCCACCACACCCCTTTTCTTCTGGGGTCTAACAGTCCACATGCTTGAACATTTGCTCTGAGAAAGGAGGAAATGAGAGGCAGAATGAATGCCAAAAGGAGCACCTGAGAGGGAAACTTACATAGTTTCCAAAGCAAAAAAGAGGAGCCTAAACCAACTTGAGCAAAAGGAGGGCATGTAACACTTGACAACCACTTAGCTGTCTCAGTCCTGTTTGGGTTGGCACTAACAGGGCAAAAGAGCTGTGGGGCAGCAGGATGTGGAACACAGCTCAGTGATAGGGGACTTCTGTTCCTATCCACAAAGGATTTTTGTGCTCAGGTGCAGTGAATCACTGGATTCTCTGTTAATCAGTGCCTAAAGTCCCACATAGGGACTTAAAAAAGCCAAAAGCCAGCTTGAAGGTTAATTTTGTATTTACCTAACCAGTGCTGTCTTCTGAGAGTTAAAAAACTACTGCTGAAAGTGGTTCAAATGCTGCACTGCATATCATTCAGAACAGGATGCTGCTTGTTCCCTGACTTCTATCCTGGGTCAGCTTCTGATGGCACAACCTCCTTGAATTTCACTTCATAATACTGAACCATCTCCTTCCATAGACTCCCTCACTCAACTCACTTAACACCTTCCAAAACAGGAGTTATTTAGGATGTATATTTGATTAATACACATACTTGGATAAAATACAGCCTTGTGCTGCTGGAGCTCTGTCTCTTCAGAAATAAAATAAAAATACGTGTATTGTAGCTAATATGAAGCATGTAGCTATTGCAGAAGGTCAGGGCTCTCTGCTTTCATCAGGAAATGCCACCTGATCCCTTGTTGACAGTAGGTGATGGCACACATAAAATTTCAGTAAGGTGAAGTAATGTCATAGTTTACAGTTGTATTTTCCTTGAGCAAGGCTGTTTGGCTACAGTACACCTTGACAGCAGCCTGCTTAGCAGTATGATGTAAAACTTCAGCTGCTGAGAAGGTGAAAGCAAGCGCTGCCTCTTCACCCCACCTTACAAGAAGCCTTAATCCCATTCCACAGTCCAGGAATGCCAAGGTTGAAGTATCTTCCAGATACAGCAACATAAAGCTCAAATCAGGTGGTAACTTTTCGTCTTCTGATGTAGAATAGTAAATAGAATAGAGTCACAGAATCACAAAAGTTGGAAAAGACCTCCAAGATCATATGTAACTGTGACTTGGGAGAACAATCATCATCACTCTGAACATCCCTCCTTCCTTCTTCTCCCAGCTTTCTATGATGAGCAGGATGTGGTATGGTCTGGGATATGCCTTGAGTCAGTTGGGGTCATCTGTCCTGGCTGCACCTCTTCCCAACAGCCTGTGCACCCCTAGCCCACTCACTGGTGGGGTGAGGAGCAGAAAAGGCCTTGGTTCTGTGCAAGCCCTGCTCAGCAAATACCCCTACATTATCAACACTGTTTTCAGTGCACATCCAAACCACAGCCCCATTCCAGCCACTATGAAGAAAATTACCCCAAGCAAAACCCACAATGTGCATCTTCAAAAAGCATTTATGTCAATAAGTGAAGTTAAGTTTGAGCTGTGTTTATTTTGGGTAGGTTTTTAATTTATTCTAATCAGGATTACTCATAAATTATCTATTAATTACTGTGTGATATTTAGCAAGATCCTTTCAGCCATGTAGTCCATTTAGCTTCACAGTGAATGCTAGCCATCTTAATTGTAGGATACTTTGTCAACATTTAATCAGTGGTACTTACTAATGTGGCATTGATGTGTTGGTATCTGTCCCAGTGCTATCAATCATGTGTGAGCAGCAAAGGCAGCTGTGACACCATTGCTCTCTGTCACATTATCAAGCCCCTGGGTTTTCTGGTTAGGGATGATGCTCACTTTGCCCTAAGCAGGCACTCTATCTCTTCAGTTCAACCCAATTTTTGTCATTGTCTACTTGAATCCACATCCTTGCAGCCTTCTGAGCTTTAATCCCATAACTGCAGAATAAAGGTTGCTAGTTTCTGAAGGCAAAACTGATTGCTCCTTCACTGCTCCAAAAGCCTGCTCTTCCCTGATGTTACTCCCCTGAAAAGTCACAAAAACCCAAATGTTAATGACTGCAGCTTGAGAGCTAGTAGAAAATTCAGTGTGTTGAGACAAAATAAAGACCTTTTGTTTTTTTCCTAGTAACTAGATGTTTTGTTTAATGTGCTGCAGAGTAAAAGTCTGTGTTTAATGGTTGTATCACAATTTTTTTTCTCCTTTCCTTACAGTCTTTATGGCAGACACATGCAGGCAAACCCTGAACCTCCAAAGAAGAACAATGACAAGTCAAAGAAGATCAGCCGTAAACCTCTGGCAGCCAAGAACAAATAAGTGCCTGGCTTCTGCCTCTGTTTTACATCTGTTGCATTGCTATTGCTTGTGCCTACAACATTTCTACACATCTCTTACTACGTATAAGGAAGCAGGGATTAGAATTAAAGGCAATTTACTATGTATAATGCTTTAGAAGACACTGCTAGAGGGAAACAAAATTACATATGCTCCTAACTGTGGTCACATTTATGTAGCCATTTAATATATCACTGTCAAAATGTTTAGCTTTTCTATTTATATGTATATTAATGTCCTCTCTTCACACGTGTCACATCCTGTTAATATAGGGGATTTTGCACTTATACGATATTAAATTTCATAGCATATTCCAAGTGATTTTAATAAAGCTCTTCATTTGTATTGCTGTTTAGTTTCTTCAGTAGGACTTCTGAATAGGAAATTCCTTGAGGAATGTATGTGTGTCCAGTTTCCTGTAATATGGTGATTTCTTCTGTAGGAATGTGGTAGCATTTTATCTGATGCAAGTTAGTTAAAGTGCAAAGCGTTCTGTTCAAGCAACATTTTAATCAGTTTCTTTTTCTTTTTTTATGGTGCTGTGGACTGCTCTTTTTGCCTTGAAGGTTATTTTGAAATCAAGGAGTAGGGGAGGGGAGAGGGAAAAAAAATGTCTTTGTAGAGAGCTGCCAATTGCCAGACTCAGTATGGGGAAGAGAACTTTGTCACTTGAAGAAACTGGTACTTCTGCCAATTTTTCAAGTGATTTTTTTTCTTTAGGCAGAAAACCCAAATAATGTGTTTAATCTCTGCTTAAAGTGCTTATATTGAAGAGCTATTCCAAATGGCTTTTGAAAATGCCACAGGTTCTATATTTATCTATACAAAGCTGGCACCACAACCAAGCTCAGAAGCTGCAAACAGTTTAACAGCTCAAATAGTTTCAGGTTCTACCAATGGAGAAGAAAAGCCTAAAATCTGCAGGCAGTGTTTCCCAAACAATTTTATTCTTAGGAGAGCAAAAGCCAACAAGAAAACTCAAGGTACCAGAACAGATATTCATACCTGGATCGCTTGTGTCGAGACCTTCCTGCCCTTGATTTCTAATTTAATGAATTTCGTACCCAAGCCACCCATGGCTGAGTGTCGGCTGCCGTCCCATCCGGCCAGCAAGCTGGGAAGCGTGCCCAGACTGCTGAGACAGGCCTGTTTGTTCAGGGGGAAAAGAAAAGGTTTTAAATATCTCATGCTACAAGTGATGCCTTCTGCAAAAGCCAATCTGAAGTTTCTGTTATCAGCACCAGTCTCTCGAGTGCATTTAGGATTCCCCCAGCATTTAGGTAACATGGTTGCCTTAGTCTGGGAATGAATGTATTGACATATATTTTGCAACAGATTTTTTTTTAATTGGCAAGCAGAGCTAGGAAGTTGGCATCAAGCTTTAGATACACTTTAAGTGGTCTTCAGTACTTCAGAAGAATGAGGCAGTCTTGGTAGGCAGATGGAGAACAGTAAAAATGGTAGACTTGTCAGGAACAGTCAATTCTATCTGTTGCAAGCTCTGCAGAGGATTTCCCAGACCCCTTAAGTGATCTGCCTAGGGAACAGGTCCAACTGAAACAGGCCAGTGAAGGTGCTAGGTTGGATGCATGTTAAAAATTCACAGCAAAAAACTGTGCCCCATCTGGAATGCAAACAATTAAATGTAGTGTAGGGATTAACACGTGAGAGGGCCTACTGACAATAATAATCATGCTACAAAAAGTCCTGAAGAAATGTCAATGAAATGTCAGAAGATCCCCAAACCACTATGGCAAATTGGTTTTGGAACAAAATAAATAGCAAGGGCACATCAGCCAGGAAGGGGTGAAGAGGCTCTGGATCCTTCCCTGGAATTGAATGCTACCCCAGTCCTGGAAGAGGGCACTTCCTCAGGGTTGCACCACGGCTCTCCTGAAATGCCAGACACCCACTGTGTGTCTTGGAGACGTTTTGCATGCACTCACTTCCAGCTGAAGTGGATTTACCAGTCTTCCAAAGTCTCCCTGGGTACACACAGACATGGCTTTCTGTGAGTGAGTGGCAATGCAGCTTTCCTTTGGTTTGAACAGAAATCCAGCCAGAGCTGAAGGTTCATGTGGTGTCTGAGACTGTGCCCATCACTGACTCTGTGTCCTGGAGTTTAAGCAAAAAGAAGTTGCTACAGAGCTACAAGTGTTTCAAAGCATGGGGTAGTGTCTCTAATGTAAAATTCAAAGCTTGTTGGGGAAGGCCTGATGATGTCATTGGTGGGAAGCTACAGCATTGCTTTAAAATAAGCTTATGGTTTTCAAGCATTAGTCAGACTTTCATTAACTGCAGTTGCAAATTTTGAAAGTGTTGGAAGAGTCATGCAAGCTCTCCTCTGCAGGATTGCAAAGTATTGATTGGAGCATTCTTGTGTGCTCATAGCAAAAAAATCCACCCAACCTTCCCACTTCTTCCCTCATGAAGGAGGAAGAAACACAGTTTTGACAAGCAAAAGCAGGAGTGAAGGGCCTAGGGAAGAGTAAGTGAAAGGCATAAAGATAAGAAGGATAAAAGAAATCCTAGAGGGAGAAGAACTATACTGGAGATGGTGGCAGATTGGGGGGGTGGGGGGAAAGAAGTTTCTTGAAAAGAAAGATGAAAAAATAAGATAATGATCTGAAAATATGATGAAAAGCTAAAATGCATAAAGCTTTACAAACAGAAAACAAAATGGGTTGTAAAGGAATGCTCTTCAGAGGTGCAGGGCAGAATAAAAGACAAGGGAAAGAAAAGCAAACTATCTGGGATGTAATGTGCTGAGGTTTTAGTGTTTCTAAAAATGCCAACTTCTTAGAGCAAACTACACAACAGTTTTCATGTGAGTATGATGATTTTATGTATCTGTTCTCTAAGGTCATTCCTTTTTTAATATTTAAAAACAATGCTCTGTTTTACTGGGTCACATTTATTTCCCCATTGTACTCAAGGAAAGGAGTTGCTGTATCTTATTGTAGTGAACCACTTAATGAACAGTGCAGCTCATGATGGTCCCCTTGGTCATTTCTCCAGAGGATCCATCAAACTGAGGCCCCTTCCAATGAGTCCTTGGTTGCTGCATCTAGGTGAGCACCTGTGCTGTGCCAGCTCTGGAAAAGGTGTTCTTTGCTCCACTGATCAGTATTGTTCCACTGGCCTAATTGAAAATGAGACCCCTGATCTCAGGTTGCCTTGAAGAGGGCGTCTTTGCCATTCATTCATTCATTCATTCATTCATTCATTCATTCATTCATTCAGGGTCACTTGTTCAGGTTTCCTCTTTGGGCCACCCTCTCATACAGCCAAGATCATGTCCCTTCGAGGGGAGAAAATTATTCCTGTGAAGAGAATTTGCTTTTTTACTGCTTTCCTTTACCTGGGAGCTCTTTGAAAACAGTTAATTCTGGTAATTCTGTTTTGATTTTGCATATGGTGAACTGGCAAGAGTATGGCAAGGTTTTTGTGTGCTATACACCCTGACAGCAGAAACCTGTTAAAATCACCATAAACCTGACATGCTGTGCCTGTGCAAAGAGTGGCCTGGGGAACTAAGGGGGGTAAAGCAAAATGAAACCAGCAAACTTGCTTGTGCAGGCACCATCCACAATTTTCTTGTACTTAACAGTGTCAACCCTGTATTGCCTCCTGCAATCCTCTTGATGGACAGGTAACACTTATACAGAAAAATCTCAGTTCTGAGAAAATGAGCACTGCTCTTGCTTTCTTTCTTACTTAAAAAATATGTGAGGAACGGCAACTGTGATTTTAAAATTTCACCTTTTTGTGATTGCTAGTCTAGGAATAAGTTTCCTATGGAGTCAGTGGTGTTCAAGCACCTTTATTTTGCTTTTAGTCAGGTCTTTCATGTTAAGGAAATGGCAGCAACATCTTCTTATCAATTAGCTTCCATCCTTACAGCTGGCAATTCACAGCTGCAGTATGGGAGTTTCTCCTGAACTGGCAGCTTTTTCCAAGGCATGATCTGAGCTGGTGCAGCCCTCACCTTTCCTCCCTCCAGCACTGTCTGTACTCCCCATCCTCTTCCTCTGGGCTCTCCCCACCATCTCTGTATGGGACTGGATCCTGGGCTTCTGGAGGAGCTGGGGAGAGAAAAATGTTCCTGTTCTGCCTGGCCCTCTGCTCCCAGGCAGCAGAGTGAGGTCAGGAGGCACTTCCAGCTCCAGCAGTGCTTGGGTGTTCCACACTGGCTCATGGCTTGGGGCTGGGAGGAAAGCTGGGAGGCCAAGTCTGTGCCATCCCCACGCTTGCTGAGCAGCAGGAGCTCCAGAGACGGGGAATATTTCCAGTTTGTAGCGGGTGGTAACTGTTAATATCCTCATGACAACCAGGAGGAGTGAGATTGTCATCGGTTATATTAGTTGTTAATTTTGTAAATATTAACAATTTCTAGGATTATGGCACAGGATGTGAGCTGTCAACTTGCTTTATTTTCCTCCTACTCCTTCTTGTAATGACACATCTTTTATACTCTCAGATTCATGCCATGTACTGGTTACCTTGCGCTGACACCAGGGCTGGCGGGTGTTATCATGGGATGAAACCATGATAACCTCCCCAAAGTTAGACTTTCTTCCCTTCCTGGGTACTTTGTTTCCTCTTACCTAAGGTGAAGTAATTTGCCTGAAAAGAGCTGTGATTTATAAATCTCTGTGGTTGGTTTCCACCCAGCACTGCTGCCAAAGCTGCTGCCATTGGCACAGCTGAGCTCCTGCTTCCCCTTCCAGCTCACCTGTGAGTGCCTCAGGCAGGCACTGCCATTCCAGTCCCCCTCAGAGCAGGAGCTGAGTTACAGCTCACAAGGAGCCGTATCCTTGCTGTGAGAAAGCCCTGAAAAGTGACATTTTTACAATGTGTCTCAAGAGCAAAATTTTACCCATATTTTTAGATCAAGAAGCACGGCAATTGCGCGAGTACCAGTCACAGGAGTCACCCCTGCAGCTTGATGGACGTGCTCAGAGGCAGCTTTAGCAGCAAGGTGCAGCTGGGGGCAGAGCCCTGGGGAAGGTGGCTTTTCCAGGGCACTCGCTCCTCACCTTGGCTCCCGTGCTGCTGGTGGGAGCCTCTCTGCTGCTCTGCCCTGCTCCTGTGCTGCTGGCAGCCCTGAGCGTACAGCCAGTGCTCAGCCAAGCAGAGATGAGCCCCAGGCTGAATGTACATTCACGATCTTCTGATATCCCAGTTATTCCAGGTAATGTTTCGAATGGCCTGTTTCTGCAGCAGCCCCCAGCACAAGCAGCAGTGGGGAGCGTGGCTGTGTCCAGCTGGGCGCTGGCAGGGAGGCAATGGTGGTCCATTCCTGCAGAGGTGCCTTGCAAGCACCAGACTGAAAAGCCCCACTGTTTCAGTAATCATGGAAATGTGGCACCCTCTCCCAGGGTGGCCATCCTGCAGGGCCCCAGGCAGGCAGTCGTGTCCTGTACCCGAGCCTGGGCGGTGCTCCTTGATCTTCCTCGTGGTTTTGCTAATCTTTGCTTTGCCAGCGTGGGAATTGCGGGCTGCTGGCAGTGCAGTTCCCTGCGACAGGAAGGTGGGAGCAGGCAGAGCCCGAGGAACAGGGACACCTCCTGCCCTGGGGCTGGCCCCTGCCATCCTCGTGTGGAACCCAGCGCCGCCGGGAGCCGCGCCGAGCTGGCTCAGCAGCGCTGCCCTGGAGCCGGGTGCCGGGACAGTCCCGCCGGGGCTGGGAAGGGCACGGCCCGCCTCGGGAAGGGACAGCCAGAGGGAGCGGAGCCAGAGAGCTGCTCTGAGGCAGCACTGCTGAGGCTGGGGTCTGGATGGCTCAGACTCTATATAGGAGTGTGGATTTAAATACTGGATGTTGTTTGCCCTCCTGTTGTGTAGTTTAGGATATTACAGCAGTGCATGGAGAGCTGGGGATCTTGTCAACTGCCCCCTCACAGCGGTGGGGTTTAGAAACCAGATTGTGTCCTGAGCATCCTCAGCCGCTTCTTTGCTCTCATATCAATTCAGATACTTTGTTTTAGGGAGTTACTCAAACATGCCTGGCACATGTGTTTTCCCAATACCACACAGAAATGAGCATCTGTGTTTGGAATGGAAGAGAGCACTGATTTGGAGGAGTGCAGTGCATGGGCAGCTCCTGGGATATGATTTTAGCAGTTTCCATCCAGACTGTACAACGGGACTTTCCTGTTTTCATTTCTGGTCAGCTTAGGCTACTCAAAAGATTTCTGCTCTGCCAGTTTATACCCAGAGACTCATTAAACACCTTGTGGATCAGACGTTCAATACTGATCCGCTCTGAGGGCAAACACAAAAATCAAAGCTTTGATTTCCATGCCGGTGCCGTGCAGATACCGTGTGCGCCCGGGGTCCAGCTCGCAGCGTCTCGGAGCAGCCCGTGCAGGCAGGGAGGATGCCCGGAGCACCTCGGGATGCACTTTCCGCCTGTGCCAGCAGTGGGGGCAAGCATACAGCCGGAGAGGCGAGGGAGGAACACCGGAGCGCATCTAAAACCCGGGCCTGAAATCCTTTTCCTTCCCCGTGTTGCTGGTACAAAAACATGCCGAGACAGTTCACAGTGAGCAGGACTGTCACCCCCAGGCTTGGCAGGCTGTCCCCAGGGAGGCTGCTGGTATTTCCTTCCCCCTCACTTTGCTTTTACATCAATTTACTCCGCCAATTAAGCAACCAAATAATTCAGAGGCAGCCATGTGGCACCGAGTGCTGTAGCTATGGCTAAAAATAACCCCAGAGCCTCGGGGAAAACAGCTCCAAGGACTGTGCACCCAGCCCAGCCCCGCTGTGGGGTGTGTGAAGGGATCAGAGCCCTGGCTGGCCCCATCTGGGGGGCAGCCAGACTCCCCCCAGCTGGATTTGAGGCAGGGATGCTCCTGGGCAGCTCTCCTGGGAGAGCCCCTGGCTGCCTGGGGCTGCCGCTGCTGGGGACACCTGGGAGGGGCACGAAGGGATCCGGACCGCGAGCCTGGAGCCTCCTTCTCTATCCAAGGCAAGCGCTCACTCAAAAGTGGGTTCATTATCTGAGCCTGGGTTTTGGACCTGTGGTTGATGGCTTTGCAAACCAGGCAACATGGACTAAAACTTACAATTCTTTATTTCAGAAAGAAAACAGAAACACTCATGTAATAAATATTGAAAAATACTCTCTCTGAAGTCCTTGAAATTGTATCCCATGGATTTGGGAGAAAAATGGAATTTCTTTGGAGTAAATAAGAAACAGGGAAGGCCAGGCCACCTGGTGTAGCTCCACGGCTAGACCCATGCTCCTGCCAGGTACAGGCAGTTAATAAAAATAGAACAGCGCATCCAGTTTTGCATAGAAGTTTTCTGTTCTTGTAAACCAAATGAAATTAATCATTACATTTATCTACAGGGTGTTCTATAAAATCAATAAGCACTGCATAGCAGTCAAAATATGACAAGGCACTTAAACTTTGCCAAATCAATCCAATTAATTATATCTTCGTTAGAAAACAGTCATTTTTATAGAGTCAGTTGGCTCTTAAAGGACCATAATACAAGCTTGATATAAGCTCATTGATTTTTACTTTATGATTTCCAGTTGAAAGCAAATAGAGATCACTCGCTTTATAAAACTGTGAAAAAATGTGTGTATTTAACATACCAATATTATTTATAAGCAGCAGCTAATGTTTAAGTGCCTCTTGTACGCCTTGATAAAAGTGGTTCATGATTCAGCCCTCTCAGATGTTCAGAGGATGTTCTTCTACATTATTGCCATCGTCATTTGTCTTTCCCCTCTGACATGTGCAGTTTTTTATGCAGGAAAACTCTGTAGATGAGGCTCATCAGCAAGGAGGAGAGCGGCCTGAATACCTATGAGGTGTCGCTGCGAACAAACCCTGCTGGACATCCCAGCCTGGCTCTGCCATCTTTTTTTACAGCAGCCTGGGAGCTTGCAAGGCAGAAATGGGACCAGAGGACCCTGGGGAACAATCTAGCCTATTCATATAATGGATTAAAAAGAGAATTTTCTGTCTAGCAAGAGTGGAGGTGCAGATTGATAAACACACACATGTACAACACGTATGATAGCATTAGAGTAAGGGAGATCTTAGCAGGTGATAAGGACTTTTCAGATGACAAGTGGAGGGAGAAAGGTTGGTTTGGAGCAGGGATTGCAAGGGAAGCAAGAAGAACCCTGGGATTCATTGGGTGCTCCTGAAGCTCACCAGCTCTCTGGAAAATGAAAGGTAAGAGGCAAATACTGCAAAAATAAATGCACACCAGGCATTGGGCATTGAACCCAACTTCTCAGTGCAGGAAGGTGCTGCTCCAAGGTCTTCAGGACCTGCACATGCATCTCCTTGGTGAGTCAGTGCCACATTTTTCTTAGAAATAGTCCTTACCAGAGAAACCACATTGGTAAGTGGTAAATAATCCCCCAATAATGGCAAATACTTGGGTTTTGCTGTTTTATTGTCATTCATAAGAGACTCATTATAAAAGTCTGAATCTATGAGGGAAGGATGAGATGAACAACTTCTGTCCCATCAATGCCCAGATCTTCCCAAAACTAAGGAGAGTGTCCAGAGAATGAGGATCTGGGCTTTTGAAGAAGAAGACAAAAAGTGAAGACTGAGTTTTGTTTCCTTTCCAAAGCATGATTCTCGTTTTCAGTTAGAATGCATCAGATACAGATGAAAACAGAAAATAAAGTTGCGTTTCTGCAGCAGTTGTTTGCAGTTCCATGGTGCACTACTCCTGCTTCCTGAGATGCCCAGCACCAAGGTGCTGCCAGCACTGGGCTGAGAGGCTGCCACCATCACCAGCAGACAAGGAGGGGGCGCAGGGGCGCTGGAGCCAGGCATGGGGCTGGGACTGCAAGGTGAGCCTCTGCCGTGGCAAGGGAGCTGCAAAGCCACCGAGTGGGGCTGCTGCCCTCCCCAGGGTGCAGGCACCTGGGCTTGCCTCAGAGGGAGAGGGGACTCGGTGGCAGGAGCCCCTTGTGGTGATCGTAGGACAAAAAGGCTTCACACCCCTGTGAGCACCAGTCTGCAGGGAGGTGCATTGTAACCACCACAGAGGAAAGCTGGTCTCAGTCTTAAACCTCTCCTTTCCCCCCAGGTTTGGACACTGAAAGAAATAAAACAGGGTGAATAATTGGATGAGTCTCAAGCCAATTTTTTGATGGTATTGAAATCAGTGAGGTTAATGGGAGTTCCTCAAGCCAACAACAGGGGAAGGGAGGAAAAATCTGTGATAGGAGGAGGTGATTAGCAGATGGCACCAGGGGAGCCCAGCCCGAGCCAGAAGAGCTGCTACAGAGCCCACTCCCTCCCACAAATGCAGAGACTCTCCTGGATGGACAAATCAGTCCTGGCCAGGATTCAGTGCAAGCACACAAAATGGAGCATTCAGTGCCACCCACCATCCTGAGGCTCCTTCCCTGCATTCAGCTGGGCCCCTGGACATGAATGGAAGAACAGAGCTGTAATGAGGCTCAGGGCAAACAAAGGGGGGCTAGATGCAGTGGGGGACAGCAGAGAGAGGAGATGAGGCCAAGCACATCCCCACCTGTGCAAAGCCTGCCCAGTGGCCCAGCCCTGCTCCCAGACCCAGCATTCCCAGGAGAGCAGCAGTGAGTGGGGGGACAGCAGCAAGAGGAGACTGCCCCTGCAAACACAGCACTGAGAAATCCCTTTGAGGAGTGAGTGACAGTAATTGGGAGTAATCACAGCAACACAGACATGGAGACAGCTTTTTAGTAATTCACGACTTCTTATGAAACAATATCAATAATCCCCCTCTAAAGTGATGGTTAGGGCCAGCCTCATCATTTTTTTGCATTTTGTCTTGAACTAGTTGCAAACTGAGATAATCAGTTCCTGTGGGATTTTTAAGAAGACCACATATCTATTACACATTTCAAATCAGCTGTTTTCCTACCTTCTCTTTGTTTAATGTCATTTTTCATTATTGACCCTACAGAAGAAAAGGAATGTCTTTTTTCACTCAGACCTGCTCTCCTGGTTACAGGTGCCACGGCAGACATTTCCTACCAGGAAGGAAAATAAAATTAGGCCCAAATTCTAAACATTTTCACAGAGATCACAGCTCCCGTCTTCAAGGTTTTGCAGTGTCTCTGTTTGCTGGAGCACAACATGACACTGCAGGAGACAGAAGATGTCAGCAGCCACTGCAGGAGCTCACTCTGCTAATATGGGTTACCCAGAATTTAGGTTGAAGTGTGACTGATGGCATCATGCAAGACCATTGTCCAGGTAACAGCCATCAGGCCTAGTGTGGGTGCCAAACTGCTGATGAAACCCAAAGCACATTTGCTCTGGGAAAAATATGGGGATACAAAACAAAACTACTTCAAATTATTGCAAAGTGTAAAAACACACTACAGCTCTGCCTCATGCCTTAGCTTTTTTAGCTGATACTGCTTCCTTCCCTTCCTCCTCCTCACCTCACAAGTTGGCTGGTGGCTGTTCCAGGAGGATGGAATATATGTTTGTAACCTGTAGCACCAATGATCAAAAAATTCAAGTGTGATAGAGTAGACAATGCTCATGTTCTGTTCAGGTAAGTCTCATCCAGACAATATTTTCCATTTCAGTTTCTCTGCCAGCAAGAAGGCTCATCTGCCTTCAAGGCTGAATTCACCACGTTGCTGAGAGACCTGAAGAAGTGGCTCCTCAGCCTGGCTTAGCAGTCAGGTGGTACCAGCCCAAAAATAATGGGTTTATTAAACCCAGGGCAAAGGCTCAAACTTCTGAAGGGGGGGATGAAGGTGGATTGGTGGGACTTGCAAGATATGAAGAGAAATAAACTTTGAGGGCCAGGACAGGAGTGGGCTGCCATGTGCAGGGGCAGAGGGACAGCCTGCCCTGGTGGGTGCCCTGCCTGCCGTCGCCTCTGCAAGGACTGGGCACTGAGGGCTCCTCAGATGGGCTCCTCTGTATCCAAGGTCTGTGGAAAAAAGCAGTGTTTCCATATTTCTGAAAGCCAGGGCTCTTACGTGGGTGTCTGGAAAGCTCTGCTAGCATGAGTGGCAATCCTCTGTCCTTATTCCACAGAGCTTGTCCCTCATGATTCCAAAAGCCTGGCAGGCTTCTTGTGAACTTTCCTTCTGGGCAAAGTATGTAAAACTGCTTCTGTAGTACAAAATGCTTTCATCTGAGATTTGGTATTCTGGTATGGGTCTGGTATTCCTCTTTCCATCAGTCACAATGCCCCTTTCGGGCAGCCTGGGAAGTGACCTCCCCCTCATGTTCATGCAGATGGGCTGTAGGAAATGCAGACAAGTTGTGAGCAAACTCAGCTGTGACCTGGCACTTCATCCCTGGGGTTACCAATGGGGTTCACACAGTGAACCAGCTGGGCTGGGCTGGGCTGGGCTGGGTGGGTGCAGTTCAGGAAGAATGTGAGTGATTTTTCAGAGCAGAGGTTAGCACATAAACCAGGGACAAGAGCTCAGAGCAGCACAATTAGAACATAGGCAAGGAGGGTTTGGGTCTGGATTTGTTCAGTTCTTTGCAGCTTGGCCTTTCTAAAACATTTTGGGAGGAAAATGGGCAAACACATTTCCATGACGATTCTTAGCACATGGAGAATCTTAGTTCTCTCACGATTGTTGGGCACTGAGGCGTCAGCACTCGGGTCCAGAAGAAATTCCTAATAACTTTTTTGTACTGGTAACAAACAGGCTTTCCTTGTGCAGCCAAGCCCTACCAGCAGAGAGCCTCCCACCAGGCAGGTCTTGGTGTCTCCTCTTCCCCCTCTTCCCTTTTTGAACTGGCCACAAGACCTGGATGACTGTGAAGAATCTCTGAATGGGATTAAGCACAAAGCAGTGCTCAGCTTCTGGATCTTTCCTCCTAAACAGAAAGTCAACATCCATTCCTGATCTTACAGGTAAAATCTGCCCCTCTGTAGAGTACAGATACTTGGCTCTAAACTGAAATTTAGGCACCATCTCTAAAAACAATCTAGCCTATTCATATAATGGATTAAAAAGAGAATTTTCTGTCTAGCATGCTCAGATAACTTTGTATCCATCATGCTGGAAATAGCTCCCAGATAGCAAAGCTCACTCATCATGCAAACTCCTTCTGTACCAGTATGTAATCCTTTTAATTATCCACTGCAGAATGACTTGTCTGCCATCACTCAAACCTGTTCAACTCCACCAGTATGGGTGTAATGCACTTTCTTGGGCAGACTTCAAAAATCCCACCAGTGCCTAGCTAGATTTCTGTATTTATGGGACCTGTGAGCACAGGCAGGTGGCTCTGATTAAACCATGACAAAGCTGGGGGCTCCCCTAATCAGTCCTAAAATACAGTTTTTACAGTTGTCCCACTCCCTGCATAGTTTTGGCATCCTGGCAGTAATTAAAATATATTCTGGAATTTATTCTGCTAATTTCTGGAAGAAAAATGACAAAGCTTTTTTCACAAGCAAGCTATCAAAAGCAACTTCTTTGATTACTAAGTAAGGCAAGAAACTGAATCAGCTCTGTTTCCTTGCAGCACTTTTGGTATTCTGTTGGTGTTTCTAAGATTTCTCATCTCCTGACACACTGAGACATTCATCTTCAGTTTCAGTCAAAACCCACAGGTTTGCAGAAAAGTCAAAAATTTGTCCTCATCTACTGCCTGTGATGCAGTCAAATGTTTCAGCCCAGCAGCTCCAGAATATCTCATCCCTTTTGCAGCGCTTGCTCAAGTATGTCCACTTCTGCCCAGCTCTGTGCCCCTCTCGTGGTGCTCTCAGCCCAGGGCTGTGTTTGAAGAGGGCTTCACTGAGCACTTGCAGCCTTGCAAACATCATCGAGGTGCTCTGCTGAGAGGCTGCTAAACAACAGCACAGCAGGAAAAAAGAGGGAGCAAAATATCAGCACGGCAGACCAGCCTCACAGAAACACATCAACAGGAGTGGGGACAGAATATCAGGTTAAACACAGAGCTACAGGATAGTGCCAATGGAGGAAACACAGAGAGAAATACATTTTTCAGAGGGGAAAATAAAAAAGGAAGAGGCATTATAATTCTCTGCAAAATTCTGAAGTTGATTATACCTTCTAGCTGTTGATTGGTTTTTCCCAAGCTGCTGAACAGAATAATTCTTATGGAAAAACACAGCAAATATGGGAAGAAAATATATCAGGAAATCAGAATACATTTGTCAATCTAAATCACTGAGCTTTAAAAAATTACTGGATACAAACAACATCAGTAGCACAATCTGCACGTGCATGCTGGAGGAGCAATCCTTGGGGTGCAGGGGCAGGGCATGGGAAGGCAGGGAGGCATTTTGGGGTGCAGCAGCGTGCAGAAGCTCTCGCTCCTGGTGCCATCCCTGCCCTGAGCGCTGCAGCACAGACCTGCCAGCCAGCAGCTGCCTCCCACCCCGGGGCCAGCATCCCTCTGGCCCTGCTGAGCTCCTGCCTGTGTGCTTCTCTTCTGGCTGGGGAAGGAAAAAGCCAAACCATGCCCCATGTGAGGGAGCAGGCCCCTTGCACAGGAATGACCTTGCTCACTTCTATAATCCCTGTGGCTGGAGAAGACCTGAATTAAAAGGATTTTTCAGTCTATCTGCCCAAGGACTTCCAGCAATGAGTACTTTGTGCGTCCAAATCACACTCCCAAGCAACCCATGTTTAGCCCAAGTGTCCTTTTGGGGCATTAGTTGCATGCAGATACATTTATATTTCTGTATTTATGCATTTCTGTCACATACTCAGAGCTGCCCAGGCTGCTCTCACGTGGCACAAATCCTCTCTTTGCCTGAGCTTGGCCCTGGCAGGAAGAGGAAAATCAACCCCATCCAGCTGCAGTCCCAGAGTGCTCTTTTGGTGACAAAACTGCAGCTCCAGTGAGCTTCCTTAATGTAATAGAAACAAATACCACTCCCAGACACTGAACTCTTCATACCTGACTGACAGGTTTGTGACTGTGTCTTGGACTGACTCTGACCTGGACTGACAAGCACACTTTTTAGCTGTAAAAGATAATACATTTCATTCATACAAAAAATGCAGAGCACCTGAGTAAGAAATATATTGTGTGTTACTGAGAACTGGACAGAAAAGCAGGCATTGATGACTCCAAAATCCCCCAGGTAATTCAGTATTATTTCAGAGCTGTTTGAACAGCAGATGTCCTGTATTAACAACATCAATTAGAAGCCAATTCTGTGTCACTGGCCTGGACACTGCCAGCAGCTGGAGCTCTGTGTTTTGGTTTCACTGTAGCTGGGCAGAAGACCAAACCAATTTAGGGAAGATGGTGAGATGGCTGGAGTAAATGGGGTGCTGGTGCTGTCTGACACTGCCTCCAGCACCATTGCTGGAGGAGATTACTTTGATATGAGAATTTATTTTCAAGTCAAGCATCCCGAAATCTTGAGCAGTGATTGGGGTAAGCAGCAGTAGTGCAGACATGGTCTTCCCATTATCCCTTTTCATGTGACAAATGAACAGTTCTACCTGGCACTAAGGTGGCCAAAAATCCTGTTTGCAGGGGGCAAAGGAGGTGCCTGTTCCCTTTCTCCTACAGCAGTTAGGAAATCCTGTGTCTCCTGGAAAAAAAAAAAAAAAAACAAAAAAAAAAAAAAAAACCCCCCCCAAAAAAAACCAAAAACAAAAAAAAACCCACCAAAGAAAACCACACAAAAAAACCAAAACCAAGCAAAACAAAACCCACAAAAAATCAGCAAAAACAAACAAACAAACAAACAAAAAACACCAAAAAAAAAAACCAAAAAAAACCCCTTAAAATTTGCCCTTCCTTTCAGAAAAAAGGTGGTTGCTGATTGTTTTTAGGATGTGGATCTGCTCACCTTTGGAGTGTGATTCTGCAAGACCCTGTGGCCAGAGAGATGTTGGATGTTGCCAGGCTGCAGACTCGAGGCTGCTTTAATGGCCTCAAGCTGCTTGGTGTATTAGCAGCTAAACTGGTTTTTTGGTGGGTCCCACAGACTACTGAGCACTCTGCTTTCCTGGCACAAGTGGGCAGCCTCATCCTTCTCAATTTTGTGAGCCGTGAGAGCCTCAAAACAGCATTCTCTTTAACGGGGAGCAGTCAAGGAGAACTATGCTAATTATCTTGGGCAGAGGATCCTTTAGGTCTTTGCCAGTTTTTATCAAAGCATAAAAAGCAATTATTAAAATTAATGCAATTTACCATGTGTTCCACTTCTAGCAAAGCTATTTTTGGCAAGGGTTTCCATCTGTCCCATTCAGCAAGATCAGCCACAGACTTCTCAGAGTTCTCATGTGGAGCTTGGCTAACACAAGCCTTTCTGCAGAGGGGAGCACCTCCACTGCAGCACCCGGGTTACCTGAGAGCTGCCATCACCTGGCAGTTGTGTCCTCATCAGGACAAATGCTTTAACTTCTTTCTGTGTTGCTCTCTGCTGGCACTGTGGGTGCCCCTCGGTGAGGAAATGCTGCACCCTCTGCCCTGAGCAGGTGGCCAGTGGGAAAGGTTGTGGGCTAAGTGACAAATTTGTCTGCAGGTTTTCACATTACAGCTTTTATCTGTATTTTTCACAGTTTTAAAGCCTGCCTTAAAGCAATTAGAAATTAGTTCATTTACATTTTCATACAGCTGAAGACAAAACAGCACAAGGAGAATGCATTTGGAGGGAATAAGGACCTGACTCCAGGATGCCCATGGGCCCATTGACATTCAAAGTCAAAAAACCAGGCACCATCACCTGGATAAACAGGAACACAGAAGCTGGGATTGTCCAGAGTGGAGGAACATGAATCTTCCAAGTGACTTGAGTTCTGAGGATGGTTTCACATTTGCCATCCCTCACAGTCCTCTGGCAGCAGCATCCTCTGCACAGGGGAAAGAGACCCCTGCAAGGGAAAGAGCAAGGGCAGCTCAGATTGCCCTTTGTGCCCCTCATCTGAGGCTGCACAGATGAAGGAAACTGTGCAGATGAAGGAGGGTTTTCTAACATGACATGCTGGAATCACAGAGGTGAGGCAGTTTGTTTTGACTGGAAAATAGAAAACCAAACAGGATTTTCACTTGTCCAGTGAATGCACCAAGAGGAAGGGAAGCCCAGATGTGATGCTGTTGCTGAGATACCCACTTGCTGGCTTCAGACTAGCTATTTGTTAGCACTTTAAAGTGAAAAAGCTGCAATAGATTGAGTGGGGAGGTGTGATAGAGATATAATGAAGAACGGAAAACTAATAAAAATCTATGTTAAATGCCTACCCTGTGTAAACAAAAAATATCTGGGACATAAACCCCAATGAGATGATTAAATAAATAAAAAGGAAACTGACTCAAAGTCTTTAGACTCAGTCTCTCTGGTGGCTGAATCCCACAGTTTCCGTGCTTTGCAGCACAACAGCACTTTCCACTTGCCATATTTCCTGAAAAAAGGAACCCAAGCAACAAAGTTGGCAGCACAAATTTGGTTTGTGCTTAAAGTCGTTAATATCCCTACCTGGTGGGAGACAAATGTTGGAGAAGCCCTCAACAGACAAGTTGTCTGAAGAATTTGCTCAAAGCTGCCTTGAAGTTGCTGTCATTCATACTTGCTGCAGCATTCAAAATAACAAAGACTCCTCCTGATGACACACTCCCTGAGCTGCATTTTGCCTGGTTCCAAATTAATTCTAAATATAATACCTAAACATGTTTTTCTCAACATATTATCACTGCAACATTATGGCAGGAAAAGATGCTCTCCAGAAATGGCGTTTCCTTTGTAACCCAGGTGCACAACAGTCTCACTCTGCTCAGAGGCACTGCTCTCTGCTCAGATATCCTCTTCTGATCCCCTCCAGCAGTGCAGGGAGAAGTGGCATTTATCAGCACACTCAGTGGAAATTCTTCATTTCATTCTCTCTCCCAGGCATTAAAATCCATAAAAGAGTCTTGCTTCTTTAAGATACTGAAAGACTGGTGTTAGTGATTTAGAGTTAATGAGACAGGAGATTCCAGGGTCAATTCCAGTCTCACAAATAGCAGTGGAGCTCCAAGGTAAGTTCAGTGAGCTTCCCTGTGTGGCAGCAGAGGAGCAAGGGCTCCTTCCAGGCCAACAGAGTCACTCGTGAGTTAAGTGCAAGCAGCATTTGGCGCTCCATCAATTAGCTCAGTAGAGTAATGCAGGCCAGGGATTGAGAATATTTTCATGGAATATTGTGTATGTTATCCTGCTCTTTTGGATTACATTTAAACAATAAAACACAAGATACCAAGTCCCTGAACTGTGATAGTCATAGGTTTTATTGTTCTGTTCTGATTTCACAAAAATATACACATTTTTATTTTACATTTGTATCCATACATGTGCATGGGCATACGTGTGTCTCTCCATATTGAAAACATATTTGTAATGTCTCAGTGCATGAAAGCAACTTTCTAGCTGAAATTTTCTCTTCCTGGAGATCAGAAAATCTCTGTCCCAGATGGCAGACATGCTCTCTAGCCAGTCATGTTCCATTTCTCACTTGAGGCATTTTGGATTTGTGCAGTAATTGTGCGCACTAGAGTTTTAATGCTACATAGAAGGAACACAAACAATCTAGCTGAAAATGCATAAATTGCATAGGAACACATGCATGTCTTGGGGGAGGGGTGAATACTTCTATTTTTGTCTCCAGTCTGCATCCTTTACTTGTTATTATTGTTAAATGCCCAAATAATATGACAGAAAATAAAATAACAAATACCAAACCCAAAATTACATCCAGTAAAGGATAGCTTTATTAATAATGGCATTGGCAATACATTATGCTGGAAAAAAATACACAATGGTTTCTCTGCAAGGCTTGTATCTCTACAATGCCACAAGGAATGTCCTGGTCCCTTCCTCATTGTGCAGGCATAATCAGTCCCTCTTGGGAAGGAGAGCACTCATTGTATCTCCCTGTGATTTGCAACTCTGTTGTAGCAAACTAATTTTAGCAGACTGGACGAACAGAATTGAAATAGGATTCCAGGAATGTGATGCAAATAAGCAGACCCAACTCTGATCTCACATGTGCCAGTTAACATCTCAGTTTATGACTTCCATCAGTGGAGTTATTCCTAATTTGTGATGCATTGGGCCTGCAGAATAATACTGCAACGTGCCTTTTTTAACAATGCAAGGCCAACTCTTGCAAAATTCCAAACACAGTTGCCTACTATAATAATCAAAAGTTCAGTGTCTTGCAGGACCACACCAAAGTCCACTGTATGCCATTTTGTTGTGGAGAAGATTGTTTGGGATCATATGGTCTCCTGCCTTAGCTAATGAACAGATAGGAAGAAAAATGAACGATCAGAAGTAATTGCAACTTGCAAAGTAAATTACACCATTAACTGCTCCAGAAATCAATAATCAGGCAAAAAAGAAATTCAGTTGAGGGGATGACAGAACTAAAAATAAATCTCTTGGGCATCTTGCCACTCTGGGGATTTTAATTTTGAGTTTTCCACTCCCATCTATCCATTCTTATTGCCCATCCATCAACCTCCTGATGAATATAAAGGACTCCAGTATGAAATGCCAGAAGATTGCTGGGTTGGTAGAACAATGGAAAGGAAGTCTTTCAGGTTTGGAGAAGGAAGGGTAGATCACAGATGACAGTTTAGAAAAGCTTGTCTGCTCTTGCTTTTTTCCCCTAACATCTCTCTTTAATAGCATTGGCAGTCTAATAACCATTTCAAAGGTAACCAAAATCGTTCTCATGGGCAAATCATCTGGAAATCTCCTCCTGATTGACTCTAACTACTGACATAATTTTTAATAGAAGTGCAACATGATATATGCCTTTGCTTATTGGTATAGCTTTAAGCAGGGACAAAGTGGTTGTTTAATCTTACTCCCATGTTAGAGGCATTTATCTTCCACCCCTTTGTATTTACTATTTACATCTTCATAAGAATGCTGACAGTGTAGCCTTCATTATTAGCAACACTCCTTGATTTAATAGCATTTATGACTATCTCTATATTTTGGGCTTTATTAATGAACACTGTGAGCTCTTCAGAGTGCCTCCTTGTGACAGGTTACCTTCTATGGATTTTGACCAGAAGGGAGTTAAAAGGAGGAGAGTGGACCAAGCAGAAAGCCTACATGGAAAATGTTGCCACCACTGTTGTGGTTACATAGGTGGTGGCAGAAGACAATACTTCTTCCTTAAAAGAGAGTCATAGTTAAAATGCCCATCCTACAGGAAAGAAAAAGTGGGGTGTGGACAGAAAAAAATTGTTTTCAGCAACTACAGGTGACCTAGGCTGTGAGCTGGACCCTGCTGCAAGCAGATGCTATTATGGTCTGTAGGGACACTGGATGCCCAGGCTCCTGTGAGAAAAGCTGGTGGAAGTGCTGTGTAAAAACCTTCACGGCTGGAAATCCAGTTCCTGAAACACAGAGCACTTATGGGCAGACTGAGTCTATTTATGCAGGAAGCATTTACAGATTGGTGCAAGCATTGCTCAGTTACCCCTCCACAGCACCATGGCTCTTAGAGACCCTCAGAAACTCCAAATCCCAGCTCCTTGTGCAAAGCAAAGCATGGACCTGCCCTTGGACAGGGGAACAGGTAAGAAAAGGGGGTGTCAGTGGGGGCAGCTTCACCCAGACACTGTGGATCCAGCACTGCTCTGGCAGCTCTGTACCATCACCAGGGCAAGAGCAATGAGCTGCTCAGGCCACACTGTGGCTGGAGGGGTACTTGCATCATAATCAAAAATAATCCCAGGGCTGACTGTATATATACTTTCCCAAGCAGCACTACAGCCTTGTATTCACCACCTTAGATCATGACTCCAGAGGGATAAAATAGAGAGAAGACATAGACCAGCAGGCTTGAAGGTTAATGGGAAAGAAGAAACCTAAAAAACCAGTTTTTTTGCTTGCAACGAGTGTTTTATTTTGAATAAACAGGGGCACTCACGATGACGAGAATCTTTTATGGTTAATTACTGCTATTTATATTGACAATTATCAAGTGTCATACATTACTCTTTTATATCCTTAAACTTTGTCAACTGAATGTGTAATCTTTAGGTTCCTATGTGTTTAAGACTTATTTTTAGACTTATTTTTACATACACAGTTATGTTTTTATATCTGCGGTAATTCACCAGTCAAAACATGACATGCATGATTTTTGTTCCAATCTTTCCACTTTAATTCTGCTCTCACTCCTTCCCTCTCCCCAGTAACCAGTCATATTTGAGTGATCTTTTCAGATTAAAAACTAAAAAGGAAGAAATATGTCAAATTTATTTGAAAATTCTCCTTGTTGAGCCCTGTCACTTTAGTGACACGACAGCCCTCCTCGAATTCCCTCCCCATTTGGGTTTGAAAAGTGTCTGTAACCCTTTCAAGGCTGGATACATTTTCTTTGGATCATTTTCTTGCCTTTGCATTCAGAGGCTGGTCTTCAAAGGGCTTTATTAATTGCAATAAATCTTAATATACAGTATTTCCAATCACACATAAAAGAAGTGGCCTAAATCCCTTGGTAGCAGAGAATAGACTGGGAAAGGATTTCCTATGTTCCAAAGGACCGGTAAAAACTTCCAAAAATCAGCAAAGCAGGTTTTTTGTTTTTTTGTTTTTTTTTTTTTTTTTTTTTGTTACACACCAAAGCTGATTTTCTTTCTATGAACATGAAAAGCCTAATTTTTATTAAGGAATATAGTAGGCATCTTGCAGCTCTATAAACATATTCAGTCTTCAGTCATCCTGACCAAAACAGGTTTTGTGAGAGTTTGGTTAAAGCTGCCTGTACACTTTCCTACCAAAACTGGTGCAGGGCATGGTCCTTTCCAGGACCTGCTGCCTGGCACAAATGCCAGTGCTGACTTTACCAAACTAAGGAAACAGACATGGAATAGGATACCAGGGATGGTTTGGGATAGCAACATGTCATTGCCATGTCTGTCACCATGGTACCTTTGAGCCACTTATAGTGATAGGAATATTTTTCCCTGTTTATATTTTACAGCATTAACCTAATTACGTGTTGGAATGAGTGCATGTTTTTTCCTTGACCATATCACTGGGACCCAGGCTGAAATGCTAACCTTTAAGTATGCCATTAAACCAGTGTTTATAACAGTACAGTGTAGCAAAGCCTTAATTTCTGAGCAGAGTGAAATTCAAACCACATCTCTAAAATAATAATAAAAGAGATTGAAAATATAAGTCAGAGCAAACCAGATGCAGATAGGAGTGAGCAGAAGCAGTGTGGAGCTTGGCACAGCACTGGCACACTCATTTTCTAGGCATATGCCTTTTTCCATGTTACTCCTGCTTATTGTAGTTGGTAAAGGGTTGCCCTTTTTCCTAGAGTATTTTTCCTGGGCTAACTTTGAATTTAGCAGCACAGGCATAAGGAGCCATTTTGTGCTTGGTGCCTGCAGGATGTGTTGCCCTGTGTGCCAGTGGATGAATTTGTAAATGGTTTTCTTCAGTTTTCCCCTGTGTGAGTGCTGAGGCAACAGCACCTGTGTAAAATGGACATATGCATGTTATGCTGCATGTCCTTAAGCCCTGTATGAATGTTAACTAATTAGTGGGCAAGGTCTGAGACAAGGTTGTTGCAAATGGCAGAAGCTGCAGGGGATAGAGCTCAAACACCACCTGCAAGTCTGAATGCACAAGGGCCCAGAACACGAAAGGAAGCAAACAAGCTGAAAGGCTGGAGCCAGCCAGCAAGAGGGCTTCAAAAATACAAATAAATCTAGCACATTAAGACTGGCAGCAGCTCATATAGGTTTAATGGTTACACTAAGAATGGACTGTCAATCTGGACTGTCAGCCTTTAGCATGGAGAGATTATAACCTAAGTGCTACCCAAGCCTTAATTACAGCAAATCAATTTTTTGACATATCATTTCAGGACAACAAAGGTCCCGCAGTAAAAAGAGTTTCCTAGTCTTCCTTTTAATTTGCACCAGGCTGCTGAGACCTCTGGTGCATAACTTCTGAGCACTTTCTTAGTTTTCCAAGAAAATACAATTTTTCCTAGGGAACTAAACTTAATCTGGGAACTAAATCCAAGGTCACAGGTTATGTTCCAAGCTAATATATAAGCTCTGCTGACAACCCAATATTTGCCTTGATCTCTCTGTTCTGGTTATTCTGGCTGTGATTTTTGTGGCTGTCTTCTTTGGGAGAAGGTATGCAAGAGCTCAGAGTAAATGAGCATCCCAGGCAGTATAAGTGAGGATAAAACTGTTAAGGAAAAGGTTGGTATGGTAGGACCAGCTTTAAGAATCAGGCTTATCACAGCTGGAGTAAGGAATTGAGGGTGTGCTTGATGCCAAAAGGTCAGCCAGCATCACAATGGCTTCACAGATCATGACAGGTTTGTGTTTATTTGAGGACGAGATCTGTTCTTTGCCCAACGTGTATCACAGCCATTGCAATGAAGGCTTATGCACACCCTGATGTTACAAAAACCAGCTGGCTTAGGCACGACTAAATACAACACCTCAAGGGCCCAGCTACAGGCTGAAACACTTCTGGCACATCTTTTCAGTTTTTCTTACCCAGAAGAAAACCAGTGCTGAAAGCCCTTTCCCGTGGGGTGAAGAGAGCAAAGAGATATGAGCATAATCCTCCAAGTGTGTTTGACTGCCTTCCTGGGTCTTGAGGGGAAGCCCTTAGCTAAGGGAACTGGCTAGCTTGTGTCAGTGCCAGATAAGGAATTTTTTAAAGACAGAGCATTAGAGAAAAGTAAAAAAAAAAAAAAAAAAAAAAAAAAACCCAAAAAACAAACTAAACTTTTTTTAAAGGGGAGGGAGGAATATTTACAAGTGCATGAATGGAAGCTTTGTCGACAGTTTTCTTGGGAGATAAGGAGCTGGAC
The DNA here is from genome assembly GCA_039654755.1 of Calcarius lapponicus. Lineage (NCBI taxonomy): Eukaryota > Metazoa > Chordata > Aves > Passeriformes > Fringillidae > Calcarius > Calcarius lapponicus. The sequence goes on from CM077464.1 coordinate 21,611,436, forward strand.
TGGCCCATCTCTGCACGGCATGGACACGATGCCTTTGAGTCTCTCAGGAAAGAGCAAAAGGAGCTGCTGACATTTCTGCTTAAAAGGAAGAATCAATGAATCTTTGTTTCCCACTGCCTGCTTGTTTGACCTTATTGTGTTGTGGAATAGAAAAGAAATAAAAGAGAACGGTGAGGGGAGAGCAGATTCGTGCTAATAAAATCCAAGACAAGATCACAGCCCTCTGATCATCACTGGAGATGCCATTATTTGGTTGTTGTCCTATTTGCTGCTGTTGCTCATTTCTGATTCTTGCCCTGCTGTAATAAGTCACACTCTTTCCAGCCATCATCCCTGTATTGACAGGCAAATGTCACCCAGCTTTGATTGACGTCCATTGCTCCTGAATACAGAAGTATGATTTAGGAATCAATTCTGTTTGTTTATTTAAACAGCTCTTTGTGTACCTTGTAGATCTGTAAGCAGGACAAGTGCTTTAATATTTTCTCTGCAACATTGCCACTAATACTGCACATTCACCTTCCCACTCAGTCACAAAGGTGCCCATCAGACCCTGGGGGAGGAGAAGCCTTTCATAAAAAAAAAAAAAAAAAAAAAAAAAAAAAGAAAGAAAAAAAAAAAAGAAAAAAAACCCAACAACAACAACAAACCCATCCTCCAAGATTTAATAAAATGCTGCCCCTGAGTTAAGCCAAAGAGATCTTTATATCAGGTCTTTAGCATCTGACGATTTGAATATACCCCGGACTTTTCTTTGGCTTCTAAACAAAAGGGAACACTTTCCCTCAGTGCCGGTTCGCAGAGCAGCGGCTGGCTTTAACACCGGGAAACACTGTAGCCAGTGATGAGCACGTCAATTTTAATTCACAGGAAAAAACTATTTCCTTTTCTGTCTGTGTGGTTGCAATTGGGACGAGGAGGAAGAGGGAGATCCGAAATTGCCGTTAATCTCTTTATTATTGCGGGAGGTATATTTTCAAATAACTTTTACTCGGACAATTGGTAAAGCATCCCTGCATTTAAAGCGGTATTTCCCAGAAAACGCTAACATGGCAAAGTGGCCTCAGGGAAGCGTTAAGCAGGAGGTGGATTGACCTTTTAATTCTCGATCGGTGACCCGAAGGGTACCCAGAGGCTGCTAAGCACGTCTCTTCCTTTCGGTCTGCTTCAGAAAGAGCTGTCATCACAAGATGCAGCTAGTGAGTGAGGCTCACGATTTCGCTGTTCATCCGTTTGCGGGAGAGGTGGGGGAGGGAGAAAAGAAAAAAAAAATATATATTTCCCACACTGCCAGAGTAATGCCAAACTCTCTGTGAGTGGGAAGAGCAGAGCAGATGCTGGAATGAGATGCCAAAGCAGCTCCCCTTTCCCCTGCGCTTTTGGGTGCCTATAAATTGCTCCAGCGCGCTCGTCAGCCTCCTCCTCTCCTGGCAGGTGGCACTCGGGCAGGATCCCGCTCTCCCTTCGGCTCCGGCTCCGGCTCCGGCTTCGGCTTCGGCTCCTGCGCGGGCACTGGGCGGCGGGCACCGGGGCGGCCGGGAGGCGCGTCCCCGCTGAGGACTGTCATCCCTGCGAAAGGAGAGAGAGAGGGAGGGAGAGAGAGAGCGAGGAGGCGAGCGGGGCGATCGCGAGAGGAAAGGCAAGTTCCAGGGAAAGTTGACTCGGACTGGCACAGCCTGCAAAAAAAAAAAAGTCGATCGCCAGCGGGAGCATAAAAGTGCGGGCGGCCGGGGCGCGGCGGCAGCTCTTCCTCTTCCTCTCCCGCTCCGCGCCCTCGCCCGCCCCGCGGCTGCAGCGGCCGCAGGGAGCGCAGCCACCGCGGGATCCCCGCGACACCGGCGGCCCTCGGGAGGGCGGCCGAGCCCCAGGGGAGCCGAGCTCGCGCGGGCTCGGCGTTTTTTCGGCTCTGAGGAGGAACCCCGCCAACCATCAAGATTTTGTCCAAAAGCAGACAAGAGGATCGCCCTGCGCTGAGCCGGCTGGTGGGCAGCAGGCGGCGGCTGATAGCGGCCGGCGCGCTGGGGGTGGTGATGGTGCTGCTGCTGGTCATCCTCATCCCGGTGCTGGTCAGCTCGGCCGGCACCTCGGCGCACTACGAGATGCTCGGCACCTGCCGCATGGTCTGCGACCCCTACGGCGGCACCAAGGCGCCCAGCACGGCGGCCACGCCCGACCGCGGGCTCATGCAGTCCCTGCCCACCTTCATCCAGGGGCCCAAGGGGGAGGCCGGCCGGCCGGGCAAAGCGGGGCCGCGGGGCCCCCCGGGGGAGCCGGGGCCGCCCGGGCCGGTGGGGCCGCCGGGTGAGAAGGGCGAGCCGGGGCGGCAGGGCCTGCCGGGGCCCCCCGGGGCGCCGGGGCTGAACGCGGCGGGGGCCATCAGCGCCGCCACCTACAGCACCGTCCCCAAAATCGCCTTCTACGCCGGCCTGAAGCGGCAGCACGAGGGCTACGAGGTGCTCAAGTTCGACGACGTGGTCACCAACCTCGGCAACCACTACGATCCCACCACCGGCAAGTTCACCTGCTCCATCCCCGGCATCTACTTCTTCACCTACCATGTGCTCATGCGGGGCGGCGACGGCACCAGCATGTGGGCCGACCTCTGCAAGAACAACCAGGTGGGCGCCGCGCCGGGGGCAGCCGGGGACAGGAGGGCAGAGGGGCCCGGGAGGCCGGGGGTTCCCCGAGGGAGCGGGCGCAGCGCGGGCAGCGGGCGGAGCGGCGCGGGAAGGGCGGGAAGCGGGCGGGGAGGGGGAGCCGGGCGGCCGCTGGAGGCGGCGCGGGGTGCGGGCCGGGGGGAGCCGAGCCCGGGCCCGGGCGGCGGGAGGCGGGCGATGGGGGACCGGCGGCCGCCCCTCCGCAGCCGGCGGGGAACCCGAAGGCCACCGAGGGGCCGGAGCTCTGCGGAGCCGAGGCCGCCCGGGCTGCCGGGTGAATGCGGACTCGACGCGCTCTCCTCTCCGAGAGCCGCGCCGCAGGTGCCGCTCCCAGCCCGCGGTCCGAGCAGAGCCGCTCCCGGCCCGCCCCGGCCGCCGCCCCGGGCGCGGAGCGCTGCCCGCAGCTCTGCCGGGACGGGACGGGAGCGGGGGCGGGCGGACAAGCAGCGATGTCCCCGCAGGGGCGAGAAGCGCCCGGAGCTCCCTCGGGGAGGGGAAAGTCCCCGGCAAGAAAGGGGAGGCAGGGCCGGTGGGTGAGCTCAGGAGAGGGTGCTGCTGTGTCGGGAAGGGGTGAGGTGGGTGGGAGGAACGCAGCCGCGGCACGGGACGGGGCTCCCACGCAGCGGAGCGCCGGGCTTGACACGCTCAGCCCCCGGGGGCGTGCGAGGCTGCTTCTCCATGTCAGGAGAGCTGGTGATCGAGCGAGCTCGGCGCCCGCGGACCTGAGCCCTTGGCGGGCCGGTGCCGGCTGACGGACCGTGCCAGGAGGCACACCGGGCGTCCGGGGAGCCCGGGCAGGACCCGAGTCTGTCGGCATCCCCTGGGCAGGATGAAGGCATCGGAAATAATTCAAGGTCTTGCGATGCTGCCGTCTGAAACACAGAGGAATCATCCCTTTTAATTAGGATAAACGTAGCCACTGCCTGTTACATTGCCCCCTTGTAACCCCTCCTTCGCAATTTTGCGCCTCTTCCGCGCGTAGTTAACAGACGCGGTCAGGCTGGCACTAATTCCCCCGGCGCTTAGAGGCACCGCCATCCCTCAAGGCTCTGGATGCCCAGGGATAGTGCGAGGTGCCCAATCGTTCCCGCGTCCCCGGAGCTCCGCGGAGCCCCCGCCGGTCCCCCGGCCCCCGCGCACCGGCAGCGGCTCAACAGGTCCCGCAGCGCCCGAGCCGTGCCGGCGAGCGGGGGGCCGCAGGGCGGGCTGGGCGCTCCGGGGGCCCGGAGCCAGCGCTGCCGCTCCCTGGGCTGCTCGCCCTCCGGCGGGGCGGGCTGGGGGATGCTCGGCTCCCCCGCCGCCCAGGACGGGACAGCGGCCCCGCGTCCCCGCCGCGCCCGGCCCCGCTGGTTCGCGCGTCCCCTCCCCGGCCGAGCGCGGCCCTTTGTGCTCAGCGCGCACGGGAGCCGCGGCCGCCGGTAAATTAATCTGATATGTCACTTAACCTTTTCTTTATGGCTCCTCAGAAGGACTGTGAAAACGGAATAATGAGGACATCAGCGGCAATTAATTAAATTAGAAAATATCTACCATAAATACTGTCTCAGCAGATAAACCAGGACTAGTAAAAATAAGTGCATCCTAATAATATTCACTTTGATATCTTCCTACGAAAGCAATATTCTTCACTGCAGAAATACACTTTTACTTACAGTTAAAGAATTGATCTATTTTTTACCCAATATTTATAGTGTTTACTTTCCCGAACCCTGAAAAATAAATACATAGCAGTAGTTTTAAAGAAGCATCCAATTACAAATATTCAATTGAACCTGAGGTCTAACCATTTCCAAATATAGGTATTTCCAGTGCCAGATGTGAGACAAACTCAGAGTTATTGAAAGAAGAAAGAAAAAATCCACCTAAAGAGAGGTTCTATGTGTACATTTGTATATACTATACAAGATATTTAGGGAAATACCTGCACATCAATGGTTTAAAATGGACCCACAGTTTTAATACCTCAATGATTGATTAGGATTTATACTTGAAATACTAAATGCTGATGTGACAGGCTTTATGTATATTTGTGAAGAAGCTCAGAAATTTTGGAAGTAGTTAAATGGAGTGACAATGGCAACATTATAAATCCCATGTTCTCTAACAATGAAAAAATCAGAAACATTGAAAACTGTATGACTTACAGAAACAAAAAACATTCCTAAGCAATACATACGTGAAATCTCAAGGTCCCCAATGTTACCACATTGTCTGCTTTAATGGTTATCAAGCCTGAACAGAGAAGTGCTGAGGTGACACAGCTTAGGGATGTGTTGTGCAGGCTGAGAGCATAGCTTCATGAAAGAACTTACATGGAACTTGTGAAATGTATTGTGTCATAATGCTTTAATTTTGAGATGCATTTACCCTCTTGCAGCAGCACACTCCATTCATTTGAGGAGAATTTATTTCAGACTGTTCTCCTAGGCTTAAAAAGAAATTGTTCTGGCTAACCAAGCAAGAAGGTAAACCCACTAAGAATAGCATACAGGACCTTTGCTGCGACACACAGGGCAGTAACATCTGCATTTTGGTTTCTAGGCTTTTAAAACCCAGAATCTTTTTCTTTTTTCCAGCCAGTATGTATTATGTAGAATCTCAAAAATTAAATATCCATTGCTGTTGTAGCCAGTGTCCACATGCTGGCTCCCTTAGGCTTGACAATGATGTAATTCAAATTCTCCCTTACCATCCACAAGATTTTATACAAATCCACAAAGCAGCATTTCATTAGGAAGTAAATGTGAATTTGAAAAGTCCTTTAAACCATTTTTCTCACCATTATGCAAGATACTAGTTCTCTGTGAAAGTTTTTTTACCTTGTCTATGGCCTTTTCACTCCTCCCCACTTGCCCTTTCCATTTCCACTGCCGGCAACCACCTCCGTCCATTATTTTCTCTGGAAGGTCTTTCCAGGGTTAATGGCCCAGAGCCTTCAACTCTGCCCTGCCAGTCACTATTCCAAAGGAAACATCAGTACTTAGAATAATTGTTGCTTAGAAAACTAGCAAAATAGATCACCTCTGTAAACAATACCAGGCAAGTCAGGACCAAGAAGTCCTGAAATAGTCGGGTTATCATCATGCCACGTATCAGTTTAAATTTGCAGCCTGTCACAGCTTTGCAAGCCTTTGCAGCCTTTCTCACTGTTCTTACAGGATGCATAAAGAATTTCCACCTACTGTGATTTTTATGCTGCATAATGCCATAAGATCCTGCATGGTAAAAGAACCCCCTCCTTTTTAACATTTCAATATTAATGGGAAATCATATCACATTAAAATTTAATTTGGAAATTTATCATGTAAACTTTGAAAGGAATCCATGGAAAATTGTGACTTATAGCCTATTTTTCAGTTCAGAGCAGCAAAAATCCCACATATAGTACGCCAAGTCATGCATTATTACTTAGTTCAGATTTGCAATGCCACTAAATCATTTACTGCTCTGTAACTACACTAGAACAAAGACAAGCAACAAGCAGATGACGTGTTACACTGAAATAAATCACATACAACCATGTTTAAATATTTTACCAAACAGAGTCAAATTATATATAAATGATTTGGAGACTTACAATGGCACAGGCTGTTCATTGCTGGAAAACCAACATATATCTTGAAATTACAGATTATTTCCAGTTTGCAAGAAATGTCAAATTTAATCAGTAGTGGAATACCAAGGGAGAAATGGGAAAAAAGTATGTTTAAGGGAAAGTTGCAAATGAAAAGCCCTCAATGACTTGTAAATTTCAAAAACTCTTCCAGCAAATAGTGACTTGCCTGTGATTTTTCAAAAGTGCATCTCTTAAAACACAGTGAAATTAAATGTTTGCTTACTGAACTGTGGTAATAGCAGTTTTTCCAAACCCAGACTGCTTGTGTGCATGGGTGTGTGGGGGGTGTACTTCTTGTACTCTTTTTTGCAGCATGATCCTATTGCTTAGTATGACAATAAACTGCCTCTGGAAAAAGTCCATCCTGGGGACTCCCTGGAGGCCTCCCTGTGGATCCTCAACATTGTCAATCACTTGTCCCACTGATACAAAAGTTACACCAAATGTAAAACTGGCACACAATCAGATCCAGTTCTTACACATATTTATAAAAAGGCCCCAGACATCTACAGAAGATCAGGCAGTTGTGTATTCATCAGATGACTGCGAAAGAAAAATATTATTGCTTTAGTTTCAGAAGTACAGCAGGAGAAAATAAGCAAGTGCTATAGGAATAAACTACAATTTACGTTGCCAGATGTTAAAAGCGGCAACTCATGCATGTTGAATAAAACTTTGAGGATATGCTTTAATTTCAGCAGGCAGGAAAAACTGCCTGAGTTTTCTTAACCAGTGGTTCTGTATTTTATGTAGGTTCGAGCTAGTGCGATCGCTCAGGATGCTGATCAGAACTACGACTACGCCAGTAACAGCGTGGTTCTTCACCTGGAGCCAGGAGATGAAGTGTACATCAAATTAGATGGAGGAAAAGCACATGGAGGAAACAACAACAAATACAGCACATTTTCTGGATTTATTATTTATGCTGACTGATAATGAGTAAAAAGACCCACCAAACCAGTCGAGAAATGAAGCCTGCTCTTCTAAGCGATGGATTGCGTGGCAAAAGTCAATGAAACAAGCACCCCAGCAGAGAGTGACCACTGAACACCTCAGCAGTGGGGGAAAAAGTTGAATGCTACCTGATTCACATCTGTACAACACAGAGAAACCTTATGTTAAAAAACCACAAACCAAGTTAAGCAGATGTGCGATCCACTTCCGCCAAAGCAAATACTTCCTCATTGTTACGTGTCCATGTGAATGAAGTTCTACATAGATCAGGTTTTTTATAGGGAAGGAAAGCCCACCTAAGGACACTGAGTTATTTCTTCAGTGTATATGATACTTTGATGTGTTATGATCTTGCTGCTTTATCCATACTTCAGCTTTGGTTCTTGTGACTTACCTGCTAACAATGATGCTTGGAGTCCACTCATAGTGTGGTGAGGAATGATTTTACAATAAAAGGAAGAGGTAATCAAAATATACTTTCTCTCTGCAAAGAAATTGTTTGCCTTGTACTTTTCTTACCCTTCCACTTAAAACTAGAAACTAATCAGCTTTAAGCCTTAACTTAATGTTTCTGTTCTGTAGGTTTACATTAGACTTTTAACATAAAATCAATCCAGTGGAGTTATTTAAATTTTGTCTTCCCCTTAGTTCTCCTCTAAAAGAAAAAGACAGAAGAAACACTATTTTCCCCTGAAGAATAGAACAGTTGACAAACTATTCTATTGGACCATATCCCTGATTCCACCAAAGCAAATGGCAAAATTCTCGCTGTTACTAGTGGAAAAGGGATTTTAATTTGTATACATGTAAATATATATTTAGACAATTATTACAGGCCCATTGTTGATGGTTAGTTGTGTAAATATTTAGAAAGCCTGGCATCCATACCATCAGACTAAGGCAGAGTGTTTTCTTTGCAGCAATTAGTCTTCATTAGTCTTTTAGCACTTAGTCTGTACCTGGGTTCTATTTTTAATAAAGTAGTTACAGATTAATATACTGCAGATGTTCCACTAGAATTTCATAGGAATACAGACAACCTTCATTGTCTTAGGTGTCTTGCCTCACTGCAGTCAGTGGGATTTTTCCAACAAAGGAAGAGTGGGAGATCTGACACCAGAGAAAATGCTGTCACACAGACCTTTTCCATGGAAGCTAGTACCGGTTTGTGGTAAGGTGTGCCTACGAGATGGACACAGAGAAGCATTTTACCAAAAATGATAACACATATGCAAGGAAAGAAGTAGATATTTACATGCAAAAAAAGGTGTGTATTAAAACCTATTTTTCTCATTCATATAGACATAGATATAGATATAGATATATAAAGTCTCAAAGAAGCTTAATCCATATAGAGGATTGATGGCTTGGAGAATAAACTGAACAGAGATACATAGTTATAAAAATGCTTTAAAATCAGTCATAGCAGTAATGTCCACAGAATTTTTTTATTTAGAAAATGGATTTATTATTTGCTTTGGTTTTGGGAGGCTATTTCTCTTAGGTTAAAACTTTCGGATTTCATTCTAAACCTAAATTTCAGCAAGTTTATTAAATTTCTTTAGCACAGTTTGTTACTTAATTTTAACCATTTGGCAAAATCAAGGTAACATTTCTGTAAATCATTAAAGAGTAACAGAGGCTACCCCTAGCATTGCTATTTCATACACTCTGTCACAAGCAACCTTGTCTAATGTAATAAGGGTACAAACTTAGATTTATCTGCACTAAAATTTCCAAAGTTTCTGCAACTCTGACAAAAAAAGCTCTCCGTGCTGGCTACTCAGAAAAAGTCTGATAGAGATTTTACACATTGCCCTAAAAATCTCATTTGAATGAGTGAACCTCTTCTCAAACAGAACACGTTACTCCTTCTGCTTTGAGTCGTTCAATTCAAAACAAATGCTGAGTGAGCCCAGGCTGCTGAGAGGATCGCCAGGCAAACTCATCCAGGGTTTACAAGGGGACATGGTGCTGCCAGCTGCTTGTGTATTATCTCACCAGATGGGTAATGCTTCTACCTTATGACAAAGTGCCAGCTCATGTCTGTGCATTGTAGTGGTTACTCCTGTTTCATTTCTACGAGGCAATCATTTCAGTTCCAGATGTGACTTGTCTGCTCCTCCGCTGTTGCTGGCCAGTGCACTCCCACAGCAGTGTTGCTAGAGATTCCCTGTGTAGTGTCCAGCAGTCCTGCACCTAGAAACTAGGGATCATTCACAACCAGCAGTGTGCATTTACCATGGTGTTTATTGGTAAAGCTCAATACTACAAGACATCCATGGTAAAATTTGAAGAAGCTTCTGAAATCAGGCTACCACTGCTATTGGATAACACCATTTTTTGGATAAATCACCTGCCCTGGTTAAAGTTAGACAAGAGCAAAGAACATACTTTATGTGAAAGCCACATATAAGGCAAACATTTCTTCCTTTTTCATCATATCTTGATATACTGATTTGTAAAGACTTATATCACAACCTTTGTTATAACTAATACAACTCATTAAAACTGTATTATGTAATATATTTTGAGTGCTGGTGTTGCATCCTTACAAAAAGAAGCTGCTATGTGTCAAGTTTTACATGATTGCTGTGAGACTCTAAGTTCATGATAAAAAATTAATGCAATTAGAAGAAGACATCTGTAATAATACTGCACATACTTTAAGAAGTGATCAAAATGCTTTATTCAAAAATATATTTTTCCATGTATTTTTACACTTTCAGTTACAATTAAGTAAATTGTTAAACGAGAAAGAAACCTTATCTTTTTTGATTTGAGATTTCTCTTGCCTTCTCTTGTCAATGGAAGCTAATTAAAACTTCCAGACCTTTCAATCAAGCATTACTCAAAAAATATGAGGATAATGAGAAGATTGACAGTATTACAAGGATTAAAATCAGCCCCTGAAGACAGGAAATTTAACTGAAAACCATAAATTCCTTCCAAGGAAATTTCCTTCCAGGTGACACATCTTCAGAAGTAGTTTGGAGGTAACATTCAGTAACAGCATTAGATCTTGGTTTTGAAACAATTATTTTAAAATTTCAGTTGCAAAGATTCTGTAAGTAGGCTCATATTCAGCAAATCATTCATGAGCAAACTTTTAGAAGGGCAAAAATGTACAGACAGTACACAATTTTGATATTCTAATTAAAAAGAAAAGTTACAATTGGTTTGTTTGCATCTACCTAATTTTTAGTTTTTCAGAAATTTTTTTAAATTACTGCTCTACTGAAATCTGAATTTTATTAAGCTTCCTTATAAATCAGGCATATTTATTCATTGTTCCTACTTAAAAGTCAACCACCGCTTTGGATTTGCTAGGAGTATTTTATCAATTTTATCTTGGGATATGCCTCTAATTAGCATTTTAGGAACTATATTTTTTAGGATATGTGAATATCCATGACCTCCATATTTCATCAACCTGTTCTTGGTGTGCACATCATGAGCCATCAGAATTCTGTCTTCATAGCCTTCATCAATCAGCGTACGAATCCTGCAAAAGTTGGAAGCATCCCTGTCAGTGAAAGTTGTCACTGCAACAGCATTTACATTTCTGACATTACTGTACTTCTGGACTATATTGTAACACAAAATACGTAGATGCTCAGAGGATTTACTCCTTACATTTACCTGAAAATAAAATACATTTTTTATTACATGAAAAATATGCCACATCTGAAAACACCACTTATATCAAAATGGAGAAGTAAAACTTTGCTTTTGGCACATGATTTTGTATTTCCAGACCCATACATTCCACAGAGGAATTCAATTACTTCAGCATCACCACACACAGGACACAGGTTTTATTTAAATGAGTAAATAATAATTTCCTAGACAAATTCCTTCTCAGCAGGTTACTTTTTGCTGCTGTCACAAGGCTGGTCCCATTACATTTGCTAAAGACCAGACTCTGTGTGTAACAGACCTTTAAAGGAGCCTGGCTTAGCAACATAAATACTTTCATATCTTTGGCTGAATTCCATTTAGCAAAGCAGGTTAATAAAAAGTAGAAGTTGCCAGGATCATACTTCATATAGACAGTTATCATCAAAACATATTGCAAAGATGTTCATTAAAGAAGACAAAGACTGGCATGGCACAGCACATGCCAGGAAATAAGGGGCATTAATTAATATGGTAGTGCAGCTAAACAGCCTTGGCAAAATGACAAATTAGCTTGGAAAAAGAAGTAATCCTTCTGGTCACACTCTTGTAGCAGGGCTACTACAAGTCCTTCTGCTTCACGTTTCATTCAGGTAGCCTTACTCCCTTGATCAGATAATTTTTTAGCATTTGTGTTATGTGGATGTCTACACTCCTGTATTGCATGACTGTCAAGTTTCTCAGTAAGCTTCCATTTAGTTTGGCAGAGGATTACAGTGCTGAAGTGGCAGGGACTGACAAACCAGCCCTGGAAAGTGCTCATTCCTCATGAAGGCCTCCAATTCCATCACTTGCCAGGACTCTGAAACTCTAGTCCTTACCTTCCTGACAATGCTGTGATTATCAAGAAAACAAAAACTAGCCTTACAAGTACCCACACAGTATCTGAAAACCCTTACCGACAGTTTTTTATTGCAGGTAGTTACAAGGAGATACATGTAGCAGCATCTAATCAGGATGGGCAGTGGAAAGAAGGCAAATAGGATAGAATTTGGTTAAATGTTATTGTTTTTCAATAACCCACCATACAGTGCACAACACTACATAAACCATAGTCTTACGACATCACAAGAATCTCCTCCAGCCTGAAATACAGGGACCACAAGCCAGCCAGAAAGTAAAAGTAATGATACTGCAGGGAGTAAGTTTTTGCTGACCGAACATATTATTAGAGTCACCTCCTTTAATATTGGACTCATTTCGTGGGCTGGGGAGGCATATGATCCTTTCCATTCTGTATTCATTGCTCCTTTTTGCTCATTCCTCTATATTTAGTTAGTACCTGCTTCTGACTCCAAACTGCCCCAGAACAGAAGTCATGTTTTGCTTGCACTGGCAGCAGACTGCAGCCAAACTGCTGAAGCACACAGACAGCTAAATTGTGTTAAGTAGGTATGTTATGACTACAGAAGTTTGTGTTTTTAACAAAAAAGATGTGAAGAAGTATTTTCCATTCAGTATTTTCATTTAGAGGTCAATTTGATTTCTACCTCTGTGGTGCTGTTTCACAAAACAAAACCCTAAGGAGATTGCCCCAGCCATCCTTAGTCCACTATGGGTACATTGATTTAACACAAATACACACACTCACGCTGTGCAATGAGAAGATAAACCTTTCATCTTTTCTTCCTTTGACCAGCCTGCTGCAAGAAATACATAGACACTAGAGAGTTTCAGGAGAGATAATGGTGGCTGAGCAAGTACCATGGATGGAATGAAAACTCAGCCACAGCTGAACATGCATTTGTTAACCAAGGCCTAGTCCAGTCCTCTCTAAATATTCCCCAGTGCTTCCAGAGATGCTGACTTTCCATAGCACAGGAGAGGGCAAGAAGCACAGCAGAGGAAGCAGCTTTACTCATTCTAAATGGGAAAACTGTGGATTCCTTGCAACAGCTCAAAATACTGAGTGCAAGACTGAGAGCATTGTTAAGAGAGAAACAATTTCTAGTGTGAAAAGCAGCAGCAAATGCTTGGGAGGGTGGAAGAATAGCCACAGCACCTTCTTAGGAGAGAACACTTTGAAAACAGATTTGTTTCAAGATTGATCTGACAATAAGGGGGAGGGAAAGTATGTCTGAGATGTAAGGGAAAACTAGAAGTCACTTCATTAGTAATCAGCAATCATAAAATCTTTCTCATCAAGGAGAGTGAAAGAACTGTTTGTGACTCTGGAAGGTAAAAAGACACAGGCAGAATGGCAGCCCATTCCTCAGGCACCTGCCACTTCACTGCTCACACACACTGTGGACAAACAGCATGGCAGCATCACACCTCCAGATGGAGTGGAAGGAGTGAGGTGTCCATTCCCAGCTGATCCTACCTTCTCTCAGACAGTTTCTGTACAGAATGTATCTCCTTGGCAAAACTTTGTGTTAGCACAGCACAACAGATTGGCCGTGCAGCTGAGCTGAGACTGCAGGTGCTGATGAGAAGCAGGGAAGAGGTATCCTGCCAGTGGGACCAATATTTTCACATTGTGAGTGAGTGTGAGGAGAATGGGAGCTCTGAAGAGACAGGAATCACATCCTTCAAAACAGAGAAAGGGCAAAAGGACAGTGGGAGGAAAGGTGATAAAGTGCTTGGAAGAAAAAAGGCAGTTTTCCAGGATGGAAGCACAAATCCATCCAAAACAACCAATGAGTTTTGCTGGGTTAGCAAACCAGTGAGGAGGTCAAACAGGCTCAGATGATGTTTAGTAGCAGCACTAAGTTTCCAATACTATGTTTCAAACAGAAGTACTTAATCCTAACATAAATGCAGTATTGTAGCCTTTTCCTTTTTACAGACTGTGTAAGTTCAACCAGATCAGCATGGAATTAGGACAGAGAATGAAATTTAAAAAGCTCTTAATCTTCTTCTCAAGTAACTTCCTACAGCACTATGATTCTGCATCTTCCTCTCAGACAGAAGAAATGATACATGCTGCTCTAACTGTGTGACAGCAGCAGGGGAAAATGGCATTATTTCAGCATGACAGAAGACAGTGTTGAACAACAAGCAGAATCACTCTGTGATGGTCTTAAAACAAGTATTTTTTAATCAATAATATTGTTTTATCAATGGCCATGCTATAGCTAAAGCTGCATGGGAGCAGATACCTTGCAATTCTCTCATTGTCGCTGGGCATGTCAATATCCGGATGGAACTGGTAGTGAAGGAACTCTGTACCAAACAGGTCATACTCTAAGTAACATCCAAGCTTAGCAAATTCCAGAAGCTTCTTTTTATCAAATATGGTCCTGTAGAACATATATAACACGGAGTCAGCACTGTAACAGGAATAAAACATCTTATGGTATGAGGACAGGTACTTTGTGATCTCCTACTTGCAAGGAAAAACCAAATAATCTACGATATAATTCACCCATTTGAGAAACAGGACTCCTGTCTGACACATGCAACTCAAAACGATACACAGCATTGCCCTTACATTCATTTGGGATTTCATGCATTAAAAAAACAAAACAAAACCAAGTCCTTCCCCATGAATTAAGGAAAGCCTCTACAATAATCTTTAAATGGAAAGAGGAAAGTTACTTACTTTTGATATCATTAACCCTCTCAACAGACAACCTAACAAGGAAGGACATTTAAGGAGGAGGTTAATTCACACTGATATTAAAAAAAAAAAAAAGACAATGGATTACTCACAGAAGACAGATTTACTTTCCCAAAAGAGTTACAGGAGACAGCTTCACCCAGGGCTTGTTTCATCCATCACACACCAGCAATATACAACTTTGTCTTTAGTTTCTATTCTGTACAGTGATGTTTCTAGATTGCCATTAGAACAGCAATATATCATTGTTTGCACTGGGATCTGGCCAGAATGCCTTAAGGAAACACTCTCACCAAAATACATAATGGCACTGGGAGTATCTGGGACATGGGCTTTGCAACAGATTTGAAAAGTGAAGGAACAAAGCTTCTAGCACCTCTCACTCATTTGGAAAAGAACAGCAACAGAAATAAGAGTTCTCTGGAATATTTTGGGTTTTCTTTGAACCATTTTTACCAAGCGTATAAGCTGTTCAAAGAAAAATAAAAACACTCAAGTGATACAATTTTATCTTTATAGCTGCTACACAAATTTTTTTTTTTAAGAAGAAACCCCATTTCCACAAGAGCAATACAGTTAACCAAAAGGGCAGTAGTTTGCTGGGAGATTTTTTTATTATTGCAGATATTGATGTCACAAAGCAGTTTTACCTTATACAATTACATCACAGTCTGTTGCTATGGAAATGACTGATGTCATCATTTCAATATTATGACTTAACTACAGATCAAGTAGGAGGAACAGATGGGTTGAGAGAGAGAATATCCATGTTCAAACAAGCCTGCCATCAGCAGGAGTGTAAGACTTGCCAACTGTAATTAATAAAAAATGTTATTTTAAAATAAATGTTACAGTTTACAGAGACTGAACATTTATCACCAAATGAGTTTTCAAAGTGCAGAGCAAAAGAACAGATTATTTTAGATCCAGCCCAGTTCAGTTCACAGGGAGACAATCACCAAGAGTCTTCAATCTTGTGCAGGTGGCAAAAGCACCCAACAATCTATTTCAAAATCACAGCCAGAACAGTTTCTTTTGAAAACTATTGTTAGTGTCATGCTTTTGGGTGTTCTATCCCAACAAAGAGCCAGAGAACTTAGTTTCTTCAGCCACTGTGAGCCACAAGGGTGTAGCAACAGCAGCAGTTCCCAGTTCAAACTGCTGATCTCTGAGCTAGAATTGGGTGTTTGGGCAACACTGTCCCTGAACAGCTCTAAGCTGGTGGAAAAGGAGGTAGGACATGGTGAAGCACCCTGTAACTTGGACCTCAGCCATAAATACCATGGGGACAGACACCAAACTGTAATGTTGCCCCGAATTTGTAACAGTTGCTGTGAGACTTCTAACAGAAATTATTCAAGTGAGTCAAGATGTTGATCTCCTTTATAACCTTAACCCCTAACAAACGGCTAAAGAAGAGGCTCAATAGCTTTTGCTTCCAGCCTTTTAGTACACTGTAGTTCCACCATGTGGAACTGCTACCTTTTTTAAGGTGCTAAATTGCAAGACATAGTAGCTAGCATTTTAGTTTTATCATTTAATTGTAAATCCACTGGAAAACTACCATTCTGTCTGTGTGAAATGCAGACATGAAATATGGAGCTATGTACAAATTTATCTCACATTTAAGGGACTGGGATGCTCCCACATGGATTTTTCTTACTGGAGGAGACTTAAAATGTTAAATGCACATTGCAAAGCCAAACTTCACAGTAGTTTATGTTACAGCAAGTGCCAACCTGAATGTGTGAAAGTAATGATAGAAAGAGATAAAAGGAAATGTCATATTGTGCATCAGTGGTTGTTATTGAAATTGCACCTCTGTTTTCCTACTTATATTGCCTAATTTCCATCAATTAATTATTTATTTCAACAATTTACAACAGTGTATAGGAGGCAAAAAGCCATAATAGTATATTTATGTTATATCAAAATGGCTATGTAAGTACTGATACCTGCAGCTTGCTCAGTCCTCTTTCATAAAAAGATTCAAGTAATCAGTTTTTTCTCAAAAAGGGGTGAAAAATACACCTATAGATACAGTGTAACACAGGTAAATATGGAAAGGAACTATTTTATAAATATTAAAATATAATTTCATGGCATGAATTTTATGCTCCTAAAATCGTCAAGTAGAACAAGGAGCTCTGTGTGAATAACAAACACCTGTAGCTCAATTTGCAAGCTCTTAGAGCCTGTAACCATGAGAAATTTGGAGCACAGTGCTGTTGCCTGTATTACATTCACACTGAGGGCAAACAATCCAATTGCTGAGAATCATATGACCACAAATAGTCTCCATTATTCAGCAACTGGCCAAACTAATCAATGCTTGGACATACTCCAACTCACCATGAGCAAGACAAGGTCATACAAAACTGATTTGGTAATAGAGGCAATATTTCTAAACTGGAGACAGAAAAGCATCCCAATTTCTCTCCATGCCTCCTGTGGAGCTCCTGGCTTTTGTTCTCGAGGAAACTAAAAGTTAACTATCTGGTCTATGCTATGGACTATCCAAAACCCAACTATTTTCTTTTTAAGCAGTACTTCCTCTGTCTGGTAGTAGAACATTAAAAATCTGCCTTTTGCTTTGATCCAGACTCCAGCCAAAACAGGGAAATCTCCATTAGCTTCTGTAAGATTTTGGCAAGGCCATTAAGAGTGACCCAGCTTTCAAAAACACTGGAAACCCAGCAACTTCCAACCCCATTTAGTGAGAGCTGGTCAGTGTCCAATGCTTTGTAAATACAGGGATTTGTGCAGGGATACAAATTAATGAAATTCCCATTTTTAAAATGTGGCTACAATTATTCCTAACCCCTCTGCTAGGCTTTCAAAGACAGCATTTAAAACACCAAAATCTCTTATCAATGCCAATCTAAAACCTGATCCTGACTGTAGTGCTGGAGGCAGATCAAGCTCTATATAAGCACTTATTTTTGAGTCAATTAACTCGAGGTTAACACTCTATGTCACCTTTTCCCAGTGTAGCTCTGCAAAACCCCAGTGAGTGTGGCAACACTGCAGGAAGCACAGCACAATATTCTCCTTACCTGTCGAGGTGAGACATGACTGTCTTTGAAGCATCAGCCCCAGCCTCCTGCAGGATGCGGATGATGTGGAAAGGGGAGTCGCTGTTCCTGCCAGGATGGATGATAACAGGGCATCCAAGCTGCGCCTGAGCCTGTGCTGTGGCCTGAAGCACTCTGTGTTCACTGGGAGTCAAAGGCCAGGAGCAACCTATTTCTCCCACCACACCACACTTGATATTAGTCCCATCTGCTCCTCTGAGTACCTCATCAACAATAATCTCTGTCAGCTAGAGAACAGGAAAATGAGATTGATCATTATTATTATTATTTGCATTAAATAGCATCAAATTTGGCTTATGGATGCTGGGCTAGTTATGCTCCCAAGGTCTTTCTGAACTTATCTAATTAACAGCTGGGTGTGTGAAAACACTGCAGTTAAAATCTGGTTTCTGTCAACTAACGTTATGCTAGCCATTCACTAAGACCGAAATAAACACAGAAGCAAATCAATTTAACAGTATCCAGTCACACATTTGTCCAGGTTTGCCAAGAAAGCTGGTCTACATGTAATTTGAACTCTGATTTAGGCAGACATTAAGTTTTCTTGAAAAAAAACAAAAGGTTACTTCATTCCAAAACCTTTGCCTTGCACTCCTGAATTGGCTTCAGACACAATTCAATGTAATTTATGCAAAACAAGAGATTAGAGAATAAAGAAACCTTGTCATACATATAGGGAAGAGACAAGTTTAAGGCAAAACCTGCTTATGGGAATGCCAATGTAAAACAACAGGAGATCTGCTGACTTCAGAACTACAAAACAAAGCTCATTTGACAAATTTACAGGATCAAAATTAGCCTGCTTCGGAGTGTGCATAGACAAAACCCATCAGAATCTCTTAATAAAACTACTTTGTTATAAAAGCTTTACTTTTTCTTTCCCAGAATGGGCCATATATCTTAAGCATACATTCAGAACTGAGAGCACAACATGGCACTGATGATGGCCAACCTTCCAAGTATTGGGTGGAGGATATCTGTGGGTCTCCATCAGTCCATCAAACACAGGAGGGAAACCTTTGCCTTGAGAAATCTATTTGTGTATATGCTATTTGTATCTATTTGTATTTCAAGCAATGGAAGAAGATTTAGGAAAAGCAGTACTCTTGTGTACAGTTTGGGCCAGCTTGGGTCCAGTTTTGATGTCAGTACTGCTCAAGTTTTGATCATTGATTTTTAAAATTAATTTGACTCATTTGTAAACTGTGACAGATTTTTTAAAAAAATTGTCAGCTCTATTCATATCTATTCAAAGCCTCCTACCTTGGAGAGTTTCATTCCCTCTTCTCCTCATCACCACATTTTCTTATTAAAAGATGAATATTTATTATTACAGGAACATCTGGGGACCTCAGCTATTATTAACACATTGTCTTAGTCAGTGTACAAACATGCTGATGTAGACTATGCCCTGAAAAGCCTGGACAAATGATAGAGAAGAGAGCTGTAACACACAGCCTAAGCAGAGCAGTGGTTTACAATTATCTTATAAATATTGCAATTATTTATGCTTTTTATAAGAATGCTGTGTAAACTCAATGGGAAGCAATTAGCTATAAAAAGTGACAGAAGATGTAGCAAGGATAAACTCCTTCCTTAAAAAATAGTAAAAAACTCAAGATGGTTTGTGGTGTACCAAATGTCCACACATGAACTACTGTATTTTGCTTTTACTGTTGCATTATAACAAATCCCTCAAAGAAAATTGAGCTTAAGGACGGGAAATTCTGACAGATAAACCAAGCACATTAAAGTATTGTTGCTCCAGATATTACACACAAGCAGTAATGCTGTTCCCGTTTTCTATGCTGAGCACCTCTGTATTCCATCATTTTACTGGAACTTCTCTCCAACTTTGGCTTACCCAGGGATAATTCACAGGACAGAGGTACTGAAGCAATGGTTAAGACTTACCTGCTCCACTGTCATGGCCTGTGTTTGAGAAGAATGAGTGGAGTCCACATAAAACCCAGCACCAGCAATAATATGAACTCCAGTTTCTTCAGCAAGTTTCTTCAAAGTATTCATATCCCGGCCAATCCCTGTAGTTGTGTTTTCCACAATCGTCCCACCACCTGCTGCTTTAAAATGCAGCAGCTCCTCCCTCACAGCATCTGTCTCCTGATACAAAAGAAGATTTTCTTTATGGCTGTAGGGATTTTGCTTAATCCAAAACAAGTTCTTCATCTCAATGGGCCCATTAGACAAAGGCTCTTGGCCCGGAGAAGGTGGACAAAAGCAGCTGCTGTAGTTCATAGTCAAGTGCTCATGAGTCAACGTGTAGCCAAGACAGTCTGGCTCCACAGGGCCCAAGACAGTCTGCACTTTTCCACTCAAGGAAGGCATTTTTCTTTAACAAAGGGAAAAAAAATTAGATCCTAAAGGAGTCTGGGAAAGAAGAAAGGAAACAAAAACATTTCAGAAAGAGCAGTGTTTTCTCAGGCAATTTCTGAAATCCCTCCTCCCTCTAGCACATGCACCTACACTCTGTGTGTGTTTGCTGGGATGTTTCCAAAAGCTCTTTGTAGCAGGGTGGTCAATATGAAAAACAAGGCATTTATTTTACCCAACTGTGCTTGTATCAGTACTCCAGCAACATAAACACACCACGTTCCAGTACATGGAAATTGTCATCATTTATTGTGCTGCAATCAGTATCACATTAAATAAACATTTCCTATTTAATAAAACCACTGTATGTTCATTTAGGATTCTTTGCTCTTCAGCAGCTGTCAAATTTTGTCAGCTTCAGCCACCAGATGAACACACTTGGTACCAAGGCTGAATATTCCTTACTGGTATGTTCAGTATATTTATCTCTGGCCTCCAAGACTCAGTATCCCTCTCGCATACCAAGGAAGCAGTCAGCGTTTGGGCACCTTGTCTGCCCCTCTGTATGTGGAATGATGCGTGGGTGAGGGTGATAATCTGCTTCTCTGTCTTCAGCAGGGGTGGGGGTGATAATCTGCTCCTCTGGCTTCAGCAGGGCTCAGCTTCTCCTACCAGCTGTGCTCTGGAGGTCTGGAACAGCCCAGGACCATTCCTCTAAGGCTGACAACAGCCACCAAAGATACAGCATGGCCCACAAACAGCGGTGGACAACCCAAAGGGCTTCAGCAGGCAAATATTTTGGCAGTTAAGAACAGACCTTAATCTAACAATTTACATGTGGCTCAGCATCTCAGACACTTCTTAATTAATCTTTAATATCAGTGAAAAAATCTTACTTCTCAAAACTTCAAACAAGCAGTGACAAACACTGAGACTACAGTCTGCAGTTGGCTCATGTCAAAACCTCTGTGCCAATCTGGCCCAACTCACTGCAGGTTAGAATTAACTGCAGCTCTCCTCATTGGAATTTTGGGTTTTTGTTAGTTCATCTTAGATCTTCCAGATCCTAGTCACAAAGGCTTGAGGATATATAGTTAAAATCCCTAGTCAACCAAAATCATGAGTTATGAAACAAAATACATGTTTAATCATGTCCAGAGGAAAGGACTAACTAGAGCATGCATTATTGATTAAAGAGAGAGGTCTTTCCCATTTCTGCCTCCCTTTTAGTGAATAATGTCATAAACACGGGTTTGTTACTGGTAAAGCCCTCAGAGGACATTTTCCTTTTAACTGCTAAAGTTAATCTACCAGGATGACAGAAAAACTGAAATCTGAAGGGCACTGAACTCTACATATCAAAGGGCACAGGAACATCAAGATCTCTTTGGGGATACTTTGATCTCATGAGAAGCAGTCACTGTAAGAGCACCAATGCACAAAAGTGACCCAGCCCCTGGAAAAGGCAGCTATTGCCTGCCCAGTGAAGTCTACAGCGCTGGTGCTCATTGCAATATGAAGAGCTGTCCATCCATAAAAAAGAGAAATGACTGACTGACTATATTTACTTGCCTTGTGTAAAAGCAGATTATGAAGAACTGTTCTTTTAGGAATTTTGTTCCTGGACAAGCATGTTAACTTGTTTGAGAAGGTAGCAGAATAAATTACTCTCATAGAACAGGCTGCTGGCTGATTAATAGGATGATTTATTTTTCTTCCAAACAGATTAAGAAGTGCATGATTTCAGAAAATATTATTCTTGAGCAAATAATTAAAAGCAAAATACCTGTCTTAGTCAGAAACTGCTCCTAGCTGCAATTCAATTAAACAGTCATAAATTCCATCCTTGAAGAAGGCTGGTGCTCTATATAGAGCAACCCACTATTTTGGAGAAAGTTCAATGATCTGAGTCATTGTTATATGCACAGCAAAGCAACTGACATAATTCTAAGCATTACCTTTGCTTTATTTCCCCCCTCCCTTTTTTCAAAATGTTAAATATCTACACTCAGGCATTCAGTAAAACCCTGACAGCACAGAGTGATAACTACTCTCTGCACTAGGTTCACACTTCTCTTTCCCCATGTTCACTGACAATTTTCCAATCCATTTATTAAGTTAGCAAACCAAACCTATATGCAATTAAATACACAAGTATTTAATTTATTTTGCTAAAGCTTGGCACAAATAAATTACTAGTTCCCATGCCAGGTTTTTCTTGTAGCAGACACCAACTTGTTGATTTTTAAACTCTAGATTTCAGATTACAGCTCACATACAGAATTTACAGAACCTTTTGACTGAGGCCAAGGATTTTTATAAATATAAGAAGCATCACAAAAAAATGGAAACTGACACAAACAGCATTTACAGTAGGCCTAATTTTATCTTCACGAAAAGTGTATCAATATCAATGTCTGCTCCTGTTAACTGACACAGTTTTAGAAACCCACCATTTTTAATAAAAGAACTATAAAAATTAAAGACAGTCAACAACATGTGACTGGAATTATTTTTGAAACCACTGTTCTGATATCTTCCCTACTGTAATTCACATAACGAGCCTGCCCTGTTTATGATACATTATTATGTATGTTATATTATATTATACATATGATACATTATTCCTAGTAAGATTCACTTGATGGAATCAGAATTACGCCTTTTTAAAACAGATTTTAGGTGCAAATAGCTTTTAAATGGAATCAGGATTCCTACCTAATTTAAGGAAGTATATGTTACTATAGGAATCCCTGTTTGTGTGGTTTACTCATGACTTGCATGCCATATTTTACAGTGAACTTTCTTTTGAAAAAGTTTCTTTCATACACCAAGGACTTCATTCATATCACCTCATTTAGCCATTTAAATGATGTATGTCTACTACAGAACAATCATCTGGAGATGGAAGGACATATCTACAGGCAATTCATCCACCTTATTTTGAGTGCCTATAATAGGACAGAATTCACTTTCTCTAATGTTATCCTCCTTCCATGAACTAAGGAGCAAGCCAAGAAACAATCCAGGACAAAACAAATATATTTCAGATGGCTTTACACAGGATATGTGAATTATATTTCCTTAATCTTAATCCAGTCTGAGGGGATGGGAAAATGAGCTGATTCTTATCACAAAAGATAAACAGGTAGGTTCATATCTGGCAATAAAAGCTATTTTGGTTTTGAAAATAGCTAATTTATGTGGTGGCATTGCCAAGACTTCTCAGCTCTGGGTGTTCTATAAAGAGAGAGATAAATTATATTTCCTGAAAATTACAAATTCAGACTGAAAAATGAGAAAATTGCTTTAAGATGTAACCAAAACTTGTATCATTTCACAAAAACCATTAAACACTACCTTATCATTTTTCTAATAAACTCTGGACAAATCTTTATAACCACCAACTCTATGGTGCATAAAATACAACTCTCACCATTAGCCAACTATCAAATCCTGGTGAAGTAAATATTTTTCCTAGAGGTATTGTTAAGAGAAAAGAGACTTGCTACTAAAAAGGTCATGGTGCTGCATTCCTGACTCTGGTAAAAACTCCACTGAGTTCAATAGATGTTTTGCCTGAATACTGATGACAAGATTTATGTTTCCGCTTTTCCCATCTGAAACGTGCACTTCAATCATTGTGTCATTTTAATGGCCTTGTAATGGGAAGTCCCCCTAGGTTTGGATTAGTTGCTTCCTACAGTAATCTCATATTGCTGAAACATTATAATCACATAAACACAGTTTCCATATGCTAATTCTGCATTTGTTTTGATTCGGTAAGCACATTTTAATGGCATTAGCACAGATTCTCTGTAGACTGGTGTGAGAACCATTTCATTGTCGTTACATTACAATGTGAGATTAGAACAACATTAAATCCAGATTGCTGTGACATCAAATTTACCAAAAAAAGCAAAAGAAAAAGGCTCAATGGGTATTAACTGTACCCAGAAAAAGTTAAACACAGCTGCCATTTAGAAACAAGGGCTGCCCTGGCTGCATTAAGAACATTTTAAGTGGTCTTTCCTTTATAACCACAGAGCCCTGGGAAATGTGATACAGCACAAGCTCACTATATATTTACAGATGGAGGAAATGTTTTGAGTATTCAATTCTAGTTTGAGTAACCCCTACAGAACATGGAAAAGCCACTAATTAGAAATATGTGACACATCTGTAGGAAATTTCTATTAGTTAGTCTATGCTGTGTTATCTCACCGTTCCCCACATGTAAACATTTTGTGACAAGGGAAAAAGTTAGCCAGACAAAGGAAGAGGAGAGGCAGAGGGTAAGAGAACAAAGAGAATACGTGTAGACTACGTCAAGAAGAATTTTAAAAAACCCCTTATTTTTCTCTTCCCTCATGTTTCTGCCAACCTTGTAGAGGTTCACAGAAAGGAAGGAATTCAATACTGCCCACACAGTTCTTCCTCTTCCCCACCAGACAAGCAAGCTTTCTAACCTCTCCAGATCTATTCCACCTTCTTCAAAAATATTATTCACAAGTGCTAATTACAGCGCAAGCACACTGACACCCAGCACTCCCTTGGACATGGATTTCAGTAAGCATGGCTTTTTTGCTCATGCATGACGGGATAAAGGGAGACATACACATCTGTATTGATGATTATTGGTCTCGGCTTTATTGATCTAACTTACACATTCTTATAGTAGTGGTAATGAAGTTCATGCATATTCTTAAATCACCTTCATTATTGGTTACAAGCTACATGTTAACTCCTCTTTAGGTTGCTCATGCCTGTGGCATCTTCATTAAAAATAACACTTGTTTCTCACACTCTGCCGTTGCTTGTTATGATAAGCTTCAAGGACTCTATGTTTTTTCTACTGTGCTTCTCATCATTAAACTAAGGACACAGTATTATTGTTTTTCTTGCAAGGGAAAAAGCTGAGAACTTGGTTTCTACAGCTGCTTCTTTACTGCTTAGTTAGTTGTATATGAGCATGGCCTTTTTTTATAAGCTATGTCTGAACAAAATCTCTTACACATGCATGCTGTCAGGAAAGCACAGTCCAGGGGCTGTGGACCTGAGCCTGCCACAGCTTGGTGGCTGAGTGCAGCAGGAGAACAGAACCTGCATTTGCTCCAGGACAGATGCAGACTCACCTGTCATTTAGTCCTGCAACTCCCTGTGCTCCAGTCAGTGCAAAGGAGTCCAAGACCTATGCCACTGCAGTCCTACACAGACTCTCTCACATCATCACTAGTTCGTGTTACATGAGATAACAACATGTCCTATATTGGTTTTGGGTTATTCTGCCCAAGAAAAAGAATTTGAAAATAAGTGGAAGTGCTGAAAAAATTGAGGTTTCTGGGCAAACTTGGGCCTCTTCTGTAGAAATGGCAGGTATGCTGCTCAGAAAGTGACAGATTATTTTCATTAAAAGTCATAAATGTTCTTCCCTGTTTTCAGAACTGACATTGGTCAGAATGGCATTGGTCTTTTTCCTCTCCCAAAACGGAGCTTTGAGAGTACCATGGTTTGCTGAACTTCAAGCTAACTCAAGGCTTTGAGTCCTAAGGAATGATGTCACACCAGAGACTTTTCATGCCTTGAATAAAGCTCATATGAGAGGAAGGGAACACTTATGGTACCTCTCTCCCACAAAAACTTCTGCCTAACCCACAGGAGTATATGCTGCAGCTCCTCCCTTTGTGGGCCACCTTTTGTTTCCCATCTTTGGGTGGCTGTATCTTCATGCAGCATGCACACAAACCTCACCATTTTGGATGTGTAAGCTCTTGACTGGATAGAAATTGGCCAAGAGACTCAAAGCCTAGAGAATTCTTGGGAGAATTATTTAAAAAGCATCATCTATTCCACCTTGCTACATTTTCTCATGAAACACATTATTCTGGAAATACTCAGAATACTGGGTTAATGTTGTGGCCTTTAAGTGACCTACCTCTGGTTCCCAAACCATTCAAAAACATATTTCCTTATGAAGTCAAGCCAAAAGAAATGCTAAATATTGCTTTTCACTATATTTTCTATATATGGTTTGAGCAACCAAAAACCTTTACACTACAGAACTGAGAAAGAATACTGAAAGTAAGACTTTATATAAGGTTACAATATGTGCTATGAAAAAGAATTAGGAGAGCTTTAGACAAGCCTTATATAATCCAACTATGATAAAGAGAAGTCCCACCAAAATATGCAGGTACACACACTCCACAGCAGCTACATTGCTTGAGCAGTACTGTGAATGTTCTACAATCTAAAAGCAGTCATTGAAATTTTAAGAGAAATGCAAACACTAGTACACACATGGGAAAGGCCAATATATTGCCACCCTGCCCTCAGAACCTCTGAAAAGCACACTCAGATAAGGAGCTGGGTAAGCGAGAAGCAAAGCTTTTAAATGCACACCTGAAAGGAAAGAGAAAACTCCTACAGCAGCTTCCCTCTATGGCTCAGCTCGTGGCAGACAGACCTTCCAGCTTTGCATGGTTTGAGGGTCATGCTCTGGCTCTAGTCATGCTCTAAGCCAGGCATATCTAAATCAGATTGCTTCCTTACAGCTGAACTGCCACACCAGGACAAGAGCAGCAGGGGGGACAAACCCCGGGGATCAAAGCACGCACGTGTGATTTGCCCCAAGAAGCAGAGTCCAAGCCACCTCGAATATGGAACTTTGCACAATTCTTTTCCAGTTTGGTTAAAGTTTAGCTGTTGTGACCAGAATAGTCAGACTTCCATTTTACCTTATTTCTGTGCAGATAACAGTCTCAAAATCTAGGCTTCTCTGAGCAAAGTCACATTGAAGTTTCTCTTCCTCAGAGAGATCTGAGACCAGCATACCCCTAAGTGTTTTTTCATTAACATCTCTTTAGAAGAACTTCA
Organism: Calcarius lapponicus; assembly: GCA_039654755.1. NCBI lineage: Eukaryota > Metazoa > Chordata > Aves > Passeriformes > Fringillidae > Calcarius > Calcarius lapponicus. The sequence goes on from CM077464.1 coordinate 21,638,205, forward strand.
GGGGATTTTACATTTTGGGCGGCTTCCAAAATTACTCCTGATAAAAGGTCAGATAAAAATTCTCCTCCAGGGTCAAACATTACATTAATTATATTTTACATGCACACATAGTGTTTTTAGGCCAAAAATCAGAACTGAAGTCACATTATGCTATATGCAAATATGGGCTAAGTCTTGCATGTTGATACATACATTCATATTCTTAAGACTTAACAGACTCACATTTGCTTCTCGAGGGTTCTGGGGTACAAGCACATATTCTCTTTCTTGTGAGGACAACAAGATGTAGGGAAAAAAGTCTCCTTTTCAGGAATGCATATCCAGCCTTCATTCCCTCTAAATCTCAAATCTGAAACAAGCATACATCTTAACTCCACTCTTTGTTGTTATTCTCATTGACTTTCATGGTTTTCTCTCTGCTTGAGGTCACATACACATATTTTCACATGAGCTTAAACATTTCGGTAAGCATGCTGGGTGGAGCATTATCACTCACTTGGGCAGTCCTACAGAGCCCCACCAAACCCCTCCATGATCTTTGTATGCAGAAATGCACCACAAAAATCTTAACAATGGATGAGTGATATGCATTACTACCTCTTGATCAAGACTGAACATTACCATCTAGAAAAATTCAGATGAATGAACCCCAATGTCAGCTTTGCCACAGACCACAGCAGTCACTGATCCACTAAGATCTGCAAAGCCATGCATGCTGGAAAAGAGTATGGTGATTTGGTTTAGAGTCTCATTCAATATCACAGACTGCAGCAATTGGAAAAAGCAGGGGCTTCCAGAAAACCACCTTCTTTACTGGGGAGTGATGAGCTTAGATGCAAAGAAATAAATTCAATGTCCCACTACTGCAAAGAACTGTATTACAAAATTTGCAACCAATCTCAAGACCTAATGGGAAAAAAATACCCTGAGAAAAGCCTTTGGACTGTGACTGTTCTCTGTGACTGTGTCAGGAAATGGAAGCAGTATGTCCTTCTCAAGATCCACTCCAAAGAAACGAGCCCACACAAGAGAAGTTAATGTGAGTCAAGGGAAAGCTCAAAGCTGATGGGTGTAGCTCAAGGAGTATCTTTTACCTCAGAAGCTTTACAGTCTGCATGCTTTGTCAGTGGTCAGACTCAATGACCTCTTGCTTATACAACTCCTGCTTTTAAGTTCTTACCCCCATCTTGGTACAACAGTGGAATGCTAGGAACAACCAACAAACAGGAGCTGACAAAATTGTCAGGTCTCCTACATATCTTTCTATTTCTTTTCAAGGTATTGCTGAATCTTCAGTCTTAACCAGAACTGGACACAGAACCCTGCCACTGTTTTGCCTTTTTGTATCCCAAAATTTCTGAAAGATACAAACTCAGTATTTTTGTCCTGGAAACTATTACCTGTTTTTCAAAAAATCCTGGCTACCCAGTCTAAAAGTGAAGAACAAAGTCCTGCAATAAAGCTGACAGAACACCAGAGTTCAAGCATTAAAATCAGTTGAAGATTTCCAGACCCATCTGAAAATGACCCATCTGCCAAAAGGTACACAAATCACAGCAAAAAAAGAGGTACACTCCTTTCACCTGATCCCTAACCCTCACTGTAGTGACTGTGGATAGGGCAAAGACAATGTGGGATAAAACAATTCTCCTTTTACATTTTGAGGAAAGAGATGAGATCCCAAAAGAGCAGAAAAAGGGAGCAGTTCAGCAGGTAACACACCATTCTTTGATCCTACCTCCTCCACAGAAGTTACTTCAAGAAAAACCCTGTGGCTGTGGCTACACAACAGTAGGGTTTCAGAATATCTTTGGGAAGAGTGATTCTACATTTCTGAGATCCAAGTAAAAAATGTGATTTACTTAAAGCTGCCATCTAAAAGATGATGGTGGTGGTCTTTCTTCTTGCTTCCTTTTTATCTGAGTATTTAAGTACTTGTGAAACATATCCCTGCTATTGTTAGGATAAAATGCTTTTCTTGGATTATTACCAACATACATACTGCTGTCAGACCAAAGATATGACCACTGCTTAGAAAATTCTTTCTAAGGAAGCTTTTTAATTTGTGACCAGAAAAATGACACTGAAGCAGAAAAGCTACCCTACCAGCTTCGAGAGGACGTAATTTCTTCTTAGAACTAGAGGGATGGGATACTCCCCTTCCCCTCCAATACAGCTGGCAATCCAATTTTCCAGAATACAGAAAACGTAAAAGAGTTCAAAACTGTTCTGAATCAAACCAGAGACTTGTACCTTAGGTTTCCACAGTCTAGATGGATCTCTAATTCCCTCATACCAGACAGGTGGCCAGTCTGATACAAGCAGAAGCCTCACTGTTTTCATGAACCTTAAGAAGTCTTGGTTTCATCTGACTAAAAAATCAATTTGTTCAGTATTTCAAGTTCTGAAAGACAGGAAAAACATTTTAGATCTACATCAAGTGAAATAAGGAAAAAAATTCACAGAATGTTCAGAAGCATAGTCCTTTAATAAACACAGAACTCACTGGTGCCATATGCTTCACTATATACTGATTTTTATGTGTGAGAAGCAAGCTGATGGCTCCTAACCACAGAGGGAAGAGCTGTGACTCTTGTTCCTGCTGCACCATGCACTAATTCAGCAAGTTAGCACTGGTCACCTACATGAAATATAATTAAGCATCTGAATGCCATTGTTGCCACCTTTGATTATAACTATGAAAATTAATGTGATGATGGTGGCAGGATGGCAAATATTATATCTGTTAAATTCCAAAACCTAAGAGGCATTCATAATAATAAATGACACTTATGTAGTCTTTCATAAAACAATCCCAGAGTACCTGACAAAATGATGCAAAACTACTTATTAGAAGCATTGCTTCACCCACCACTGAAACACAGCCCCCAGCAGAAAGAAGGCAACAACCTTTAAACATTACAGAACATATTATGACAGAGGGCGTTGAATAATGTATCCAGTGTAAAGCAGAAGGGAATTCCAGACAAGTAAAACAAAATGTTTTACCAGAAGTAAATGACCTCCAGCTAAAAATCTGTTTCATTCAAGAACGGCCACAAGCCTCCAGTATACAGAGGATACCACCCTTAACAAGAGACACCTGAAGGAAAAGAATTATGTTTACAGGTATCTTAGAGATCATATATACCTTCAAGTACTTGCTATGCTCCTCAGAGTTCCTCACCAACAGGACCCGTATGCTTCAACTTACGACCAAACTAACCACAGCACCAGACCTAATGCAGAGGGGGTGCCAAAACCCGAGGGCACTGCCCAGCAGAGGCTTTGGCGCCGTGCTGAAGCTCACTTGGCAGGGGGAGCTGAACGTCCCTCGCCCCGATCCAGCCTGCCTCCCGCAGCTCCCCAGCCGCTGCCAGGGAGCAGGGAACCTGCTGCAACCGTGTCTTGGAACGGGCAGCACGCCTCAGGCCACCGAGAACACGCACGGCGGAGTGTCGTGTCCCAACAGGGCACACAGGCAAGTCTGGAGCTTTGCTGCTGAGCCCTGACGAGCTTAAGCAGCTCTGGAAGCATCTCGCAGAGGGCTGCTGGCGCTTCCAGATGGAGAGGCAGCTGAAGGCAGGCGCTGAAGGTCCCAGTTTTGGATTGAGGCATTTGTTCCTTCACAGAGACACCCTCAGGAACTGTCGGAGAGGAGTACTAGAGAGAACGTAGTTCCAATATTTAACTTGTTATGGCTGTACAAATATTAAATACCAGCACTAATAATAGCAGCGTAGCTGCACTCACACAGTGAAGTCGTCTAAGCTCGGGGCTCACTCTGTTGGTAACTATCATCTGGTGGTGTAAAAAGCTTCTGCAGGGAGGAGCTGCTCGTCCCCTCACACTCCACACGGGGAGCCCTGCCTGACCCATCCCCGCCGTCCCGGCCGCCTCTGCCCTCGCCCCTCCGCCGGGGCAGCACCGGCCGTGCGGGGCCCTGACCCGCGGCCGAGCCCGGCACAGCCCTGCGCTCCCCGCCCGCCCCAGCCCCGAGCACCGCCGGCCGCCTCTCGCTCTCCCGCCTCGGGCCTTGCCGGGCCGGCAGCGGAGCGACCGAAAGCCGCTCTCGCCCCTCAAACTCGGGCGAAGTTTCCCGGCCCGGGCGCCTTGTCGGGCCAAGGGCATCAGGGGGAGCCCCGCACGGCTGTGGGCCGCCGGAGGTGGCGGAGCGGCTCCGCAGGCGTTCCCCACACCCCGCTCGCTCACCCCGCGGCCCGGGCCCTCCGCCGGCAGCACCGCACCCCGCAGGGCCCCGGCTGGCAGCGAGGCGCGACCGCCCCGAGCGGGGCGGGACTTCCCGGGGACGGGAGCGAGTGGCGGAGCAGGCTGGGGGCGGCGGGGCCGGGGGGGGCCCGGGGAGCCGGGCGGGGGGACGGAGAACGGCCGGGAGCGGAGCGCTGCCCCTCTGCCTCCCTGCCGGGACCCGCCCGGTTCGCTGCCTGCTCCCCGGCCCCAGGAGTTCCCCCGTGAGTGAGGGGCAGCTGCGCTTTGTGTCATCCTTGGCTCCTGGTACCAATGAGAGTCGGTGGCTGTGAGCATCCTGTCTGTCTCTGTGCGTACCTCCTGTTTACACAGGGAGGAGGCTGGAATCCACGGAGTCATTTTGGAGGAAAGGGGGGTGCGAGTTCGCGCTGAGTGCTTGGGCTTGCAAGAGGCAATATTTTCTAATCTGCCCTTTAATGCAAATAGGATGGTTGGAGAGACACTTCCAAGTATCTACACCCAGGATGATAATGACTGATTCTGGAAGAAAATGCAGGTCCAGAGTAAGAAATGAAAACACAGCTAGCAGCAAGTTAGAATAATGGAATCATTAAGGCTGCAAATGACTACCAAAATCTTCGAGTCCAACCTTTGACTGAACACTACCACATCAACCAAATCATGGCACTACGTGCTATGCTGCTTCCTCGGGCAGTTCATTCCAATGTTTTTTAATCCTTTCAGTAAATAATTTTTTTTTTTTATGAAGAATTCTTCTTCAGAATCCTTTTACCTTTCCTTTTGAGGATCTCAAAAGTGTCTTATTTGCCTAAGGCTCACAGCATCCAGTGTGATACTATTCCATTTTATAGGAGCATAAATATGCTGGCAACGTGACTGGCAAAGCACAGGGGACGGAACTTCTCTAGCCCTCATACATAGCCAAAACTGCAGCAAAGTCATCCAGTGCATTGTGGAGACAGCTAACCTAAAGTCAGGAAGTTTTTCTGGGAGAAGTACTTACTCTTTTCATTGCTATGTGTTCTACTTTGACTCTTCCTTGGTCCCATTCCTAACGGGCTGGGACCAGCACGGCAGCACGATGCCTGCAAATGGATTCTTGTGTGCCTGCCTTTAATATGGCCTGGGGGAGATGGATCCTAGCTTTTCCTCAGACCCCAGATAGGCCTGTGATGCAGAAAGTGAGTGGGCAAGACTGGGAATGAAAGCCAATGCATGCTGATGCATGGGCCGTTTATCATCTATCCTACAGTGAAGGACAAAAGTGGAAGTAGAGGATGAAAAATGAGGAGGGTGTTGAAGTAAACAACTTTAGAGAGGTAGGAGGTAAAAGAAAGTTGTTCTTTTATGAAAGTGATGGAGAAATGAAGTTTTGGCTTAAAAAAAAAAAAAGAAAAGAAAAGGCATTTTGAGAATACTAGACCTGAGGGTTAGAATCCATGACTGCTGATATTGGTCAGGGGAGGATCTTTGGGATCTCAACTAAGGGGAAATTACTGCCCAGTGAGGGAAAGTAAAGATGAAGACAGTGACACAAGTGAAATGCTTGGGATCTTTTGAATTAGCATCCAGGAATATGCAGTAGTGATTAATACAAATAGATGGCTGGAGCTAAGCTGCTGGGATGGCTCCAGTTGTCCAAGTGACTTGTTTTTATTTACTTCTCATATGAAATCAAGTGAGTAGGGGTCTTGCAAAGAATAAGTGGCGATATGAAGGCCTGTCATTTACAATGGTTTGTATTTCAACATGTTCTTAATTTTGGCCAGTCGGTGCAGGAGAAATTATGTATGAGAGGTATGTTAAAAATAGTGATGCAATGCTTTATGGAACATCATTTGTCACTGGTCATATCCAACCTGTTTTGAAGATTTGTGATGAATTTTACATAAGGCCTGCACTTCTACATCTTTTCTGTTTTAAAATATACAAGCAATATTAAAACTTGGGTAGGTACAAGGTAAAACCATATTCAATCTGCATTTTTACACATGCAGAATGAGCTTCTCTTTAAGGCAATCTTCACTATGTCCAAAGCAAAGTAAGATAACATATTTTTAATTTTAACGTCCTTGGCTTCAACCTGCTACAAAACAGAGGCTTGTAAACATGAAATAATGGGACTGCCTTGTTCAGACTAAATGCATAGTGAACAGTGAAAACAAGCCAACAGCTGGCAGAATCTATACAGATGACACTTGGTTCACAATTTAGGTGATATACAGCCTTGTGTAATGTATCTGGCATTTGTATCCACTTTTCCAAATCTGAAAACTGTGGTCTTTCTAGAAATATTGAATTGGTTGCCAGAATAAATAGTTCATGAAATTGGGAAATCAACCCACCACCCTTGCCCACCAAAGCCTCTCAGCTATGCTAGCAGCAGTGACAACTGTCAGTAACATCAAAAGCTAAAATACCCATATTGCATAGCTTAGAAACAAGGAGAAGTCGTTTACTATTAAAAAAAAAAAAAAAAACAAGAAGAGAAAGTATTCTTTATTTTGCCAGGTCTGCACTAAAGCAAAGCTTTATGTCAGTAGCTTTTGTGGAAGTTACAGTTTGGTCAGGGTTAAATCACACCTGTGCTTTTGTTCACCTCAATCATGGCATGACCAGAGGGAGCACTGAACCAAAGTTCCTTTTCCGTTTGGGTCACTGTTGTAAACTCTGTCCACTGTTTAACTGTAGACACAAAATAAGGACCAAATATTTGCAGTGCCTGAGCTTCAATAGCATTTCTTCTCTTTCCAAAGGTGTCTAAAGAAGAGAGCAGACCAATAGTTGTAGCATCAGCCCTGGGTGACCTAGGGGGAAGTGCTCTCCAGGGTCCATACCCAGAGGGTGCATAGATCCCAAAGCCAGGTGGGTTTTCCCAGAGCCAGAGGGGTTGTGAGAGCCACCTGGTAGCTGTGGAAACAGCTGAGCCACTACACTGGGACCCCAGGGAGAGGGACCCATGAGACTGAGTGATCTCTTCCAGACTCAAATCTTCTGCTCAGGGCTCCATTTCTCAGGTGATACAGAATATAGAAAAGCTATGTCATGTTTCAGTTTTACTCAGAGAACAATTGATAAGGTTTGCATGAGCTTATAAACACAATACTTTTCTTCTTTGAAACAAGAAGAAAGTACTTTTGGGGGGACTGTGGTAACAGTAAAACACTACACTACAGCATTCATCAGGCCAGCTGGGCTGCCCAGGGAAGTTGTGGAGTCACCATCCCTACAGGTATGTGGAGGACATGTAGATGTGCTGCTCAGGGACATGATTTAGTGGTGGCCTCAGCAGTGTTGGGTTAATGGTTGTATTCAATGACCTTAGAGGTCTTCTCCAATCCAAATATTCTATGGTTCTATGATTCTAATGTGACTGGAAAACCAGTCAGATTAGAATCATAGACAAAATTTGAGTTACAAACAAGCACTTCTTCAATATCATGCTGTATAGGAGTTCTTCTGGTATGACTTGAGGACAGAAAATTCCAGTTTGCTATAATAAAAGTTAGCAACTGAAGCCCCCAGATTACTCTAACTCCTTCTTCAGAAAGATAGTGAGCACAGAAAGGAAAAAGAGGCAGAATGTAATTTAGGCACTATTTGTGCAAGGGCCATTGCAAACAGAAGCATTTGCACATGCTGTTGAGAAATGGGAAATGAGAGTACCATTTGCACACAAGCACAATATAGCCCACAAGTTGGTAGGATGAATAAATAGAACTCCAGAGCATAAAAACTACTGCAGAGATAATTCATTCAAAAAGGGTAAAGTAAGAAAACAAATAATCCTCCAGGGAGACCCTTTCTTGATCATGCTCTTTCCAAAGGGATTCCATGAACTTAGAGGGTTAGAAAGAATAATTTGGTTGTCAATTTGGTGTGTGCCTATTGCTCTTAAATGACAGAACGATAGACAGGACTCCTTCTATGCATGCAGGACATGAATTGTATGGTAAGTAGGGTTTTAAAATCAACCATGACTGTTTGGAAGGGACTTCAGGTATGACTTTTTTGTTTAGGAAATGGGGTTTTATTGATTAAGTGTTATTCAATGATGACAGTGGCGTTTTTTGAAAAACTCTGATGTACTGAAGATGTAGGTACCAGTCTGAGTGTTAAATTGCAGATGCTCCAAGGAGCAAATAAAAATTGGAAGAAGTAGGCAATACATAATATTTAAATAGAAATAACACAAAGCTATTCATTAACAGCAAAAGTAAATATGTCTCTGGAGGCAAAAGGCAGAGCAATGTTGACTTTGACTAAAGACTTACTTAATCCTACATTCTTAGTTATTACTTGAGTTAGTGGAGGGTATTTAGAAAAAGCCAAGCCAGGCTGATCATTAAGAAAGTTTGTAGAATTCAGCTTAATGTTATTTCAGAATACCATTGAATTCAATTCTCTCAGCACCTTCATCTGTTTTTCTTTTGACTAGGCTAGAAACTCTAAGCAGCTTGTACAGTGGTACCTCTCCTGTTATCTTGTTGATTAATATTTTAGGAGGTAAGTATTTTCAAGCTTTTGTTTTATCCGAAAACAATTTTTTTTTTCCAGAGAGGAGTATGCAGACAAGTATTCCTGGGAGTCTGTAAGCTTCTGAGGTGTTTTCAGCAAAAAGTGCATGTTCACCTTCTGTATTAAGAGAATTTTTTTTCAAAGAATAATTTTTTCAAAGATAAGTTCACTGGATCTAGATGACAAGTGACTGCATAGACTTTTTAAAGAAAATGACAGATTAAAGTTACATATAATCTTAAACTGCAGGTGTCTTAATGTTGATGATGACACAGTAGAGGAACAGAAGAAGGAGAGGAAGGAAAAAAAACAGAGGAGAGAAAAGGTTCACTGACAGAGTGGAAGATGGGCTGATGGGGCAATTTGCATTATTTATAAAACCTGCTGGTCAGCAGCAAAAGATTCCCAAATAAACATTTCCAGCTCTTTTCTAATTCTTCTTTTACAATTCAACAGAAAAAAAATATATATAAATTTTACTGTTTCACTCACTGTTATTGATTTGAACATCATTTTATAGTACTCTGTGGAAGAAATTTTGAAACAACTGCTGCTTTGTTTCTAGCTCTGTGCTAGGATGACTTTATTCAGTTTCACAAAATTCAAGCTTATTTCTGCTGCTGATCAGTGATAACATGCATGAGTAAACCAAGAGTTGTCACTTCAGCCTGCCACTTTACCTTCATTTTTTTGATAAATCCCAAGAGCTGCAGATAAATGACTTTGATACCATCTGTACTTGCAATTAGTACCAAAGTTACAAATATGTTCATGTGGATGTAATTGAGGGCAAAACTTGAGGCTGCTAGATTTCAATTCACTGTACAAACACAATTTCTTCCAGTTATTTGACACCTTTTAAACTTTATGTCTTTAATGAGAGAAACTGAAAATGAGAAAACTCCTTAATGAGGGGAATTGAAATGGAGATGGCTCTACAGGCTCAAAGTAAGCCATAAAAGGAGGCTAGACTGTTTTGTTTTCCTACTAACTTACTGGATCAAATCCTATCTCCTTAAATCAGTTTCCTACCTCCCATTTCTTTATTGGAAACACAACTTGTTCTTTATTCGCCTCAAATTTCCATTGCTTAGGAAAAGGGCTCTGAAGGTCACAAGACTGCTTATGTTTAACAAAAGATAAAATGTAGCTAAGAAGCCTTTGGTTTATTTGCTTAAAGAACATTTTAATTTTGTTTAAATGTTTCACTCTTAATTTGGGCACAGGAAGATGCTATAAGTAGTGTTTTTTAAACCTCAGAATGAATTTAGGGACATGGGGTCAGGTCTTCTATTCCCCACTCTCTAAGTAAGATTTTGAAATGAGTGAGAACACTGCCCTTGTTCTGTCCAGATGGTTATTGAATTATGAACATTATTTAGTAGAAGATACAACTGATGGCAATTTAGAAGCATATGAAGTTAACATGAGACATTCAGGCTGCAATCCAAAGTGGAACAGATGGATCTGAAATTGGTTAATGCTAGATCAAGGAAAACTCAAGTATTTGTACTTACTAATGCTATCTGGGTTACCCCTGGTAAACATGATGCACCCATGCATGCCTTAGCTTGCCTGCACTTTGCACTAAGGTAGCCTGATCCAAGGAACTGCACCATCAGCAGAAGAGTTACCACACAATGCTTTTAATCATTTCTCTGTTGAGTAAAACTTTTATAGTTCTGACTCCAGCTATCCACATACTGAAAGTTTTATTTGTGAGGGCTTCTTTTTGTAAACTTATGTTATTTGTCTGGGTTTTTTTTTCAGAAGTAGGGTTTCTTTTTTTTGCCTTCTTGCACAGTGGCCACCTGCTACCACTTCAGCTTTAACTGCATCTTCTTGATCTTTTATTCTTGCTTGTTCACTTACTTGTTGTTTTCACCTGTCTCTCTAAGTAATAATAAGCATACATCTTTCCATGCTTCAGCGTCCAGCTTCTTGCTCTGCTCTATCTTCTCAGTTTTTGCTCTCTGTCATGGCTCATGAGACACACAGTTCAAAACTTTCTTTTAGAGAATGAAAGATATTGTATTTTCTCCAGTCTTCCTCTAACTCCTCACTTTAACCTTGAGCTTCTCTCTGATTTTTTTAAAATAAATCAATGCCTACCACTAGACCAAATAATTGCCTCTCCATACAATGTAATATATTATTATTTCATATTTTATTTAAAAATTGTATTAGTTTGTGCTTACAGCAGAAATGTAATACAGCTTTAGGCCTTACAGAATCATGTTTGGGAGATTATGGAACAATTGTTCTGATCCGTGAAATTAACTACTGAACACTAATCACACTAAATCAGATTTAGCACACTAAAAGGGGATTCAATTAAAAATTTAAATGCCTGAGGGTTTTACTTTCTGATTTGCAGAACTGAAGCTTACTCTTACCAGCACCGACTGTATTGCTTTCCCTACCACGTGTGTCGAGGACAGTAATTGACACTGGAATCCTCTCTTTACTGCCTCTCTTTATGTTCAACATGCATTTATTTGAAGGGACAGTCTCTCCCACTCCTCCTCTGTTGTCATCTTTTCAGTCAGTAATGGTGCTGTGATGGTAGGTCTGTAAGTGATCTGGAAGGTCCCCTGGGATCAGATTGCTGTTTAAGAATTGAGCCCTGTCAGTTTGCCTGCCCTGCCAAGAACTTGCTTTTATCTATGGTAATTGCTTTTAGAGCTGGATAGCAAAGAGGCTCTTCTCTGGGACTCCCATGCTTCATCCTTGCTTGTGGCAGACTAGTTTCACAGCTGCTCCAGCCCATTTAGGAGTCATTTTTCTTTCACCTAGTGGATATAAATCTGCTGCATTCTGCCTACAATTGACTGTCCCTCTGCTTTGCTTTAGGACTTGTCCATTCAGCACTGCTTAATGATCCTGATCCTGCAATCCCTTGGTGTTTACCATAAGTTGGTGGGAGAGGGGTCAAGTTTGAGGCTGACTGATAGAAGTAGAAATGACTGCCCCTTTCAAGTCAAACTAGGGTGAACAATTTCTGCTGGCTTGCTCAATCTAGGATGCAGCTGCAGTCCATGCTATTTAAAAGCAAATGTTTACAGGAGAGAAACAGTTTTCACAAGGCAAACAATTTTCTCTGGTTCTAACAGATTTTCTAGTTATTGATCAGCACAGCTACTCCTTGAAAGGGAAAGAAAGAGCTCACTGGGGTGAACAGCAAAGTGGCAGAATTTACACTGTATTAATTTGTATGATACCAACTGCATACTCAATGGTATTGCTCCCAGTCATATTACATAGCTGTAGAAATTTCAAGGCTGACTACTGCCACTTCCAGGGGCTATATCAGCTGCTGGGGATTGCCACGGTGAGGATGACCTGGATTCACCATTTGCTTACATAATTCTCAGTTACAAATTTCTAATAGGGCCAAGAATCTGGCTTGAAAGTAGTTCCCTTCTGTGTCGTGTACACCATACAGGAATTGATGTAGTCATGGGGAAAGGGGAAAACTGACAGCTCTTCAAGAATAACCAACTGGAGATCCAATAAACAAGTAAATGGGATTTTCTCCTATTGATTGTTTGTGGGAGAACGGGACAAAAAAACCCTTTTTTGTTTTTATTTTGCATTTACAAGGAGCTGATTGAGTTTTTACATTGATATAGTTTTTTTATTCTTTAGTCAAGTCATGTGCTTGCTTTAGAGAATATTTTGCTTCATTAATTCCCTTGATCCTGCAGGCTGCTGCATATGGGAAGCCCTGTGCTCCCATGTGGAGCTTCACCATTTTTAATGGTGTGCTGCGTGGGCAAAGGCAGGTCTCCCTGGAGAGAAACTTTGAGCTTGAGGTGCATTAGTCAGTCTTCCTTTGTTATTGTTGCTCTTGCAGGCAGGAAAAAAAAAAGGAAAATAAAAGGTAGCAAAGAACTGAAAGCCACACATGCATCCTCATCCACATGCACATGGAAATACACATGCACAACAACAAAACAGACATTAAAAGGAGTTTTTCTAGTTAATTTTTGTGTTCTCTAAATTATGAGCTGACAGTATTCCCTTGTATCCTGAAACAGCAATATCAACTGCAACATCTTACAAGGAGAGATTTCTCATTTTCCCATGTTTTGATTTCTGAGGTTAAAGCTACAGTTATTTTATATGTACATTTTAATTTTTTATTCATATTTGCTGTTGAATCACAGTTTTACATCCACATGAAGAAAGTCAAGGACAATTCTCTTTCAGCTGAAAACATTCTTTCTTCAAAAATCTGGTTGCTGTGTTCTTTGATTTATTGCCTCGTTGGACAAGATACCAAGTCTCATGCCCCAGTATTCCTATTATGAACGGGAGTGGTTTTTTTCTCCTCTTTCAGTGATAGATAAATCAGAAGACCTTGCATTTTCAGAGGATAAGTTACAATTTCTGAATATCAAGTTAATTATCTCAGACAGTGCACTTGAGACACTGTACCTGCCTATTAATTGCCTTGCACAAGCTGTAAGTCTAAGTTCTTATATTGTCATGCAGACTGTATAATCACCTGCGCAAAAGAATGTGAAAATTCTACTTAGTGAAATCCCACCTCTTATTTGTACCAGTGACAGCAATCATACATGGAAGCCCATGTTTTTAGAGAGATCATCTTCTGAGGAAAACAGATGGGACAAACTAAGAGATAATAGGCACATTTTATAAATTTGGGGTATATTTTTGTTTCATGATTGACAATCTATCAATTCAGAAATATTAGCTTAGTATATTAAATGTAATTGTCTGTAACATGGGTGCCAGTTTGCTAGAAATATGCAGACCCAGTTCCAGCTATTTGTGTTCTAACAATTTGTGGCTCCCTCTACTACATTTAGGCGAATATTTCCAACTCAGAAATAATTACATGCCAGAGTTTTGGACTTAGCCAGACTCAATGAGATTTTCCAGCCAGTAGCCCTCAAAACACAATCCAGATGAAGAAGATCCTGGTCACAGCTTCCTTTCAGTCATATCACTTACCCCAGGGACCTGGAGAAGTGGATGCCTCCTTTGACAAGGGCATCTTTAATTGCTGGAAAAAATGATGTTCTGTAAAACAGCAGGGGACTTGTTGCTAATTTGTCTAAATTGCCTAAAATAGTTACTTTGTCTAGAGAAGAAGGAACTAAGGGACTGTCTACTGCTCTATCAGTCTTGCTGTTGGGAGTGCAACAGAAGCAATACATGGTAGGTCAGCTCCAAAATATATCTGCACAGAAAAAAGTGGAGAGCAAAGAGATATAAAAAACTTTAAAAAAAAAGCTTTATCATTTCTTGCATCTGAACTTGGCAAAATTTTTTTTAAAAGTCTGCTAATATTTAATAGAATGAAGACTGAGATATTCAAACAAGGACTAAGCAAATATTCTGAGCCAGATAAATATCTCTACGATGGATATCACAAAAGCAGCTGATCTTATGAAGCATGATAAAAGGTATGAATATATCTTTAGGACTGTTGTACCCCTAGCCATCCTCCCAGAGAAAGACCCTATTAAGTCAAGGTAAATTGTACCAACTGCCTCAAAGTAGTGCCTGTCTCTTCTCATTTTTTTGATACAGCAAGTTGAAGTTCAGTGTGATAGTGATAGTACAGACCTATTAAGGTTGAAACTGATAGGAAAATGCAGTTGTCACCTACAGCTTTGTTCCTGTGGTGCAACAGAAATATTCTTTTCTTGAACCATTCTTGCTTGAAAGAAAGGCAGCAGGCCCCTCCTTTCACTGTCCAATTAGATAACATTGGTACATTTTGCTATAAGGATGCATTTTAAATGGGGTTCTTTTTAAAATGCATTTGGCAGCCTGAAGACACTACCAGAACAAATTAGTTATGCGTAGTGCTGCATTTGAACAGTACCTTTTCAATTACTTTGAAAACAGAGTCACTCCTCACTTTTAGTGGTTTATCACAATTCGGTACAACTTTGCAGTCATTTTGCTGAAACTGGCTCAGTTACTTTTCCCCTCTTAATTTTTTTGGTGTGAATTTCATGTTCATGCCAAATTAACAGCCCTGGATATTTTCCCTTTTTTTTCCCCCCCAGTGGACATTCCAAGTAGCAGCAGTGAGAATTCAGTGTTTGCTGCCCCAGTAATGTGACATTTAGTCAACCAGCCAATGAAGGAGAAGGTGGTTCAGACTCGTGCAGGGTGTTTGCTTGTCCTGCTCACACTGCCTCAGAAGGAGCACTGCAGTGCTCTCTGGCATTATGGACAAGTCATTGGCTTTTCCTCACACAAGTTTGCCAGGTCTGTCACTTGCTGTAGGAAAGTGTTTTGCAAAGTTTGATTAAAAGTGCTGTTGATAGCTGTATAGGAATGACTTTAAACAAGCAGTTAAACATGATCTTGGAGAATGGGCTACCTGTCTTAAGTGTTTACTTAAGTACTCTATTAGAAACTCACATTCTCAATATCCATTATATTTATTTTACTAAAAGGTCTCCGCTAATATTCTCTTTTGCTTAATATTGAAAATTGTTTGGTGGTGATCAAGCCCTCCTGTAAAACTTTATAAAGCTAGGTAAATCCAGGACATGGCTTCCTTCTTATGTATCAAAGCATGCAGATATCTGAGGGTATAGGGTATTTCCATGTGTGTTTGAGTGACTTAGGATCTAGCATCTGGAGTGATAGGAACATGTTCTAGTGCAGGCAGGACTTCAGGTTCGAAGAGGTATATTTTTGCAACCATGATATAGCAGGTGTCAGGCTTTGCTTCCCTCATTCACTTAGAATTCAATTGTGTAAACTTTACACCCAAGTACTTGGACCATGAATAATTTATTTGAAGATGTCAGTCAAACAGTCAGCAGTACAAATACTTCCAAATGCACCTGCAATTGATTTTGCAGATACAGAAGAAAAACTGTGTCTCAGTGCAGATGAAAGCACCCAAATTTTGTTCCTTAATTAAAACTTCAGGGGTTTTGTTGCTTCAGGTTTTGGGGTTTTTTTTACATATTCATAGGGCAGGAATAGGGGCAAAAGATTTTTAAAACTACAGTTTTGGTGAAACATCCAGACAGGAATTATGACATAACATTATCTGTAGATTCACAATAGGTTTTTCTCAAGACTTGAGACTTCAGATTCTCAATCTACTGATACAATTTTTTCCCATACTTAGTTGACCCAGTAAGAACCAGGTATTCACTAAAAATACAGTGAATTTTTTTGGCACAGAAGGGTTAGTGAAAGCAGCAGTAATTCCTTTACCAGCTGGCTTGTGAGCCAGGGAGACCATGGGTCAAGACCAGGGTAAGAGGGCAAGGCAAAGCATAGGTCAGAGTTCAACTCTTCAGTCCTTCAGTTTGTGAGCTGTTGCATCAGGAGAACATTCCTTTTTCCCAGGCCGTCAGTATGTTAGCATTGAATCCTGGGGCACTGAAGCACCCAGGAATGTGCCTTCCTTTGCTAGGAAAACAGAATGGTGCAACCCTACAGAATACACCAGATCTGCATTATTTGTTCAATATGTTCAGGGGACCTTGCTTTTGTGTACCTGTGTCAAACATGAGGTGTTTGGTCTAGGTTGCTGGTACCCCTACAGCTTTGATTGTGTACGCATGTGCTAGAAAATGTGGCAGGTCTGTGTTATGCTGCTCAAAACCCTGGTAATGAATTTGGATAAAACATTGTTATCTTTAAGGCTTGGAGTATAGTTAAGTATTTCTGTGCACTGTTAAATAGCTCTCAGGTTTCAGATGAGAACTGTCTGTATTTTGCCATGAGGCATGTGTTGCAAGAGCGTGTAAATCAATCTGGTGTCTCACTGTAGAAAAGGTGCTTCATTTCAATTAAACCTGTGCCCCCAGCGTCTTTTAATGGCAGACTAATGAAACTGAGATGGTTTGTGTAACTAGGGGAGGAAATACAACCAACTGGTCTCATTTGTGATGTAAAAATGTAGGCACAATTTACTAATAGTAGCTAAAATATTAAATATATCAAGAAACTTCCTCTCCTGAAGCAAATTGGCATTTTGGGTGCAATCCAGCTCGTTCTAATGTGGATTTTCAAGACAAGGCTGTTTCTTCATCCTGTCAGAATATTCTCATTTTGTATTTCTTTGTATAAAATGTCTGCATTTCAGATGTCTGAGAATCAGTGGGTGCCGACAAAGAGGATCTCCCGGGTACCTGAACCCAAAAGCTTAGTTTTTTGCCCCCACAGTATTTAATAAATACATATATATAATTATTATATATAAGTATAATAATAAACACAATATTTACCTTTTCTAAATCTCTTGTTTTTTAAATGAATTTACAGAATTTATCAGGAGTGAAAAGGGAAGGGAAAGGGAAGGGAAGAGGGAAGGGAAGGGAAGGGAAGGGAAGGAAGGGAAGGGAAGGGAAGGGAAGGGAAGGGAAGGGAAGGGAAGGGAAGGGAAGGGAAGGGAAGGGAAGGGAAGGGAAGGGAGGGAAAGGAAGGAGAAAATCTTGTTTAAAGCAAGAAAGCTTCAGAAAATAATCTTATTTGAATATGCATAATACAAAATTACCTTGTATTTTTGAAGCCTTATTCATTATGCTTCTAAGTGCAGCTTTTTAAATGACAACATATCAAGTAACTAGTGGAAGATGCATGCTGAAATAATCCTATGTATGCATTAATGTGAACCTGTTTAGGCAGACACACAGACTTTATAATTGCTGTATTTATGAAATTATAGTCAAAGTTATGAATTATATTTGTTTGCTGATATTAAGATATTGTTCAGCTGGCAGAAATCCCTGAATAGGCTGAACATTTCCAAAACCAGATTAATATTCCACAGTTACATTTTAAAAAACCCCAACAAACAAACATACAAACAAAAAACCAGGGTGCCCCACATTTAATAGATTCATCATGGTCCATTGGTTTTAAAGATCCATGTGTTTTCCAGAGTAATGCTTTTCTTAATAATTTTCTTTAAGAAAAATATTCTTTACCTTCACAAATAAAAATATCAACATTTACAATTGACGACTGTTCAATAGTGGTTTCTTAAAAATTACAATTTTAAACTTGAAAAAAGAAACCGAGAGGGCAAGACTGATGTTGCCTCTATTAACCTAGAACTTGGATATTTTGCCTCATAGAATGAGAAAAATAATTATTTGTCAGAAAGAAGATATCAGTTGCTGTTCAATTGTCTTGCTAACTGTTTTTGACTAATCATGCTAAAATTTACAGATAGGTACAAAATTCACAGTGGAATAAATTGTATTACGCTATGCTTACCTCAAGAACAATTTTTTAAAATTCATTCCCCATATTAAGACTAGACTAATCTATTATCTAAACTTAGAGAACATATTAAGGTGATATGGTGAAGGTGTGATTCAGTAATTCTGAAAATGACATGGGAATCCCAGCAAACAATCAAAAGAAGCCAATCTAATGTTGTATGCAATACAGCAATGTAATTCCTACCTGCTTACATCTGCCATTATCAAACAGAAGTAGGCAGATGGAATTATCTCAAATCTACAGTGGCACTGACTCAAGTATCAATTTGACCATTCCCTCCCATCTTGTCTCTTCACCAAAGGGTTCTAAAAACCACAGAAACAGTTCTGAGAAGAGTTACAAGGAAGGTTGAAAGAAAATAGAGAGACGTGATTAATCTATTCATTTTTCAAATATTGTTTATTAAGGGTAAGATTAAAATATAAGATCCTTATGCATTAAGGATACATTAATGTATAAGGATTATACATTAATTTATAATTATAATGCCTTATACATTACATTGTGGTCACTGGTTGTACATAGCTCTTCTTCTGAAAAGGTAAAAATAGTGAACTTGAACTAGACAAACTCAGATTAAAAATAATACTCTGTTGCTTAACAATTGAGAGTAATTAATTCCTCGAATATTTTATTAAGGGAAAGAGCAAAGTATCCACATTTTGATTTTAAATCAAAGGATGCATTTATACTTGATCCACAGTCATTCAATCCTAACTTTTGATTGAACTTTTGATTGTGATGTTACAATGTTGAGACAAAGTTCTCTGCTCCATAAGGCCCACAGTCTTGGAGCCCATTAATCGTTTTTGGTTGCTCTACTTCAATGACAGCACTCTACACTTCTCTAGTACTCTCTACTGAGAACTCTTAATATCTCTGCAATACAGCAACATATCTAGTGCTAGATACTGCATCAGGACTCTGGAAAATCAAGGTCCATGTGGACAGTGAGCTAGTTGTTTCATCTTTCTGTACCTGAGATAACCTTGGGATGGGGACATGCATCAGTCCAAGGAGAGTGATTTTACCATTGTTGCTGGTTCAACAGCAACCCTTGGTTTTCAGCTGCTGTGCAGCTTATTAGCTAGAAAATACCAGTTAGTTCCCTCCTCTGCAAGGGTTTTGACAGAGCCTGGCCACTCTGTGTGCCTCTGCTCCTCTCCACCCTCTGTTTAGTCCCTCTTAGGCTGTGTTGTGTGTGGAAATTAGGGTGTGCTCACCACGTGCCATCCAGGGAGCAGCAACCATATTTTCCCCTATAATTTTCCTACTGTTATCTTTTTGTCCTCAGTCATCTTCCCAGAAAAGGCTTCAGATATGTTTGTTGGGTTAGAATTGCACTTTTGAACTTTTGATGGTGCCCACAGTAATAATTGTTCATATTGTTAATGTCTATGAACATCATATGACTGCTGGTATTACCACAGCAGAAAATTCCACTTGTAAAACTGAATTAAATTTCAGTGGTGATATGAAAAAATGGCACGAAACACCTTCAAATGCCTTGTTTTCATTATGCGTGTGTGCATCAATGTGCCAGAACTTGCATGCAGTTCATTATCAAGCCGTTGGTTATTAGAGGTGGCTTCATACAGTTTGCAGATTAACATTTGCTACAACTGAATTTGAAACATATTTAGGTACAGCTTTGCCGATGCTTTTAATTGCAAGAGAGCTATCTTGCTGTCAAGCCTTTTATTTTGCTTAGCCATTAAAGGACATCTTCTTTTAACACTTTTTAAAGACTCTGAAAGTGGTCTTTAGCCACTAGTAATACTAATAAACTCCAAATAGGAAATGTTTTCCAGCCTCCTTGAAAAGTTTTCTTGATTGCCTTTTCCACATGGGGATTAACCTGAGCATATTCACCTGTTTTCACACTGGAAAAATGAGAAAATCAGATAGACTGGTTCTCATTTGGGAGAGACATAAATGTTATGTGAATGGGGTCATGAAAGGGGAAGCCTATTCCCTGTCTCAAGTTTAAAAGTGAAAGTCACACTATATGAAATAAGGGGGCCCAACCTATTCTGCCCTTGTTATTCTGTTTCTGGTCATGCTCACCTCAGAATGACTGAAAATACAGTATTTTCGCCAGTGATCTGATAAAAAAGGTTGGTATGCAAATATTATCTCTGAATATATATTTTTTTGTTTTCCACTATCTTCCCCCACCCAGGAGAGGGGAGTTCATCTTTATGGAAGCACATCCATATTTTGCACAAACTTTTGGCTTTGAGCAGTTGATATACTTGTGACAGAAAGCCATTTAACCAGAAAAATTCCCACCAAGTCCAATGTTGATCTTTTGGAGGCCTGCAGCAGGACTCCAATTCTATCAGGAATTCCACCGACAAATATAGAAGTAGAGAGTTTAAAGCATATATTTTAAATATTTTCTTCTTACTTTGAAATGTCATTATTTTCCTTCCTTCTGCTGCTCTAAGCCAGCAGAGTGAAATGTCTCCATATTTTGTAAAAGAATATATAAACTTAGTTATTTGAATATTTCTGCCAGGTTCAAAATAGTCTTTATATATGATTAAGTATCTCAACAATTCTTTTGTTGCATTAAGATGAAACGGCAACTTTTGTAAAAGGCCAGATGAATCTTTCAATTTAAGCTTTCTCAACTGTAGCTATAGAGCATGAAAGCTAAGACAAAATTACTAAAATGAGAGAGAAGGGAAGGGCATTACTGTGCCATTGTGTCTGAAGTGCAGGAGGGCTGACAGGATGGGTAGCGGTTGTACAATGTAGGGATAGATATTAAAATGTTCACCACTGCATATCTTCAGCTGTGCACTCACCTTCTGAAATGGGAATAGAAATTGTCATGTAAATAAATTTATTGTCTTTCAAAATAATTTACTTTTAACTCATGATTTTGTAGCATCCATTGCTCTAAATTCCTACAGTTGTAGTTATGCAGTTTACAAAACACTACTCTCCTCAGAAATATAATTTTGAAAAGAAAACCAGTTGTTCTTCCCAATCATCAAGATAGATTTTTCCAGTAGAAAAAGTGTCTTCCTCCCTTTATCTAGGCTCTGTTTCTCTTTTCTGTTTGGTGCCCATTGTCAGCAATAAAACTGAGTAAAATTGCAATGTCATCAACTGGCTCAATAAGAAATGTTGGTGTCAAATATTGAAAAGTTTGACCCTGTTCAGCTAAGGGATTCATGACTGAGACTTGGAAAACTGTGCGTGTAATGAGTAGGAGATTGGAAGAAACAGTTTAGTTACAAGGTAGGAGGAAGAAATAATAAAATTTTAAACTTGTTTTCTTTTGAACCTGAATTGTATGGCATCATCAATTGTATGCACATGTTAATAGATGTCTGAATATTACTGCTTGGCTTGCTACATCTGCCAGTTCTTGTGACTTTATTTCTCATGGTGTAAAGAGCTTGAAAGTCTTAACAGGGTTTTGGGGTTTTTCTGAGAAGGAAAAAGTGGATAAATTTACATCAGATCTCTGTGTTAAGAGGTTAAGAGATATTTTAATGGAGAAAGGGTATAAACTGAAAATTGTGATCTGAAGTCGCTGTGCCCCTAAGGTGGCAGGATTGCAAATAGTTTTCTCTGGACTCACAAGAAAGAACTCTGTAGAGGCCTTTTTGGCAAGACTTTGGGATGCCATATTCCCTGACAGGTCATGTGTACTTTGGCTGATGACTTTTCTCTGCCTGCCTGGGCATTTTCTTTTTTTGGCTGACATTTTAAAGAAAATGCAACCCACAGTTTTATAACAAAACTTGTTAGGGAAAAATTATTTCAAACATTCGACCTAATTATTTTAATGATTTCACTTTTAAAATGTTTAAGACTTCAATTTTTCAACAAAATTATTTATTCAGTAAAATAGGTGGGGTTATTTCTTGAAGGTATCTCATGTAATTAATTAGAATTTCCAACTATCTCCAACATACGCTTCTGTGGATTAAGTAACATTCCTAGAAGGCTTCACTATGCTTTTTTGCATTGATCTGGCATATTTACTTGTTCAGATTATTCTTAAATGGTGCTATATATTCAAATGAACCCATCATGATTTCAATGAATACCAAAGCAATTAATAATGATTAAACACTTGCATTAAATGTCATTCTCTCGTATGTATTTCAGTTAGAAAAAAAAATCTGGCATCTATTTTTATTTGAAGAGAGTCACATTGCCCACAGAAAATTTCAAGTGCATACTCAAAGTTTAGCAATTAGCATAGATCAGAAGGCCAGAAACAGAACAGACAGCGAGAAGTGGTTTGGAATTTTGGTTATTTCATAGGAGGCATGTGCTTCCTCAAGCTGTTTCTTTCCTGGAACCAAGATGAAAATCAACATGTAAAAAATTATTTTCCAGCTTTTTGAAGAAGAGATGAGAAAGGTTTCTTTGTTGCTGTTGCCACATTTGGTTATGAAAACCAAGAACAGGAGTTTGAGTGCAATCACTCCCTGGGTCTTTTGGCAGTTCTGAGGTGTCAAAAGAGTTTTGTTCTGTTTAGCATGTCATAGTGGGTGTTTCAGCTGTCACTTCTGAACCAGACTGCAGGGCTAGTGGAGGCCTCCCTACTTTCCCTTGCCTGATTTATTTTGTGACCACACATTTTTCTATACACAGATACTAATAGTGGGGAGGGAAACAGGAGACAATCAGAGGAGATTAATATATCTCTGATCATATAAAATATAATAAGCCTTGATTGAAAAGAAGGTGAGGATATAAATGTCCTCCAGGGACAGTTTGTCATTTATTTATGACAAAATCTTCTCCAAAAATCAAACTGAAATGGTTTTTATTTTTGCATTTTGCAGGCCCCACCATAACAGTGGCCTTGGCAACTTTCAAAGGATGAAAAGAAAAACAGTGGTATGTTCAATTCTTGTACAGCAGTTCAATATACCTAACAACAAGACTATTGAAATTATTTCCCTTTTCTGGCATGATTCTGGACTAGAAGGACATGAATTACTGAACTTGTAATAAGATTCAGTGATTCTAATAAAAGCAAATTATTTACCATTTAATGCCCCATTTACAGGCTTGATAGTTTTTATAACAGTATTACCTAGAGTCTTTCACTGCTCAGTATGTTCTCCTTTGCTAAAGAGGAATTAAATAAAGCATCTGATGGAGAGGATGCAGAGCAGATGGGCAAGTGTATATTGCAGCTTCATCGTGGTCCCTCCTTGCATGGCAGCCTTTATGAAAAAGAAACACATGGGTTTTTTTCCTCCCTCTTTTCTCAGGGTGTAGCAGAGTGACATTAATCTGCCATGATTGAGATATCAGTTTGGTTAGCAGGCACAAAGCAACCTTAAGCAAAAGGGCAGAGCAGCTTGAGAAATGTTGGCTGTTAGTGCTTGGTAACAAGCCGATGGAGAAGCCCTGAAGTGGTTCAAATCACAGCCTGCCTGCTAAGTGGTCTTTGGGGAGCCTGCTCTGCATCTAATCCCAACGAGAGAAATATGAGCAGCAGTGGACTGGAGATCAATGTAGGTGCCTTTCTGGGGATATTAACTACCTCACCTTCACTTCTGGCTCCTGCAGCATGACAACTTTATTCCCAGAGGGCCAGAGGATTCTGCTGGGGTCTGTAGCAAAGTCTGTTGAAAGCAGGAGAATTGACATTTTGCTGATTGTCTTGACTGCTTTGACATCTCACAAACAGTACAAATGATCACTTATGTAAAGGTTATTTGAATAAAGGTAAGATCCCTTGGTGTGACTTAACTGTAAAACCATTCCAGTTCCCTTTAGATGTCCCTCTGAGATTTCTAGTCTCCTAAAATGTGCATGTACTTCTAATTTGCCTGTAGGCAAGTTTCAGCAGTTCCCCTTAGGACTAGAATATTGGGGAGAGAGAGGTGTGCTGGTTTGCTTTGGTTTTCAAACTACCATCAAACATTTTTAGATTAAACTATTTAAGTTGAGGAGACAAAATTTTAAGAATCACCATGGAATATTGCAAAGGGCTTGTGATATTTCAACAGCAAAATTGTGTATTAGATATGGCCTGGACACTCGTTCTCCATAGCTCCTGTTGTGGGGAACAGCACAGACACTTGTGCAGAATCCCTCTGAAAGGGGAAAGCCCCTGTTCTGATGCCCTAAACCAAACCTGCCATGTACTGTCAGAGCACATCTGGAGATCTGTGCAATTAGACCCTGTATCTGCATGCTCATATAGGCATTTTTTTTTCATTAACTGTATAATTAACTGTATCCAATTAGCATACATTGATATACCTGAAACAAGCAAAAATCTGTCATGGAAAATTGCAAGCATAGTTTTAGATGGTATTTTCCTTCATATCTGAATGATTCTCAGACACTTTGCTGCACTGATAGATACTGATAGATCATAAGAAAAAATGAAGTTCCCCTAGGTTGGTGGGAATAGTTGGCATCTCTGGGTGAATAAGAAGTTCTTTTCTGAGTACTTGTCCAGATTTAACTGATGCAAAATCATTTTAAAAAGATGACACCAAGATTAAACCCAGTACTTCTGCATTGTGCCATACTTAGTTATGCTCCTGAGATGAACTGGACCTATGGGAAGGAGGTTTTGGCCACTTTATTTGCAGAAATGTGCTGACAATCTTTGTAATTATGCTCTACTCCTACTTCGAGGCTCCTGAGGGAACACGTGTTGGTTACAAAATAGCCTGTGAAATCGTATCATATGAACATGGTGAGAATCACATCATAGGTGAATGGATTTCTTGTTGTTCCTTCAAAACAGTTTCTCCTATAACATCAAGGTCTCACCAATATGTTGAAAGAACCCCCACGTTTGTATGTTCCATGCAATGTAGCTAAAAGCTTTGTACCCGAGTTGTGATACTCCTTACTTAGAGGCTTTTCTTACAAGGTTGTGGGCCAGAAATCCTCATTTGCTTTAAATACAGTAAAACTTGAGCCTACTGCTCTTGCACAGAAAAATTTTTGTCGCACAGAAAAAATTTTCGATAGAAACATTCTGGTACAATGTTTCTATCATAAGATCTACACTCCCTACTGACGCAGAAAAGCCCACTGTGGGGAAGAGAGCTGGTGATTTTTATTCTATGTGTTTTGGTTGTAAAGTTTTGCTAGAACTCTTTTTCAAAGTGACAATGCTGTACCATACATGCATGAAGAACATGAGCTGATTCCAAGGTTTAGCAGTCATCGGGAATTGCCTGTTGGATTCATACTTGCAGTAAGTATATGACGATTTTTATAACAAATTATGAAATGCCAAGTAATTATTAATTATTGAACATTTGCTATACAGTATTGCCTATCAGTGAGTGACTCCATCTGGTCTGAAACTATTGCAAATATTCTAAAGAAAGACTGTTTGAGAGTAGGAAGGACTTCATCAAATGGAAAGTAAAAGGTTGGAAAAACAGAAAAGAAGAACTATTTCCAACTTTTTGGCACTGAGATTCAGTGAAATCCTTAGATTTTTCAGAGTCCTGTAAGAGACCAGCCCTCCATGCAGAGCTGATTACATGAAGTTCTTGTGTGTTATCTGCCAACACATGTTCTCACCAACATATAGGTCCATCTGTCGCTGCAAGAGGAGTGGACAAGAAATGAGAGAAGAAATTATTTTGCTCTCCTCATTGTCATGAACAAACTTTTGTTAGACTTTCTGCACTGAGGAAAAGTAATTATTGTTAACACTGTGAGGAATATTGAATGGGCAACATTGATTGGCACTGAAGTCACATTTAATGACTCTGCTTTGGTAGAATCTTTACAGGAGCTTTATGTCAGGTCAGATTTGTTTCTCAAGGTCCCCAAAATCAGTGTGCTTGATCAACCCTCACCTTTCTCACTGCAACTTTCTTGCTTATTTTCATATTTCACCATTTGCCCTCCAATAAGAGCAGGAGGATTCCTTTGCTGCCTATGTTGGCTTATCTTCCACATGCCATCCTAATTTGCTTCTAACAAGGCTTTTCAAATGTAAAGTTGCAATTTAACTGCTGAGAGGAATTTGAACATGAATACCAATAACAGAACCCAGGACTCTGGGGAGTGACTATTTGTCACCATAATCCCACTATTGAAGTGGAGATGATCAGCTGGTCCAGGTCCATGCAGGTATTGCTTGCACTCAAAGCTGCGAGGCTTCCCAAGTGCAGAGTGTAAATATTGTTCTGTCCAATTTGAAAACCAGGACCCCACGACCAAGTTGGATCTCTCAAACATCACTGAGTCAGCATGGATGAGTCCTCCACTTTTTGGGTTTCACTGTGATTTGGGTTTGATGATGCACTTGCAGCTCCACTTAATGAAGGATTTTACTTCAGTTACACATTTGCTATCGACAGCCAGCTAATCGTGAGTATTTGAAATCTTTGGGTCAGGAACTCCACTAGTATCCCTTCAGTTGACATGTACTGATTTCCTGAATGCAGCTGAGGATGTGGCAAGTTACACAGACCTGTCATGCTGCTTCTTTTACCTGTGGATGGTTAGAGTGAGCAGCTTCCACTAAAAGTCCAATTATTCTCTTCTCTTGAACCATAGCAAATTTGTACATAGGTCCTTTCCCCATTTTATTGGTATTTCCCCTTTTCCTTCTTAATCATTAGTGGTTTTGGTGTTATTTTTTTTTCTTTTTGTTTGTGATCTGTTTTCTTAACTTTCCTTTTAATTCCCTGTTTGACTCATTTCTCTGTACTTTCTGCAAAAAATCTTTTTGTTTTTATTCCTAGGTAACATCTGACCACGTTTTCTGTCCTTCCTGCTTGTCCCCATGTTCCCTGCCAGAGTCAGCACAGTAAGTCAAGGAGAAAAAAAGGTCTTGTTTGTCAGTGCCTTTTCTACTTCCTGCTGTCCAGACTTCAAGGGTTAATTCTCACTCAAGTTCAAATCACAGGAATCCTAAAGAGAGAATTTTTTTCCCACTTGCCTAAACATCCTTCCTTCATTAGGACTCCTTTCCAAATAAAATTATGAGGTTTAAGTCTGACCTTGCCCAAGTGAGTAATCAAAAAAACTGTGTTACACCCCAGAAGTGCTTTTATTTTCCGCTGAACAAAACAAATCTCTTTCCTGCTGACCTCAGAAGCAAATCACAATAATTAACAGGTGAGACTCATATTCTGCAACTTGGTTGCCACTTGACAGCAGGATTTCATCAGCACTTAGCTGCTTTTTTCCCTTCCTTGGGGTAGTGTTTCTGGTGGTAATCACCTCATCTATCAATTACAGTGGCTGTCTCCTCAACCAGGGTTGAGACACTGCAGAGTCCTGCCACTGTGAATAGTCACCCCCATACCAAGAGAAGGTATTTCTGGTGTTTTAGGAGAGGAATGGGTGCAGAAATTCAGTATGGAGCCCTTCTACTGCCAAGGAATGACAGACATAGGAAGAACTGAATGGGGAAACATGTGGAGGGTTCAGGGAAATGGCAAGTTTACTCCATGCTTTTTCAGGCCACTTCCAACAACTCTGGCCCTTGCCCAGAATAAGCCACCCACTTGCAGTTTTCTGTATGTAATTTCTTATGCTGCAAACTGATCAGGAGGTCAGATGTGACCAAGTACAGTTCATTTAGATGTGTACAGCTAATTTAAATAAACTCAGTGGTTTTCTGTACACCAGAAAGACAAATCATTCAATTACTGGCAGTTTTCTGACAGTAGGACTAATATTTTGCAGTGTTCTAGCTGCACACAGCTGTCTCAGCACCTGTGGCCATCTTCACCCTCACAGCAGATCCGAGCTCACAGTGCCTGAGAAGCCCCTTGGTTCAGTTTGTGGCTTGAAGCTAAGATGACAGATTCCAGGGAATGATCCAGACTTTCAGCAGATGCAACCAGTGAGTAATATCTATTCTAGTGCCTATCATGCACGAATCCTGGCTTTCTGCTAGAAGTAGCTCTCTGTTTTTATGTATGTGTTTTTAATTTGAATCCTTGGCGCACAGAGACTGACTGGAGTCTTTCATATTCCAGAAAGCGAGCAGCAAAGACAGAATGTAGCAGTTTTCTCTCAACTAACAAACCCTGCTTTTGTTGATTTATTGTTTATTTTGCTTCTGCGTTAAAATGTGGTGCTTAAGAACTCTATTTTAATTGCAAACGAAAGAAACATAGCCGTCTTGCTTCTGTGGGACGGATGCCCGTCTTCCAAGAACGAGTGAGAGGAGAAGGCTTTTTTGGCTTTCTTTCTCCTCGGAGCTCTGGGAAGGTGAGGAGCACGGCAGCTGGGCCGGGGCAGGCAATGGCTAGGCCGAGCTGGGCCGGGCTGGGCTAGGCCCGGCTGGGCTGGGCTAGGCCGGGCTGGTGTAGGCCAAGCTGGGCTGGGCTGGGCTGGGCCCGGCTGGGGTAGGCCCGGTTGGGCTGGGCTAGGCCGGGCTGGTGTAGGCCAAGCTGGGCTGGGCTGGGCTAGGCCCGGCTGGGCTGGGATTGCCGTGCCTCAGCGGGCACAGGGCTCCCTGGCAGCGCCGCCGCTGCTGCTGCGGAGGCCGGCAGAGCAGAGGCTGGAGCGGCAGCTCCGCGGAGCGGGGGCGGCGCACGGAGCCAGCAAGGCGGGCTCAGCTCCCTCGCCCTGTGTACATGATTGCTCCATCACCTGTTTTACCTTCCCCTCTCTAAGAGCTGTGTTTGTTGCCATAGTGAGAGGACACGGCTCAGACAGAGAATGGTTGCTTTTCTTTGACGGAGGTCTAAATAAAAACAAGGGTAGGACAGTTCTGCGTAGTCCTAGAGAGAATCCTTCTCTGTCTTCAGTGTTCGCACCTCATCCAGTCAAAATTGAAACTCTTAGAAAGAAATGTGCTCGGGATGGCGCATTGTAACCCACTCTGGGTTTATTTCACGCAGGGCGGGTTGCAATGTGCCATTGTAACACTGGGGAATTGCACTGGAGGGACTGGAGCTTTTGGGACATGACAGTGAGAGAAGGAATACAGCAAGAAGATGCAGAAACAGAGAAAATGTAGTTGATTTCCTTGCTGAGAAGGGTAAATGGTGTGGAAATGAGCAGAAGAGAAACATTCCCGTACTGCCCGCAGTAGCACACTATGACCTCTCCAAGGCAGAGGAGGGCAATGCCATGGCCAGGAAAGAGGGACACGCTTCTCCCAGAGCTTGAGCTAGCAGTGATGGATTTGTGGACCTCTGGAGTGCTCTAACATAGAAATTGTCTGTGGTGCACTCGTATCCTAGGGGTCTAAGAAAAGGCTGGTGTATGATTCATGTGCCCTTCAAGTCAGCCACTAGACTTTCCTATCCACCACAAACTTTCTACATAGTTTTTAATCTAAGTACCGGTAGAAATGCACACTGTGGCATGTCTAGCTATGTCCTTTTCTGGTTTTACCACCTAGAAAGACTCAGAGGCAAGATTTTGCTCACCTCTGTTAAATCACCATC
This sequence comes from Calcarius lapponicus, assembly GCA_039654755.1. Classification (NCBI taxonomy): domain Eukaryota; kingdom Metazoa; phylum Chordata; class Aves; order Passeriformes; family Fringillidae; genus Calcarius; species Calcarius lapponicus. The sequence continues at coordinate 21,667,580 of CM077464.1, forward strand.
TTCATTTCTGACAGTGCCATGAAGGTAAGCCCACACAGGCAGAGCAAGTGAGCTAGTAAGAAGAAAAGCAGTTAAATATCTCCTAAAAAGGAAGACAAACATCCAGGTACAGAAGGCATTGATCATGCTGCCTGCATAATCAATGGGAGTTTTGCCAATGACACAAATAAGAGTGAATTGGCAGGAAAGAGAATTGGAAATATTTGCAAAGTGCATCAGCTTTGCATGTATAGAAGAAAAAGCAGCTGCATTAGCAACTGTCCCATTAGAAAGTGCTCAAGGAAATCGAGATTCATTGCTTCTATCTCCCAGGCATTAATTGTACATTTTCACTCTAACTTCCAATTAGAACGTTGCACCCCTTTTTTCCCGACCCTCTATGCAATAAGCTCCAGGTAGAAGTTAAGTTTAGAAGAAGTGAGAGAAGCCTCACACAGCAGAGTGTATGAGGGTGTTCTTTCTTCAGAGACTAAGACTCCAGCAGTCCCTGCCCTGCAAGTGCTGACCAGTGCCATGGGCAGGCCACGAAGTGATGCTGTGTCAGTGTCTCCACAACACGTGCAGAGAGACCCCATTTAAACATGAGACCCTATTTAAACCTTCACTACTGCACATACAGCAGGGGACGGGGTATCAGTCCTTGGCCTTCTCTCTCAACCACATCTTTGCCACTACTCAGTTTGCAAAAGTTTTATGAAGACTTACCAAACACAACAGGTGGGATGTTAAACTCAATTTGCAGATTTGGAGGCTCCTTCCAAAAATATGATTCCTGATGGTAAAACTTTGTGTTGGAAGATACAGCAATGTAAGTGGTCTGTGACTTCTTGTGATGGAAAATGAGCAGTGAGTGCTCTGGAGGTTACCCTGCATGACCTACCACTGGTGACTTGGAAGAGCGCCTTGGCAATTGCAGCTGAAAGCAAAACTTATCAAAGCAGCAGATACTGTGTCAGATTTGAGCTTTCTGGATCAGAAAGCTTTTCTGGTGAATTAGAAGCATATTCCATGACTCTACTAATCAGCTATGTTTCCATATGTGATATGATCCTCTTCATTAACCAGATTTGTTCCTTCATCGCAGTTCTCTAAAATACTAGTTTTGCTGAACTACTAATTCTTACTTTCCAACAGTCAGCTATGAAAAACTACAGTTTTGAGAATGTTGCTTTCCTGCGAGCTGTCTCAGGCTTTTGCAGTAATGATATCCTAAAATACTTCTGTAAGCAAATGTCTACCCTTTATTACAGAAGCAGATGCTCCTTTTACTAGTGAAGGGACAGCTACTTCCATGGCACCCTCTTTGTCAGTCACATGAGAAAATAAAGCAATACCAAAATATGCTTGCAGCAAAGATATCTGGTGTGTAATCTTCCTCTGTCATGTAAGCAGTATATTTGTGGGGTTTTATATTTTTATATTCTGAATGTAGAAAATTGAATTGTTGCACCAGAAAACAGCAACAAATCAGACTAATATGAAGAAATGTGTAACCAGAGAATTAAAATAGATTAGGTAATAGAAAATTGGGTAAAATGTAATTGCATTTAAGGAAGAGTGATATGATCTTTTCATGTAAACTGGGAATTCATCAGTTTGAAATGAAAAAGGAGAAGAAAACCAGAGTCTGTTAGTCAATGCCAGTGTCTCTTTCAGCAATAATTATCATGCAATTGTGAAAGACTCAGAGTTACTAACTCAGAGTTAGCATATGAAGCATAATCAAAACAAAAAGAGGAAAGTATAAAAATCGTTGTATAATATAGATTATTAAAATAGTTCTGCCTCTCTGTGTGCTAGAACCATTAAATAAAATTAGAATTGGTGCAGGGAGTGAGGATGACCAGAGGAATAGATGTTAAAACAGTTGGTTGGTACAGCTTAGCAGACTGGCTGGGTGGAAACTGGGAGAGCATATGATAGTGCTCTATAAATGCATAAAGGACATATGTAGTCAGAATAAGAAGAGCTATTTAAGCAGAAGAATCATATAAGCCCAGAACAAATAAATACATATTTTAAGATTAAATCAGAGGAAAAGTGTTTATAATTGTTGGTGAGATTGTGAAACAGCCTCATATAAGAGGTAATTTCAGCAGCCTAAACATGATGAGTTTATAGTATGGCCGCCTGAAGTAGCAAAATAAAGGACCCAAGACCTTCCCGTTCCAGTTCACATACTGTGTTTTCTCACTTTCACATACAAATCAGCAAAGAGGAGACAACAAAGGTGTGTAAATGAACAGGAGCCTTGAACCAGGAGTCCAGCTCTACTCCACACCCATCCATGCTCTGGCATGATGAGCAGCCACAGCCAAATAACCATGTTCATGGCCATGGCTTTTCTTCAGACAGCGTGTAAAGAGTCACCGTCTGTCACCAGGGAGTAAATTGTGTGAATCACTGTCTTCCAGTTAAATGTCACCACTGCTGCAATATCTCAGACAGCCACTTATAGGAGGCATCATTGGTTAGGGCCCAGCAGCAGAAGCCTGTGCTGCAAAAAATAGACACAGCATCCTCCCTCTGCTTTACACCAAACTGCTACAAATGCAACACTCAGTTGCTAATGTGACAAATGACAAATTCAAACTGTGTTTAACTGATTCGAGTCTATTCCATAAAGTTTCTTGTCAAGGCAGCAAGTTGCCTCCCTGCAACAATTTCTGTCACAGAAGAATCTAAGCAGAAAAGGATCTGGGACTGTGGTAATTGAAAATTATTGGTTTATACTAAAATACTTGAAATATTTGCACTGACCCTGATGCTGGATCTCTGAATAATCATTCCCTGCCTTAAAACAGGTAATTATTTTCCTCTGTGTCACATGAAAAGCGCCCTTTCTTGTCTTGCATCAGAGATTTTCAAATCCAATTAAGTTGCAACCACAATTTTGTGTGAGGAATTGTACTTTCTCAGAACAAAGCAGTTTTCTACTGTACACTGTAAACGTGTTCTCCATGGCTGAGTCACTGCAATTCACCCTCAGCACTCAGTTATGCATAGCGTGTGGGGAAAAGCACTGAATTAAAATGACAGGATTGTCCTCAGGTTCTGAATATTATACTAAGCATGCTCTGGCATCTTATATTTAGAGTGAGTTATTTTATGCTCGTTTCCTCTTGACACAATTTAGTTAATAGCCAAATTCAGTCACAAAACCACTTGTAAATAAACACCTTGTTACAGATTACAGTATTTTCAATCTCATGGCTCTTTGGCTCAGTGTATCAGCCAATAAAACCTGCCAATACAGTATATTAACTTCTGTCATGTTTAAGTGTTTTTATACATTAATGGGCCTGCTTGTAATTTCACCATATAGACTACACATTCCTGGCTATACAGCATATATGAAATAAATAAGCTGTCCAAAGAAGACATTTGTATTGGATGTTCACTGTTGGTTTCTTCCCATACTGCCCTCAGATGCAGAAGCTGCCCTGGGAGATGAATGTGCCAGGATAAGTTATCTAGGGCTCATAAAATCTTTTTTAGAAGATTGAAATAAAGTCAGTGCTTGCAAAAGACAAATCAATTGTGACATTTCTGAATAGAGTGCGATGCATTTAATTAGCACAAGACATACTGGCAAATGCTGAATTACCCAATAAATCACTGAATGCTGGAACCCATACAGAGCTGGGAATCAGCTGTCTTGTGAGATGTACAGCAAGTGATAATAGGAAGATCTGGCCATTTCTCCACCATTTTCTGCTAAATTTCTTCCATTTTGACATTTCCATGCCAGACAATTTTAATTATTCTGAAACACCAAAGAAATTCTCCAGCCTAATCTGAGAAATCTGTGCCAATATCTGAGGAATGAAACATGTATTTTATGATATGCTACAGGTTTACTCTTCAGTTGGAGGCAAATGGTGGAAGTTAAGCCTCTAGGAATAAAGTATTTATAAGAAAACCTACAAAGTTGTTCTCAAGGGAAAGTGTTGTAGGACCAGGCCCTGTAGTAACAACTGACATTGGCCTTGATGTCTTGGGGTCTCCCTGTGTGATGAGCAAAAAGGGCTCCAGGCTTTTTGCATCTGTGAGAAAGGGAAGCAGAGGAGAGGCTGAGCTTCAAGGTCTGCATGTGCTCTGGTGCTTAAACGTCCTGGCCAGCAGCTCTCTGCTCCCTCCAGCAGTTACAGCCCCATCTGGGTGCATGCAGGCAGAAGTGCTGTCCTTAATGCATGGACTGTGCCCTCACAGAGCTGCTGATCCCCCTGGAGTGTCACAGGACGGCTTTGGTAGCCATTTAACAAAACTTTTATTAATGTGTAGGAAATCTTCCCAAGTGTTTACAGTGCTCTTACCACCGCCCTACCTGCACGCCTCCCTTTCATCTCACTTCCCTGTGATTCTCTTCTAAATATTGCAAAAAATTCAGTACCTAAGGTAGTTTTCCAGAGACCTGAGCACCTGAGGTACTTAAGAAACAAGTCACAAAACCAAAGCAAACAAACAAACAAAAAAACCCCCAAAACCCAAAACAATACAATGACAACAAAATCAAACTCCAAATAAATTTTTAAGAGCCTAAGATGTATATATGTGTGCCTCTTTTTTTTTGTATTTTGCACTTAATATATTTGTATTGACATCAGATTCTTGTTTGCTTGTTGCTATAAAGTTTAATCACAGCTTAAAAATAGAGTTGTTTAATGAAAAGTGATTTTACTATTTAAGAAAACCTTATCTTCAGGCCAGACTGAGCTACCTTTAAGAACAAAATACAGAAGACTTGTACAACAGTACTCACGACACAAGTGCTAATGTTGTGCTTACAGTGAAAGAGAACTGCATGTACACCCATGGGATAAGGATTTTGAACTCATTAGGTGGCCTGTGATTTTTAAGTCTCTTCTTAAGAAGAAATCCAATTGGTTTGTATGTTGCTTGTATTTGATACTTATTTAAATCTGTATCTATCACCACTGTAAAAATCAATATAAATTTAGCTCCACTGCCTTATTTCTTCATTTCTTCTGGCTGAATATGGTCAGTACAACGCTGACATAGAATATTTTGTAATCCATCTTTTTTCTGTAAAGCATTCATTCTCTTGCCAGTTCTACACGGTCCTATGTTAATTTTCAGCCTAGTAGTTCTCACAGCCCTGCAACAGATGATCTAAACCACTCTACCAATCTTACAAAGGAGAGGTATGACTCAGGTAACACTTCAGGCTTCTTCTTATCCTCAAGGAATCAGCAGGGTGTTAATTGTTGCTGCTTAAGTTGCCCAACAGCAGAATTGTAAAAAAAAACAGACTAGGGATCTTTTATTTCTCTTCTGTTCTTATAACGTCAATGGCCTCCAGCTTTTGAAAATTATTTTAATTGTTAAGGGCAGCCTGGAGAGTAGAAGGTTCAGAGGAGTCCTTATCACTCTCTACAACGCCCTGAAAGGAGGTTGTAGCCAGGTCTCTTCTCCCACGCAATCAGCGACAGGACAAGAGGACACAGACTTAAGCTGCACCAGGGGAGGTGTAAGTTGGGAATTAGGAAGAAGTTCTTCACAGAAAGGGTGACTGGACATTTGGAAGAAGTTCTTCACAGAGAGGGTGACTGGACATTGAAATGGGCTCCTCAGGGAGGTGGTAGAGTCACTGTCCCTAGAGGTGCTTAAGAAAAAACTGGATGTGGCACTCAGTGCCATGGTCCATTTGACATGGTAGTGTTGGGTCATAGATTGAACTCAATGATCTCAAAGGTCTTTTCCAACTTAGTTTATTCTGTGATACTGTGAGCATTTAAGTCCTTGAAATTATTGTTAGAAATAATGATAATTAGCGAAAATATACAATCATTCTTACTTGTGGAAAATTGTAGCAGAGTAAATCACAAGATTTTAAAATCATATCCTAGTACTTTAAAAGTAAGGAAACCAAGATCAAAGCAGCAATTTGGTAGATAGGAAAAAATAAGAGAGGCAAAATCATTCCATGCCATCTCTAGCCTCTTGTACCTAGTCCTACAGAAGGCTGAGTTCCCTCAAGCTCCAGGAGCTTCAAAGTTTCCTCTTGCTCTAGATTTCACTAGTTCTCCTGAATGTTATGGTCTTTGAAGGCAATGAAGCACACTGATCGCTCTATTAGTCATTAAGCAATTCACTGCCTCCCCTTTCCTGTAATGAGTGGGATAATCTGCTTTGTCTGTTTATGAAGTCTTGTAAGGCCACAGAGTTGGAAACAGATGTAATTTGCATTCCTCTGCTTCTCTGTGTCTTTCCTTAAGTTCAGAGCAGGACAACAGCAAAGCAAAACAGAGTTCTTTCTATTATTTATAAAGATTATTATATCATCACTTCCTGAAGTATGGAGGTGTACATTACAAACAGTCTGTGAAAGGCCAAGGACTTAGAAACCCATTACTGTACTGTTGCTCTTAGTGTGCTTATTAAACAATGTTTTCTGCAAAGAAATAAATGCTTAGAAATTCTTAAGCTTCTTAAAGTAGAAGGACATGTGAATTGATGTATGTAAACTAAGTTTATATACATAACATATTAACAGAGGGACTTCCATGTTGCTCAGGCTGGGGCTGTCCACATAAGGGATGCTATTTTCAAACAACATCACGTATGTGCCTTCCAAACAGCAATTGTTATATTATGTCCCATAGACCTTTCTGCTGGGGTGACAAAATGTAGCCATGCAGTCTCTGATTCCTTGGTCATTTCATTGGTGGGCACTATTTCAATTATTTTTTAAAGTTGATTGCAAACCAGCATCTGACTAAAACCCTTTGTGAGCCTCTGTGTCCAAGTCACCCATTCAGAATTACAGAGCACTGTCAAAGAAAACACGACATCCAACAAGACCACATCCCTCTCCATCTCCTTCATTCCCCATTGAGGTGCATGCTGGGGAGGTGAACCAGTGAATCCCACTGGGGACTGGTGCTGAAAGTGCTCTGAGAGGGAAGGGGCTTTTGATGTTAGCACTGCCCGAATCCTTCCTCCCAGCCCTTGGGCCCTAGGGCTTTCAGATCAAAGCTGAAGCATTACTGCAGAGAGCAGAACAGTTTGCCAAAAAAAAAAGAGGAAAGTCTGCCAGAAAGAAAGCTCATGAACATTTAGGGTGTCTTTAAGAAGTATCAACCTTCAGTTCTTGCTGGAAGCAGCTCAGTAGTCCAAGTGGACCTGCTTGCCATGGGAGCACCAGCGCCTTCTCCCCTCCCGGTGTTTCCCACAGCTCCTGCAGCCTGGCTTTAGAAAAGGGAAACTGCCCCAGCCCAGAAAGGGGATCAGCTTCTGATCCAGATGAAACTCAGGACAGAACAACAGACATCTCTGCTGAGCATGTTCAATCACTTTGATTTTAAGATTAATAGTGCTGAGAAAAGCTGTGGGTGATGATTGCTAAAAATTTACTACACAATTTAGACTGCTATCTTGGAGTAGCCAAGAAAAATTGGTTTTGGCCCTTCCTACTAAATCCTGATAAAGCTTTTGTGCCAATTGTGTTAATATTCTCTTCCTCTCCTCTGTGTCTCCAAGTAATTTGTTTTTTTTTTATTTTGTGCTGTTTTGAATCCTTATCATGATGTTGGTACTTCCCAGTTGGGTGTCAGAAGCACCCAGATAATTTTGTTCATCCTTGTTTGAGTCTGTGTCATTAGCAGAAATTTTGAGTGTGCTACATCCTAAGACTTGCATTTTAGGATTTCCACCTGTAACTTTCCTGTTCCTTTTCTCACTGCTATTGCAGTCAGTTTCTGAGCAAACCTCTGATTCTTACACTAAGGACGATCTCTTCCAGCTTAACTGTTCTTCATATGGCACCATATGTAAATTATCTTAAATTTAGGTAAATTAAATATAGGACATTTCATCGGCAATTACCAAAATACCAAGACATTTTGGCTTTATGCATTCTGAAAAAAACCCCCCATATTTCTATCTTATTTCCTATATGTTACCATATCTTCCATTTTTCTTTCCTTAAGAATTCTTTCTCAAGTCTTGCATACTGTTGATGAGCCTCATAATTATAGATATTCAATTAATTGATGTTTGATGTGTGGCATATCACTAGCTTGACTAGCTCACTGGAGACTCTTCATGGGGAAATTCCAGTCCCTTCTTTTGCATGTTTGGAGCTGTAGGGATTTGGCTTCCACTTTAAATGTGCTATTTTCTATCTCCCTTCCTTCACTGGGGCCAGTGAGAATTGAATCTGGCCTTTTGTTGGAAGCAGCAAGCGACAGCGTGTACACAAAGCTGGGAATTCAGAGAGGGGCAGATGGGATTTCAGAGGCTGTTTTTGATAATTTGTCCTTACACATTTGTCCCAGTACACATGAGGCATAACAGTAAGCAGAAGAAGGGAAAATTAATCATCTTGCTAATGGACAATTTGTCTCCTGGATGCTCCCTAATGAAGGGGGTCCCTTACAGGCTGTTGCCTTTGTAGAGCTCAAGCCCCAGGTGTCACTGTATGTTTTTCACTCTGTAATGTGGAATTTACCTGCTACATTTCCTTTTAGAGAAGCTAATTGTGAGCTTTGTTGAGTGTTTTCTGGATCAGAGATATCTGACCTACTGGGGTCAGGGCAACTGTCTGCTATCAGCACAGGCTGGGGGATGAATGGCTGTGGAGCAGCCCTGGCCAGAGGAACCTGGGGGTGCTGGTGGATGAGAGGCTGGACGTGACTGATTTTTTAAGATTTTCTAAGCCTTCTAATGTTTACATTCTTGTAGCAAACTTTCTCACACACTTTCTGTAAATAACTCATTGTTTTGCATTCTTTTATGGAGGAGGAGAAATTTGATGGACTGTCGGTTTGTCCAGTGTCATTGGAGAGGTGGCACTTTCACCACCCAATCCACTGTCACTTTTGGAAAACTATAAATGTTGGAGTCAGAAAATAAACTTCTCTTTTTTTCTTCACCTTGAGAGCAGCTGTGTACACTTGTGGTGTTTCGTGTCCTTTAGCAACACCCAGCCATGTGCGCTCACACTCACAGCCCAGAGAGCCAAATGTGTCCTGGGCTGCACCAAGAGCAGCGTGGGCAGCAGGGTGAGGGAAGTTTTCTGCTCTGCTCTGGTGAGAGACACAGCACCTGGAGCATGGCACCCAGCTCTGCGGTGCCCAGCACGGGAGGGACATGGATGGGTTGGAGCAGGCACAGATGAGGGCCACAAAAAGGATCAGAGGGATGGAACACCTCACTTATGAGGAAAGGCTGAGAGAATTTGGTCTGCTCAGCCTGGAGAAGAAAAAGCTTTGAGAAGACCTTCTGGCAGTCTCCATGTACTTAAAGACAGCTTATGAGACACACAATGACTAACTTTTTAGCAGATCCTGTTGTGTACATTTACAAGGTGAAATGGTTTAAAAGAGGGTAGATTTTAATTAGATTTAAGGTAGCCATTTTTACAATGAGGGTCAAGGGACCCTGGAACAGGTTGCCCAGAGAGGTGGTGGATACCCCAGCCCTAGAAACATTCAAGGTTACACTAGACAGGGCTTGGAGCAACCTGATCTAGTTTAAGATATCCCTGCTCATTGCAGGGACTATTGGACCAAGAACCTTTAAAGGTCCCTTCCAACTCAAACTATTCTGTGGTTCTATGATCTTCATAGTCAAGAACATTAATTGCTAGCTCTGTTTCTGCAATTCCTTGCACCAACAAAGAAAATTAAAGCTTTAATTGGCTATATTAAGACATAAGTATTTTATCTCTTACATTTATTGCATCTATTGTATCTACAAAATACCTTTCTCCTTAGCATTCCAAATATGCATTGGCATTTGCCAGTATATATATTTTGGCAGAGATGAGAGCAAGTTAGCAGGCTGATGGCATTTTAATTATTTTATTGAGATGGCATTGGCCCAGCATGCTTGTTGGAATTTACAAATGTGCGTTGATTTATATTTTATTTTGTAAACCAGGCCCAAGAGGCTGACTAATTAGAAACATGACTCAAAGCTATAAGGGGTACTTATTGATTCAGATCATGAAAAGCCCAGAATGATCAAAAGCAAACATCTATCTCCCTCTTCATCTGGGGTTCAGGAGGTTAAGTGCCATTTGTCTCAAATCCCTGGCATTAGCTCTCTCTCTGTAACAGAGAACACAATTAACATCTACATCTTGGTTTTAGTATGTACTGTATTGTTTAAAACAATGTGCTTTTCATTATTAAACTATGCATAATAATCTATTATCAACCCCTTTCATTACCTGATGTTATGGTTTTTTGCCTCCTTAATTTATATTTTTCATTCTATTTATTTAAAGTTGGAAATGTATGGCTTCATTTTAGAAGAAACAGCGTGATTGTCTAAGTAGATAGGTTTTGTGCTGCACATCTAATTAAAATACCATGGCAGCATCTAATCACTTCATTACTTACTTGGGACCAATTTTAAATGGCATCCACCGTTCTGTGTTGCCATAATGCAGCAGAAATGCTAAAATGTTAATGCATTCATGGAGTAGTGACAGAAAAGGCAAATCAGAAGTGTTTTGTACTGTCTGTGCTGCTCCAGGTCTTCACTGGAGGCTGGCTTCAGGACTGACAAGGAAGGCAATGTGCATGTTGAAAACAGACATTGAATTCAAACTCATCCTGAATGCACCTGAGAGAGAATTTGTTTTCTGGGGAAGAGAGCAGGAAGCATCCATACCTGCTTCCTTCTGCCCTTTGATCTGCCAGGGTGGGACCAGTTTTGAGCAGATCTGGGCACATTCTTCTGTGCCACCAAACCACTGCAGAGGGGCATTCTGTTTTCAAGGGTGTCTCAGATTCTTGGACACCTTCTCCAGACTGAAGAGCCTAATGTAAGAAACGTGATTTCCTTTTTAGTATGTAAAAAAAACCACAGATAAATGTCAGGCTCTTTTGAGTACTCTTCTGTTGCTCTGCCTGTGTTGTCTCACCACGGTGCACATGGAAAGCAAAGCTAATTTCATGAGCACTGGGGTGCAGCAAGAAGCATATTGGAGCTGGGCTTGGAAAGCAGAGCTAGCAGGCCTCTGCCTGCTGCAACTGCCTGTGCCAAAGCCTTCATTACTATGAGCTGGAAATATTCACACCCTCCCACACACAAGGACTGGATTGAGAAAGTTTCATATTGAAGAGTTACTGAAATTATTAAATACAAAAACAAAGGATGTCTCATATGGGAGACTGATTGAGGTTTAGCAGTGCCAAAGGGAAGCAGGACTCTCCCTTCCAAATCAATGGGCTTCAGTAACAACTGCCAGCAAATCTTTGCAATTTCACTGTTGCTCAGTGCTGCAGCACAAGTGCCTTAATACACTTCACCCTGCAAAATTAAAAAAAAAAATCCCAGTATTTTTTCCATCGACAAGGTTTATAGCCTCAAATGTGAGACCAAGCACTGAGCATCCTCAGCTTTCCTTGCTGGTGCAGGCACCTGAAGGTGCTCAGCGTGGGCTGCACTCATTCACTCTGTGCCGCACTCCACTTTCTTCCTCTGAGGTGCGAGTTTCCAGCAGTCACAGAGTGTCAGGCACGACCCCTCTGGATGTCTGCCTTCTTTGTCCCTTCCCACTGGGTGACCATGTTGAACAGGAGTTGGAGCAGTGGAGGCTGAAGACATGGTGACATGGAGTAATCCCCAGGTTACAGACATAACTGGAAGGTTTATGGCTCCCTCAAGTTACTCCATCCCAGCTTGTGACCAGTCATGTAAAAGGCTAAGTCAGGTCAACTCCAGTTTGCTCTGACTCAGCCTGTTCCATGGCAGGGCTTTAAACCACACTTACATGGCATCTATTTACAACAAAGAGAAAAAAAAATATCTGCAGACAGTGTTTGAAAACCAGGCTTCTATAACCAAATCTGATTTAGAGTGCAGCCTATGAGACAGCTGATTTAATTGAACTAATCTAGCAATTACCTCCAGGAAAAAAACAAAACCTGTTTGTGCACAGGGGAGTTAAAAAAAGCTCCCCACGGTGGAAAAGAATGGGGAACCACTGCCTGAAGTTTAGTAAAGCAGAAATTTCATTTACAAAGGACTTAAAAGAGATATTGTCATGTGGCTAGAATAGTAGGTTGGAATCGTCTAACTAAATATAGCTGTCCACATCCAAGTTGATCAGCTTGACTAAGTTACAGTCAATGGAGGAATGCTTGATACGGTAAGTAGAGCATAAAGCATGATTCTTTTCTTCCTAAAGGTGTCCAAATTAGATGAATCTCAGCCTTTAAAACACTTGTTTCTCTCCAGAAAGGAACCTCCTGTGACTAGCTCAGACACGGATCCTTGCATTATAGATGTGTGAAGTTAAGTGAACAAACCCTTCTCAATGTGACAAGTATTTTTGCTTTTTCAAACATTCATACCATTGCTTTTGTTCCATGAAATATTGGGACTGCAGTCACCTTGCCTCCTTACTCTTACTGTTTTGGTCTGTACCTTATTAATTTCTTTGTGCTGCAAAGGCTGTCAAGAGGACATTGTTCTTTGCCTGACATACCTACTTACTGCAAAGCACTGTGTACACTGCTGTATAAATAACATCTCTGGGGGAAAAAATGAATAATTGAAAGGGATGGAAAACTTTGTTCAGTTGACTGAAATAATCTAGTAGAAGCTATATGAGAACAGATTCTACTGGGACAAAATTTCCCAAGCATATATCCCAGGAATTAATTTTGACAGTTCTGAACAGAGTTCTGTAGAGAGACAAACAATTCAACATATAGATTTAGGGGACACGAGTGGTTAACAACAAACCAGAGACCTGCCCCAGCTGGAGATAAGCTTATTGATGTCTGTTTCTAAAAATCTTCCACATCTGGAATTACCAATAAGATAACTTGTTCATAGCCTGAGAATGGGAAGAAGCCCATTTCCTTATAGACCAAAGTGTTTTATTTTCCATCTAGACTGTGAAGTGTTTGACAGCACCCTTTCACTTTCCTGGTTTGTGTTGCTGAAACTGCAACTATTTCCATGGTATAGCATTTACTGTCCTACTGCCTGCATTGCCACAGAAAGTGGACCACAAGGATTCTCCAGGGAGACTCTTTGAGGCTGGGTGAAGGGCTAGTCAGGTTTAGATTGCACTAGGTGAGGGTTCTGTGGTGAAGATTCATGAGTGGATGGCTTTTGAGTATTACTGCAGATTTCTTCTCTGGTCATGAAAAAAGTGATATATTTTTCTTTTCCTTTGTGTCCTGTTAAGATTTTGGTATGAGACTTCCTTTAGTGTTTTTCACCTGTCTTAGTTAAATGAAAAACTCAGTGTGCTTTCTTCTGCAGTGGTGGGTTGACTGTGGCTGGATTCCTTACACTCTCCTCCTGCTCCAGCGTAGGGTCCCTTCCATCAAGGACAGTCCTCCATGTACATCTCCAGCATGAGTCCTCCTCACAGTCTTCAAGAACTGTTCCAGGGAGGGACTCTTCCATGGAGGGCAGCCCTTCAGGAACAGGCTATTCCAGCATGGGTCCCTCATGGAGTCATAAGTCCTGCCAGCAAACCTGCTCCAGCCTGGACTCCTCTCTCCATGGGGTCACAGATCCTGCTAGGAGCAGGACCCTGCTCCAAGCATGGGTTTTCCATGGGGTCACATATGCCTTTCCCTTTTGGCATCCACGTGCTCTGGTGTGGGATCCTCCATGGGCTTCTGTGTGGACCTCTAGGGGCTGCCGGGGAAACTCTGCCCCAGTGCCTGGAGCACCCCCTCCCCTCCTTCAGCCCTGATGTTTGTGTCTTCAGAGTTTTTCCTCACATATTCTCACTGCTCTCTCTGCCTGCAGATTCAGTTCTGGGTATTTTTTCCGCTCTCTTACGTGTCATATCCCAGAGGTGCTCCCACTGTCCCTGGTGGACTCAGCCCTGGACAGCATTGGGTCCATCCTGGAGCCGGCTGGAGTTGGCTCTGCCAGGCAAGGGGAAAGCTTCTGGCAGCTTCTCACAGAAGCCACCCCTGTAGCCCCCTTCTGCTACCTCAGGGAGTGTCTGAAGGAGGTGTTATTCCATTGCACACACACTTAGGAAGTGGAGAGCTGGCCCATGAGCAGCAGCAGCATGCCAGGGCTGTGCATACCCGGGTTTTTCGGGGCAACCAGGCATGGTCTGGGCAGGGAAGAACAAGCTCTGCAGCAACAAAGTCTTAAGAAGAGGAGCAGAGCTGTCCCTTTGGAGAGACCAAGTGGTGGTGTGCTGGGTAACTGGCAAATGCAGGCTCTCAGCCTCCCCCTCTCGTGAATGTGCTTACCCCTGCGCATAACCCCGTTTTATCATCTTCATATGTTTGTGTCGTTTCTGTCTCACAGATAGACAGGGTGTTAGCAAGGCAAATGCTTCCCTGAAAAGTAGCATCTTCTGTATGCCCACATCAGTACTGTCTTTTTTTAGACTAGAGCTGAGAATTTTATTTTGTTTGAAATAATAACATTTTGGTTTTTAATCTTTTCCTGCTTTGCATTGAATATAGGGTTTGTGGGGGTGAGACCAAAGGAGAATTTTCATTTGTTCTAGTGACTGGCATTTTCTATAACTCTTTTCTGCCCATGGCTGTCTTGTTGCTAGCAATCAGACTTGGCCCTCCTGTATTTGTTATAAACTGGACCATGATAATGTTGATAATGCTATTCAATTTTTGCAGACTGTGCTAGTTGCCACTCAATAATAGACCTTAAATTGTAGCTTCTCACTGAATGTTCATCCTTCAGAAAAAAAAAATATATATATTTAACTTGTACCTTTTATATACTTTTGAGCCATTCATAAGGAATTATGAGAGCCAATATAAATTTGTAGAGTATCTATTATGACATGTTAATTCCCTCTCCAATAAACCCCCACATTTTTACATTATAAATGCAGCCAACAAGAAAAAAAAACTGTTTGGAAAATAAATTGCCCAGGATCAGACTACTGCAGCTCTCTGCCCTTCCTTTCCTCTGCTTCAGGTTTCCCCAGTCCTGGTTAAAAGGGCAGGGCCCAGGCCAGCTGGTCTCTGTACTGTCCCAGCAGTGCACTGAGCCCTGGGGCTGCTGCCACCACCCCTGAGGCCTCTCTGGAGTACAGCAGGCGCAGAGTGCTCTTGGTGGCCATCTCCTCCTTCACTCCTCCCAGGCCTGGGGAAAAGCACCACGGGTAGACACAAGCTTGGGGTCATGTCTCTGTGCAAGGCAGCACCTCCTGAACCCCTGCTGCTGCTAAAAGCATGTGCCCCACGGTCAAGCATGTTGTCCTCAACTGAAGGACATTGAAAATTGAAAATGCATTAAAAATTCATTTATTTACATGTCAAGATTAAACATGTAATAAAGACAGACCAGTCATATTTCTTATTTTCTGCAATTTTCTTGTTGTAAAGATAATGGTAAAATATTTCATATTTTAACAAATGCAACAAAATATGAAATCCAGTGCTCTTTAAAAACTTAAGGATATTGACTGGTGTTCATTTTAATTCTTAATGCTAGGTATATAGGGAGATGGTCAGTCCCCACCCAGAGTTCTCACAAGAAAATAAACTCAAAAACTTGTAGCAATAAAAAGCCAGGTGCTTATTGGGAATATTATTACTTTTACATTTTATATAGCTGCTTCATCATGTTCCTTATATTGGTCAGTGATCCCCTAAAGACATCTCTCATGCCAAGGCCCCTCAAATGCATTTAAGGTCAGTCTGACCTTGTTGAACTGCCTGCCAGCAGTTTTTCTTGCCAAGATCAAGGTAATCAGCATCTGGAGGTGCCTCTCTCGTGATTGCAAGAAGGTACTGTACAGCCTGCTGTTAAGGTGGGAAATAGATAAACATCCAGATGGATCCCTGAGCTCATTTGGATATCTTTATGTGGCACTGTGGTGCCCTGTACACGTCCACTAGGCCATGATTTTGTACCACAGGATTAGCAGGGTAAGAATACACCCTTATGATCCCTCCCCTGCACACAGTCCTGCTGGCTTCAGCAGCACTTTCCACACATCCAAAGGGTGGTGGTGGGTGGCTCCTACTTTTAAATGAGGAAGAGCTCCCAGATCCTAGTACCCAGAGATGGTACCACAGCTCAGATTCATGGAGAGGGCTGTCTGGCAAAATTTGGGCCTTCATAGCCTGTAAATGATTCGGAATATGTGGAAGAAAAAGTTTAAATAAATGTGCAAACAAATGACCTGGGGATGCTAAATGATGATAAATTGAAAGTTAAATGCTAGTGGCAATATTAGAGAACGTTACTAACCAGCTCAAATGGCAAAAGTTTTTATGTATGATATGATGCCAAAGTGAGTGGGTGACAACGGAGGTCCAAATACCAGTAGGAATTATTAATGCTAATATTGCCTTGAAAAGTAATTACCAAACGTTTAAAATCATGTTTTCACATTCCCCACTTAACTGCAATCCCTGACAGCTGATTTCCATTCCAAATAAGTTGGCAGAAAAAATGATGGGTTTCCCCAGTGCTGCATGTTAGTTTGTGTTGTTTGGAGATGTTTTCCTTTACTGTCTGGTGGCTTCCATGGCTATGGAACCTCTAATACAGTTCATCTGTCTCACCCTGCGTGTGCCTGGTTTTCAGCTGGGAAAGACAATGGCATGTTCTTGCCCAAGGCTAAATGCCTTGCTGCTGGCAGTGGGTAATTGCTCAGACAAACTTGGTACTCCTGTTGTCTCCAGGTTCACCAGGAGAGATGATGCCTAATCTGCCTCAGGCTGGTTGGTCACACAGCATGTGTGGGGCAGATTCAGAAGTAGCCTCCAGACTTTATGAGTCCATTGATCTCCAAAGGACTTGCACCTCCTTAATTCTCCCTAAAACATCTCTCTCTTCCACTACAACATCACAGAATGGTTTAGGTTGGAGGGGATCCTGGAGGTCACATGCTCCAGTTCCTGGCTTGGAGCAGGATCAACTTCAAACATCAACCTGGATGCCTGACTGCCCAGTTGCATTATGAGCATCTTCAACAGCAGAAATTCCAGAAGCTAGCTGGGTTGTTGTTCCAGAATTTTTGTGATTTCTCTGTTAAGATACTTTTCTACATGTCAAATTTCTCTTGCTGCAAGTTGCATCCATTTTACAGCTCATCACTAGAAAGAGTCAGGCTCCATGTTCTCCATATTCTCCCATGAGCTGGTTGAAGAAGACAGTAAGAACTTCACTTAGCCTGATCATCTTCAAACTGAACAGGTCCAATTCTTCACTCTCTTTACATATTTTTACTCCTGATTTGTGCTCCCACCCTTTAATCTTCTTGATAGCCCTCGTTGGCAATCTCCCATATGTAATGTTTTTACCGTACTGGGGAACCCAAATCAAGACACAGCACACCAGATCTGGCCTCACAAGGTCCAAAAAGAGGGGAATAAACACTTCCCTCAATCTCTAGGTGTGCTGTTCACAGGCAGCCCAGCACACGGCTGCTCTTCCCGGCCCCAAGAGCCCACTGCAAACTTGAGTTCAGCTGCCTCTCTGCTGTGAGTGCCCACAGCTGGCCCTGTGCAGTTGCAGAGGATTATTTCATCCCAGATGTATTGCAATACAGTGATTTCTGAACTGGCTGAGGTACCAGAGAGGGAATGATCTGCCTTTTGGGTAAAATCTGGTGTGGTTAAATTTGTTTGTGTAAATGGCATACAAGGTGTTTGTAGTACCCCTCCCACTAAACATGATGAGACGTGCAGTACACTTAGAAACTTTCTGTTTAGTCATTTAGGATGAAATGCAAGCCTGCTTTACCAAGACAGACAATAATTAACTACAGCTTGGAGAGGGTTTAGGTTCATCTGTTAAATCAGGTTCACAGTCTTTTACCAGTGAAATGAACATATTGGGAGGAGGGGGGGAAGGCAAACAGAAAGGAGGGACTACAAAGTTTCCTTTCTGCTTTTCATGAGAACATGAAGACACAAGGTACTTTACGTCTGTTATTCTCCCTCACAGAACAGAATATAGCACAAAGCAGCAGTTAGGCAGCATCACCATCACAGCAGTGGGGCAGAGTCTCTGTGACATGATGGGTCCTCTGTGCCACCTCTGGCAAGGCTCTGTGCCAAGGTCAGTGGGTGGCAGGAGACAAGGCTGTGGCTGTCCACTGCTCCAAGGCAGTGATATACAGTCAGGCAGGAGACATGTTCTTGAAAAATTAAAATAAGAGTAAACTTGATCATCTGAAGAGTGCTGGGATCAGTCCTGGTCCAGAACTGAATGAGATGGGGCTCGTGTGCAGATTGATGATGTATCACAAAGATCATGAATTGCCTGTCAAGGAGTCATTCAAATCTCTTCACCTTGGTAGGCAACATTTTTACAATGAGTTGAAAACAGACCAAATATTAGACCAGTCTATAATTTCTCTGAAAGTTGCTGTGGCTTTATGTCTTTTATTTCTGGGTTGGGATTTTTTTGGTGTTCATTTGGTAGTCTGTGTTTACGTTTCTGTAATTGAAATGAATGGCAGATGACTAGCTAAATTCCTTTAAGAGAGTGTTCCCAGAGACATGGTGTCAATAAACAGAAGTATGCCGGATTATAATTATCTGTGATCTGTCTAATAGAATAATAATTTAATATGGGTAGGCACAGAGGGTCAGCTCTTTAGTTCAAATTAGCATGTCTCCACTGAATTAAACAGATCTCTGGCAGACTTCAGCAGCTGAAGAACAAACTCAGAATGTTCAAGCAAATTGTGATTTCAAATAGTTCACCTTAAAAAGTGTGTTCAGCAGTGGTACACTCAGACTGCATCACAGAAGAAGAAATGTCACTCTCTGTAGAGTGATCTGCTACTTCTTTCTGTACAGCAGTCTGGAAGCATGTGTGAACTCATTATGTTGTTGAAAGAGAAATTCAACAGTGCCAGAAAGTGAATGCTGGTCTTTATAATCAGCAAGACACTAAGTGAGGTAAAATTTAGTAGGAGGAATTAGTAAAATGGGAGAAAAACCTCTTCTCTCCCGTGAATGCAAAAGTATTTTTTTCTGATTCCCAGAACACAACCTGTGTTGATTGGATGACATGACATTAAAACTGCTGACACACTCAGAGATGGGCTGCTTGTTTACAGAGAATTGAAATTCAGATCCATATTGTCTGAGCAAGGCTGGCTGCAGACAATTTCAAATTGTTTTCCTTTCTCTGAACCATTTACCCAACAATGTTTTCCTCCAAGAAGTATTGGCTTCTGCTAATCACACAAAATACGTCTGTGCAGCAAATTCCAAAGCATGTTGTGGTTCAGGGGCTTTGTCATCTCTATGATCCATTAAAAACTTTCTGGTTTTACATTTTTTATTTTCAGAAGAGAGATCTCTAATAGACTGATCATCCAGAGAGGCCTGTGGGCTATGAGCTAGGCTGGGCTGTGCTGAAGCCTCACGACTCCACCTCCTGGCTATTGGGAGCTGAACAGAAAATCCATCTCTGAAGTTGCTGTGGTCAGGGAAGAATCAAGGACTGGTGGTTGAAGGAATTGCAGATAGTTTGGAAAGAAACTCCTGAGCTATGGCACTCATTGCTGTACTGACTTGTTCTCAAGTTATACTTGGTTATTGTACATCACAATCCTGTGTTACTCAAAGGAGACAGGCTTGAAAAGACAGCAATAATTTTGAAATAGGCTGAAAATAAATGAGCAGGCTTAGAAACTTCCTAATTGTCCTTTCCCTGTAAATTATGGAAATGGAAGATTGTTCTGAGTCAGTATGAACAGAAGATTTGTGTGATTTAAGACTTGCTTGGTTTTGGAAGCTCCCATACTGCTTGCTGCTGTGTGAAATGTAATGGTTATTCCACCATCCCAGCAAACACAACTGATTTGTGCAAGCACAGACTAAGAGAAACCTCTAAAGCATTGCCTCAACACGAAAAGCATGTGAAATTCCTTATTACTATAATACATATGGATCTGTGTAGACCATTTATACTCTGGACTTTGTGCACAGGACAGATGACTGGCCTGTTTGCATATGGCTGCAGAACACAATTTGGACAAAGAATTGTGTTGCATCACTTAGGATATGATCTTTTGGAATAAAAGTTTTTTTTTTTGGAGTGAGACAGAAAAAACTACTGAGGTGTTTTATGGCCAATGTGCATTTTGTTTTGATGTCTGAAGGTGATGATTTCCTCCTAGCCTGCTAGAAGGCTAAAGCTTGCAATGTTTTCTGTTTGCAAGTGAAGTTTATTTCAAAGAAGATCTAAATGCTTTAAGATATGACAGTTTCAGGGCATGTGAGATCTATAAAATAAGGAGCAGCTCAGAAAGGGTTAATGGGGTATGAATGGAGGCTCTGATACATCCAGTTAAAAGATCTAAGGGATATATAATTTTAACAGCAGGCAGAAAGTTCAAAACAAACAAAGGTGATGGTTTTTGCATTCTATGAATGTAGTCTGTGTGGCCCCTTAAGTCTGGATGCTGGGAATCCTAAGAATTTGGATGGCTTTTAAAACATGAGTAGATAAAATGAATTGAAAAGAACCCATCAGTATCCATTCAATGAAAGAGCAACAGCTCTTGTTCCAAAAGTCTCTGAGCTACAATGTTTTTTTGGAGTCAGGGACTGAACTTGGGGGAAATAGAAGGGCTTCCCTTGCATTACTGTTCCTCCACTGTTGACCACAGACAGGAGCAGGGTGCTGTGACCAACAAACCCATGGTCTGCCTCAATAACACCAGTCTTGTGTTCTTACCTTGTGCTGCATTATGGATCTCAAAACTACTGTAAAGACCCATTATAACTGAGAATGACAAAAGGGCTGGAGGACCTCTTTTGGGACCCATCTCTTGATGTTAATTTGGTAACAAATATCACTGAAGTGGTATTTTATGCCGTAAGAAGTTATGGATCTGTGTACTACAATGTATTCATTCTATTTACCTTCATTGAAACACAGATATTTCCAAATAGTTGGTAACAGCTGATTAGGGACCTCATAGTTTCCCTAGGACTGTTTCAAATAAAGATCCCATGGCATCAATTACACAAGTTTTGAACTGGAGTATCCATTTGTATGATCCTTCATCCCTACACTCCAAACCAACAAGACAGAAGCGTGTTACAAATGTCAGATCAAGCTAAATCAATTTGCATTTTCTAAGGTTTGCATATATGCAGTCTTGTCAAATGAAAGCCATAACAAGCTTGATACAACAAAGGACAGAGTGAGCTCCTTATGCTGTTTGTAGTGGGAGAAGCTAAAGCCTCATGCCTCCTATAAAGGCAGTATGTTTAAAGAGACTGGGAAAGATGCCCATGTTCTAGCAATTTTTTACTTGCCAGTGTTAAACAGAAAACAAGTTATTGCCACAGTAAGAAGTCAGACTTTAAAAATGGCAGAAACATGCATCTTGGACCTGTTATATATATATATTCATCAGCCTCTACAGGAGAAGAAAGCATATTATAATGTGATTACCCACAGCAAGGAGCTGCTGGAGTGTTAATAGCAATCTGTCCTCTTGAGCTTGCAGAGCTCTCCACAGCAGCCTGGAGACTCTTCTCACTTTAAATTTAAGCTTATTGTCTCAAACAGAAGTTATGTTGCAAAGCACTAAAAGATATTTTAATAAAATGGTGCAGACTAAATTGCTGACTACAGGACAATTCCGCAGCTTCACAATAGGAATTGTAGGGTTCCTGCTGCCTTCTTAACTGCATGATAAATTGCAAGCTTCTTGCTTCTGTGCCACAGGCTCAGGGAGCATTGCATGATCACCATTGCTTTCCTTATTTAATTTTCATGCCTACTGCTGTCCATATAAAAGTATCTTTGCTTATGCTCAGGCTCCCTCAACTTTTCTCATTGGTTATATAGTGGAACAATCAGTTTGGCAGTTAATGTAAACATATATCATGGATGTAATGTTAATTACATTTTAATTCTCTGCGTCCATTACATCTGTCACCTCAGTCTGTGCACTTGCTGTGAGCCTATTAACCCATTGTCAGGGCTCTGGAGATCAGCTTTCTCAGATGTGCCTGGTTCAAGGCCTGGTTCTGCAATTTCACACAGATAGCAATCCCAAAATCTTCTGTTTTCACACAGAGTTTGCAGACTGATTTGCTGTGCAGTGCAAGTTATACCGTTCTACTGTTGTCCTTTATGGCTGGAACCTACCCCAGGCAGGAGTAATACATGGAGGTTTGTTTTCACCCAAATCTCTGTGACCAATGTTTTTCTTTGTAGAGGTCCTCGGGAGCATCAGGGAGGTTGGCATTCACCACTGTTTAGGTAGAAGTAATTGGTGGAATTTTGTTTGTGTGTATATCTCACTGAGGACCTAAGCCAAAGTCAACTTGACAGAAAGCCTGGTACTGGCTACAGGAAGACTTTGCTCCAGCTCGGGAGTGAAGACTTTGCTCCAAACACTGTGAAACCTGAATAGGTCAGATGGGAAAATGCCATGGTAAGAAGAGCAAGAGAGCAGATGTGAATAGGTTACTGAAAAAGTAGGGGCCTTCATGAGATGCTTTCTGTGTTAATGAGAAACTGAGTTATCTAGTCTTCTCCTAAGCCCTGGTCTTGCTGGTTTGCAGGTGTAATCTGATGGCTTCTGCTCCTCAGTAAAGAGAAGCAACACATTTGTGCCTGAAAGAGACCCCACCTATGATTTCTTTCTGAGATCCACTGAATAGACAGTTTTAAATCTTCTTTAGTTTGTGCTTCAGTGGTTCAGTTAAATGTTTTTAATCAGGATGTCATACTGTATCAAGGGACAGAACCTTTGGAAATCTAAGTGTATTATGTCAGCTGTCACTTTTTATTAACTAAACTTGTCAAAAATGCTAGCAATATTTCAGTGTTAAATGCTAACATTTAAATTTACATTCAAATGGGATGCTATTGTTTTCATTAAAGTGTGTTCCTTATATTTGCATCTTACATTGTACTTAAACCAGTGTTTGAGAATAATATTTATGTCATACTCAGTCTTTCCCATGATTTTGCTTGTGATGGGTGCTAAGCTAACAACTATTAATAATTGCATTATTAAAATTACAACTGCAGTGAGCCCTGCAGTTTGCCCACCATTAGTGCTTTACCTGTTCTTACATCTGCATCAGCCATCGTGCAGCATCAAACACAGACAACTATTTAAAAAAAGATAGCTTTTGATGTAGGTTATATATATTCTGTATGCAAAAATGTCAGGTCCAGTGCTTTTACAGATATAGCAATGATAATCACAGCATAACCTCTAAATTTTGATGCAGCCTCTGGCTCTGACTCCTGCAGTTAACACAAGTATTGTCAGGTGAATTTACTGTATGTGTACTTTGGTTAATATTTACACAGTGCTTTGAAGGCACAAACTACTGAAGTCCTAAATGATATTCAAACCTACATAAACTTACTGCTTTAGGACAAGGATTAGAAATATATGCCACCTGAGGTAATATAAAACCTTGGTGATCAAGAGTGTAGTTCAAAGCTGATGTTCTAGTTTGACAGATGGGATTCTTCTCTATTGAAAAACCCAGAAACACCTTACAATTGAACTGACCATAATGAAACACTGTAATGTCTAAGTTGTGACATGGTTACAAGGAAAGGACATACAATGACACTGAACAATTGAATCAAATATGCTATAAAATAACAGTCCTAAAATAGTAAATGTTGCAATGAATTATTAAAGTTGCTTATTTTAACATTTTATTTACTGAATTTTGCATTATTAAAATTACAAATCATGAACTCACATTGTGCTGTCATTGAATCTGGCCTCCCTGAGATTTGCTTTGTTCCCATTCAGTCTATCCAGTTGGTTAATATGAACTTGGTTCCTGAGTCATTACACCCTTGTGATTCATGCCACTGACTCCTTGTTGCCCATTCCCTCTCATTTGAATTTTCTTGGCTGTGCCAGGTAAGCTTTGTGAAGCTCCAGCACACCATGAATCTCTCATCATGTGTTTTCCCATGTGCAACACCTCTTGTCCTCCATGTCCCAGGGTGCTAAGCTACTGCCTTCTCTCATTTAATTTTATCCCTGGCACTCAACTTTCTTGCAGTACTCAAATGAAAAAAAAATTAAAGTTGCTTGGTAAAATGAAATCCCTCAGGAGATGCCCAGCATATGCCAACTTTCCTGTGATTGTTTTTATACTGTATAAATTTTCATATATTTCCGCTAAATATATAGGATGGTTTCATGTACAGGTCAATCAATGGATTCTTTAGCATGGTAACAAGCAGAGACTACTCCTGTGACATGCCCCAAATGGACCAAAGATTTGAGATAAAATTGCTTACAGGGAAGGGAGGAATCTGTAATGCTAAAAACGGAACATCAAATAGAAAACTTTTTAGACAGAGTGAAAGCACAAAGGAATAGAAACAGCTCTACCTATACTCTTCTGAGTCGCTGAGAAAAGCCTGGATCTGTCTGTCTCATCCAAGGAAATAAGGCTGGCCCAGGTGCAGAACATCCCAGTCTGTTCCCATTTGTGCGTCTCCTCTTCCATGTCTTCTCCAAAGACCACCTACAGCCCTTCATGGAAAACATGGTGTAATAGACACACAAAAAAGGAGAATCACCCGCCACGATTTAAAGAGATCCTGAGAAGGCAGGTCCCATGGACAATTCTTGTATCATCTTCAACATCATTTCTGTTCCTCTTTGAGGTCAGAGGACCTGGATGAGGCTGATTCCTTCTGGGCAAAGCTGCAGCACCGACAAACCCAGCAGCAGCAGCATAAAGCAGGGTCTGTCTTCTCTTGTAGCTTGGATGCTTTATATTCAAAACTACCTATTTATAACATTTCTCATATGAATGCTAAAATGGTATCTGCCATTTTTAAAACAACACTTATCTGTTCTGGTGAAATCAGTTTATTTTTGAAACTACCTACCTTGTGCACGTAGTCATACTGCTGGCAATGACAGCTGAGCTTTGACTCAAGTCCCACTAGAAACAGTGCCATTGCACCTCATTTGCCTTTTTCTCTTTGAAACTTCTCCTGATAGATGAACTTTTGGATATTTTCAAAATATTGGTTCAATGGCAAGTTAATTTTCAGATTTTCAGTGGTACCTGCCTAATGTCTGAACAGGGATGCTAAGCCAACTGTATCTAAGCACAGTGCTCAGTGCCCTTACATGTCCTCAGAGCAGTCTGTGTGGGAGGAGAGGCTGCCCTGCTCATCAGACAGGGTAAACATGTGCTTGGCTTTAATTACAGATGGATGGTTGGCAAGTGGCTCTGTTAAACCTGCCATCCATCACTACCTGAGTCTGAACTTCTCACCTTGCTCCAGAGAGATGCAGGCAGTGCTGGCCAAGGAGTGGAGTGGGAGCTGCACCCCAGCCTCCCACAGCTGCTTAAATCTGGCCTTAAACAGCTGGAGGAGAGGCATGGAAGTGGGATGTGATTGCTGTCCTCAGCTACCTGCCAGAGGTTAGAGAGAGGCCAGTTACACTCCTCACAGTGAAAGGAAACCTTCCCATGTTGCAGCAAGAGAAATTCAGATTAGAATCAGAGAATCATTGAGGATGGAAAAAACTTCTATGATCATCTTGTCCAACCATAAACATAACCCTGACAAGTTCACCATTAAACCATGTCCTTAAGTGCCACATCTTTTAAATACCTCCAGGGATGGAGTCTCAGTCGCTTCCCCACAGCAGCTTGTTTCAATGCGCGAATTCTGATGCTCCCATTTGGACTGTAAAAGAGGTTGGGTGAGTCATGCCATGAGCGTGGTTTGGGCATCACGCCTTCCTCTCCACTGACCCTGCAGGAGTGAGCAGTTCAGCTGGAGGTGGTTGCACTGCAAACACCAGCTGTACCACAGGACCTTCTTGTCTACCCTGATTGGAATCACCCATCTGTTTGCCCTTTGGTCCTTTAAGATATTTTAAGAATAATTGCTTCTTTAATAGTCACTGAACTCTTTTTAAGGACAGATAAAGTGCAATCTATGTATTCTAGCTTATTGTTATAAGTGGGCATGCATTTGATATACAGCAAATATTTCTGTATATGTTTTTCTTTTTCCTAAAAAAGCCATTGCTTTTTTTTGGCTTAAGCTGTCTTCATCGTTAAAAGTAAATCCAGGAGACCAGGTGATCATTCCCAGAATATTTCCATTTCAGGCTAATGATTGTGAAGAACAACCCCTGAGGTAGAGTGCAAGTTAATACTGTTGTCAATTTTTTTCAGGTTTCTCCTCTAGAATTATTTATGCCTTCTCATGAATGATTCCTTGGAAGGTTAATGAAAATAATATCAGTGATATTTCCTTCTTTGGTCCAGCTATCGGTTCCAGAGCTGTATGTTTATGTGGAAAAACCAAGATACTTTTCCAAGTGTAATAGCTTGCACCAAGGCTTTCTGCATCCCACAGCAATAGGAAGAGGACTTGCAGATGCTGGCTTCTGCAACGTGCTCCATTAGCTTGGCACAGTCTTATTTTGGTGGGAGTCCAGTCTTGCTGGGATTTTTGCAAACTCTGTCAACATAGACGGATGCTCAGTGCTGAATAAGCTTTGTTTACTATTTGTGCTAGAAGTGAGTCAAAAAGCTCTATAACCACCTTCTAGCCAAAAGGCAATGCTGGAGTTTTCTGTGCAAAGAGCATTTGGAATCTTAACATCTTCAGAATCATGTAGGGAAAAAATTGAAATCCCACAGATACTGAAGAACATGTGAAATATAGTTTATATGAGTGTGCCAAAGACTTCTGTCCAAGCTGGAACAAGGGGATGTCTTCTGATCCTTTTGTTTCCAAGGCTTTTTTTTTTTTTTTTTTTTTTTGCATGGCCTCAACCAGTCCTCTAGACAGGATGTAAATCCAAGAAAGTTCTCTTTATAGTATTTGGAATTAAGTACTGCACAGATATTTTGCTAACATCTGTCTGCCTCAGTTTAGGGAACAGAAACTGATTCATCTGAGGAAGCTGCTGGCAACTGACATACAGAAAAGCTGAATCACAGCCAGCACCAGAATCATAAAAATGCACTGTTTTGTTCAAAGGGAAGAATTTTGTCATTAGCCATGCCAAAACCTGCCTTCGTTGACAGAAATGGATGAGTGAGCGTTACCTTATCTCAACAACCAGTTTACCAGGTCACACACTGGCAGAGTTCTAATTGCATCCATGATCTCACAGAGGTGACAAAGCCAAGCTTGTTCCTGGCTCAGGAGAATCTTCTCTATATGTATAAATTTGAAAATGGGTTATGTGGCCAGGCAACAGGCAGCTCTTGCAGGGAAGCCCTTCTATGAGACTGCTTTGTTCTCTTCTTTGTCCCCTCCTGGAAGGATCTGTTGTGAAGGAGGTGGTATCTGGAGGCAGCAGGGACCACTGCTGCTCAGCAGCCTTACACTGGTCCCCTCAGTGAAGTCATCCCTAAATAAATGGATTGCCACCTTAAGAAGCCCATCAGGTAAGAAATACACCATCATGACAGGAGAGGTAAGGCCAGCCCAAACTTTCTGTTGTTGAGGATGGGAATTTTGGGGAGCAATACTTTCAAGGAGGAGGCTGATGGAAAGTATTGCACTCTTCTGCAGTAAAACAGTCATTAGAGAAATTGCTGGAGATGGCACAGCCTAGGATTTTGGAAAACATACATTTCTTCTGAACATTTCTAGATTATTTTAAGAATTTTACTTCCTGACTCATTGCTTCTGAGGACTTACTAAGGAACACTGCAAACACTGAAATAAGTAAAAGAGAAGGAGAAGTCATGTCTCTCCTAACTTTTTGTGCTTTGTCATCTTGGAAGGTGCCTTGAGGGCTTTTTTTTCCCCTCTCTGCAAGTTGTTTACACCTCCTGGGAGAGACTCTTAACAGAGGAAAAACAATTAGATGGCTCTAGGAATGTCATCAGGAAAATACTGCCTTCTTTTGACTCCATGAGAGCAAATGTGCAGCTGAGCCTGAAAATGTGGGCAGATGCTTGTACAGTACCTTTAGCTCATGTGATAAAAAATGAAATACTGCAGCAATTTAATAGCCCAAACATCTATTCAAACAAAGGCATTTGGTATGTGTAACAGCACAGTAAAAAGACATTTGGAACAGATAGGCAAATAGCTTAAGCTGAGAAATAAAAACGCAATGTTTGTAATACAAGTAAGGCCAGTCTATCTAAAGGGAACTTACCCTTTCTCGTTTCAGCTGATTACCTCTGCCTTTGCTACTTTATTACGTCACTGATATCCACAAATATTAAAGACTTTTTCATGTCTTTTAAGGAAAATTTGAAGACAACAGGAGCATTAGGAACCTATCAGCCTATGTGGTAAGGACATGTTCACAGTGATCCATTGAATATTTACTTTGGCAACAGAGGTTGAAGAAACAGAATTACGCGTCTTTGCTCATATATTGAACTGGTCATTACACTATACAACAAAGGGATCTCAGGCTGCTTGCATATTCATTTTCAGGTGTTGTCTAAGAAATAATCTAAGCATTTGAAGAAGGACCCAAGTAACTCCCTGCACTTTAAATTTTTTAAAATAAGAAACTGACATTTATATGAGAAAGCTGTTTTTTAATGCTGTTACACATATCAGTGAAGTTTAGTGTCATAATGAATTACCATGTACTTCCGGAAACATTTTTAGAAGACACCTTAGATCCCAGGACCTCCTGCATCAACAGAATGTCTTAATTTCTGCATTATGCTTCCATTATTGCATTGCTGATTTAAGTTGATATAAAGCTAGAGATGGCTCATGTCAAACACCTTCCTCACTGACCTCATTGTGTCTTGAAGATATTATAGATGCATTAAAGAAAAGAATTAAAGAAACATCCTTTTATAAACTATACTCCCATACATTCCATATATGCAGGTGTGAAGAGCAAGAAAATATTTGTATTAATACTTCATCCATCCACATCTTTTAGAAGCTTAAAAAAAATAGAATCCCCAACCAAATCTGTATTCCTCTTTTCCCAAGCATTTCAGGGAGGTTATTGTAATAGAAGTTACAGTAGGCTGTCTCATAATGCAAAAATAGCAACATTGTCCAAATATGGTACCAAATATGAGCTGACATATATGAGGAGTGGGACAAAATGTGTTCTTAAGTTGTTGTAGCTGAATCACTGAGTCAGAGGTGGGGTAAGGCAAGGAGGTCCTGCAGTGTGGACTCCTCAAAAGGTGGTACCTGAGGGAAGGCCATGAGCACAGTGCAGGTCATGTCCAGCAGCTTGCAGGATAAATCCTCTTTGAAAGGAACTGACCATCTCTAGATGGTTTCATTTATGTTATCAGAAACTTCCCAAACAAACTGGTTCCCAAAGGAACCTCCTCTTTTAACAGAGTTGAGAAATGGTAAGTTTCTGCACTAATGAGGAAAATATAAATAAATAGAAAGGGCACAGTGTAAAGTGAAGGGTCAAATGCATGCTGCTCAAAAATCTCTTACCAGAAAGCCAGGCCAGACTCCCAGCTGCTGTAAATGACTGACTTCCCCGTTAATGATCTGAAACTCACTTGTGCCCTGTGACATCTTTCCAAAGGATGCTGTGAGTCAGTGCTGTGCAGTAACTAAAGGGTTTTGTGCAATAAGGAATAAATCCATAGGGTTGTATTCCTGCAACAGATTAGCCTTTGAATGATAATTTCATAAATGAGCCATTAAGACCGTGAGTGAGTAGGGCTGTGAAATCATTGTGATCAGCAATGGATGCAACTGTCCTGAGGACAAGTTGTGACCTTACAAAAATCAAAGTAAGCATACAAAAATTTGGCACTTTGATCCAAAAGTACACTTTGACCTCTGTATTCCATGGTTTTTATCAGGATTATTTCAGAAAACATTAACCTATAGGTGGCATTCAAGGATAGCAAATTACTCCAATTTTGCACACAGGTATAGTGCTGCCACACTTGGTCACACAGGAATGCTATGAATGTGCTAATTTTTTCACAGTGTCATTCTCAGTGGTACAGGCTGGACAGAATGGGAAATGTGCTTGCCCTGCCATGGTTCTGAGAGCAGTCATCTGCCTTTATCCACAAGGCTCTGTGCCACTCTACAGACCCTCCTTTTTTACTTTAGGTGCTGAATTGCCAAATGGGCTGGGTGGCAATGGGTCCTGGACTGCAGCATGAGCTGAGCTCCAGCCAGGTCTTCCTGCCCCTGGTGAGGGGCAGCCTGAGCTGTGCCCATCCTGCTGCTGGGAGGGGAAGGTCCTAGCATGCTGCCAGCTGCAGGTGACAAATCTGGGTGTCACTGGCAGGGCTGTGCTGAGCTGGCATTGAGCACCAACTCATGGGTGCTTCCATAAAGTGCCCAAAGCCAACCCTGGCTATGCTGTTGCAGATGGATCTGGACTGCAAATAAAATCCCAAGCAAACTTTATTTCCTGTCAGAGACCAAATCCTGACAACCCACTGCCTGGAGTCTCTCTGAGGGACCACAGGGTGTTTTCTCTTTAGGTCATATCTGTGGAGGAGGACCAGCCTGCCAAAGGCAGAGAAAAAAATAAAGCGCTGGAAAAACATAAAGAAAGTAATAATAGTATCCCAACATTCTTTCCTCTAAACATTGGTGCAGCAGAACTTGAGACTAGATGTAAATGAGGAAGCACATGGGAAGGCTCAGGGACAGTCTGGGACATCACATGTGCACTGCAACAGGGTGCTGGCTTGCAGGTAAGAACGACCCTGTATGACTTATTTTCTCCAGACGTCCAAACACTGTCCAAGAGGGCCTCACTGTATCTGCAGGAACACCCACCCTGCCACTATGGGATTTCCCTCCTGCCTGGTTGTTGGGTGGCATTTAGCACAACGCACACTGCAGCCATGTCCTGGTGCTCAGGCTGCCCTCAATAAGGGGAGATTTGCATCTCTTTGAAGCAGCATGGCAAGCCATCACCTTGGTCCTCAGCCCAGAATAACCAGGAAGCAGGGCACGCACTCAGGATAGCACCATTTCTTTGCTAAAACATAAACCACACAGGAGTGTCATAACATGTGCAGGAGCAACCTTTTCTCTGAAGTGCACCTGTTTTCTACCCATCAGCACGGGCCAGTCATTCAGAGCAGCTTCATGTGCCTGAATCCTCCTCCTGGGATTTCACCCCCACACCATACCTCGCCCTGAGTGGCACTGGGAGATGCTGCTGTGCACCTATTTCCATTCATTTCTTTGTAGCTGGAGATCCCCATTCAGAGTAAAAATCAGGCACAGCTTTTTTTATCTCCTAAATAGAACTATTAAACTTCTCAAGTCTCCTCCACCCTCATTTCATGTGGTCAGTGGAGTCAGTGGCCTTGGGCAGTCTGTGAGCACAGCTGGTGCTGTCCTTGTCACAGGGCAAAGCAGCCACTGCTACCAGCATTGCCTGCCTTCACTGAACTCAGAGGTCTGCAAGGCATGCAATCCCCTAATTCTTCACTTAGAAGGTTTTCTTAATAAATCTATGGTGCATCCAAGGTAAAAACCTCTTTTGCTGTTTTGTGACATTCTCCTTTGCAACCTGTCCACCCAGGACTTTTCCTCTGTGAATTCTGCAGAGCATTGTTGGAGGGTTAATTAAAGCAGTCTGTTTCTACAGCACGTTCTGTCTGTTTCTTCTTTTCATTATTAGATGTGATGACACATTTGCCTGTGTAGCTTCCCGCAGATGGCACGGAAATTTTGTGATCAAATGTTAAGAGTAAACCAACTGTCAGATCTGATCACAGCTTCCTGTATTGCTCTGCTGGTGCAGGAATACCATTTTAATAAAGGGCTCCTGCTTTTTAAAGTGATAGGGTTTGCAGCAAGGATGAAGTCTGAGATTAAGTCTAGCTCAATATTAACAGATTCAAGACTCTATTGAGAAGCTTTATGTTCCAGATATAGATTTTATTTGCAAACACTTCTAAAAATCAATAATACAAAGTGAACATTATTAGTGATTGTGGTTTAATTTACAGACAATTTTCATGGTAAACTGAATAAAATACAAAATAATGTGGGGGGTGAATAATTCAAATGCTTTGAAAATCCTCACTTCACAATAATCAAGTGTAATGTAATGCACAGATGCACGCATACACACAAAGAAGAAAAATCAGACATTGCATAGTTTAGTTTGGTTTAAAACAGAAAACTAAATTATAGGGAACAGATTTTTCCTGGAGATGCCCGTTGTAGTGCTAATAGAAGGAACATACATGCCTAGCACTGATCAGCTGACCTCAACCTCCTCTGCTGAGCAGATCAGACTTGTCTTGGAGACGGTAAATTTGG
The DNA here is from genome assembly GCA_039654755.1 of Calcarius lapponicus. NCBI lineage: Eukaryota > Metazoa > Chordata > Aves > Passeriformes > Fringillidae > Calcarius > Calcarius lapponicus. Next base: position 21,699,749 of record CM077464.1, read on the forward strand.
ATCTGACATTGAAGAATCTGAGTAGGTGTTCTGGCTGATAATTCAGATGTTGACAGAACAGCATAAACTATGCAGATCAAACATTTATTTTGCTGGTTTAGCTTTTTCTGCTATTCACAAATTATCTATGAACAGAATTTGATTTTGACAGATTTGTTCAATATTCAAAATACTCAGAACCTGTTCCAGGCTATATCTTACTTGCAAATGGTTTGTTTTCAGTTTGGGTGTGCATTCAATGATTTGGTGAGCATCATCCTCTGCTGCTGGTTGGAGACATAAAAGATTTTACAGCAGAGGAAGGAAAAATCTAACTTTCTCACACTAATAGGCACCTGCATGAGCAGAAGGCTCTGCCTGAATGGTCAAGTTGTGATTTTTTGCAGAGAACTGATGGAAGCACCTGGTATCTGTGGGCCTCTTCCCTATTTCACCCAGAACTTGAGCCACCTGGATACCTTTCCCAGCTTCGGCTCTTTCCCTGAATGTCTCATAGGACATTTCACACTAAATCCCTTTACAACATCCCATAAGTTTTGCACAGTTCTTCCCCTGTACAGTCCAAAATAAGTCCCACACCCTGGGCCCACTGTCAGCCCATGGTTTGCTGGAGCTGGCTGGGGAGGGAAGGATCTCTCCTTGACCCACCTCAGTGGGGTTCATCCCAGGGACAGTGATCTGCTTGGCCTCCTTGGATGGCTTTGGAGTTACTGATTTGGGTGCTTTGGTTTTGTTCTCTTCACTGTGACCTGGTGTGGCATTTGCTGAGTCTTTGTTCAGGAAACCTGACCAAAAGGGTTGGGCATCCTCTGCTTTTTTCCACTGGCATTGTACAGAGAGGGGAACCCTGCCTCAGTGGGGCAAGAAGTAAATCCAGCCAGTGGTGAAGTTTGCGAGTGGAGAGGGGAAAGCCCTCGATATGAAAGCTGGGTGCCTGAAGCCAATGCCAGGTTGACACTTGCACACTAATCAGATACTCTTCCATCTCCCTGGAGCTCTCCAGAGACTGATTAAATAGAGGGATCAATGGATGGCTTCACAGTAATTTCACACTCAGACAACATTCCCTTCACCTCCTGTTATAATTAAAATAACTGACATTTTTCTGTGTTAATAAGCTACTTTATTTCTTGGTGGGGTTTGTTGGGACATAACAAGCTCTATCATGGACTGGTTTGCCAGTGTACATTGTCCTTTTCAGCTCTATGGATACAGACGGTCTCACAATGCCACGTGATAGACCAATTTGACTAAGTTATGGTATTTAGTAGTAGACTTTCTCATGCACATATTAAATAGCATATTTAAAGGTCATAGCAATTTAAATTGTGATCTGATGAACCTTGTGGTTCAGTGCATTATGCATTAGATATAAGTATTTTCAGATTTTAAAATCAAAGACATTAAAAACCATTATTTTGTAATTTTATTCTGAAATTGTTGTTTTCTTTGCTAGTGACCTTTAGTGTTTTTACCTTGGGCAGAAGCCATAGGATTTGCCTAACACTAGCTCCTAAAATCCTCTTGGCAGGGGGTAATGCCCAGCACAGAAAAGAACAAGATCACAAAAAATATTTGTAAAATAATCCAGACTTGAAAATATGGTACACCAGTCTTGTTTCAGCAACACAGAAATAAAGTATCTGGTTTTCAGAAAAATCAGATCAACTTCCTAAGGGTCTGGTTAAACTGCTGGGTGTAAATTGCTATTGGAATTGACTGTTAAAGATCTTGGTTTAGCAGGTTAAACATCTGCTGGATTTATTACTGTTTTATTTGTACTTCATCTGTATCTGGTACAATTAAGCCAATCAAAGTAAGTGAATCAAATCTAATTTACTCTCTAATGGACCAAAAAGGAACGAATAAACACAGCACTATTAGAGCCAAATGATTAAACATGTCTCTGAGGTATTTTTTTTCTATTTCAGCATAGAAGAATCATGGTGTTTATGCTGTAATTAATCACTAAGGAGTGATGTAAACTAGTTTGAGCATTCATTCATTTTTCATATGGTTTCATAAAAATGCTAAACAAAACATGTGAATGTAATGGAACAAATTCCATTGGAATCTGGTACATCTATTCATATAACCACTTATGTTCTATCTAAAATCATTATAGGATTGATACAGAGAGGCATATTTATCAAATTGGATGAAAATTTGTTGTACCAACCTTTTTAACACTGCTAGGCCTTTTAAAGACAAAATTCAGCCCATGTGTAAATAGCTGTCTAAGGTGCATGTTTCATGTTCAGGTTCATTAGGTAAGCATAAAAGTTAAAATTACATAATCAGGATTAATTTGATATTTTAAAATTATGCAAAATGAAGCTGCATCTACTCTGCATTAGCTAGAAGCTGCACACTGTAAGTCTGGAGTCCTTCCTACATCCCAGCACCAGGAAATAAACCTCAGTTTGCAGCTGTTTATTTACACTGCCAACTGGAATCTGAAGCAAGTAACCTAAACAAGAAAACTATTTGGAGCATTAACAAACAGAGGACACCTCATGATTTAACCGTATCATATGAAAACCACCCTTTCCTTTAGAATGACTTGCTTTTTTGTGCCAATGTGATGCATTTAGATTTTAATGCTCCAGGAGGGCCCATTTATGGAATAGTTTCCTTTGGTGTCTCTGCAGACATTTTGTCACAGCAGGAGGCAGCTGCAGCCCCCATAGGGTTGCTTTGCCCCCCCCCCCCCCCCAACCCTAACCCTTAAGCCTACATGATCTCATGTGAAGTTATGTTTTGGCTCTTCCACTATAGAAGAGAAAGCACAGTGTGATGTATGAATAGGCTGGAAATAACAACCATTTTGTAAATGTGAATGTGTTTTATTCCATGTGAAGCATCTTTGCAAATATCAATATTCGGCAGTGACTAAGGGTTTCGACAACATCCTGAAGTTCTTTTTTGTCAGGACATTGTTAGGGTACCCCTAGGGCAGAGTTAAAAGGAAAGTCAGAAATTACTCAAAATATTTTGTAAGAAAGCATGTTGCTCTGAAACTTGAAAGTTGATTTGGATGTTTAGCAAACAACAGAAGATAAAAATAGCAGGATTTGTACTCTGAAACCAGTACTTTTGACAACTGAAGCTATCATCATTCATCAAATCACTTGCTTTAAAAAGCAAATTCACAGTGACAGTTTTCAGTCTGGGCTTGTGCAGTATCTAGTGTGAAGGAGTCCTGGCCCACAGCTGAGGCTTCAGACTAACATACCCATCAGACATACTATGTTGCTATAGCAAATTTACCACTGCCTTGGCAAAGACTATAGTGCATATTTTTATCAGTCAGTACCAGTCCCAAAAATATTTTTGCAAGTGGGGCCACCAAGCTGAGGGAATAATTTCCACAACCTGTGTCAACGTGTGACTCCTGACACTACTGGGATGTGAGCTGCACTGGTGGCCTGGGGGGCTCCTGGCTACCTTGGGGGGCTCCTGGGGGGTGGTGCAGCCCCACAGAGGCATTGCACTCGGGCTGGGGCAGGCAGGCTGCCGTGAAAACACACCACCACCAAGCCTCAGCACTTACCCTGGCCTTTGGAATGCTAAGAGAGACAACAGGCCCGGTGTTTGCAGTTGTGAAGCTATTTCAGCAGACCCTCTGAGCTGCATCCAAAAGAGCTGGACAGACAACCACATCACCCACGTGGCTCCAGAACCTCCCCAGCCAAACAACAGGGCTCCAATACCACACAGCCTGGGAGCCCCACTCAGCTCTGCAGAGAGGACAGGTTCTAAAGTCATCTTGTGGCTGCCCCTAACTGTATGAGTTTTCTTTCCAAAGCAGATCAGCTTTAAATCATGACTGCCCTGTGTAATTTTGCCCTGAAATGGCATGGGAAAGCCTGGGTAGTCAATGAGAACTGAGATGGCTGGAAAAACAAAATCGGTGTAAATCTACAGAAAGATTTAGCCTGTACTAAATGTCAAATATAGATGAAAGGTTTGATTTTTAACAGGCATAAAGTGAAGAGCTCAGCACTTGTGGTCAGTCACCTATCTGTGTAAACATGCCATTCACACACATCCTGCCTTTGCTTGGCTTGCTGTGCTGATGTGACACAACCCTGATGACAAGCAGCAGACTCCCAGGGCATTTGTACCATGCATATTTTATACCAGGAGAGAGGTGCACACCACAAACCTGCTGAATAATCTGCAGATATTTTGTGATAGTCTTTTCTTCATAATGTTTTATTTAAGGAATTGAATCAATAAACTGTTCCTGTAGTACTGTCGAAGCACCTGTTGCCTTCAGCGCCCGTTGGGATCAATGATCCATGGAGTCAGTTCAAAGGATGCATGGACTCTGCCTTGCTGCCCTGATGAGATTGCTGATGCCAAGGCAATGCTTAGGAACTGGATCACCTCGAGGAAAGTGAAATCTGCACACAAGATTTTCTGAGCTGAGTGTGAGAATGGATGTTGAAGTGCAACATCTGCCTACAGATTTCTGTTTCTGTGATTTTTACTCAGGCTTACAGCTGGGTGTTAAGTAATGCAGTTCTAAAACATATGTAATAGCAAAACAAGCTGTTTATTTTCAAAGTGGCAGACAAATTCAAAATGACAATGAATAATTTAGCTAGCATGATTAATAATTACTTCCTCTTAAAAATATGAAGAGAATTACTTTGATAGGAGAATTTAATGCACTGTACCTAGCAAACATAATTTTTGAAAGCCACTTAAAAATACCCAAACTAATCACCTGGAAAATAACTGTGTGCCAAATGAAAGGGCCAGGAATCTCCTGGGACTGTGGATCAGAACTTCCAGCAAGCTAGCTTTAATTAGCAGCAAGACAGTGAGACAACATCTTTCCAGAGTCATGATGCCAAAGCTAAAATTCAAAGTAAGTATCACTGAGAACAAGGTGTGGATATGGAAAGGAGCTTAATCACCCAAAAATAAACAAAAGGTAAGGTTGAAAGACAGGGAAAGCCTAGAGCTCTACCTGAAGAGGGGCTAGAAATGGGCTGCAAAGGTAAAATTGCAAAGATGGCTTTGATGTGAGACATGATCAGAGGTAAGAGAGGGAGTAGCAACCAAAAGAAAAGAAGCTTCAGTGAGAGGTCAGCTCAGAAACAGGGATGTAGAGGTACTAGATGTTTATGGCATTTCCTTTTCATAAAGAGAGCTGGTTTTTAGTTCTTGATCACTGTATAATTTCTTTTATGCTGTGTGATTGTATGGCAACTGTTTAATGCATGTTACTATTTAATACATATTTTACTCATGTGTTTGGGGAAGGCTGGAAGTAAGGCTCTCTGTCTTAGCTGAATACTATCTTTTCAGATTTACAACATCATGCTTTCTCCTACTGTCACTCCTTCTGACCCTAAAATTGTTCCCACTGTTTTTTGCACAGTAGGGAATGTGTACCAGGCAGGAGGCTCATCCCAGTGTGCCACACAGATCTGTCTGCTGGGAAATGAGCTTGATCCAGCCTCATGCTGGAAAAGACTCTGAACACCAGACTAGCTGATAAAATTATGTTGCCACTGACTGTTTTTTAAAGAAACAAAGGGAGATGGTTGTCTTTGCCCAAAGGAATGATTTAAGTGACAGAGTGTTGGTCTGTGAATCTCACATATGTTTTTCGAGTCTGGGGCCAGAGAAGGAACAGATGTCTAAGTTTGGAAGAAACACTCTTCCCTTTTTAGCACTTCCTATTGACTATTATAAGGTGTCCCCTCATTCAGTAGTGGTTTCCATTCCTCCATATCTAGTTTTCCCTGTGACTAATGTAGACACCTGACCTGGCACTGGGTTTAATGGAGGCGTGATGCTCCTGTTGTAGTGATGCTCTCTGGTGAGTACCTCCGCAAGGCTGCAAACCTACAATCGTAGTGAGCACAGGCTGCAGCAGCTGTCAGGTTCAACTCCAGTCTTTTCATCTCAGCTCTTTATAAGTGTGCTTAAGAGAGCAAGGTTGGTATGGAAACTGCCATTCACAGAGGAAAAGCACTTTGTACTGCAAGATCCTGCAGGAAGGAGATGTGTCAGGAAGTGAAGAATTTTTTGTTTGTGGTTATGGCATCTCCAGAGTTGGTCTTACTCTGTCAGTAGATATTGCTATACAAATTAGCCTTTGTATAAAATAAAGAGCTGTTGGAACCACTCAAATAAGTCAAGAGTGGACAGATAGTGAACTGCTAACTTAGTACATGTGTTTCACCTTCCTGAAAGCTTAGCCTTTTTTTAAATCTGTTCTTCTTTACAAGCAGCTGTACATATTGCTAGCTCCTTTGGCAGAAACAGTGCAATCAGGAGGACATGATGGCCAAATTGGCAACATCAGTGCTCACTCTCTTGGTGAGGCATCACAGAATCTGCTACGACTGAAGGAGACTTTCAAAACTGGGAAGGGCATATTTTCTTTCTGCTACATAGGATTTGCTGTCATTTTGGAGTTACTTTGGGTTCTGTTTTGATCTTATCTTAAACCAGGAAATACTAGTCATCCATTCTCATTCTACAGAGCCTAAAATGCTCATCAAAATCCACTTCAGGTTTAAGTGTATGGCACTGTCTTTGCCGTGCAACCTGTGGGCTGGTTTCCCAGCTGGCTGCAGAGAGCTGCTCGCAGGATTTTGGTTCCTTAGCAGAACCAAAGTGTGAAGCTGGGACTGTGCCCTTCATCCCAACTCCACCTGGGAAACCTGCACAGAGAGTTGAGGAGGTCACACACAGCATGAACCCAGATGGTCACTGGAACACAGAAACTGCCACAGAAGCCCCTTTTTCCTAGAGGTGGCACTGCCAGCAGCTGTTGCCATCCCCTGAGCTGCAGACTGTGCCAGCCCACTCACCCTATTCCCCAGACCCCCAGCACCCTTTGATTGTGCTGGCTAACCCAGGGCTCATAGGGACACCATACCTTACCCAGCCCACACAGCTGGCTTTTGGAATGTCTGCAACCAGAGCAGACCCCACTGTGGGACCTTGTCCCCCACATAATTCCTGCTGCCAGCCACTGGCCCTCTTATCATCCTTCAGGTCTCTATCCTGCACACTGATGCTGCAAAGACGGGCTTTCATGATTAGTTTCTGGTTTTAATAAGATCCATTCTGTGACATGGTTTGTCACTTTATCATAGGAACACAAAATTTTGTTTTAAACAGAGGTAATTTTATGATTAAGTGCAGAGTGCTGCCAGTTTTCTCCTCTGTGGCTTGTCTACAAAAGTATTTGGGTAGATATAAGAGAAGGTAGATCAGAAATTTCTTCATAATGTGCCAGAGAATATAGAACCGGAAGGCAACTGACAAAAGGTGGCAATGAGACCGTAAGAGAAGCATGTTGTTGCAGAAGTATAAAAACTTAATGTTATAAAGAGAACATTGCTGAAAAATAAATTTAAGTTATGAGCCCATATTCAAAGAGTGCTTGAGGAAGGCAGAAAAATTATATTCATGTAAAAGAGGTAAATCCTGTGGTTGCAGAGTTTTGAGAAGTTCCAGACAATAGGACCATTCATTGGCCTCACCATGTGATCAGGCTGGGTTGGCACATCACCTATCACAGCCAGGTTAGCCCATCACTTATCATACCAACTCTTAGCTGCCATTCCATCATATTTTTTCTATACATCTAAGAGTCAAGCTGCCCCTTAGAGCAATGTCTGAAAGTACTGATTTCGCATACCTCAGTGAGTAATTGCAGTCTGAATATTAGTGTTATAGACTGCATGATTTAAAATACCCTTTTTGATGGTACGGTGTGGATAAATTTGGATTACATATGTCTCCTTATGTAAAAGAGATTTTCTTCTTTGGTAACACATTGTCTGCTGCATTTGCCTAGCACCCCCTACCATATGCTCTTTAAAACAAGCTGTTGCATTTCAAGAATTGTCCCTAGCAATTAACAGGAAAAATATTGTAATTTTGGGTTTTTTTCTGAATAAACTAGAAGACCTTGCATCAATTGAGACTTATTTTCCCCTCTGGCTACTTGCTCCTGTAAGCCACAAAATCACTTCCTTCTGTTCAGATCCTCACCTCCTGCCTGTCAGTTCAGCTTTTGACACCATTGCTCCAAGTAAATACAAAGCAAGATTTTTCCAATCATCATTTCATATCCCCTTTCCATTTTGTCTCTGAGCTTCTTGAAATCCTTAAAATTAATTTGCTCTGAGATTTTCTTTTCATCTCTGTTTTGCTCTATTCCTTCTCATGCGTAGGTTTTTTTCCTCTCTTGCTTCCAGAAACCTATGTCTGAACCAGTCTCAGAGCTGCTATTTGCATCCCCTTGAACCTCTTTCTTTTTTCTGGACCAAAAATTAGCTTTCTTCTTTAATTCCAGAAAGATTTTGCCTCTGTGGCTATCTGTTCTTCCATTTAATCTCCCTAGCACTTGATCAATCAATAGTCTGCGCTCTCTGGGCTCCCAGTTCCCTGTTTCCCTCTCACTCACTGTAAGACAAAACCTCAAATCCTTTTCCTTTCCTTCCAGTGCATCAGTTCTGGCCCATGAAATTTGCTTTTGATACCCATAGGTGTATTATATAATATATATTTTTGTCTATTACAGTAAATCTCAAAGTCCTTCAACCCTGATTTGCCTTCTTCTTCCAGTTTCTCTCCTTTATGGTCTGTCTAATACCCCCTAGATTCTCTAAAGCTTTCTTAAGTCCAGAGTGGTGGCAGCTGAGAGAGTTGTTCATCGCCATCTAGTTCTCTCCTTCATGTGACAGTTGCAGGCTTGCTTGGCATCCAAAACTGAGAAAACAAGAGAATTGCCCTGAGAGAAGAATATCTTTCCTCTCTTGATACATAGAGCCCCATTCTTTAAAGTAACCCATTGATGTTGTTTTCTGTTGGTTTTAAATAATTTTCAATCACTATCATAGAAACAGATTTCATATAAGTATATAGCAAAGTTCCCAATAAAATGAGGATCAGGATCATCTTCAACCAGAATTTGCCTAGGTTTGTTAATTTGTGGGTTGTTTTCTCTTTTTTTGAAATGGGGCCTGGAAGGGAAAAAGTCACTTGAATGGAAATCTTTGACAAAGAAGACTTCTTCAGGAATATTAAAGAATCCAGAGCTCCAAAATTAGGTCCTCTTGACTGAATGTGCAAAAGAAATCTTGAGTTAATTGCTCTCTTAAGCATTAAAGCTGTTGAGATGTATTACAAGCTGCTCTTAATTCCAGCTTTAGGTATTTAATTTCTTATAAAGTCATATTGATTGCTTTGGACTGGTCTTCATGATCAAGGTTTCCTAGAAAGTGAATGGGAGAAAAGATGTCCTGAGAACTGGTTCCTGGTTACTTGCTTGTCACAGGGTGTGACCACAGCCTGAAGATGTCCACAGACCATTGCAGAAGGCTGAATGCTGTAGAAGACAGAAACAGTATATGAGGAATACTTTAAAGAGATTGCTGGGGTTTTTGACTAGCATGTTTCTTGCATATCTTAAGCAAAACTAAGCCAGAGGTAATCTTCTACAAGTATTTTGGTATTTTAGAAATAGTAGTGGTTTTCTCTGTTGACGGTGACAGTTTTTGTAAGCTTTCTTCTAACCTGGAGAATTTGTTTGCATGTCCCACATGTCCAAAACAATTGTCTTTCAAGACATTTCAAGTGCATTTCCTCTTGAAAGATTTCTACCTTTCACAAAGCCTCCTTCGAGATGGTTGGAAAATCCCTGTTTTCTTTAGATCGAATCACCATTTAATTTTGGCGTGCAGGGACTTTGTTCAATTTACAAAGGCCGGCAAGTATCAGGATCAAATACAGCAGCAGTTAAACTCTGCCTCACAGGGAAAAGTTAATTCAACACTTTGATGTATCAAGTGATGATTTAACTCCTCTTGGGAATCCTAGGTGATGGATTTGCTCCTTCTAAAACAGCAGCTGTTTCAGTTATGTGTTACCAATTAGGAAATCATTTTCCCGTATTTTGAGCCTGTAGAACATATGGTATGTTGAGGTCCCCATAATCGCATTCATATGTACCCTCACCACTGATTACTCCCCAGGGAACCTAAAGCTCTCCTAAAGCAGTGTGTAGTCCCTGAAATAGACCCATACATGGTCCAGTCATCACTACTATAGGAGTAAATCCCCAGTGGTACAGCCTCCAGCTACCTCTCCAAAATTGCCTTCCTCTCGTGAGATGGCTATGGACATACAGAAGTTTAAAAGTTCAATTTTATTTAATTTCATAATGAACACTTGTTTCACAGCCTGTGCATGTTTTTTTGTTCTCTGTGTTTTCCTATTCTAAACTCCAAATAAGAAGATTTTTCCTTGAACTTTGTTGCTAGGGAATACCTCTGCTGTATATCACACAGAGCATTGAAGGCTGTGGTAAAGGAGGTGTTTGCATTTTCACGCCAGACCTCTGATCTGAAGTGGAAATGAATTATGGTTGTCTTGTACAATGGCATCCTGAATGGCTTAGAGGGCCAGACAAACTGCCAGACAACAGGGACATTACAGCACAGCGTTGTAAAACCCGATCAGAGGGAGGATCTGAGCCATACACTGTGGAGAAGCGTGAGAGTCTTGGAGAGACTTGCTCTGTCTAAGCCAGGAGAAGAAGAGATTTCTGCTGCTCTGTGCTGAAAAGCAGTAGGTACACTCTTGTTACTCATTCCCCACAAAACTGAAAGCTGCTGGTTGGAGAGGAGGAGCTTGTCTCCTCCACGGGCTCGGGAGAGCCTTCAGACCAGCTGGTGGAGAATCTGCAACCTGCCAGCACCTGAGTGAGCTCTGCCCACAGACGCACACAGCCCGGCTTGCTCGCAGACAGATATTTTGCCACCTGACTCAAAACAAATCTCTGCTCAGAGCACGCTTTTTAACAGCCAGCTTTCATCACTGCTTCCAGATACCTTCTCCCTTCTCTGCAGCCTGGAGAAGGATGGTGGTCTGGGAGATTTCCAGAGGAGTAAATGTTAGCAATGCTGAGAGCAGCTTCCCTGCATTCAGATGTGATGGTAATGAAACAAAACCAGCGTTGCCAACTATCACATCTTTTTCATATCTCCTGTAACACACAGTGTGCTCTAAAGCTTTGGTTCAGAATATCACAAGAAAAATCTATCTTAGCTTATCTTAAATTCTATTGCATACAACTGCTTAGAATTACTGGAGGAATGTAGATTTCAAACAAAATTTAAAACATCTAAAAAGCTCGGTGTATGTTGATGTTCATTGGGTTTGTGTATTTTGATATAGTAATGAAATTAATGGCATTTATGGGTAATCATATCAACTATCAATGGAGCAAGAAAGAAGTAAAGATAAATGAAATCTTTATGAGTAATGTTGCTGGGTATGGCTCCTTATTCTGTCATTTTAACTCTAGGCAAATCAACTTTTAGTCCTTTAAGTTATTTTAAATAATATTATTTAGGTCAGTTTTAAATAAAGGAATATCTCAACATTTTTAAAAATCATGTTCAAGCCCTGGTACTTCATAAAGCATTGATGCATGCATATACCCTACAGAATACTGGGATGGCAAAGAAGGCCAGTGAAGAAAACAAGTAACATCACACTCTGAGAGGGGACTGTAACAAAAAAAAACAGGTATTATCTGTCTCAGGTACCATCACCATGGAAGTGAGAAATTATCACTGTTCTCAGCTTGTTACATGGAATTTACTTCTTCCAAATTCAGCCACAAAATACGTAATTCTAATTCTGCCTGTGAATATGTGGTTGCAAGAAGAGTATACCTGAACCAAATTCAACAGTCATTCAACTCAGTAAAGACCAGCAGGAAAGATACATTAAAAATAGCTTCTTACTGTGGAATTAATATACAGGACTCTCGTGGAGTCAGTGGTATAATAAATACAGAGGTGAAGCAGGGAAACCTTCCTATTATTTTTTTGGTCTCCTTTTTTTTTCCCCCACCCCATGCTTGAAAGGAAAAGTTTTAAAAAGGGAACTGTTTGCCAAAAGAAACCATATGCACTATCAGTTCACTGCAGTGGGAACCACTGGGCTGTACCAGATGGAAACTCCTATCTCTGTGAATTGACTGAAGGATGACTTAGTGAATTTCTTGCCTGTTCTACATTGTCTAAACATTTATAAATTACCTTCAAACCTGGCATGCAATAGGAACTTGTGGGAGTTCCTGTCTTTGACAGGAACATGTTTAAAAGACTACTGGCCATATTCTGGCATATCAAGTGTCACATACAAACTTCAATGCTGCTCCTCCCACAAATCATTTCTACCTTAAACACTCTGTATTTTTAGAGGTGCCACTAATAACACACAATTACAGTATCCTGGCTCTGTCTGCCACAAACTCTCTCTTTCATTAATCTTGGAGTAAAAATTCTGAAACCTAGCAATATCTTTACTGTATGTACATTTCATTGGGGCACCAACTGATTGCTGCATTACTAATTACTATTAATAAATCATTGCAAAAATTCAGAGATCTTAATTGCATCAGAATAATGGATCTACTCAAGAGAGAATGCACAAGGGGTAAAATTATCCTGCAGGATTTGCAACTGTTTGCCTTTAATATTAATAGATTAATTAGCAAGTGCATTTGAGACATGATTGTATGGAAAAATTTTCTTCTCGAACTGATGCAATAAACACAACAGGATAAAACTTTGGTTGTCAATGGTTACTCTGTAACTAGATCTCTGAAGAAATTTATTTTTATAATAACTTCCAAAATATTGGCATCATCATTACACGTTCAAATGTGATTAAGAGTTCAGTAAGTGTGATATTTCAAAACATGTTTAAAAGCTATTATAATGTTAATGCTCTTGAAATAAATCTTATCTTTTCCTAAGGTAAAGATTTCCTTTCGTCTTTCAAGACCCACATATTCTCACAAGACATACAAGCCTGGTGGATTGTTTTTAAAAGACTTTTTGTCAGTGGTTGGAATTGCCACAATCTGAGCAAAATTTAACTGCGACAACTGGTCTACGGAGAATGCCTGGATGAAAAAGAACACAACAAAGGCTCTGAAATGCACAGTGGTACAGTACTGAATCAGTGCAGCTGGGAGTGTGAGCTTCTGTTCCGACTAATTGGTGATGCATTATCAATGTTGGAGTGGTATGTTTGAAAATAGCTACCCGTGATTGCAAAACAAAGCACTGGTACTGTCTACCAACCATGCTGCTGCTACAAGAGCCATTGCAAACCTGCTAAAAGCAGCATCCTTGGCTAACCTGTGGCAGAATATGTCATCCCACTTTGGAGCTATAGGGAGGGCACCATGTGTCTGGACTGATAAGTTATGAGCCAAAAATCTTTGATTTCTGACAGTTTCTTCCTGCAGCAAGTGAAGTATCACAGAGTAGTAAATTACTGCCTGAAGAAGAAAAGAGCAATGAGTTTGACTCATGGCAAAAGAATCCCAGGTGAGACAGTAGGTTAAATTCCATAATGGCAATGACCCAATCAGACAGCAGGATGCAGGGCATGCAGCCAGAGCATCTCTGGAGATGCAGAGCTCTGAGCCCAGTTGCTGCAAACAGCAAAGGCAGAGCTGATTCTGCAGTGATGGGGAAGGAAGCAAGCAGATCGTATGTCAAGACTGTTCCTAGTCTTATTTTTCTATATCTGTTATTTTCTTGTTCTGTGCTCTGTGTTTTGTTGCCATTTTGTATGTTCATCTCATCTATATGCTGCATTTCAAATTAAGCAGTGTCCTATGTCTTTATAGTTATTAGGTCCAATAACATGAATTGGATTATACAACAGGGCTGCACTATTTGATCTTGAAAAATGAAACAAAAAGTAGAAAACCACAGCACTACAGTGACGTGAATGTCTTTGCAGATTGAAATTCTTGGCCTCTAGCCTTAAGGAGCTTGGTCTCTTCCATTTCAGAAACTGTCAGAGCTCTCACACCTTCTACTTAATTAATAATATGGGGTTACATATAGTCAGAAAAAAACTGTCAGGAATTTAATCCAATATGATGCAAGTTTGTCTTAGAAAAATTCCTAAAAGGCATAATAGGAAGGCATGATACTTGAATAGCAAACCAGCCAGAGACAGACTCTATAGCAACAGGCAGCTGATGGTCTGCCTTCCCCAGCTGTTAATCTGCTGTTTTACTAGCAAAGTGTCTGCCAACCTCACTCTCCAGACAAGATTTTATTAAAAATTAAACCAGCTTAAGTGAAAGTGCCTATGCAGATGTTTCAACAGCAATTAAAAGATTACTGAATTTTGCCTCAGATTTTCAAATCAGATTTTTAATTAACTTTAATTAACTTAAGGGCATCTAGAAAAGATGAGAGGGAATAAAGTAACAAGACAACCAAAGCTTCTGTGTTCTCAGAAAGAATAATCATTTTGCCTTCATGATTTCAGGAACTACTTGCAGGAGTCTGCAAGTGGAGAGAAAGTAGCTCTTGATTTCAAGTCATTTACACTCAGCAGTGGGTTGTCCAGCTCAAATGCTTGGGCCAGGGCCATTGAGTTCTCAAGTTCATTTGAAATAAATGGATCTAGAGTTGCTGCAGATCTTTGTACATCTCTGTGTAAATTTTGTGGCTTACAATGGCCTCACAGCTGCAGAAAATAGGAAATACTACTTCAATTACAGACATCCTCAGTGGCTTTGGACAGACATAACTAGCAAGATTCTGTGCCCTCTCTTCCTTAGAAACCCAGTATTTTTTCCTAAGGCCTTCCTATGTGCTGTGAAGATAAAATCTGATGGTATAGTTTTGACAGTCTCAGTAAGGCTTGGCAGCAGAAAGATATTCTGGCTGCAAAAAAGACACCCTTTCATTGCAGGACAAAACAAGAAACACTCCAAACACTGAGAGCAGTAAAATGAACCAGCCTGAAATAATCAATTACTAGCATTGAGGGTGCCAAATAAGAGAGTGGGAAATGAAGGCTGAAATATTCCATGTACTTCGGGAAGAGCAGGGAAGGGAATCATGGTTTCTATGCCTTGGATGGCCAGTCCTGGGGAGAAAAGATTCCTTTCTAGTAAAAAATTCTATTTAAAACCTGAAAGATCTTTTTCAGTGAAACTATGCTTTCCCTCTGAGTGCTTTTTTTTAACAAATGCAAGTTTTCAGGCAAAATTTTGTGGCTGAAGCATTCCAGTCAGCTCTAGAACTCAGCTGGTGTGCAACAGAGCCCACCTACCTGGATCCCTGGGAAGGAGCCCTGGAGGGGAGTCCCACCACAGCAGAGTTCACTCCATTGCCTCTGGAGCTTGGGACCTCTTTGTTTTCTCACTTGTTTTATTCCTTTGAAAGTAATGCCAAAAACAAAGCACAAAGACCTAACACAGAAAAACAAGAGGAAAGTCAGGATCAGAGACACTGTGTCCAGTGTGTGCCTTGTCCTAATACAGCAAAATAGGTAGTTCAGTCAAAGACAGTCAGAATAACTAGATTATTTTATATGATCTACTGGATTTTTGTTAGGTAACCAGTAAAGGAGGATTAGCCAGTAATCCTCCACCTCTTTCTCAGGGATTGTGAGCCATGAGTGTCTTACAGTCCCTCTAGTATCTCACTTGAGGGAGAGTCTATCACCATTTAAGAGTTAGACTAAGAGGATGTTGAGAATGAAATCTCTGCTTTTTCATTGTGTAGTGCTCCTCCATGTATTTTTCCAAAGGCTGGCTACCAAAGCTGTCATGAGCCTCCGACTCTCTAGGGCACCACTATGATGAGTGCATAGCATAAATGTCTGGATTGATGCAATGAAAAGTTAACAAACTGCTCAGGTAAAATCAATCCTGAAATCATGGCATGGTAAGTCATGGAAATGGGCAATTTAGCTTCTAATATACACTGTAACAAAAACAATACTTTTTCTTTACCTTGCCACCTACTGACTTTAGACTTAGACTGTAATTTCTATGCCATGGATCCATGTAATTTCTATGTCATGGATCCATTCTTTTTTTTTTTGTTTTTATAAAGCCTAGGACAGGGATGTCCAAATTGTAATGTGCTCTCCTAGTTAGGCACTATTGCTACCACAAGATTGATAACAGTTATATAGTCAGTCTTTCCAAGAAGGAGGATAATACCAGTTAGCAAGCTGCATGAAGAGAATAATGAAGTTGCACCTGCTGTTCCTAGATTGTGTAAAATGTTTAAATGGTCATTATTTTCTTATTTGATATATATGTAATGTTATACATGTAATGTTACACATGCAATAATTTTCCAGATCATTCCAAAATCAGTGAGAGCCAACATTAATTTCACTTGTGATCATAGTGCTAGCAGCAGTGCTCCTTAATCATTTGAATATGCAATTAAGAAAATGGCATGCAATTACAAACTGGTAATGCGTGGGATAAAACACATCTTCACCCTGAAGGGACTGAGTTAGGCTTTCTTAAAGCAACATCTTTCAAGGCTGCCCAGGATTTTCTTTTTCCATTTCTCTCATTCTTCCTGCTAATATAACTGCGCACCAAGCCATACAGGCAGCATAAACCTTTTCAAATATCTGGTGTGTTCTTCCTGCACAGCAGAGAAAAAGAAATTGGAAAAAGTCAGATTGTGATGCCAGTCCTTTGCCTTCCAGGGAACCCTGCCCAGGCTTTGGCTCCGCAGTTAAATCTCTTAGAAAGGCAGGGGTAGAGCAAAGGTTTAGAGTTCATGTTTGGGTCTCACTCAACTCCTCTGTTATGCTTCCATTAATACTCCAATTTGTACAAAAATTTAAAAAAATCCCTGAAGTCTCTGCCAACCAATAATAATGAATGTCACTATTTTGATACATGAAGCAGCTGGTATCTCCTACTAATATTTCAATTAGCAATATGAATGGTAGTTATAAATATTTCTGTGCACTTTGGAAATCTACAGTTGGAAGGCTTGGCTGGAGAAGAATTAGAATTGCTGGCATTTTATGACATAGTCTGAATACCTCTTGATGCAGCAGGTGGACAGGATGCTATATAGGTACTATTCAGGCATGTGTTCATATTGCAAACAAGATCCCAGCATGGGCTGCAGATAAGATTTGGTATTGATTCCCGTTTTAGTCTGTCTTTTGGTTGCTTATAGCTTTACAAAGCTGCAAGTGCTGTGTCTATGAATTTCTATTTGGAGAATAAATTTGTTTTTGGAGAACTCAGCCAAAAACTGTTTGAGGAAGTGCCAGTGCTCTCACACAAGTTAATGCATTTGAGGGCCTGAAAACTTCCATTGCTCCAAGCAGGAGCATGAGGGAGACAGAAAGCTCTGTTCATGTGTGTCAAACTTGTGCCCAAATTAAAATTTGAAAATTCACTTGGTGTAGGATCAGTTGAGGTTGATTCAAATTTAGTTTCTAATTTCCCAATATGCAAACTCTGCCATGTGTGAGTATACTGGGAGCCTGCAGGTAGCAGAAAACTGAGATGAAGGGAAGAGGTAAAGGAACAAAAATGGAATTGAATAGGAAAGGGATCTTATGAGGTATGAACCCGATGCTAAATGGATCCAGAGTCAGCAGCTGTGTGGAAAACTGAAGTCCAGGGTGGGAACCAGCCTGGGAGAGAGCCTGAAACCAAAGACTGAGATTGTTTGGAGGAAGAGACCTAAGTGGTCACACTACCTGGGAAGCCTTACCTTGTCTTTGCCATCACCCATGTCATGAGTTAAATATACAGCATGAGGGTCTTTGGCTGCCCCAGGAAAGCAATGGCTTCTTACTGACATAGATTTCTTGTTTGGATTTTCTTTTTTCTTTTAGCTAGAGAGCAGTGTAGCTATTTCATTTTATCTTAAATATAGAACTGCAAGAAGAGATCGCTCTTGCTGTTGCCTTGCTCTTCCCAGCAATCCCCATCTCTGTTGGGGAATGCTGCTCCCTGTTCCTGTGCTTCCTTTCCCCTCTGCTACATTTGCAGTCTGGCCATGTAAAGGAGCATGTGGCTTTTTATATCCTGAAAACTAATGCAGAGGTGTTAGAAATACTGTCATAATTGTTTGAAGAAAACTGCTAGCCTTTCCAGAAGGAGAGGGAAACAGCAGGAGGGTTCTTTTAATGTAAGTTTAATTATAATGGCCAAGTAGCTCAGCACCATCAGACCATAAGTTACAGCTTCTTGTTTATGATACACCTGCCAGGAGGAATTTCAGATTCTTTAAGATATGTGTCTAATAACTGGTGTCAGTCCCTAAAGGCACAGACCTTCTGCTCCATATCCATCTCCACTTTAACTTGATCATTTTTTACTGAACTATGAAAACACCTAGCAAAAAACCCCTCTAAAATTAATAACTTATATAAAGAAGTAAGATTAATGAAATTCTTTATAAAACAGTTTAACCAGTGACAAGGCTAAATGCTGCAGTTCACAAGTTCTGAACTTGGAAATTCACAAAATAAATCATTTCTGTTTACTCATGCTGAGTTTATGCTACTCAGACAGTAACAGTAACCTTCAATGGACGTGCAAAGATCCAAGGGAAGAAGAATAAAGCCAACAGATGGTACTGTATGTAATTCTTCAGCAGTGTTCACTAACTTTTTTTTCCTTTTGTCATTAAATTATCTAATTTTGCATGACCATTTGTGAATGCATCAACAGTACTCACTTTAGTATGTGACACAACATTTTTTCATGCCCATGAGAAGCATGTCTAAAATTCTCTAGGCTTGTTTTAGCACAGCTATAATAGCTTGAATGGAGTCTCAAAATATTTTGTATCTGGATGTTGGGTTATTTTTTTTTCCCCACTGTGTTTTATCACTGACTATCAAGACTATTGCAGAAACACCTCCCAGGCATGTTATTGTAGAATGTCTGGTGGGTGTGCAATAGACTTCAGCTGTGACTGTTGTTGCAGAAGTGCTGGGCAGCAGTTTTGGACTGTATTACTGACTGTGTGCCAGCCTTCAAATCTGGTGCTAAACTTAGATGCTTGTTGAGAGTGGTATTACTCGCTTGACTATCACTTGCAGGATTAGGCATTACTTACACAAAGTTACACAAATGGTACAGTTGTGGAAAAGCTGAGAGTAAGTGCTCTGGAACCCCACTGAGATCCTATGGTGGGCTTTGCTTGATTTTAACACTACTTTACATCACAAGGAACATCATCTACAAGATATCAGTGGTAAATCACAGCCAGAAACAGGATCAGGCAAAACTATCTAAAACAAACGACAGTTTTGCAGTATTTTAATTACAGTTCTCAGGATAAAAAAAAGAAAAAAAAGGTTGGAAGAGGATGATTCCTCCCACAGACCTTTTCTGACAACTCTATGTCTCTTGGAGACTATAGTACACAAAAAGAACCTGGGTAGAGTTGTAAACTGTTGCTTTTACCCACTTTTCTCTTCACCAGAACTTGCTAGGTTCTCCAGTTCCATTTCCTCAGGTTCAAAATGGAAGCGTTGTCTTCAAATATAGACATAAAATTCAACCTATGGACAAGAAGTTTCCTTCTTCAGAGGTCACTGGTGGAGCTATAAAGTCTCCTGAACTGTAAGAAAATATTTGCAAAACTTCAAGACTTTCTCTCCAATTTTGTTTTACCAAACTACTCTGATGTCCACATCCACATGTGCCTCTTGAAATCTGCTTTTCCTTGTCCAGATAGCATCCCTGGTACATCCTTGGACACCTCTTCCACTTGGAATAAAATACTCTGGGGTTTCATTCTGTTGCCACTATTTAGACACTGAAATAAGAGATTTTTTTTTTAATCAAAGTGAGATATTCTTGGGACAATGTATTTAAACTCAAATTAAACCACTAAATTAATTTTTGGACACCTATATAGGATATGTAATTTCCAGGACATCAGAGGTAAAATGAAGCAGGTTTGATCCTTCCTGGATATAAAGCCACTACTTTATTTAGATGTCTAAAAACTTTAAAAGGATCCTAACATCAGATGCGTCCAGTTGGTAGTGCTGGTGTCACATTTTCTCCCAAAGTTAAGGAGATGTGGAGTCTGAAATGGGGATACTCAGAGGATGGGAAAGAGAAATGCACGTTTTTCTGTCATTCTGGTGATGCTGTCATTGTCTTTCCCTGCCTGTTGATATCATGACTATATCACAAACACATTTTGTTATCTGTTCTCCAGGAAAAGGAACTCCTAGTATCAGCAGGGAGCCCTGTGGCCACAAGGGCATAACTCAGCTGCCACTGGCCCTGTGGGAGCAGAATAAGAACCCTGAGGAAACCTGCAGCCTTTTTGCATAAGTCAGCAGATCTACAGCTGCAAATCTGAAGAGCACTTTGTTACCTTCCAAGACCAAACAGTATTTAGGAATACTAAACCTAAATACTAAACTTACCAATGCAAACGGCCATTTGAGAGAAGAAACAGATGCTCATTTGCTAAATGTCACCAAAATCCCCAAAGTTCTTCTCTGATGTAGTTTAGTAATCAAAATCTAAGCTTCCCCTTCCTAAAAGCAGGCTGCCATTTCACAGGGCCAGTGCTGAGTGCTTGCTGAGCAAGAGGAGGCTATTGCAGCACCCCAGCGCCAGCAGCAATGCCTGGCAGGTGGCCAGGGGCCAGCCAGCCCTCCCAGGGTGAGGCAGCAACCAGGACAAGGGGGAAGGGACCCTGGGAAGAAGCAGCCTTTGACAGCCTTGGCCCCAGCTGCCTCTTTGGGACCCGCTGACCCACCTGGTGCAGAGTCACCAGAGATGCTCGGAGCTGATCTGAGCAGCCAGTGGGGACCATGCAGATATATTCCTCTGATTAGTACTGCTGCACTCATTCTGTGCCAGAGTTGAAAGGTGAAAAAATAGCTGCTGGGAAGAGAGCGAGAAGTGACAAGTGCAGAGAAAGCAGTGATTGCAGGTGATGAGGAGCATCAACAGGAGCAGAAATCAGAGCAAAGCCTGTGCAGTTGGAGGGGATGAAGCATTACAGTGGAGACACGGAGGAGAAAAGGAAAGGAGCAGTCTGAGTGCCTGTGTGTCTCTCATGGTGAACAACAGAGATTATTAACAAGGCCTTTCAGTTATTACAGCGGCAGAAGTGTAAGGAGCAAGAACAAAACACCTGTCATTTTATGCAGGTAATAAGTTAACCTGGACAGCTGACACTGCTGTGCAGCCTTCAAGGCTGCAGAGGGTATGAAAATATCAGAGGTGGCAGTGCCAAGAGTCCACAGGGAACACTGGAAATACTCAGTTGTGCCGTCACTCTCAGTACCTTACTCACTTGGAAAATGGTAATGAGAAGACATTTACTTAAAGGCTGATATTTAAAATAGCAACCAACAGTTTTACAACATTGACTTGTACCAGTTAATAACTGTGTTAGAAAAATAGAGGTATTTTTAACAGCCGGCTCCTCAATCTGAAAGCCTTGACATGTGAACAACCTACTTCCAGAACGACAAGTTACAGAAGGTGATGGCTAAATTCAATATTGTACTACTGTGGCTTTAGATCAGCTTAAAATAAATTTAATTAAATCAAGCAAAACCTCTATTTCTTCCAATATATCCAGAGGTCCTATAAACTTAATAGGAACTGTTTTGAAACCATATGAACCTTCTTTAAATACAATTAAGAAATGCCTGTGGGTCAGCCAGGTTTTGTGTCTGCCAGCGGCAGAAGCGCATAAAAGAACCTAGGAGACGCTCGTGACCAGAGTTAGGTAAATGGGAATGCTTTCTCTTATTAAGAAAGGTGTCTGTCTGTGAGCTTATTCAGGCTAGGAAGATGGCCCTCAGTACCCTAAAAATGAGGTGGCTTAGTACTGGTGCACAGATCTGCACTTGTCTGATGCTTCCTTTGTATACTGATAGCTTTTAGCTGATAGCCACAGTAAAAATAGAGAGATCTTTTGGATAGGAAAAAAGCAGTAACCAAGAGCTGGAAAAAATAATATTTTTTTAATTATTATTTTATTTTGTTGTCTTTTTCACACCTAGGATTTTCTGTGACTATTTAAGACTGTGAGCAAAACCAACCTCTCCTTATTAAAAATGTGTGTTTCTGACGGGATACACATATCCAATATAACCTTCACTAGGATGCTTCTAATTAACTAGTCTGCTTCACAATAAAGTATCTAGCTGTCACCAAAATCAACACTGTTCAGTTATTAATAGATTAAGGAAAGAATGTTAATTCTTCAAGCTCCTTTTCATTTGGTCTCATTACTTTGCAAGCCAGATGGTTGCAGGGCCAGGCCTGTCAGCAGGCACTGGCAGGAAGAGCACACTTGCCGACTGGCAAGATGCAACACACACAGCATCTGGAAACCTGCACCCAGGGGCAGCTGCTTGCAGTTCCTGGGAATTATTCTGCAGGGAGCAGAAGAAATCATGAAATTATCTAATCTGTTATTATTTTTCTCACCTCTCCCTCTGTGGTACCCAGTGCCATCTCCAACACAGCGGTGGAGTGTGCCTCCAGCTGTGAAGGAGGAAGCTCTCTGTTCATTTTAGGTAGCCAGCTAATTGCCTTTTTCCTTATGGTCATGGGCTGTATGATCTCTTAACTGGCTGAGGTGATGCCAAGTTGGAAGAGATGTTGCTATCTACATCCAATTTGCTAAGACTTTCTCCTGCAGTACAAGTCCTAGGACTATGAGAAAAGCTCTTTGTCTTGCTGATCAGCCAAAATGTGTGGGGCATTCCCAGGCTCACATGGCAGCCAAACACAGAAAGAGAAGTTCACCCCCACTTACAGCCCAGGCAAAAAGACTGAATTATAAAGAAGTGGGGTTTTTTCCCCTCTTGGAAATTTATTAAAGAATTAGAGACTTTGGAAGATAATCACCATTAGCACTTGGGGGAAAAAAGTCTGATCTGTTTTTCATAAAAACTCTCCGAGACAGAATTTCAATTTGACCTGAAAATAAAGTTTGAAAAAGCTTTTCTCAGGTTCCCTTTTGTCTCCTTGAAACAATACAGAGAAGGGAGCTCAGAGCAATTCAAGGCTGGGTCAGGTTATCTTTCCATAATGAGGCAGGACCAAAGATACCAAAGCCATTCTGGAACAATGTTCTTGAAACTTTCCATTGGGAATTCTGCCATCTCTCTGAGTAGCCTCTAACAGTACTTTTCTATTGTTAGAATTAGCAAGGTTCTCCTAAAGTCAAACTTAATGTCCTTTGCTGCAAATTAAGCCAATGTCATCTTCTCTTAGCTTTCCCCATGCTAAACAATTGATTACTTACTCTTTTAGCATCCATATTCTGTCAGATTTTTAATGTTTCCCTACCATAAACATCATTTTCTGTGTATTAAATTGGTGTCTTATAACAAGCTTAAATTTTCTAAGTTTCTTTCCATTCTTGTTCCTCTGTCTGTCCTCAGTGATGGTTTGTGCTCTCCCCAAATGACCATGGTATCCATGACTGATTTTTCCATCTTGTTCACAGCTGAAAAGCAAAACTAATTTAAAGTACACTGAAATGTTTGTCTTCAAAGAAAAAATAAAAAATTATGAACGTTTTCCACGAAAAGTAATTTTCCACTCTTTCATATGAAATGGCCTAAATTAAAACATTTTACTATCCCAGAAACAATATATATCTCATCAACTCCTTAGGCATAAATGTAGAAATGGCAATGTTTTTGTAAAACATTTAAGTGTAAAGTCTCTGAATGGGAACAGGGCACAAATATACTTCAGAGAGGTGGAGAGACCTGTGAAGAAAATGTATCTGTTCTGGTCCACTTTTTTTGCTGTGGGGAGGCCAAGCTGCAATTTCCTTGTCCTTTTTGGGTGAGATGAGCAGGCTGACACAGGCAGGACCTCTCCAGCCTCATCCCACTGCAGCCTGCAGCCCATAAAGGGAACAGCCACAGTGGCTGCTGCAGGTTGGTGAACTGGTAATGGTAAAATTAATGGCAGACAGAGATTAAAAACTATCTGATGGCTCTAATTATAGAGATGGGTTATGGAGTTTAAATATAAAAGGCTTTCATACAAACTCCTGTGTATCATAGTCATATGTAATTAGATATTGTAGAAGACCTAGATGAATAGTAATGAAAGCCATTTTAGAAGGGCCAGCTAAAATTACCAAGAAAATGAATTGACAGAGGAAGAATAGAGGCATTGATAGGGAATTCACCAGGAAAAAAAAAAGTCTTCTCTTTTAACTAAATAATACTGAGGGAGGGGAAGCAAGGAGCAAAATCCAAATGGTAACCTGCCAAGATAAAGATAGTAAGTCCTGTAGATTTTAGGAAACAAAATGATCTCCAGCTGGTACCACACATAGTGAAAAATAACTGTTTATGCCACTATGTACAACAAGGAGTTGTTCCTACAACTTTATTTTGGCCTTCACTAAGCTGTGTTTTCTCATCAAAGCAGAAGATATCAAGACCTCAACTGTTACATTTGCTAAATTTATTTCACTTACATACTTCCACGGCAAAGAGTCTGTATCTAGAGAAAGGATGAATGAGCAAATACAAGGAAGACCAGACCTTCCTAGATTTCCCAGTTTTGCCATGGGGTCATAGGTCTGGAAGGTTCCCTGGGGCTCATATAGTCTGTTTATAATTCTCAAAGCAAAATCAATGATAACCACAACTCTCCTGAGAAAAGCTATTTAAATCTATTTAATCTGTTTTTAAAGAACTCCAATAGTGGATGTGTTGCAGATTTCCTTGCCAATCAATTCTTACCCATTTTTTAGTACATATATATGAAAGATATATTTTAACATGTTTTAAAACTGTCGGAGCAATTCAAGCGCATTATTTCTTTTCCTGTTTATTCCTGCATAGATTTCTCCCATCTTCACTACAGTTGTGCAAAGGACTTTTATCGTTAATTCTCTCATTGTCTGGTTTAGACAATCTTTGTTCATTTGTTCTTGCCTCATACATCACTTTTACTGGAGCTTGATCAAGCTTGACACTCAGCTTGTGATCCATGTCTAACATTAGCTTGATCCTGTTGTTCTCAGGGATGCATTTATCTGAAGTGCAAGGCATTATGGTGAGGCTGGTTCAGTCCAAAAACCTGAGGTATGTCCATGGTAAACCAAATCCCTTCTCTGCAGAAATTTACTTCTCCTCTAAATGCCTCATTTCCTTAAAAATTCAGAACATTATTTGCCTTTGTTTCTACATGGTAAGCTAAGAAGAAAACCATTAATAAACACAAAATTTACCACTGTGGTATTTTTTCTTGTTTGAGGGAAAAGGGGAATTCAGAGGCAGACCTGAGTCAGGGCACTGCATTAGCCTTGCTTTCCCCCTCTTCCATGGGGTTTGCAGCTAATTAGTGTCACCTCCCGAACCAACATCATGCAGTGCAATATCTCAAGTTCAGCACCCCCAGTTTAGAGGTATCGATAGTGAAAACCTTCTGTATTTAGGATTTGCAATTTCAAAAGGGATTATTTTAACTGAGGGAACTAGCTAAAGATGACAGACTCTGTATCTCAGAGGCAGAAATGTTCAAAACATATATAGCAGCCTAGAGGGAAAAACTTTGGAAAGATCAGCTGCAGACCTGAAGGGAAGTAGTAGGGCTAAGAAATAAGGCTATAGGCAAAGGAAGAAAGTAATGATCAATACAGAAAACTAAAGTGTTGCAAAGTATTGAAATAGAACAAGACTCCCCAGAAAATGAGTGTTGTGTTAAAGGTATAGAAATTTAGCAGAAAATAAACCACCTTTGGTTGCAGCTGGTCCTCAAAGATCAGAGGTGGGACTGGGTTTAACTTCTGATGGTAGTTAAGTCAGCACACTATGTCTAGTTAAGTTCAAT
This sequence comes from Calcarius lapponicus, assembly GCA_039654755.1. NCBI lineage: Eukaryota > Metazoa > Chordata > Aves > Passeriformes > Fringillidae > Calcarius > Calcarius lapponicus. The sequence goes on from CM077464.1 coordinate 21,725,427, forward strand.
AAGAGCTTTCACAAGTGCAGGTTCACAAAAAATGCAGTTTACCAATTCAGGTCTGGTTGTGGTCAATAAGGACTTGCACAACCTGGGTTCATGAACAGTACAGCTCATTGAAGCAACAGGAAAGAAAGTTCAGGATTGCTGGTGACAAATGCACCAGTGACAGAGTGTTAATGTCACTACAGAAACGATGGCAACTGACATCTGTCAATGCTGTATATGTGTGTACACACACACACACACAGACACAGAGACACAGAGACACAGACACACACACAGACACACAGACACACACACACACACACACACACGCACAAGTATGAAATGAATATTCCCAGCTCTGGTTCAACAAAGTTGGAAGTGCAAAGCTCACCTAAAGGCATCCTTGCAGGAGAGGAGCAGAGACACTGTCCAACAACGGATCCTGACTCGGCAGAGGTGTTTTCCCCCTGTGACCCTTTGTGCTCTGAAGCCACCCTTTTATACTACACATTTTCCCAAAGGGATGGAGCAATGGTGGGCTACAGGCAGCAGTGAAGGCTGTCTGACCTTGGCCAGAGAGTCTTTGCACACAGACTTATCCCTTAATGGGCAAATTTTACATCAAGGCTCATTTTTCAGGGTGAAGGGGGAGTACAGGTCTGTGGGTGCTCTTCTGTGCTTCTTCTTGGCTGTGAGACCCTCACCTCACTCCAGCCATCCCTCTGTTCCCTCTGTTGTTGAGCCTGGCTTGAGCCAGGGAATCAAGAGCCCAGCTCATGCTTTCCCCAGCTGGTATCATCAATTCTTCAATGACTTAAAGCAACACTGTACTGTTCTGACCATCTCCCACACTGAGTCAGAACTCTCAAAGAAAATAGGGGGAAAAGTAAAAAAAATAAGGATTCATATAACCAAAAAAAAAAAAAAAAAAAAAGGATTTGTATAACAAAAAAAATTAGCTGCTATGCATTCAGAGTGGAGAAAATTATTAAAGACAGACTGGGTATGGCCTAAAGATTGATGAATATAAGTCCTCCATTTTCTATAATGATATACTAGAAGTGTTTCTAACATTTAAAAGAAAGAAATTGTAGAAGAGGGCTTTTTGGAGGTTCATAAAATCAAAGGTTATATTAAAGGACTGCAGATCAGCAAATATGGTATCTGTTTTTAAAAGGAGGACAGAAGAAATGTAATCCCAGCAACGATGCTATGGTTTGTGGTCATCCCAGAACATGATGTCTGGGGGTTTTGAGAATAAGTGTGAAAATGGTGTTGTCAAAGACTCAGAGGTAAACAGATGAGGATTCATCAGGCCAGGAAAGAAGAGTTAGGAGGTTCTGCGTCTCCCCTCCCTGCAGCCCTGGTTGGTGTTATATCAGTGGTGCAGTTGCTGGAAGGGTGGTGGGCAGTGGTGGAAAGGCTCTCATGCAGCTGTGAAACGGCACCAGTCAGAGCACTGCTGTTTCCAGTCCTCTAGGAAGAAGATAGGATGAAATTCAGCATAAGATTCCAATGTTTTTTCAGATATCCTAGAAGAAGATACCATCAGAATAACTGTGGCTTCCCCTGACAATTTGTTTTTCCACGCAGCAGAATTTAGCTCTAAATGTAAAGAAAACTTTTTACAAAACCCAGACAGTCATGAAGACTAGATTACCTATGTAAGATCACTAAAGTTTACATATTCTGACTCTGCCCAGGCTGATAACTACTCTATGTTATCCTTCAGTTCTGCCAGGAGCATTTGACCAGAATGTTCTCAGAAAAGGAGTATCTCTCCAACTTTTTGTGGAGAAAATCAAAGCAGGTTCCAAAACTTTAGAAACTCGGTATTAAGTCCTTGGAAGTTCCTTGTCCTTTCCTGTTGGTTTCACATGTTTATGAGCAGCTGCTGCAGTGTGAGCCTTGGTGGACTGGGAGCATTGGAAAGCTGCGGGGCATCACTGAAAATAGGTTTAGGCAGCTCTGTAGAGAACCCTGGAGCTGGAGAGTGAGGGCTGATTGCTTTACTGGCATAGCCTCCCTAAATAAACAGGTTTTTTGCTTTCCATCTCCTGGTCCTCAATTTGCTCCCGGGAGTCCCCCAGGATGCTCAGTGGTGACAGACAGGCACATCCACCCTGAACGTGCTGCCCCCAGGGCACTGGCACAGCCCCGAGTCCTTGGGCAAACCCAGCTCTGCTGCTCACAGTTGTTTTCCTCTCCTGCAAAGGTTTACTGTGAATCTTAATAACTTGCCTGAGACAGAGAAGGATTCTCAGTCTTTCTTCCCCAAGTTAATGTCAGCATGCCTGTTAATATAGGATAAGCTCAGCTACAAATCAAGTGTTTTTTCCAAGCTAAAGCAAACCAAAAGATTTCAAAAGCATTTCATGCAGGTTTATAGGAGAAAATCCTTTCTGTACTTGCCTCTCAGTGTTTAAATCCTTCAACCATTCCCTAACCCATCTTCTTATTTTATGATCTGAAACAAAAGGCACTAGAGCAGCTCTTTCCTCATCTCTCATTTCACCTCCCTTTTCTTCAACCCATAGCAAAACAACAAGGATAGTGCAAAAAAAAAGTATTTTTCATTAATTTTGTAATTTTGCTTTAAAAACATGACACACTTTCCTGAGAGCACAAGATATCTGTGACATGAATGGGTTAAGATGAGAGAAAGAAAGAAATCAGATGCTGACTTAGCATGAGGGAGAGACATGAAGTGTAACTGAAAGGAACCCATAGCTGACAAAAGCACGCTACTTGTTAACCACCAGATTTGATAATGATTTGTCTTTCTAGTAGTTGCAAAAATCAGGTCAGGTTCTGTGTTCCTTGATCTGCCTCAGTGACTCAGTCACCATCAGCTCCATACAGTACTGGTAGTGTCCTTATCAAGCTCTACTGACTTATTCTGAGATTTTAAGTTTTCTTGTGCTGTTTCAGGAGGCAGATATTTCAGATGGGTCCACAAAGCCAAAAATGAACTAAATCCCTAAAATATTCATTTTTAAAGGTTAAAACAGCATTCTAGTAGTAGATCACATTTTACACAGTTTTTTAGGATTGATCTAAAATGCTTGGGCATGGGTTGTTAGCCATAGTGACTGCATTGTGCTTCTACAAGAACTTCCTCATGGATCATTGCTTATTTGCTACTTAATGATTTCATCCATGATTACATACAAAACCATTGCTAAAAACACTGGCATTGACATAAATGCCTGTGGAATGGAAAATAGGAATGAAGCAGAACAGACAGATATTTTAATTAGTGAAAAAACATACAGAGCCTTGTGTGTGAAACAAAGCCAGCTGTTGAAGGAGACATGGGAACATGAGACTTCCCAGTAAGCCTGTATATTGCCATGCTGCCCAGGCTGTCTCATTCAAGGACCCTTCTGCACCCTCCAGTCTCTGTTTTCTGCAAGCCAGGGGGACAGCTCCAGAGGACCACCAATAGTACCAGTACTGCTGTGAAATTTTCATGCCTGTGCTTCTCTACAACACTTTTCTGAGCAACACTATTAATTTCTTGTTTACCATTTGGGTGGGTTTGAACGTGGTAGTTGAAGCTTTTCAACTTATAATTCAGGAAGGACTTGTTGAAGAGGCTGGTGTTGCCCTATAACTTACTCTCAAGGATATTTCATGGTAATATAAGCTGATGTATATGTACTGCTTTCAGAGGTGCTCCTGATGTGTGCCACAGAAGCACAGAGAACATTTTTTAGATGGCAAAGTGAGGCCACTTTTTCTTAGACCAGCAGTGTGCTAACCCTAAATAACCCTCATGAAGCCTTTTGTCTTTTCTTCTGACACCAGAATGCTGTTGTTTTTATCCACATTTTCTGCCAAATTGCGTTCAGGAAATATGAGTGTCTGTATCTTGCGACACCCTCTAGTTTCACACAAACTGAATCATACTGTACAGTTCAGCTGAGTAATAAAATATAATCTGATTGGCAGGAGGTATTAAAGAAGGCCACATCATTACAGATCCTCTTTTAACCCAGTTTAACAAGTTGCTCCTGAGAAGTTATTTATTCTGGCTGTCAACATCTTGTTGTTGAGATGACAGCGATCAAATCTCTGTTAGATCCTAATCTTGTTCTTCTTACTCCACCTTCAAGTATCTGAGTGCCTCATATAAGCAATATCACTTTTTGTCAGCAAAATGATTTGTTTGACTCTGATAATTTGCTGGAAGTTACAACAATGTATTTTTTTAATACCTACAACAATTATTAGTATAAAATGGGGATGGAATAAATAGCAGGCAATAGTGAATCAGGGAGTGTCGGAAGTCTGAATTGTTGCTGTGTTGTGCACTCTGATTCATATACAAAACAAGAATTTCACAATTACAGAAACTTAGCAATGCATTCCCAGGTGCACAGATGTCACAGCAGCAAATTATTAGTCAGAGACTGATGTTCTTCTAGTGTCCTGGGGACATCTCACTAGCTAGCCAGACCCATCTCTGCTACGAAGTTATAAAAGTTATTTTATTATGACTCTTATGATGCTAGGACTGGGAAGGAAAAGCTATATATTATCTGTCAGGCAGACTCCACCTCAACTTGAATAGTCCTCTGAGTTGGAAAATTCTAGCCCCTAAATGATGCAACCTATCCTGATTTTAAATTCTCCAGTTCCCCAGTCCTAAAAACTCCTGCAACTCTATCATGCCATGCATTATACTGAAAAGTGAAATGTTTTAAAGCTAGAATATTCCTGAAAGTAAAGTTTAGAATATTAATTGGAATATGGGAATATTTTTTAAAACATTGGAAGCTTAATATTTTAGGTTTATGACACTTTTAAAGTAAAACCACCTACTGAGTTCAAAATTATTCATTTAATATGTTACCTGTCTCTTGGGCCATTTGGGAACGCTAGAAGATCTCATTCCTTCAAAGGGATCTGAAAGTAAGTTCACTTTCAAATGTGGAAATATTAAAGGTAATACTCCTGATTTTCATCTGAAATCATTAAGGAATGTTCTTCTAGTGGGAAAGTTTTAAACTTGATGCACAGTATATTTGTGTCAGAATGGATCCAGCTGATGTTTTTGAAGGTCTTCACAAAAGTGTGAAATTATTGTACCTGATGGAAAGACAGCCTAACCAACCCTGCATCCACTTGACCAGGCAGGAGTGTTGATCTGCTGGAGGCCAGGAAGGCTCTGCAGAGGCATCTGGACAGGCTGGATCGAGGCCAAGGCCAGTTGCATGAAATTCAACACAACCAAGTGCTGGGTCCTGCTCTTGGGTCTCAACTAACCCAGGCAGCACTACAGGCTGGGGGAAATGTCTGGAAAGATGACAGGCAAAAAAGGACCTGGAGATGCTGGTCAACAGCAGCTGAACATGAGCCAGCACTGCCCACATGGTCAAGAAGGCCAATCCTGGCCTGTATGAGAACTGGTGTGGCCAGCGAAGTGATCATCCCCCTGTACTGGGCACTGGTGAGGCCACACCTCGAGTGCTGTGTCCAGTTCTGGGTCCCTCTCTGCAAGAAAGACACTGAGGGTCTGCAGTGAGTCCAGAGAAGGGCAATGGAATTGGTGAAGGGTCTGGAGCACAAATCCTGTGAGGAGCAGCTGAAGGAGTTGAGGGCGGTGTTTAGTCGGGGAAAATGAGTCTCAAGGGGAACCTTATGGCTCTCTACAAAAACCACCTACTACAGGCCTGAAAGGACCTTGTAGCCAGATGGGGGTCAGTCTCTTCTCATGGGTAACAAGAGACAGGACCAGAGGAAATGGCCTTAAGTTGCGCCAGGGGAGGTTCAGATTAAATATTATGGAAAATGTTTTCACAGAAGGGGCTGTCAAGCACTGGAACAGGCTTCCCAGAGGCACATTTGAGTTACCACCCTGGTAGGATTTAAAAGAAATGTAGATGTGGCACTGAGGGACATGGTTTAGTGAAAGGCCTGGCGGTGCTGGGTTAACAGGTGGAGTCAATGATTTTAAAGGTCTCTTCCAACCTAAACAATTCTGTGATTCTCTTCGTACTATGCTGACTCATTGCTTGTATTTTGGGATCTTATATTTTGGAGACTAGCATTTTTGTGCATAAAAGGAAGATATGTTATTTTCTGACTCCCTTTGCATGGGTTGGCTTATCTGCAGTGATTTTAATGAAGTATGTATTTCATATATATGTATGGAAAAAAAGCTGCATCGCACCTCGTCATCCCTCATCTCCTCCTCAATACAGCAGAGAGTCTTATGTTTTTAACATTATTTTTTTTCTTTCACATCAATGAATCAGTTTGGCTTCATATTTTGACTTAGTTATTTATGAAAGCAAATAATCTTGAAATTCCTACTAAAACATTGATTTCTACATTTAGTTTGCTGACTTTCTTTTCAATTTCACTGCATCTTTTACATAATTTAACAAAATAGTACTTCTACATTGGTTTGCACACAAAATAAGAGGAAATCCTTCCTTTTTCTCCCATAGGAATATTTTTGAAAAATATATTGATTTCTCTCATTGCTGGAACTATAGATGTAAGTGTTGTGGAGGTTTTCATGGCATGTATCTATTTCTGGCATTTCTGTGGGAATTTCTGCATTTCAGAGCAACACGTTTCTGCATATATGGGTGAAGGAGACATCAAGATAGAAAGCTGGTTGTAAAATGCTGTAGAAGGAAAAGAAAATTCTCTAAAAGCAAAACGACTTATAGAGGTTATTTCCCATGGATTTGTCTTACATAAGAATTCTGTAATGTCCAGTAATGCTCAAATCTAGATACACTACTTTGCAGAAGACTTCCCTGAAAGCAAGCTGGAATTAGGCACAATGGGAACTGCCCAGTTGCTCCTACTGGGGTGAGTCACTGTGCTCCAGAAATGCATGCCCCAGGGAGGAAACTGGAAATTCTGGACCTCTCAGTGAGATAATGGGCTGCTTTGAGACTGGTTTGAAATGGGTGTTCAACATTATCCCTCCACAGCAAAGTGTTTGACTGATTGTGACAGGAGCTCTCCAGATGGGAATTTCAGGCAGTGATGGAGATTCTCCCCAGGCAACAATTTGTATGCTCAAATGTGTTGATTAGTGTCCTGATTGGAATGTCCTGGAGATGCACAAGCTGCTTCTGCTGTAGAGCTCATATGTGTGCCTAGATAAGACACTTGTTGATAGTTGAAACTGTTACTGCAGCTACAGAAATGTTCACATAACCCATTTTTGATACGTTGTTAAGATATTTAAGGGTTGTTTCGTATGTTGTTAATTACATGCTGGAGGTTGTCCTGTAGGACCATGAGCCAACGAGGTTAGAGCTGAGCAGAGCAGCAGCTCTGAGAATCTCAACCCATCCAATGACACTGCTGCAAAGATTCCTCCAGCAGAGATTCCTGTCACCACCAGACAGCCACTGGCAGTCATGTTTGAGGGATCTGGTTCCCTATGCAAGTGTCTTGTACGCCAACAAACTTGCTGTTCGTGCCTATGCAAAAAGCTAGAAAGTCAAGATCTCTAACTGACCTTGTGAATTTTCCTTCTTTTTTCTTTACTGTCTTTTGACTTCAGCACATTGCAAAATACTCTGCTCTGCTAGGTTATATGGTAGTCATTCAAATACTTTTATGGTGAGCAGGGACTAGAGCTTTGAACCTGTCTTTCTTCCACCCTCTGGGTGAATGCTCTGGTGGATAAGTTCTTCTATAAGCTGAGTACTTTCTTTTTCTCTGATCATGCTTCCAAGCAAAAGTAATCCTTTGTAAGTTGTGACCTCAGAAAATTTATTTTAACTCCCAAATATGATTAGATGGAATTAGGTGCCAAGTGCTTAGGCAGAGCAAACCCCCTTTTTGGATTAAGCATCATAAATTCTAAGGTATGATTTATTGGTGGAGCATCTTTTATTTGGTCTTATACTTCTAATCTGAGTAATTTAAATTCCCTTCACTATAAATACAAAGACAGAATTCAAGGATATTACTTCCAATAAACTATCCTATTTCTTTCCATTAATTACAAAGGCATCCTTGTGTAGCTAGGTCAGATGCTAGTATTTGCTTTGCACATATTGAAAGTTAGGCAAAATTTACTCACAGGGTCCAAGGCTGGTTTAGGAAAAGCAAAGCAAGCAAGCAAAGGAAGATGCTCCTCCCTCCCCACTCAGCCCTGGTGAGACAGCTCTGCAGGGCTGTGTCTAGTCCTGAGCTCCCCAGGGCAAAAGAGACAGGGACACACTGCAGGGAGTCCAGAGAAGGGCCACAGAGATGTTGGAGAGGCTGAAGCATCTGACACACGAGGAGAGTCTGAGAGAGCTGGGGCCATGCAGCCTGGAGAGGACAAGGGTCTGGGGGGATGTTATCCAAGAGTATAAATTGCTGAAGAGAAGGAGCAAAGAAGTTAAGACTGAGCTACAGTCCTTCCAGCAGCCCTCAGTGACAGGACAAGAGGCAATAGGCACAAACAGAAATACAAGAAATTCTGCTTAAACATCAGAAAAAAAAATTAATTTTTATTCTGCAGGTGGTCAAGCACTAGAAGAGGCTGCTCAGGTTGATATGTCATCTTCATCATTAGAGATACTCAAAATCTGCCTACACACAGCCCTGATCTACCTGCTGTAATTGACCCTGCTCTGAGCAGGAGGTTGGACTAATCCATCTCCAGAGGTGCCTTCCCATAATTCTGTGTTTCCGTGGAAATTATACCAATTCATTCCACCTATGTTTAGTCTAGTAAACTTTCTTATATCATAGTTTGTTTCTTTTTAAAGTTTTACCTTAATCTTAAGAAATGGGCCACATCTCTAGCATAACATTTCAATAAACTTTTCAAAGATTTTGTGATAGTCTTAAACTGACCTTCCCATAAAAATACTCATAAATAATGAATCTGAGAAAATTGCCTAATATTTAGGAAATTTACCACATGTCACAAAAAAAAAAATATATGTAAAAGAACCTTGGACTTTTGTTTGCAAATATAAATGTATCTAAATATGAGGATCTTGTATCTGAATTTAAAAGTTAATCTTTTATGATCTTTGTACAGGGCTTTATCTTGAAACCCTTGCTCAGGTAACAGAAATTGTCTCTAACTAAAGATCAAGAGGAAAGCACTTTGAAGATATATTGCTACATTATGTAAATTTGAAAAATTTACTGTGCATTTGGAGCATGAATTTCATCCTGTTACCTAATTCTTGCCTACAACTATACCATGAACATACTGAAAAAAAAAGTAAAGATTATCTTTTGATCTCCAACTCTGTCTAATTAGGACAGAAACTTGTTTTCAATAATAAAAACATTCCATAGGAGAAATCTGAAGTTTGTTTTATTTTCATATGTGAAATTGAACCACTAGAATACTCCTGCACGAAAGTTAAAATCATAGAAGCATAGAATGATTTGGGCTAGGAAGGACCATCTAGTTCCAGCACCCTGTTGTGGGTAGGGACAACTTTCACTAGACCACATTACTCAAATCCCCATCCAGCCTGGCCTACAACTCTTCCAGGGATGGGATAACCATTCACTAGACAACCTCTTTCCAGTGTCTCACCACCCTCACAGTAAAGACTTTCTTCCTAATCATGGGGTGATTGAAGACCCCCATGGGGGCCAAGACTTCTGAATGCAAGGCTGCTCCAATCTGTCTCATCTGCTCAGTCCCATCTGCTTGGTCTTCCTGGTCAGGTGGACTGTAGGAGACTCCCACTATAATCTCACCAGTCCCTGCCCTCCCTTTAATCCTGGCCCACTTCCCTTCATCCCCAGGCAGAGCTCCATGCACTCCAGCTGCTCACTGACACAGAGGGTGACACCCCCTCCTTTCTCCCTGCCTGTCCTTCCTAAAGAGCCTGTATCCATCTATTCCAACACTGTGGTCACAGGAGCCATCACACCACATCTGCACAATGCCAGTAAGACCATGAAGGCATGTGCATGGCTCTAACTCCTCTTGGCTATGGTGTGTGCATTTGCACAGAGGCATTTAAGCTGCCCCTGCCCACGTACCCTCCCCTTCCCCCTCCCTACTTCCTCCGATGAAGCTGACTGGAGTGGCTGCAATTCCTTGTGCTGCTTTTCAGGGGCTCTCCTGCTGATGTGTGATCCCTCTGCAGGCTCTGGGCATCTCTTGAGGGCACTGCCACCCACAATCATGGGAGTGGGATGGATGAGGTTCCCTAGTGTAAAGCCCATGGCTGAAGATGCTCTTCCCCTTCTCTGACAGACGGTCCCCAGCAGGCCCCCAGCTGACCAGGTTTCTCAAGGACAGTCCCATGGTCTGAAGTAGTCAAGCCCTGTGGAATCAATCCTGTAACCACTTGTTGATTTGCCACATGTAACTGGCTCTTTCAGACCTCTTTTCTTTGAACAGGAGGTGAAAAGTTATCTGTTCTCCAGGGTCCCTTACCACTCCTGCCAGTGCTTTGCAATCCTTGATACTTCAGGCTGCTCCTGGCTGTACCACTGGTGCCCACCCCTGATACAAACACCTGGTAAGCATCACACCTCTCTGGAGCATGCATCAGGTCAGCAAATTGGGGCTCCATAACCCTCCTACTACCATTCTGTACCTCTTTAGAGTTGCTCTGGTTCTAATACAGGGAGCAGATTGGGCTGCTTTACTCAGCTCCAGCATCTCTCTGATGTGTGATAAATTAAAATTAGATTTTCTATGTCAAAAGGCTCTCAGAACAGCATCTTTGTTATATTACACTAAACAGAAGATGAAAAAGCAATATTCCTAGTACTAGAAAAATAGGGCTTAGAACTTCTGTCTTTGAACCACAGCGCAGTATTTGGCTGAAATTCCAGTGAACCAAATAATGCATCAATAATGTTTGCAATACTTCCTTAGGTTACATATGCAAAACAAACAAGAGGTTTACTTAACGTTGGCATAACTATTCCCCCTATTAGTTTTGATCAATTGCTCTGTGGTCATGTTCATTAGACAGCCTAATCTGAACTGCAATTAGATTTTATCCTTTTAAAAGACAAAGCAGAATCCCAAGTCATTAATTAAAGGGTCTGACTACAGTTGGTTACAAGATGGATGTTGCATACCCTTTAGTGATGACTCAACTCAGCAAAACAGAGCACTTTAGTTTTAAGTGGCAAATACACCAGCACTAATTGAATGCAAGCTTTTGCTCTAGTACAGCTGGAGAAAAGGAAATAATTTCATGTGCAGATTCTTGAAGACATGAAATGCTAATGAGAACCATGTGAATAAGCTAGATTTACATAGGGCAAACTGCAAGTCTGAGGAAGACATTAGAAATAGGGGAGAGCGATTAATATACAATCCTGCACCACTTACAGGTCGTTTTATTTCCCCCAGAAACTGAAAAACATTTATTATTTAGTTTTCAGACCCTCTGTATCTAATGCTGCAGTATCCCAGTGGCAAAAACCAATTTATGGTACCTAAGAAATAAAAAAGCTCATTGCTTTCTAACTGATTGCACTCCATGGGCGTTCCCCAGTCCTGGCTTTGGGGTAGGCTGCTCCCTCATGCAATCCAAAGTGAAGGATATTTTTCTTCCAGATATAAATAAGTCCATATTCTTGGTCTCTCTCCTCATAAAACCAGAAAAAGCCTCACAGGAGTTGCTGATCTTTGAGATCTGAAGTTATCTGGCCACACAATAAGCTGCACTCAGCCACTCACCATGTAACACCAAATGCTCCAGGTTTATGTCTCTGCTTCTCCAAAGACTTCATGTATAACCACGAATAAATCAGAGGCATTTAAACCAATTTTGAAGGCAGGTAAAGCATGGTATTTTTAATGTATGAAACTCAGGCTTTTGTGGATAAAATGGCCATATTTCTCAAATGGTCATATTTCCCAGGGGTTCTGCAAGGCTCTAAGTACCTGTGGTAACTGAGGAGAAGCACAAAATGTGAGGTTGGAGATAAAAGTGAAATTTGGATCCAGTAACTTAAGTTTCAAAGGAATTTTTAAGGGATTTTTTTAATTGAGGGGAAGAAAAAGTGGATTTTTTTTTTAAATGCAGGATTCACTGAGCTATCATCTGGTGTCTATTTGAATGAACCCTTTCCATGAGTTTGGAATAACAAGACTATTACCTGGAAGCTTTAAAAGAAGAAGGAAAAGCTGATTACTGCTAGTGATGGAAAAAAAATATAATGCAGAGCTTGGCAGTAAGGGCCTGCAGCTCTACCAGTCATCTCAGCATGTAGCCAGAGTTGCTAACTCAGCTAGAAGGGAGCCAAAGCACACAGAGAGGTGCTTTTTTTGTTTTAATTAGTTTATTGTCTATTATTAATAGAAAACCCACAGAAAATAAAAATACAAATTGTAGACAAACACAAAAGCCTATTTTTAGTCTGTGAGATATGGGAAGAAGGTACATTGCAGCCACAGGAGGTTATCTTCCATTTCTCTGAAGTTTTCATCTTAAGTTTACCTCCACAGCTGTCTGCTGCATGTTACTAGCCAGAACTGCTCTCAGATAATACCAAGTGCCCTTGCACTAGGCTGAGGGGATTGCAAAGACAAACCCTGCAGTGAGCTTGAAGAAGGTTGTTTAGCATACACAGCCTCTAGGATGAGACTGAAAATAAAGAAAGAGCTGGGGTCTCCCACGATAGCCAAAAAGAGCAAAAAACCGGGAAAACATTGGAACACCATCAAGAAAAGCAACAAAACCAAACACAAAATTGAAAGAGGAATTAGGCTTTACCTAAGAGCAGCATTACTAGCACAGGGAGTCAGAATTTAATAAATAATTTTTTTTTCTGCTTTTAATGACTTTCATGTAGGTATTCATAGACCTTGGGAAAAAACCCTACATATCAAAACCACTGGTTTGACTCTTTCTGATAGTGAGCAAAATGCTGAGCTGAAAGCACTGAGATAAACCATCATGTTCATCAAGTTGTCTTCAGCAGACAACTGGCAGAGTAAATTATGCCCCAACTTGTATGTGATACATCATTCAATATTAGAGACACTTTGAGTAAATTCATCCATGGATAAGAAGAAAAAGGGGAAAATGCTATTTTTCTTGGCTGTGGGGAATTTGCTACAGAATAAGTAGTTGATTTAATGATCAAGAGCTTTCTTGCTGAAAAATGTTTAAAGCAAAATATGAGAATAGGTCTATATTTTAACATACAAAAAGAAAGGAATATTTACATAAACGGCACAAAACTTCCAATGTTACTGTTCTAGGAAAAGAACATGTTGCATTTTTAGTTCAAAATTACTTCTATACTGACATTTAAGTTACTTGAAACATAGAAGTTGGAAGCAAAATGAAATATTTGAAATTATAGAAATGATGATTTCATCCATGTTATTGCTTCATGAAAATTCTCAAAAATTTGATTTCTTATATTTGTATGGTTTAAATTTTCAACATTTCTGAACCTGTTTAGTAGAAAAAAAAAATGTAATTTCTCCTCTTTATTCATTAACTCTTTTTTGAATAGAATAATGAAGACACTTAAATGGGTACTTTGCATGTGGTTCAATATATTCTTTAGAGGAACTACATCCTACCTCAAAAGTAAGACAATTATGCCTTTGATTGAATATTCATGGAATTAAATGAGCATTTTCCCATTGACCCAACTGACTTATATTTCTGGTACAACATGAAGTGCTTCACTTTCAGAAATGCAGATGTATTGTTGCATGTTTAAACTCTCATAGGCAAGTAACAGCAAACTCTTCCACTGATCATGAGTGGAGATTGTCCTCCCAGTCTTGCAGACTTTTACACACATTGGAAGATGACATGCATATCTGTGAGCCTTTCATGTATCTATATGGAAAATCATATAAAATATTTGTATGTTTTTAGCTGCAGCTTCAGAATAAACATACTTTTCTCTCCTAAAAGGAATACCAAAAAACCCCAGACACTGGTAGAAGCCTAGAATTGTTTGGGGCTTTTTTGATATATTGCTGCCTACTTGCTCATTAGACAACCTCCCTCTTTCTAATTTATCACTTTAACATCAGGTTCAGTACTAAGAACCAGCCTCTGTGAAAGGTAAAAAAAATAATTATAAATTCTACTGACCAGTTCACATTAGTGTGAGTGCTGGCAACACTAAGGTGTTTCTATTTATCACCATTTGCTTTGATGGGGCACCATTCATTTCATTTATCATTTGATTCTTTTCAATTATTTCTTCTTGGGAAGAAGTAGAATCAGCATTATTTAGTTGGGATTGTGTTTGCCCAACAGGTTTTGTAAAGTCTACTTAAAGAAAACAGTCACTAGACACTTGTGCATTGGGTTGAGAGTTTTCATTCAGTATCTGCCTATTTTGTGATTTAAAAACATGTCTGTGTTTTTTAGTATTGCAGGAAGCCAACATAGACTTAAGCATTTAAGCTTGAAAGAATGTAGCAAAATTATATAACTGTTTTTTTCCAACTTTAGGGTAACACACTTTTGTCTGGAATAACAGCCAATTTGAAAATATACCAAGGAACATTGCTGTATACCTTTCTGTTTGGGTTGAGGTTATGGGAGGTTGAGGATTGTGTTGTTTACAGTTTTTCCCCCCAATTTTGGAAGCATTGGGAATCCTCAGTAAATATATGGAACACATTATTCCAAAAATTAAATTAAAAAGCCAAAATTCGCTCTAGTGTAGCACAAGCTTCTTAGGTATACTGAGTCATTATGGGTAATAAGTCTGAGCCATCTCTCACACCTCTTCTTCCCCTACCATCATCTTTCCCAAGAAAATACTGAGAAAGCTGCAAATATCCAATGGGCAACTTAGTTCAGGGAGGGCTCCTGGGCTGTAAATCCCAAAGCAGTTCTCTCAGCATTTCTGCATAACTCCCTACCAACCAACTGGATAGGTGGGGCATCATGACTTTAATCCTAACCTCCAGTTTGCTCTGGGAATTGCACTGTTGGATCCTGATATCTTGGGCAATAAGAGCTGTCTCTTGTATCAGCACCCATCCCTCAGCCCCTTTGAATTTGCTCTTTAAGTACCAGAAGATGTCATATGGTGAATAAATACAGAAGTGGTGCCCAGGAGAACAATGGGACAGTCAAATGTCAGATGTAAATTTACAAGTGTGAGTTAATACATCGCAACAAGCTGCTCTGACTTTCAGTGAAAAATTTCTTTCCTACTTCTGGTTTGCTTTTTTGGTTTTTTTGGGGTTTTTTTTGTGACTCTGGCCTTCTCTTGCCACAATCCGGGACACTTGGATGTTTGAAAACATTGAAAAGGAGGAGATCCTCTGCTGAGAGTTGGTGCAGACACCAAGGAAACATGAGGGTCCAGATGTGAGGGTCCAGAACAACTTTGGCTAAAGCAACAGGGACAGGACTTGTCTCACAGTGTTTGAATTATTTCACTTGGAGGAAAAGGATCTAACTCCTGTGAAACGTTAACTGTTCTTCTTTCAAATTTTCATTTCTCCCTTTACAGAAAGTGGTCAAGGCCTTTCTGGGAGTCATCTTCAGATTGCCAGTTAATCTCTTGACAGTACTGCAATTAAAGACTTCTCTGTGTTTCACATACAAAAATGATTACAAGAACACTGAGAGGTCTAGTGGGGGCTTTAGGAGCCACAGAAGAGGAGGATGGCATTTAACACTACCTTGTGAGAGTGAGACACATGCCAGGCCTTAAGCTTCACAAACCTCTGGTTTTCTATGTGTAGCAAAGGAAGATGGAAAAAAAAAAAACCCATTTAATTGTCAGAAATAAAAGCAATCTTCAACATCTTTTTAGAGAAGGAATTGCACAAAGATATCACTATCGTAAGAAGCCTATAAATATTTATGCATCATCACAACAGTCTCATCAAAAACTTCTGTGACAGAACCCCTCTGGAAGTGAAGGGTGGTCCTGTAGGACTCTAGGACTCTTGCTTTTGACAAAACACCAACCAACTCATGGACAGTAGCATCACCTGCATCCTCAACCTCTCTAAATAGTAGAAAAGTGTTGTGATTAGAGGTCAGGAATGTATCTGCCTCTGTTTTGTTTGTTTGCAAAACAGGGACTCATGGGGGCACAGCAGGGCAACTGGCCCTCCATCTGTTGTGCAGAGCTATGGGTTTTTTCTGCAAGATGTACAAGAAACAACCAACACTTCATTAGGAGAGCACAATTTGACCTTCACTTTAAATATGCCTCAGTTTGCCTGGGAAGATACAGCTTGAGATTCCCAACCTCACCAACCAGTAGTGGTGAAAAGACAAAATAGTCACAAAAAATCCCCTGATTTGTGCACCACCAGAAACTTCTTGAAAGATCACATGGAACACAGAGGCTCTGAGTTTTATTCCCACCTCCTCCATGGTGCTTCTTTAAGCTATAGGAGTAATGTCATAGCAAAAGTTGCTGACATAATCTGAGTTTTGCAGTGCATGAAGATCAGGGATGATTTATATAAAAAAATAGGATACAGCATCAGATTCCCCTTTGAATATTGGTTTGAAGGCTTGGAAAGGCAGATTCAAGTGCTTTTACATTCAGAACATGATCAGATGTTTAATGACTTTTACAAAAGTCTCCAATAATTTTTAATCAAATTTAGGTGTTCCCCCCTTTTACACTGTCCAGTCTTTATCTGCCAAATCCTATAAGGATTTGCAGACTTTTAGGACAGCTTCCTTCCCAGAGACGTACCATCTCTGCCCCAGTCCCACCCTTACACTGCCCCAAGACAGCCTCCAGGACAGCACTCTGCTCACCATCAGTGCACCCTCTCTGCCTCAAACCTTTGATGAGATATTTCCAACATAAAAGAATATTACCCAATTGTTTGGTCAAAACTCCCATGCTCTTGGCAGTGAGGAGGAGATTAATGAAAGTTGGGAGGAAGAGGCAGATGGGTGTGGAGAAAAGGTATAGGGACTTTTGTTGATTATACCTGTTATATTTTCTGAGGTACCTGGATAGAATTGTTGTGCAAGCTGTGATTGTGTTAGACAAACGGATTCTATACATTGAGTCTGTGAAAGGGCACAATCTGCCAGACATTCCCTACCACAAGAATTGAATATGCTTCTGACTAAACTTTTCTTCATAAATACTTTTCTTCTCAAAAGGGCAGCATCTGGACTTTAGAGTGCTATCATAAAGCCTATCTTTTGGGGTACAAGATGTACAGCATAGAAGTAGTTTAGACAGTAAACTTGGAAGGCTATTAGACATCAGGAAAAATACCAAAGGAAAGAACAAGTGCAATTAATAAAACATAAAACATTTGCTCCATAAAAATCTAGAATATCATCATTACTGCTTCAAATTAGTTGAAGAGTAATTATCCCCAAGATGCTCCAGTACCTTCTACATCTTGCTTTCAAAAGTTTAACAAAACAGGAAGGAACTGATAAAGCTAAGGATGTAAAACTCTGTTTGATTAATTAGGAGAAAAGAAAGAAAATAAATTATTTTAAGTAGAATGACAATACAAACAAAATTGGACAGCTCTAGTTATCTGTGTTGCGAGTGTGCACATGCAAGTATCTGAACTGCAGTGAAGGTGACCTTGCATAGTCTCATCTCATAGAAAAGCAGATTAAAATTCCTATTTATCTCAACTATTGTCATTACTACTTTCAATAAACAATACAAACCTAGTGGAAGAATCCAGCTGATTGTTTACGTGAGTAAATGCTTGATTTGCTGAAATTGAGCAGCCTTTTTTGCTGAGGTGATTTAGAAAAAGAATTTATTGAACACTTTTAGGGGCATAGGAATGCTTTGTGAACAGGGTGGAAAAATTCCTTATGAAGCTTTGCTTTAAGGAAAGTCTTCTCACGAGACTTATAACATGTGAATCAATATCATAAATATTTCCACTGTTTATCTGTGATAAGGAAAAAGGAACTTCTCTGTATCCCAGTGGTGTAAAGGCAGCAGAAAATTCAAGGTTAAGGTTGTCATTGAGGAATATTCCTCCCCTGGTGAGACAGGTGAGACTCGGTGAGGACAGCAAGTGTGTGCCCAGCAAAGGGGCAAAGGTGGTGAGCCCCACAAGCCTTGGGTGCACCAAGCAAGGGCAGGTCAGCTACAGCAGAGGAGGAGACATCTCTTCCTTGCAAGAAAAAAAAGGAGGTGGGGGGGAGAGAATGTGCTGAGAGTGTATGGAGAAAGTGAAAGGAAAGAAAGATGGGCTGCTCAATGCCCTTCCTTCCCACCAGATCCTGAGAAGAACAATACTGTGCTCTATACTGTGCTAAAACATGACATTTAGACTTCAACACTTTAAACAGTCCCCTGGGCTACGTTGAGGGTGCAGAACAGCTGTATGTGTAATTAAGTAAAGCTAATTACAATAAATTAACTAGAAAATCAGTCACAGCTTCTGTTCCTAAAAGTTCTGTTGTTGTCAGACTTGAAACTGCTGCAGGGCAAGATGCTGGGCCACTACAGATTGTCAGAGACCTAGTCACTCTGTTTTATTTTTAAGACTTAATTTGTAACTGGAAAACATTGGAGTAATGGAAAGGTTCTTCATGTGTTCCAAATTTAGCATCCAGAAAAGGCTGCTGATCTCTCTGGGATAATTGTAGCAGTGAGGTATATGCCTTCTCTTTCTCTTTCTCTTGGCTACAGAAGACTGCTGAATGTTCAAATTGGCACCAGAATAGGGTGTGGATGTTTCCTTTGCCCATCTACCCAGCCAGGTCTGCACAGCTCTACTCTAAAACTGTCACAGGTGCAAAAGGTTTTGTTCTACCACAGCTTTTAAACATGACACAGAGTCCACTGAAAATGTAGTCCCTCTCCAGGAAAGCCAACAGAGTTATATAAATATGCTGTTGGTGAGTCGTCTCAGAGAAAAGGGTTTGCCTATCCATTTATTGAGATTCCTGCTTCAAGCTGTGCCAGGGAAAAAGAGGCAACCTGCCAGGAGCAAGCCTTCTTCTGTTGCAACTGGTGGAGAATGTAATGCAACAGATGAATTTGTTTGGATTTACAGAGGAATCACTGTCTTGAGGATCAACTGCAGGGAGAATTGTTTGCAAAAGTTTTCTGAAGAAAACATTGGGCAGAATTTGGCTCTAGCTGAGAAAATGTGTGAAGCACAAAACCCTGAAATCAAGGCAAAGACACCATGAAAGTGTCACTGCGGCTTGCTTTTATCTTATTGCTCCCAGAAGATCTGATGCTGTCCACTCTCAGAAACAGGATAGTGGCTGGACAGATCTTTAAACTCTCCTTATATGAGTATGATGACTGCACAGTTTGCTTTTTCAGTTGCAGGATGTATTCAGGAAGGAACAAATTGCGGTTCAGCTGGCACACAGCAAAGAGAAGCCAAAGGCTGTGAAAATTCCTCCTGTGCCTCAGTATTGGATGCTGGAGTTGCAGACCAGATTGTGAGAGGGAGAACGATCTTTCTTTGCAGAGTAATGACTTTACTTTGTGCAAGGAGAAAGGAATTACGTTGGCAGAAGCTTTGATTTTGCCTTCTCCCCACAACAAGGCAGCTCCCTGTGCTAGCAGATATAGACTGCTCCATGCTCTGCCTCAAAGTGCTCCCTTTTCTTCAAGCCTCTCCTGGAAAAGTGCAAAAAATTCCCTTCCATTGCCCCAAATTGGGGCAGAACCTGGAGCGAGCCTCCTAGCAGCAAAAGTGCCATTGAAAACTACGTTTAATTCATCTGCATTTACCTTATTGGAAGAGAAGGGATGTCACCACAGTAAAGATTTTTGGAATAAAAATGAGTCAGTAACTATCTTTAAAGGACTCAGTTTAAGAGTAGGCGTAATGCAATCCACACAGGCTGTGAAGTTATTCTCATCAGGAGGCTTAAAGGAATGTTTCTGGGAACCAAGGTGAATTAAAGTTTGACCTTCTTTATAAAATTGTCTTTCTCAACACTTTCTCTTATATATATACACTTGTTTTCAGGTTTCAGGAATGAGCTGCATTGATCCTGTTTTTGGAGATCAGTCATAGTGGTAAACAGCAAGTCTCTGTGATTTATGACTGGGCTTGCTGATAGTACCTTAGAGATGTCTGAGCACCTGCAATTGGAGATCCAGCTTTAGGAAGCACCAATTGAAGCCTTTCAGGTATAGCTTTTCCAGCTGTGCTCATTTGTGAGATGCAAACAAATCAACAAATCAGATGAGAAAACAGTGATTATCACCAGTGATACTGATCATTGTTCAGGCCATGAAAAACAGATCATTCTGCTGTTATAATATTCAACAACCCCTTCCCCCAAGCCATCCCTGATCAGTCCTTTATTAAACACTACACATGAAGAATTTTTCATAAAAGTAATAATAAAGAAGAACAGTATCAGGAACTATAATGCATAGCATAGATTTGACAAAATTAGTAGAGAACTTTTTAGTTCGTAAAGTATTCAGGGCAGTCAAAAGTGTTTTTGATGTTGTATTGACTCACAACATGATTTCACACCAGCCACCCCAAGAACACAGCTACTGTGTGCAAGTCCTAGTTAGTCATCATAAATGTCAGCAAAGCAAAATAAAATGGTATTTGTGAAGACTGAGATTAATTAACGTGTTTGCTTGCCATTGTACTTAATGAAAACAAGGGCAGCATAGAACACACTCATGCATAGCCATGCTCACACCATTATCTTTTCTCTTTGTCTGACATTGATGAATATAAAGGCATCCTGCACTACAGATAAACCTGTCAGTGACAGGAAAGACTGGCTAGGGAAAGACCCTCCTTAAACTGCCAGCTTCAAATTCAGCCATTTTCACTGTAAACTAAACAATACAAGAATATACTTGGCTACATGGGACTGGATGTTGTCACGATATTGGCAGACAAGGCTGTGGTACACTTTGGCTTCACTTCTGGCTGCACAGCATGGAGCTTAGGGGGAAGTCTACCACTCTCTGAGCCACTGCTAAATCTGCCCCTTGGTGTTGATAGGAAAACGTCAGAATGCCTGAGATTCATCAGCTGGTTTGTAACATTACATCTTTTGACACCAACACAGCAGCAGCAGCAAACAAGGTGGGGAAAACCCTGCAGGTAAATGGCACATCTGTATTGATCCAGACCTACTTAGAAAGGAATTGAAAACATGCCACTCTTTATTAGCAGTGATTGAAAGCACAGATTTTAAAGATTCATTATGATTTGATAGTCTGATCTTCACAGGTCAAAGGAGTTCTCTGGCACAAGGCCAAAAGTCAGGTTTCTAGGGCATATTTTCTAGGAAATTAAGTGTAGCTTTACGTCTTAAAAAGTGTATGAAAGAACCATCTCAGTCCTTCATAATGTATTCCAATTGCTAATCACTCTGAGCACAACTATACTACTCTTCCTAATCTCCACCGATCAATTCACAGACATTAGGAATAAAACTTAACCAACTTTGAGCAACTTCAGTAGTGGTCTGCAGCTGTGGCAGTCACACTAGGTGCCTTTCACAGACAGTAGAACAAATAGAAACTTTAAGGGAGTGATTCATCTAACCTGTTTTAGACATCTCCTTCAGACTGAGATGAATTGTGCTTTACAATCTACTGAGAGTATTGCTTAGATCTGTATTGACACACAGAGCTTCTAGATGGACTGGCTTGAGCGCAGTCATCTATATTTAGCCAGATGAATCCTACCATCATGCATGACTTCTTTCTGTTGAAGAGTTTGGTCTTTTCAGTTAGATACTGAAAGCAAACTGCCCCTTAGCCCTTGTCCTGTTAAAAGGAATAAAGAGGGTCCCTTAGTGTTTTAATTGTTTCCTAATAGTAAAAAAATATTTTTACAGTCTTCAAATTTTCAATTTCATTCTTGGACTGTGAACACCAGAACTAGAGATGTGATCATATATCAGGATGGTAAATATATCAGTAATAGGAGCAACACTAGCTGTACTAGGTCAGTCCCAAGGTCCATCTAGATAAATGTCCTGTCTTTGACAGAGGTGTGCAGTGGATGATTCAGAGAAAGTTTAAAAAAGAAAAGAAGTGAGTGATATTTTCTGAACTCTTCCACCAGCCTCCAGCTTTATGACAAATACAGACATCTCTGTGCTCAAGATTGCTCTCTGAAAGGTACTTACAGGAATTGGTCTCATTAGCACAAGCTAATGAGCTTTTGGTCTCCATAATCATGGTATCATAGAAAATTGGGGTTGGAAGGGACCTTAAAAATCACCTAGTTCCAACACTCCTGTCCTGGGCAGGGACACCTTCCACAAGACCAGGTTGCTCAGACCCCCATGCAACTCAGCCTTGACCACTTGCACACATCCACAGCTTCTCTGGTCAAGCTATTTCAGTGTCTCACCACCCCCACAGGTAAAGTATATCTTCCTAACATCTCATCCTAACCTACCCTCTTTAAAGTCACTATCCCTTGTCCTACCATTACGTTCCCCTGTAAAACATTATATTGTATGACTATGAGTTTAGCAGTTTACATACAGAGCATTAAAAAAATAATCCTTCCTTTGTTTTGTTTTGTTTTGTTTTGAATTTATCATTCTCTTTTTCCATCCTTACTTGAGACCATCCTGTTTATCTTCATTAGTGGTTATGTGCTTCAGCACTGAGCATCAGACCATCTGTTTCAAACCCCAAAAATTTTTCAGAATTTCTGGAAGTGTGTTTTTTTAAAGCAGTAGTCTTTGTCCCTGACATTTGTGGTTCTACTAAGTTGCTTAGCATTACCTACCAAAGCTGCAGCCTCAAAAGGAAGCACCAAGTGACAGGAGCTGCTCTCTTCACATTTGCTTTGGGGGAGGAGGAAAACTCCTTAGTGCTGTTTACAGTTTTGTAAACAGAAGTATAGTGAAGTGCTCTGATAAAAACTGTTGTGAATGAGTGAAAGCTTTCTAAGATATCATTGACCATTATTGTTTACCATATTCTTCCTTCTCAACTGAGACCCTGAGAGCCCAAGAAGCATTCAGAGGCTATAAGTAGCACAGTCTACAGTTCACATCAGGCTTAAACAAATCTGTTTTTACTGTTTGTGTGCCTAGGTTTTTTACCAGAAACAGAGTGTGGCATGGTATAAGCCAAGACATCAGTGCAGCAGTGCTACCCAGCAGGCTGGGCTTTACTGGAGAGAACATTCAGGAGCAACTGGAACCTGTGAGTGGGAAACCTATTTTGAAACCAGAGGCACCAACCAGAGGAGATACAGTTACTTAAAACACTGAAGCATCCAGAATTGGGAGTGTGCAAAGATAAGAACCATGAGCAGCAATTGCCCAAAATCACTGGTCTATGATTTTGTGTCTTTTGTGTTCTTTCCCTGACTTGCTTCAGTCAGATCACACAAAACAAATTTCTGAAGGAGAAAATAGGACTTTCAGCCTATGCAACATAGCCAAAAATAGTTAACTCCAAAATGTTATTTACAATTTTTATCTTCTTCCTCCTGGAGGTAGAAATGTTGCTGACATCCTCCATAGGAAAGATGCCTGCCAGAGGGTGGAATGCATGAAAAAGGATAATTTCCTGAATCATCCTACGAAGGCGGCCACACTATGGAGGAGGAACAGAGCGACCTCTTTGCTTCTTCCCAGTTTTACTCCATCTGCAGATGGATGTTGAACGTAGGGAGTAGGAGGCAGAGGGGAGGCACACAGGGAGTTTTGTACCTCCCACTCATCACATTTGAAGACACCAGCCCACTCACCCAGGCTTGCCCTTCTCTGCTTTAGGCTGCTCTTTCATATATTAAAGAAGACCAGGGAGCCATACTGAAACAGACATTCTACATTCAAGTTAAAACAGTTATTTTATAGTTTTATATTTTCAAACACATTGTGGCTCACTCTGTGTGCAAAACTTAAGCACAAACCCTGAATCCTGCTCAAAGCTTCGGACGTGAGGGGTCAGTCTTTATATAGATCCCTCATAAAAGGCAATTTTTGTTGCCTGTGAAGATGAAAAGAAGTAAAGGTAAAGGTTTCAGGACATTTGAGGTAGAAAGGGACATGCCTGGCTCTGTGGAAGCAGTAACTGCAAGAAAGACATATCAGTCCTGTTGCATCTACTAAAAAATTTTTAAATGTCCATCTAAAAAATTCCATACAAAAAATATTTGAGTCACTCATGCTCAGGCAGCAATTAGTATCTCTTGCACTACCAGAAACAAGAAGGGTTTATAGTGATGAAGAAGTCAGCACACAGTTAAAGAACAGAACCTGCCACCACCAGGCTTTCATTTTTACACCATGAATAAAAGGAGTTTCTAGGGGTAATCAGACAACCATGAGTTCTCATTGTAATATGTTCTTTCATGCACTAAAAGGTTATATTAAAGTGCCCTCGGATTATACAATCTGCATGTATCAATTGACAAAAGAGTACCTGTGCTTGTATATATATATAGGAATAAAAAGAAGAAAAGGAGGGGAAAGGGATAGAATGAATGCAAAGGTTTGTCATTAAAAATTGGTTTAGAATGTAAACAGAACAGATAAATAAAATTAAATATGAGGTATGTCATTTCAGGCTTAGTAAGGATTTTGCAATCTAATTGTGTCATTGATGTAAGAGATGTGTTTCTACCGACACCAATGTCCCCTGAAGACTGTATGACTGTGGCCAGGGGTGACATTTTCCCTGGCTCTAGCTGCTCACAAGCAGAAATACAACTTAATCCACTGCATTTGAATTGCCATAGTTTTGTGAATCTATAAGATCTGTAGGATCTATACTTTTCTTAAAATATAGTAGCTCTGTGTCTGAGGAAAATTTTCTATTGGAACTGCAGCATCAAAAACCAAGACAAAAAATCCTGTGGAAGAGTAGGACCATGGTGTAATTACTGCCCCCAAATCAGCTGGCTCTAGTGCAGTACAGAGTGAAATGTTTTGAGACAAAGAGCTCCTGAGCTGACCAATAACTCAACATGCACTTTGCTTGATCTTTGTATCACCACTGAGAAAGAATAAAGCTTCATGTCTGCCTATGCAGGGTGAATATAAATTATCACAGTATTTGCTATCGATACACTATCACAAACCTCAAGACAAAGCTGAGCAGATCTGCATCTCTAAGGAATATGAGATCATACACATGACTGACACAACTGCTTCTGCAGGATTTGCAATAGTATAAATATAAAAATTGACTTTGAATCAGAACCATCTTATTAAATAAGCATTCATGTCAATGGCATGGACAACACAATGTTTATTTTATCAGACACATCCACTTACTCCCCTAGTTCAACAAAGCATTGTATATCGATTTGACAAAGATACTGTCAAATCATGTTGAGTGACTGCTTGTGGTACCAGTACAAATCTTAATTTATATTCTGGAACTGTGCCCTCCCTGCCATCTTGGATCTCCCTACAAAATCTTCTAAGATGCATGAAAAAAATCTATTCCGCATTTTTCAGATTTATGACTCTCAAATGAAAGAAGGAACAGAAATAATCTTTCCATTTGTCAGCCTGTCACCTACATGGAATAGACAGAGCTGCTGCTGATGCAAGAAAATTCTATTACAGGTGCAAAATGGACATTTTCTTCACAATTTTTTATTAATTTAGCATAGAAATCTAGGAAATTTTAGGGCCGTGGAATACTCATTTCATTTTATGAACAAAAAGACAAATCATAATTCACTTCAGGTTTTTTATTTTGTGCAGCTGAAAAGCCAGCAAATTCTGTGTAGTGCTCAGAGGTGCATGTGCCTGGTTTGGGAAGATGTAATATGCAGAGCTTCAGTCTTCCACCCAGGACACAACAGTGGGAGTCCCTCCCAGCTCCCTTGAAATTATGAGGAATGAGGATCACCCACACCAGCAATCTTGCTCACTGATTTCCTCAATCATTTATGGATTAAGACTCTCTCCAGACTGCAGATAACCAAGAATTAGTTAATTTTTTTTTTTTAACACAGGAACATGTTGCTTAGGAAATACATGCAAGTTTGACATTTTATCAGTAAGAGTTACTTTGATGGTAATATAGAAAACTATCTGAAACATGAAATAAGGAACAAAATTTAAACAAGAATGAAATCAATATAAACTAAAAACCTCAGAAAAAAAGGTAAAAGCCCTCACCTGACTCATCATATTGGCATGCAATATCCCTGTATTCCATCCCAAAAGCTTCCACAGGAGACAGATGGGAACCTGGAGAGTGAAATGTGCCAGGGAACGTGCCAGGCGCAGAGTGCTTTGCTGTGTGCTTCCCTTTCAACCATTCACTTCCTGGGAGAAAGCAGCCATCTCATCCTCACACAGCAGTTCATCCTGAACCCCATCTAACAAAGGACTTGACCACGGCTTCCTGCCCTGACCTAGTATAGCCAGACCCTACTCTACTCTCTTTTATTCTCCTGAGTCCACAGAAACCATTTATTTTCCTCAAATTTGCATGGGTTCCTCTCTGCCCCGCTTTCACTCCTTCCCCTCACTTTCCATCTGTAACCTGAAGCCCCCTGGGACAGGGGGACCTGCTGCACCTTGCAGAGGGATGCCTCACTGCCCACCACCTTTCTTCCTCCTCCCTCTCTTCCTCTCCAAAGGATGGCAGGGGATAGAGAATTGGAAGCTACTAAATACCAACAGGAAAGAGAATCAAAGTGCAAAATGTAACTAAGCTGGGAAAACAAGTTGTTTCCAATCCCAGAAGTTAATGCCAAGTGTTTTTGCTAATTTGTTAATGCAGATGCAGCATCGTATGACTTGAAAAATAATGAAATTAATATTTGTGAGTTTCTTTCATTTAAGAAAAAAGTGAAGACTTGACATTACAAAATGAGCTTTATACCTGTATGTCTGACCTGTCTGTGCGCAAGACTTCAGTGAGAGCTTTAAATGAAAGAAAAATCAGATTTAAACTATAAATGGGTAGGGAGTTAAAATGCAAAGTGAGATTACTGAACTAGACTAACCATATATTTTGAGAAGACTAACTGACTTTTAAAGTGTAAAAGAACTAGCCTGTCTGGATTTCAGCAAGGAATTTAGCATGATGCCACCTCAATAATATTTCTGGGTAGCATGAAACTAAGTTCGGAGAGAGGATCTCTGGAAAAAAAAAAGTTTCCATTTTAGTTCTTAAAGCGGACTGTGTTTCAAAAACAGAGATCCATTAGAGCAAACAGATTCCAGCATGGAAACTTGATTTTTGCCTCATTTTGAAAAGTTCTAGATTTTTTTGCTTTTTATAGACTTTATATTTGCAATAACAGGATACTTAATGCTGCTGGGATAGTTTAAAAATCTGCTCTGTCCAGAATTTAGAAATGTTCTGCAGCTCACATATATAATGATGTATTATAGACTGGAAAGAAAATTCTTTCATATTCTAATTCCTTACAAACAGAATATCTATTTTTTTTTCATAGATTCAAAAAGATTAAAGTAACAGGAAAAAAAGGAAAATAAACCCCAGAGCCTGCATTCCTTTGCTTCTGCCATGATGACATAAGTAAACCTCTAATTTTCTGAGAAAGTTATTTAAAAGTTCTGAGACCAGAGCACTAGATAATTCACCATTTTTATTATAAGACTACTATGTTTATCCATTGGTTTTAGTGGAGTTGGCATACTCATAAATCCCACCTTCCTCTGGCTGCTATTTCTGTCTGGTAAATTATTTTTTTATTCACAAGGCAATAAAAGGTCACTGGAAAGAGGAATATAATATTCACTCCCATAAAATAAAGTTAAAGAGTATTTAGCATTTATATCTTTCCAGGGCGGTAAACAAAATATGGTTTATTTGACTCAATGAAGACCTACGATACTGAAAGAGATAAATCTAATGACTTGTTTTAACAAAATAAAATAAATCTTTCAAGACAAACCTTCAACAATGCCCTGTTGTTCCTGAGAAGGTCCACTGCACAATTATACATAGGTGCACATAGAAAGAGCAGCACTTTGGCTCTTACCTGCCAGAATTACTTATTGGATGCACAAGTAGATTTCTTAAACACTTCTGGAAGCAGAGCACATTTCTAAATTGTTACTATATTAAATTATAAAGGCAAAACATTGCTTAATAAAGTTTAATACTAAATTTGATCATAAAATTACAGGAATACAAGAGCTTTTTCATTTTTCATGAAGCTGTTTTGACTGGCGCCTGGTTCCTGCAGTGTGTTTTCAAGAAGGGAAGTAAATTAAATCCTTTTGAAAGGAAAATTTAATCCTACTTAGTAGGAAAAATTAATTCTCTAGCTTGGTTTAAAAAAATACGTAACAGCTAACCAGTAAATGCACCTAAGTGTATACTACAGACAGGATAAGCCAGAATTTTTTAGAACACAATTGTATGTGAAAACACAGTGAAAGAATGCCTAATAAAATACATTTTTCATTTTGCAACTACAATATTCATTTCAATTTTCTTTTTTTCTGTGACTTCTTCATATTCACATTCTTTAAATGCAGCCTGCATGAATGGGAGCTCTGCCAGAGAATCATTCTGGCCCCAAATAGTTCTTTAGCAAAAAGTAGAATTTTATATTCACAGGCCAGATTTTTCCTGGTTGAGCTCGCGTATTAACTGTGATCTCTTACGTGGACATCCAACAGATTAAAAAAATCACGAGTTATTCTGCCAATGGAGAGTTGAAATAAGGTTTTCTCCTAAATGTGGACTCAGTTTCAGAGTTTATAAAGTAAAGTGAGACAAAACATTTCTGCATCTGACCTATGGCTTCTGATCAGTCTCAGCCTGCCCAGCTCTTTGCAAACCAGAGCTCACTTCATTAATCTACATTTAGCGCAAGCAACAGCAGTGGAAGCCCTCATTTCTCAGTAACATTTATTCTTACATTTGCTGGCAAGCAGGTGCCCCACCATGGGAGGGGCAGTCCTTAGTGGCAACAGCACCAGACAGCGTGAGGCCAGTCACCCAGCTAGGGGTGGGGGTGGTGTGGGTGTGTGTTCCTGGCCCAGCATGCAGGACTTGGGCACCCACTCAGCATATTCCAGTAAGGCAGAATTTGATAGAAAATGCTGATGACGGCCTAAAAAAATTATCTTGCAAAGTTAAAATTTCTGTTACCTGGGAAGCTTAGATTGAAATAACTGGCCCATGCTAATGCATGGTAGACTTTTCCATTTCAAGTTTTTACAGAAGGATTACAGTGAAGAAGCCCCATAATTAGCTTTCTATATTTCTTTATTTCTATTCTTTTTCTCTGAAGTGAGAGAAATATTTTTATTGAAAAGGAAAGAAAGAAGGAAAGAACAAATCTGCTGATGGGAGGAAGAAAAATATAGAAGGAAAGAAATGAATGAAAGAAAAAATGTTTTGAGGGAAGTTATAGCATCTGCAATAGGTGCCCTAGTCTGACAAAGAACTGGAGTTTTAGAGGAATTGAAACTGTAAGTTCTTGCTGATGAGAAAGAACTTGAAATAGAGCTATTATCAATAGCTTTGCATGAATTATTCACATTTCCAGTCAAAGACTCTCAAAGTATTTCAGTCCTGAGAGGTGGGAAAATGGAAAAAGGAAAAGAACAAGTCCTGTTTCTTAAAGCTAAGAATCTAAACAGAACTGACTCTGTTCTCCCTTACTGAGTTACTTACTCCCTTTCCAGCATTCCCCTTGGAGTTAAGGCACACAACATCTGCAACCCAGGTTCCTAAGTTCAAGCAGACTATCATGTTGTTTCTTCCTGGTAAATGAGCCTGAATCCTTACATAGTTTTCCTCTCAATCAATGATACACTAGGCAAGTCTGTTTTGAAAAGACACTGACAGATTCAGCAGAACCAAGCTGTACTTCCAGTGCTCTTCTAACCACTGAAAACAATACTTTCAGAGACCTTCCACTCCATTCCCTGCCACAAGGCATGAGCACCTCCAAGATGATCTTGCTACTTCATGCTACTGGTGTCTTAATAATGTGAAGAAAGTGGGAAAATAGTACCAAAAAAACCAAAAAGGAAAAAAGAACAGTGCTCACCTTTTGGACGCTGTCATTTTGATAAGCAAGTTATTTGCACTGACTATCATTTCCATATTATTCCATTAAATAGATACTAGAACTATTTTCAGGTGTAATACAAGCAGGATTTGGTAAAATCTGAAATAGTTCTCTAACAGTCCCATGTACCCACACTCAAAATCTTAAAAACCAATTCTTCCCTTATTCAGCTGCCCAACTGTGCATTTGGAGAGTTTGTTCTTATGTGAGGATCTAAACATTCCATTCTTGCAGAAGAAATTTCCCCTTGTTGCCTGCATGAAAATCCACATCCTCACTGAGCATTCGATTTTTGGCTATTTCTCCTTTTTCAGTGAAGGACCACTCTGATGTGATGCTGGAAGCTGCCCAAATGCTGTTGTATCTGGTAGAAAGATATTTCCAGAGCAAGATCTCAAAGAGTGATTGAGGCTTGATGGAACTTTTTCTCCCTTTCTACCTCAGTATTGAAAATCAAGTATAATCACTATTTATACTTCCACCTCAACAGCTCCCTGCCTTGGGCTTCTCAAGTGGCACCATGTAACTTCATAACTCCCATAAATCAGGTAATCCTGTGTACTCAGTCCTAGAGGTGCCAGGAACTCATTTTTTAACCCAACAAGATTTATTGGGTGGTGATTTTTCATGCCTTCTGGCACTTCAAGACAGTGGATATTTATATTTTTCTTCCCAACTTATTCTCTAACATTTCAAAGCAATGACTGTATATCACAGTTTGTGTTCTAAAAGTATCACCTCATGACGAACTCCCTACGCATTGATACGCACAAGATCTAAGAGTTCTGCCATTTTTTTCCATGGCTGACTGTGCTGTGGGTTTTTACAACCAGACAACAGATATATCTGGTACAGTGTGTTTTGCACTGCTGTTTTGAAAGACCTTGTGATGTACCAGAATAATGGATCTCCCTACTTTGATGTTTGTGAAAACTTGCAAGCTACAAATTATATATTATGCTTGGCATGACAATCTGTTACCAAATTTTGTCACCAATTTTTCAAGCGAATATTAAGAAGACAAATTACCTGTAAATAGGATACTGCAGGGAGTTTCTCTCTTAATACTGAAGTGTTCTGATACTCCAATGATTGAAGATGGAATGATTGTCATCTTTGTCAGTGAAACTGGATCTGTGGTAGGAATCAGTAATACTACAATTTCACAGATGTAGTACTGTCAGCTGAACTTTCCTCTGCCCCTACTGAAACAGTGAGAGTTGAATGTTTCCAAACAGCTAAACATCCAAGGCAAAAGAAACAGTAGGAAAACTGCGCATTGAGTCAGGCTTAAAATGCTTACCCTGGAACAAAGCTCGTGCTATAAAGCCTGTCAAGGAAATCAAACACACTGGAGCAATGAAGCACAAAATGGTCTAGACCAATTTTTTTCTATATTACTCTCAATAATGTGATTTTTTCTTAAGACATCTAATGCAAGATTGCCTGTTCTGCCTTGTGCTGTATTTGTCTTTTTGGCTAGACTAATAAGGAGTGCAGAGCTGACTGCAGTCATGCATATCCCACTGCAGTCACATATCCACTAATTGTCAGCTCAATGGTTCACAAAGACAGGTCTCTTCATTATAAACATGGCACTGCAATACAAATGTGACTGGATGCCATCATTATGAATTTCATAATACTAGATTGTTAATAATATTTTGTTTTTATTTATTTATGCTTTACCCTGTCAGTATTTTGTTTCTAGGAGTTTCTAACTGAGGCATTTTACAGTTTAGAAGTTCCCTGACTACATCTATCTGTAATCTTAGTGTTGCAGCTAGGCAAGCTGTTGCCCTACTATATGTAACATCACCTAAGATCACATATGTGTGCTCCTTAATAATGTGAAGCAATGCCCTATTAGAGTTTCTTATTATGCAGTATTTGAGAACTAGTGCCTAGAAGTGAATAAAACACAGAAAAAAAACCCACCTGAATTTTAAAAGAACTATGACTAAAGCATGACAGTTAGTGCCTGAGAGTTTATTAAAGTTGCCGAGATTGCTTTGATCTGCATTGTACTTTAACAGTAAAGGTAAAATTGCTACAATTAATCTTGAGTTTGGGGGTGTGATTATAAAAGAAGAAGCTGAATTGCTCCTTCAAGATTCAGAGAACTAGGAGAAATGCTGACACTTGGAGGAAAACAAACAGTTTGTACTGGAGGTGTCCCAGACCGTTTTTAAGTTCAGGGTTAGGACTGATTTGGGGTCATGGTCACAGAAAGATGCTCATTTATACAGCTTGATGCTCAAATCAATTGCAGTTTGGGAACAATTTCTGTTCCCATTAACTATGTCTAGATAATGGTTAGTGCTAGTAAGGGTTCTGATTAGAATCACAAAATGCAGATAAATTATTACTTTTGCTACATGATCTTGGAAGAAAGAGGACACAGAAACAGGAGACTGGGCCAGAGCAAGAAGTATTTTTTTTATTCTTTGCTTCTATTGGCTCTAAAGATGAAGTCTGATTAGCGCCATAGACACCAGGAACTTACTTTTTTTTTATTGCTACTGTATGAAATTTAACAGCCAAAAAACAGGCTGACAATTGGTATGAAATGGGAAATCAGTTATGTTTGATTTTGGCCAGGGAAAATGTGTCTAAACTACTATCAAGGATTATTGTTAATAGTAGAACAAAGGTTGGCAAAAACATATTAGAGAGAGAAGTGACTGAAGTGCTTGGTTTATTTCTCTACCTTACCAAATCCCTGCCCTAGTCAGTGAAGCTGTCACAGCTTGCAGTTTTCCATCAGTCATTTTCATAGTTGGAAAAGAGTGTTTATCATCTACAATGAGGACCTTCAAGTACTGAGCAATAAAATCAACATGTGCTGGTCCTCTGCCTGCCTGTGATCCAACTCCATTTAGCCTCTGCTACATATCTCAGAACAGAATGGAATAAAAAACATTTTGCAATTTTCTTGTAAGTCCTCAACTAGGTCTGTGTGCAGTATCAATATCACTAACAGTATCAAGCCACTTACCTAACACATAACACTAAACTCAAGTGCTCTTTTGTGGAAAGATAGAATCCATACCATGCCTCAGTCAGACTAGCTTTCATGTGGCCCAACACAGCCACGAGCCATCCGCTGTCTTTTCAGCATTGTGCCTAACCCTAAACTTGAGAAGGGATTCGTGCCTGAGGCTCCTTTGTAGACCTTCCTGGAAGGGACCTTTCAATGACATTGGTGGCATAGTCTCTCTCATACTGGGCCTGGAGTACAGGCAGCTTGAACAGCTGCCTGCTGGCCCTTGGAACAGAACAAATTTGTGATGAATTGTAAAAATCCACAAGAATAAGGAAGATTGTCAGACTTATATAAGTAGGTAATGATAGAACAAAAAGGAACAGTTTAAAGGTAGATTAAAATTAGATATTAGGAAGAGATCCTTTACTCAGAGGGTGGTGAAACACTGGAAGAGGTTGCCCTGAGAAGCTGTGGGTGCCCCATCCCTAGAAGTGTTCGAGGACAGGTTGGATGGGGCTCTGAGCAATCTGGTCTAGTGGGTGGCACCCTGGCCATGGTAGGGGTGCTGGAACTAGATGATCTTTAAGGTCCCTTCCATCCCAAACCATTCTATGATTCTGTGATTCTATGACTCTATGATTTGCAAACTCTACATGCACAAACTAACTCTAGTTCCAATGTTTTTCCATAACTAACTCATAACCAACCCTACCTTTAGCATTATGGCAAAATCCCACCCTCAACAGGCACATAAAGAGTGGGACCTGCATGTCCCAGCTCTCATTCTCACTGTAGAAGATAAATAGAATCCAAACATTAAGCAAATTTAACAAACTTAGAACCCTATCCACAACCCTACAGATATTGCTAAACCAGCAGCACTCACAAAGCTCTTAAACCAACATGGACAAGGTCTCAGAGGATTAAGGCGTAAAACTATCAACCCAAGCCTCAGTCCCACTCTCAACCCAATTCAAACTACAACCTTGAGTCTAATCCTTCTTGCCCCTTGCTCATTCTAGTTTTGTCCTAGGTTTGTATAATGAAGAAATTTGAACAATTAGACTCTGAGTTCAGCCTTTTCCCACACACAACAATGGACCAAGAAGAAATTACCCATTAATCTTTTGTCATAAATCAGTTTCAATTCAGTTGTTGCAGAAAGCCCCAATACCTGGCTTGGTTAAACTAATATCAATAAATCAATGTATTTCATATTGTGAATTTTGAGGACTAAAACAAAAAGCAAACTTTCATCCCTTGGGATTTTAATGAAGAGTAAGCCAAGACACTAACATACATAAAGTGATCTGTTTCAAAAGTTTAAGATATTCAATAAGCTACATTTATTCTTCTGAATGCTCAGTTGTTTAAGAAACTTATAGAAGAAATTTTTCCAAAAAATACCAGATCTAAATAAAGAAGACTATTATATTCCTTCTCAAAAACATGAACACACTAAAGTTAGGACCTGAAAAGCAACAAAACTGAAGAAACCTGTAAAACAGAAAGCTATTGGAGACAACATATGGAACACTTAGCAGGATTTTCTGAACCAGAGGACTGCAGAGAGAATTTATTATTTAAAAATTTACAATAGTTCAGTTTTAGCAAGTTTTAACTATGTAGCCTGCTCTCTCTAAAGGGAAGCCACAGCAACTCTCAACATCTCTCAAGAGAGGAACAGCCCATATTTTAAGCGTATCAGTTCAAAATTTCCTTCCTGAAGTTTTTCAAGTATACATGTAGGAAATGGGAAGAAGGATTCTTGGGAAATATCTAAAGAAAAAGGATTAAGATTTGGATGATTTGGATGCATACTAATTTCACATGCCCTATGGATGTATAATTTAATAGATGATACCAGAGAATGTAATATAGATTATGTTAATAGGTTATGGATTATGCTAACAGAGTGAGAGCTTGTGGACTCTATAGAACAGGAGAGAAAATTCGTTCCTTTAAAAAAAAATTTGTCTATAGCAAACACAGAACTGTTTGCTCAATTAAAGAATTAAAAAAGAATTTAGAAGATCTTGCCCTATAGTTTCCAGTGTGAGCAATAATCACAAAATCTGAAAAGCATATTTAGGCTCAGCCCTACCACCTTTCTTGATGAAGAAGTAAGCCATGTCACCTTATTGCCCCCAATACCAAAAGAGAGGGTGACATGTCAGCAGTGGTGACACTCCAGCTTAGCCTGCAGGGCTGGGGGAAAGGACTCCACTTTGCCCAGTCAGAGGTGCTGGAGCTGTAGCCCACCCTGCCAGTGGGGTTGCCAGGGTTACCACAAGGATCTGAGTGTGGAGATTCAGGATTGTAATAGAGAAGCTCTGCTTCACTAAACAAAAAAAAAAAAAAAACCAAACAAACAAACATAAAAAGCCCAAACCAAAAAACCCACCAAAAAAACCCAACAAAACAAAACCCCAAAAAATAGAGAGAGATGATTAAATACTCGAGGATTGCTGCAGAAATAAATAAAACTGAAGAAAACATTAACAGCTACATACAGGCAAAATGCCAGAGCTGGCAAAATGATTGCTAAATCCTGAACTACATGCTAATTTTAAAAAGTGTTTGATAAACCTGGGGAATTTTTTTGCACAATTACATTAACATCCTTTACCACTCACACAGTATGCTCACATTTATCCCAGCTGTATCACCAGGAGACAGGTGTGTGTTGAACCTGGTGCAGGGGAAGATGAAGCCTCAGCTCCAGCCACCTATGCTGGTTCAGCACAGCTCCTCCTGCATTTGGCTGCAGTGAGTCTCATCCAGGAATGTTTTAACTGAGCTACAGGTTAATTCAGTGCTCAGTTGTAAGGCAGCAATTGAATCAGGACAGCTGCTGTGCATTGTCCCTTTTTGGCCCAGCAGGTCTGTGTGAGGCAGGGTAGCCAGAAGGGCTGCAGACCAGAGCAAGGCATGAAGCCATGCTGCTGAGTGTGCCAGGGGCAAATGGGCAGCCCTGTATGAGCACAGCAAGAGTCTGGCTAATTTTATTACAAAACCCCTCATTATTACAAAATTACTCAGCTTGTATCTGACTACAGAATCAAGCTCCTGGTATAAACACAGCTTTAAAATATCAGTTCAGAAGATACCAGTGGTTGCTGTGAAATGCACTAATACTTCAAAATCCTCTTAAATTTTTTGAGAAAATTCCATCAGAGACTTAAAACTGCTCACGCTTTTCATCATTTTGTTTTGGCTTGGTTTTGGGGGTTTTTTTTTCTGCTTCCGTATTATACTCTGCATTGAGGAAATTGCTTTCCTTGCCTTCAAAGAATGAATTTAATGCAATTCATTCTTGAGATGGAAACACATACATTTTCATGGTAACCATGCAAAATCTTATGTTACCAGGATAAGAACAGAAAGAGGTGACATGTAATAGAAGAGTTTGAGAGAAACCTTAAGAGTAATGTCCCATCACTTGTATAATTATTTGCAATACAATATCATACTGAGAAAATACTTTAAGCAACATTTACACTATTTTTGTAGGAATTGCATTTTGTATCTGGAGTTCAAACATCTAATAAAAAATAAAATTAAGAAGGCAAATATAAGAATGAAAAATAATAATTAGTAAGTACAAAAGGGCACTTTACCCCGGGAAAAATAATTTTCTGACCTTGGCTATTTAGCCTTGTATCTTTACTTATTGTGCTGGTTGTCAAGCAGTATAATTTAATTAGAAAATAGTGGTTCCTTATCTTTAAGTTAAGCCCACATTGTGAAGAATTCCACAAAGAAGCATGAATGCTCATTGTATCTATTTCTGCTTTTGCCACTTTATATTGGTGAACATGCAGTGATTTTAGGAGATGAGGGAAAGTGACACAGGCCAGAGGCCCAAGATATTTCTATTCATAGATCTTAAATCCATGTAAATGAATAATCTGTTCATTATCTGCAGTAGTGATTGGCTCAAACTACTCCAGATGAAGGAATCCCTTCATCTGGAGTTATGAGTCTTGTTTGCCCTGGACACTTACAGGGGGTTTGGCCTTTAATGGTTATTTAGGCACATAAGTGGCCATTTCTGTATTTCTTAATGCTTGGCTTTCTCATAGGAGGAACTGTGAAAGTCCAAAGCTTCTAGAGGTTGTACTCATATCAGAAAGCTTTGCATTTCTGTATTTCCTTTGGACACATTCTTCAAGCTGTTGTGTGTAGGACAGTGCAGGACCTGACTCCTCCTTCACCCTAGGAAAGGTGTGATACCTCCACAGCCTCTGCTTGGCACACTCCAGAGGTACCTTCTTCTGCTGCTTTTCTCAGGAAATTTTAAGCTTCTTTTTACTCTTTCCATATCTCCAACAGGAGGAGACTCAAACTGAAAGAAAATGTAGACAGGAGACAAAATACTGCATATGGTGCATCAAAATCCCAAGGCAGTAGCCCTTTTTGTCACAAACAGTTTCGGGGTTTCATTGTGGCATGAAGCTGAAGAAGAAGCTGACAAAGATAAGAAAAACAATCTCCTAGAAAGTATAGAAAATGTAGGGAAAAAAATGTAGCCAGATTGATTGTTAGTGCTAATGGTGTGAAAGCGTATCTTCAAAATATTCAGTGTATACGTAGATTTATGCACAGTTTTTCTTTCTTTCTACCCATCACCACATTTCTGCAACTATGAATTGCTGGGCCAAATAACTGAATTTAAAAAAGAAAGAAAAAAAAGTTAAAAAAAAAGTTTAAGTGTTTAGCAGTAACAAATGGATATAATATAATTTCAGTAATATAATTATCTCATGATTCTGAGGGTTTCACAAAATTAAAGGGATTAAATGCCTCTCTGAAGTTTTATAGTTTGATGTGAATCTATAACTCAAAAAGCCTGCCTGCAATTCAGCTGTCCAAGAAAGATATATTTAAGATGCACACAGAGCTTCTGATCTAAATGAGAAATGTGAAGAAAGAAGTCGCCATGTTAAAAATGTGAGGGTACATCGAGGCTGACTTTTTGGATTTTGTATTTTTAAGATAAGTTTAGAGGCAACTAAAAGGATTTTTTCCACCATATCTAGAATAAATGAGAGGACAAAGGGAGGACTGTCCAGAGAACAAACGATGACCTACGAGATTAAAAAGAAGTCTCTTTGTTGCAATTTTTTCATCACTTGTAAGTGACAAAGTGCCAAAAGACAGGTTTGTGGCAGCAGCAATATATTTTCTTCGGGGCAGGAAAATCATCAACAAGGTGTCTGTATATGTGTAGCACTGCTTGAATATGAAAGCAATTTTCTGAAGCCCTGTGGCCTAATTCTATTGTTTTCATCAGGAATGAATATTCTGGATCACAATCTTCAGCAACTGATAATATCAGACACATTGTGAAAAATGGATGAGTAAGTTCCTCAGATGACTGCTGGACAGGGCTCCAGTATCACTGACAGTACTATTTGCATTTATCTAAAAAGAGATTAAATGCTAACAAGGTTTCAGTACATTTATCTGCCTGCCTTCTGTGTGTGGTTCCCATTAAATTAAAGGGGGAAAGAAAATATGTAAAGGGAATAAGATATAGAGAAAAAAGAAACAAAAAGCATGCTGCATGTAGAGAACGATAATCTTCCATTTTCTAAAATACATTTATTCTAGACAAATATCAACTAGGGATACAGAAATACCAGCAGCGATATAATTGCTCAGTCAAAGTATAGGTAATGTGGGATAATAGAAATTATTGAATATTCTACCTCTAATGTACTAATACACCTTCAAGAAAAGTAATTATGCATCTAATATTCATTCTTAATATCTTCTGAAAAATGCCTCAGACATATGAGAGCCAGATCT
This sequence comes from Calcarius lapponicus, assembly GCA_039654755.1. Lineage (NCBI taxonomy): Eukaryota > Metazoa > Chordata > Aves > Passeriformes > Fringillidae > Calcarius > Calcarius lapponicus. The sequence continues at coordinate 21,764,078 of CM077464.1, forward strand.
TTTGCAGCAGTATCATATCCTCCAGCAATTGATGGCAACATAATTTACAATCTTCTTTAATTATTCATCTCCATCTAGCCTAGCCGGCACCTTCATTATCTTCCCATTCAGAGCATCCTCCAACTTGGACTAAAGGCTGTGCAAGGAACAAGTTCTATAGACAGCTTCAAAGGATTCTCTTTTCATTGCCAAGCCAAGATAGTTGTTGACTTCTCCATCCACTCAAAATCCACACAAAACCCCACTGTGATTGTTGCAGTTATGAAATTGAATTAATGCTTTTTGTAAAAAGTTTCTACACTTTCTACATTTCTACACTGCCTTAAAAAGCAGTGTCAAATATTTGCATTTGATTCTACTCCTCCCAAAATCAAGGGTAAAAACATATCTTAGGTAGGGACAAGATCAGAGATGGAAAGCATTTGACTTCATGTAAAAACTTCTAGATTCTGATCCTGATGCAGGTAGGAATATAATCTAGGTACAGGCTTTACCTTACCTGTGTAAGTAGTCTCATTTCAGGCACAGCAAGATTAAAGCAGATGGAGGTAAGCACAGAAAAAATTGTCTGTTCAGTTCATTCCATGTTTAAACAAAGGCACAAATTTCCAACATTCAAAGCCCATTTGTACACCTTAATATCTCTGAGAAGCTGAGCAGTACTTGAGAACTGTTAAACCATGTTTCTCCAGCAAGCACAGCTGTAATAAAATTGTATTTTAAAAATTTTATATGATTAATCTGATAAAAAATATTAATATTTTGTATTTAAACTTATTGAGCATTGATTTTGATTATTTGTAATTTTTTTTAATTAAAAATACCTTTGTATGAATTTTAAACTAGACTGTCCATCTAGTGAAAAAATTAAGACAGTAAAATAACATTGGGAAAATAGCTTTTGAAAATATTGATTATTTTTGTTTACAAACAGAAACTTTCCACCTCTAATCACACAGAAAGGTTCATTAGCTCTCTGCTGCAGGAGTAACACAGTTCTGCTGAAGACACATTAGCAATTTGTTATAAAGTTCATAAAGATGGCTTCCTGGGGCCAAAGCACTGCCCATCCACAAAATTCAATGGAAGCTAGCAGTGTTTAGTCAAGGACAGCCCCTGCCCATAGCTTTATTTATTTCTGCATTTCTGGGGCACCAAAATTCTACAGTCATCACGGGACATGACCTCCAAAGTGATAGAGTATGGGTATGCATATGCTGCTACCTGCCTCTCCAGCTGCCAGAGAACTTCCTAAGCTGCAATGAAGCACCAAGGGCTGTCTGCTTACAGGACCCACGCCTTACAAGGTGATGGCATCTCCTGCAGTGGGACTCTTTGTTACACTAGGAAGTATTTTTTGCTTAACCTCCAGGAAAAATGTAAAGACAGCAATCTGTCTTCAACTCCCACTCTAATAAGCTGTGAATAATAAATGTCTGAACAGAACTATGACAAGTGGGGCTGCTATTTAGGATAAATATAATAGCAGGCAATGACTACTTGGAGTGCCATAAGGGCAAAGGGGAACTATTGGTGTTGTTAAACACTACCTGCCTAACAAGGGAAAAGAATGTTTTTTATACCTCCAGTATGAAAAGGGAATCATGGATACATTTCTATCTAATTCTTTTCAATGACAGTATTTTTTGACAGTTTTTCTTATAACACTGGATTTCAGAACACATTTAAATAGACATTTTGCATGTGTATTATTTCTGTACATATTAAACCAATATAAAACCAGTATTGTGAATGTGTGTGGAGTCAGCTATTGTCTATTTGAAAACTGAATTGAATTCACTATTGAATGAGTTTATCTCACAGCTGTAAAAATAACTTTTGTTTCTTAAAGGAAAACTGTAAAAGTATACACTATTATAGTATAAGAAAATATTAAAAGCGTTTTGCCGCAAATTTCAATGCAATATAACAGCACCAGATCCTCCACTTTGATTCCTTAAATTTCTTCAAAATTAAAAATATAGCTAGTCACAACAAAATTCCATTACTGGATTGTGGAAACCAGTCTGATTGGGGCCTGGGACTCTGGGAGGGAGCTCCAGAAAGATCAGACTATCAGCAAGAAAAATAAGTCTATTATTTACCAAGATATTGACGTTCTGTCTCTTCATTCAACTACTTCTAACACCACACATGAGAACTACAGTACCGAAAATATACTGTATCAGGAATGCCACACAAGATCTATGAACAATTTGTCCCTCCTGTCATTGCCAGAACAAGCCTCACTGCAGATCAGAAATGAAGCAAAACAAACGAATAACCTTAAAAAAATTTCAAGCAGCAGATACTACATTCAAACAACCCACATATGAAGGCCTAAATTTTCAAAGTTCAAATTTGGGACAAAAAAATTGTATAATTTGCAAAATTCAAATTGTGTGACACAGTATTTCTAAGAATTCATGCAACGCATACATACATTAGTGAAGCATTTCTGAGTGTGTGCATCTACTTTCTCAGTTAAGGTACATGTACCTGAAGTTTATCATCTACTTGATGCAGCTAGACATGGAAATCACATAGGTATTTTGTTCAATATAAATACAATAAATAATTTCAAGAATGCAAATTACTGGAAAGCTTTCTATGAACAATATTTCTACAGTATTTGGGACACATGACATAAATCGTCATGCAGTGATCTCTGGACCATCAGTCACATAATTCCTCTCTGGCATGCATCAGGCTCCATCTGAAAATCTAAGTGTCTTGTGTCCACAGCCCACTGTGCTGGTTTTGGCTGAGATACAGTTAATTTGCTCCACAGTGGCTGGTGTGGGGCTGTGTTGTGGATTTGTGCTGAACACAGGGTTGACAATACAGAGATGTTTTTGCTGTTGTTGAGCAGAGCTTACACAGAGCCAAGGCCTTTTCTACCTTTCATACTGTCCCAAAGGCAATGGAGCTGGGGCTGCATGGGAGGCTGGAAGGGGACACAGGTGGGACAGGTGACCCAAAGTGACCAAAGGGCTATTACAGACCATATGGTGTCATGCTCAGTATGCAGAACACAGGGAAGGAGGAGGAATGGGAGGACATGTGGAGCGATGGTGTTTGTCTTCCCTGTTTTCCTGGGGATGGCTGAACACTTGCCTGCCCTTGGGAAGCAGCAAATTAAATCCTTGTTTTGTTTTGTTTGCATGTAAAGCTGTTGCTTTCCCTATTAAACTGTCTTTACCTCAACCCATGAGTTTTCCAGCTTTTACTCTTCTGATTCTCTCCTCATCTTCACTGGTGGGCAAGAGACCCAGTGTCTGTATGGGGCTTGGCTGCTGGGTAGGGTTAAACCACAATACACATACACAGTATTTTCACAAGTTCTCTCTCTTAAAGGTTGTAATATTTCTTTATATTTTAGCCTAAATTTATTTATTCATGTTTACTCAGCTGTGCTCATTTGAGTCAACAATGCTCTTGAGTTTAAGCAATTCTCAATTCCTTTTGTCCCCCTTCCTGATGTGATTAAAGCAATCACATCCTCTTCCAGCTTACTTTTTGCAAGACTAATAGAACCCTGCTGTAATGTCTATCTCCTTGATCATCCAGGAAACTTTTCTTTGTGATTGTTCAACTTGATCTCAGCTTTATTGCATATAAGTGAGCAGAATTTGATCAGTACTCCTGATGAGATCTCACTAAGGCCTTATAAAACAGCATTCCTGTTTCCTTCTCTCTTAAAAATTTCACCTGATATATCCTGTTTACTTTTCACAGTCCTACATCCAACCAGCTTCAGTCATCCTTTGGCCAGCTAAGACATTGCTTAAAGCACCTTCTACAGGCAACAGCAGAGGTCACAGCCACAAATGAAGCCAAATGCCTCCTGCCCATACTGCTTGGGACATGCATTCCTTTTCTAGTGAGCACCATCTGTGTCTAAATTGCACAGCACATGATCTGGTCCCCTGTGGTGTCTGCATGATACTCCTGTGGCCCTAAGATTTCATGCTGATTCTCTTGTGGCTTTCCAGTTAGGGTGCCCAAAAGAAAATGGAAATTGAGTATGCCAGAGAAATGCCAGACCAGGGACTCTTTTTAGGGGTAGGTGATATATGAGAGACACTGGGTTTGCTTGAACGGATTTGGATGGCTACACACAAGAAGGAATCAATGGTGAGGTACCAAGAGAAGAGCAAGAAACAAGCTGAGAATTTCTATCATTTCACCAACACACTTGTGTGTATTCCTTTTTTCCTCTGTTATTTCCAAAAGATTGTGACCCCTCTCTTGACAGAAAATGTTCCTACTGCTCTCCATTGACCACACCACTGCACATTATTTTCAAGTTTTCTTTATAGTTAATTAAAAAAAAATTACAATCTCCTTTTGATTATTTTCTGCTGCCATTCCATCCTTAAAATCTCTGCTGTTCCCCTATATTGAGTATCAAACATTAATTTGTATTGATTCAATGATTGTTTACTCAAGAAATAAGACTGTTCTCTACAGACAAGCCATTAAACAAAACAGCACCAGTGAACAATAAAACTCCTCCATCATGCAATTATTAGAAGAGTCCATGGTGTAATTTTCCCCTATTTCAACTAGCTGTCCCAGCCCAAGCACCACTCAGGACTTAGCACAAGCTGGCAAAGAGTCTCAAGCAGCAGTGTGCATGGAGGCAACCTCTTTGAAGATGAAAGGCAATTAATAATATGGACATGGGTTATGCCATGCTGTTGGCTTCTTCATCAGAAAATAGTCCCAGGCCCTCTTAATTTTCTGGTGTAGATTTGGCTGACAACATTATTCGCTTCACCTAAAAATACTCATCTGGTTTTACTGCAAACTCTTAAATAAATTTAAATCGGAATTTGAATGCATTTCTTCAATGTGCGCCTTGGTTTGCCATTTTGTCAGATCTTTAGAAGTGAGACATTCAGTTAGAGTCATCTAACCTTTCAGAATATTCAAATTTCAGAATTTGAATATTCTGAAATTTAATTGTAAATATCTCAGCTGACTTCATCTCTGTGATGAACAGAACCTGCATGCAAATACCTCTAACCTTGGCACCTTTTGCCCAGCTTCATTACTGGCATGGAAAACCTTGTATTTTAGTATTATGGGGCATTTTTCCTCTAACACTAAACCCATTTAATTCTTGGGTTATATACAGAATATATTTTCTGTCCATAGAAAAGTGGGACTATGAAAAGAACATAGACCTACAAAGGTGGTCAGAGACTGTGATCATACAGAGTTTGCGCAGATCACAGAGAGTTTCAAAGGAAAAACCTTATCAATACAGATACAGCAGCTCAAGCCATCATCGAGCAGAGACACACACATCTGTATTGCTCCCTTACATGCACCACCAACTCCAGAGTGACACCACACACACCTACAGAGCTCAGCAAGATCAGGGACTGCCTGTTTCAGACTTCTATGACCCTGACTAGCTCCTCTGGGTTCTCAGTAATTAATAAGTGATCACCATAATGTATTATGCATTCAAAAATCTATTTTTTATACCGACATTTCTTCATTCTCCCAAGTAACATACATGTTGAATTCTTACTAAATGCATTGCTCTAGGTGACTGTTTCATACTTGAGCTGTGTGTCTGTGCCCTTGCTTTCTCAGCTGCTCTCACCAATGCTCAGGAAATGCCCAGGCTGATTTTGTTAGCATTTTTATAGTACAGGGAGCAAAGAGGGAGGGGATAATGAAAAGAAAAAGAATCATTTATCAAGACAGAATTAAAAGCAAAACTTTAACAAAAATATATTTGGGTTAAGATTTTAAATGGCATTTGCCTGAATTGTCTGGGAACCAATTTCCACTTGCTCTATCCTCCTGTGGCCAGAAGGCTTATACAATGCACTTTACACTGTGATTTTCCCCATATTATAAGAGGTGAGTTATTTCAGATTCTACTGTGCTTTCAGAGTTTCAAAGCTGAGTCTTAACCTTTAAATCTGCTTATTAATACTCATGTCATGGCTCCTGTTGAGAAAGAGGTTTAGTGTCACTGTCCTCAATCAGTGTCCTTTCATTCACTTTCATTAAAGAACCATGTTTTCCTGACAAAGGATAACAAATGGACACTGTGGGTCCCTAATGTGCTTTTTGACTACAGAGCCTGTACCATTTCTCTGAAGCAATGGCAATTATTTGTCATTTTAATATGACTTGGCAAGGAGATCCAAAAACATATGACCATTATTCATCAATATGTATATCTTGTGCTTGCATTAATATTAGAATATCATTATTATTACCCTGACATTGTATGAGCTAGACAAAATTACATCATGTAAAAAATGTATTAAACTATGTTCGGCTGTATCCATGCAGCAAGGCAAAAGTAATTTAAAGACCTGTAGCAGCTCTTTGTTGAATGCAGCAATTCATTCTGATTAGTGGTAAAGCCCTTTTACCTGTGTATTAATGAAATATATTTCAATACTGCTCCACTGTTAATTGAAAACAGCATAGCTCTGGGTTACTGTTGTTACCAAGCATACCCAATGATCACATTAATTTCCTTTGTTCTTAAAATCTCATGGTATTCCATACTCCTGACATTCCTGGCAAATAGAAAAAAAAAAGTCAATTTCTGTTAATTTGGGCAAAGGCATAGCCATGTTTTTCCCATTTTTTCTAGTTGTTTTTTGCTGTCACTGGTTTTGTTCAAATCTTGAGCTTGTATACAATACTTGAGTCCAGAACTAAGTTCATTTTCATAGTTTCCTGTAGAGGAATAAAAGAGCTGTGCTTATGTCAGTGCCTGTTGTTTTAGATCCAAAACCACTGACTAAAGCCAGGGGGATCCTCCTATTGTTTCTTGGGTTTGCTGAACATGAAACTAAAGGTGGATGAAGGAACATCTAATAATATTTAATACTTTTCTTCTCACTTCCCTCCACCTCATAAAAAACACTGCTCTACAAAAAAAGAAGGCAGAAAAATCTCAGAATAAAAGCTCTGTAACAAAATGCAGGGACTTCAGCTTCTATCCAAGCAGGCTATTCAGAATATTTCTCTCAACTAAGTATGACTTGAGGGACAAAGTCTCCACCATGAAATAACATTTAAGGAGCTATGTTTTCCCAGAAGACATACTTATTTTGGTATGACACTAATATAGCTTAAGAAGATACAGTCCCTTCCACTTTGCAATGCAGCAAGTTCAGGCTTTTAAGGACACTTTCCTGGCAAATTGTTGGAAAACACAATTAATAACTAAACAGCAATGGCAAAATTAAAAGAGGTGATGGCAGAGGCAAGTGGCTTCAAAACCCTCATAAAATAGTTTGTATTAGAAAGTCTGGAACTAGCATGATATAGTAATTAATTTATTAGCTGAATAATTGTATAAACTTGATTTTTCACCTATTTCCATCTCAGTTGAGAAGATACAGGAACTTGATGCTCTGCTTAAAAACTTACATCCGTGAGAGTTTTTCAGGTCACTTAACCCAAGTGTCTCAGTCCCTCCATTTAGTAGGCCTGGACTAATATCCACTGTGATCTCCAAGGTGCATAGGACTCTTCCTTACATTTATTCTCCTTAACTTTTACTTAAAAAAAAAGCTACATTATTCTACTAATTTTACATAATTTGTTTCCTATTCCATTGTTTCCTATTTTCTCCAACCATAGCACTCTATCAATTTTGTATCAGAAATTTCTGTTAAAATTATCTTACTCTAAAACATTCAAACCCATCACACCAACCATGAACCTCACTGTGTGCTATGTACTTAGATCATTGTCCATTCTGGGAAAGACTGCTCTTTGGTCACTTGAATGCTTCTTTAGTAGGCAGAAAAAGTGAGTTGTAATATGCCATTGAACTCCTCCATGGAACAACATAATGGGAAGCAATAGCTGAATCAACGTAGCAGCAAGCATGTACGACAGCCAAACAAAGGCACATCAATTATGCAGGTGGAGGGATTTTTGCAGAACACCATTTTGTGCAATTCAAAGACATGAAGAGAAAGAATCAATAAATCAACAACATGTACAGAACAGAACTGGGATTATAACTCTAAAAAAAGCCCTGCAAGAGTTATGACAAGTGCTACCTGAAAGAGGCTTATAATTCCTGTAATTTTGAGCACTCTTTGTAAATAAAGAGGATGATACCAAGATGCCTAACTCCTTCACACAACTTTTCCTAGAAGAAATATCTCATTGACCAATTGCCCAAGTCAACAAAAAAGATACAGGAGTGTTGTTTCCAGTACTTTGACATCATCTTCACTTACATGCCACATAAGCAGTCCAGGCAGAAGGAGATAAGTGGGTCTAGTCAGAGCAAAGCCAAAAACAGCATCAGAATGGGGAGTAAAAGGGGGAGTGAAGATGTCAGCAGCATAAAAATCACATAATGCCGTGAAGAACATGCAAAGAGACATCTGGACATAGGTATCTGTAAAGATGATTGCAAAGGGACCCCTATTAGAAATCTCATGGTCATTTTCCATTCTTCATTAAGCATAAGAAAGTTTTAGATATGGAAATATATTTTTTCAGAAGTCAAAGCCACAAAGGGACTCAGCAGCTCTAAAACTGCTACAGATTTGACAAATACTGAAAGAGACTGGAAACAGGAAGATAGTAGTGTTCCCATCTCAGAACTTGGGCATGTCAAGTTCTGCAAAACAGAAGGGCATCCTGCTCTGTAAAACATAGGAATCAAGTGAACAAGTTATGTTTAATATCTTTGTCAATGACATAGACAGTGCACCCTCAAAAAATTTGCAGGTGACATCAAGCTGTGTGGTGCAGCTGAGACATCTGAAGGACAGGATGCCATCCAGAGGGACCCAGACAAGCTCAGGGGTCTGTGCGAACCTCATGAAGTTCACCACAATGAAGTACGAGGTGCTGCACCTGGGTTGGGACAACCTCCAATCTCAATACAGGCTGGGAGATGAAAGAATTGAGAGCAACCTTGACAAAAAGGGTTTGGGCATGCTGGTGGATGAGAAGCTGGACATAACCTGTCAGTGTGCCCTTGCAGTCCAGAAAGCCAATTGTATCTTGGGTTGTGGTGCTGGAGGATGAGAGACTGGACATAATCTGTCAGTGTGCCCTTGCAGTCCAGAAAGCCAGTTGTACCGTGGGTTGTGTCACAGGCACTGCAGATAGAATGTTAAGGAGGGTGATTCAGCCTCCCTACTCCAGTCTGGTGAGACCAACCCAGAGGGCTGCATCCAGGTCTGGCGTGCCCAGCACAGGATGGACATAGATCTGCTGAAGCAGGTCCAGAGTAGGACCACAGAAATGATCAGAGGGCTGGAACACGTCAGCTATAAAGATAGACTAAGAAAGCTGGGATTATTCATCCTGGAGAAAAGAAGACTGTAGCGGAGACCCTAGAGCAGTCTTCCAGTATCTAAAGGGGGACTTATAAAATAATAGAGAAAAACATTTTAATAAGGCCCTTGCAATAAGACATGAGATCATGTTTTAAACTAAAAGGGGTAGATGCAGACTACATACAGAGATTAAACTTTTCACGATGAAGGTGGAGAAACGCTGCAACATGATGACCAGAGAGGTGGTAGATGCCCTATCCCTGGAAACATCCAAGGTCAGGTTGGACAGAGTTCTGAGCAAAATTATTTAGTTGAAGATGTCCCTTCACCTTGAAGGGGAGGTGGACTAGATGCCTCTTAACAATCACTTCCAACCCAAACTATCCTATGATTCTATGTACAACAAAAAAATGAAACAATTGCAGAGCATGATCAAAGAGGAAGAATCTAAAGCTTAGCTACATAGAATGGCTCTCTGAGAAACAATAAGCTCTGGAGGGAGTGAGCTCTGGTTAGGTGTTTAATATCTTCTCAGAGTTCACTAACTAGGGTGTGTTTTTAACACCACTTTGCAATTGACTTTCTGTTTTCTACCTTTTGATGCAAAATCAGTGAGCATGTGGGATGGCCGAAATAGTTGCATCAATGATCAATTATTGCCTGGAGTGCTTAAAATCATGCCTTTTTGGTGTTTTCTCAAGAGTATATATTATAGTAGGAGTAGCAATATTTCTTCAGTCTTCTGAGAGCACTACTAGGAACAAAGAAAAATGGAAAACAGCACAATTAAGATCATCACCCTTAAAAAAGAATAACTATACTGCAAAGCACAGAAAAAAATCACAATTATTAAATATTTTTAATATGTACTTTAGTTGTGGATCTTTAAGATTTGTGTTGTTTATCTTTCCAGTTTTTAGAAAACAAAATAGAGTTGGAATGAGCTGAAAGAACCACTTTGTGCAAAATGGTTCAAGGAAGACCTGAACTGCATTTGAAATAGCAAATTACCTGCTGGTGCTACAGAAATAGATCCTAAAAATAACCTTAAAAATTTTAAAACTGCAGCCTTTATTAGTTTTCTGACCTGGCTTACCAGTGGGAACCCACTACTGGACCCATTGGCATAGCAGTGGGGAAGGCAAATGGCTTGAGTGAACACCGGCAACAGAGAAGCTGAGAGTCCTACTGAAAGAAATATACATTAAATATGGTACAGCTATAAGTCTCATGTAAGTTTTATGTCTTTTCAGGACTGCACATTTGTGTAACTGCTCTGAACACAGCACCATCTTTTCCTTATACTTCATTGGAGAGGACCCACAGGAATACACCGTGCATGTGCTTGGTGGCCACTAGTTGTGGTCTAAGAAATCAAGCTTTGCATGAAGTTACAAAGAATGGGCGCAAATACCTGATTGATATAAAGAACAGTTTTCCAGGATGGTCTAGAACAAATCTGTTTAAAGTCTGAAAAAATATGGAACCAATACAAGAAATCCCTTAGTGATCTTAAGGATTTGAAATAGACACAGAAAGGAAGTAACGGCTTTGATGACATGTAGTTCCTTTAGAATGAGACCAGAGCACTGGAGAATAACAATGATGAAACAAGACCTCTAATTTTTATCATTTGGACATTTTCTTTTACCTCTTGATCACCTTCTATATTGCCTATAGATAAAAACAGACATGTAAAAAGAAAAAAATACACAAGGCAGCACAGCTTATGCTAAAATACAGATATATTTTAATAGATTTAAGCATTTTATCTTCAAGCAAAATTTTTCTCACTTTACTGGTTTTTGGGTCTATCACATTGGTTGTTTTTTGCCATATTTTGCATGACGTAGCCATTTTCTGATAAACTCTCTGGGACAAGGCTTGTCTCCTACAGTTATTAATAAAAGGCACAGAATACCAAAACTTTTGTCCCTTATTAGGTTTCCGAGAAGTGACACTGAGAAAAAAAGTCAAAGAGGAAAGAAAATAAATAAGGGTATTATCTTGCACTTTTTAAAGCCACAGATGATATATATTATACATTTGTTGCTGTTCTTTTCTTTCTGTGAAGGCAAATATTTATCTTGAGAGGTTAACTAATGCATACTGGCAGCAGGTATCCCAAACACTAAAGTGTTACACCAAGAACATCTTCAAACTTCCCATTTCCAGGTAATTTACTGTCCTTGACCCTGACTGTCCTTTGAGAAGAAGACAAAATTTGGTCTTAGCTTTGATATGCAGTAGGAAAAGCTAATTAAACTCACTTGCACTTCCATTTCCAGCATCTGTGTTGCCTTTTGATGAGGAAGCTGCAAACTGAGAGCTTAACCCAAACCAAAGACACTTCTATCAGGATCTCTGGCTATCCTGAAAAAGTAAAGAAAACTCTGTGTCAACTTCAACATGCTTTTAGCTAATTAGGCATCCTGCAGAATTTACTCTCAGCATCCCAGTTGTATTTTTGATCTGGACAGCCTGCCATTTTACAGTAAACTTTTGATACTAAAGAGCAGTCAAATTCCTTTAGACCAAAGGGAAATATTCCAATAGGAGAGTTTTATTCCCATTCTAGCATCTTTCCTAAACAGAAACACTGTATAGCATTGCTTTTACTTCCACAGTGATATTCTTATGAATGGACAAAAATTTTTCTCATAATGGATAAGAACTTTTTTTAGTGAATCAGTTCTATAAAGGTAAAGGTGGTACAGCAACAACACATTGGCTTGAATGATATACCTGGGTTGAAGACATTTCACATATACGAGATCAAGAAATTTAATGTATAAAAATCAGGACAGTGTTCTTAAAAATAGAATATTACAGCCACATGATCTTATCAAGAGAAAAGCTTTCAATAAAACATATTTACATCTAACTGACCAATATCCAAAAGTATTCTCATAAACATTTTGCAGTCAAGCAAGCTAAAGCTACTTTTAAAAGAAACTGTCAATAATTTCTAAAATAAAGCATATAATAACTAAAGTGTCCTTTTGATCCTTGTGAGTATACTTTATTTGTCCTTGAAAAAATATATCCAATGTACCTTTCAAAATGATTTATTATGTGTTATTGTTACAGTGTTCAATATTGTTCAATACTGAACTACTGTACTGATTACCACTCTCCCAGTCTGCTTTAGTTCTATCATGTGCTTTTATTTACCACCTGAGGCAAGAACATTTTAATTGGTTTAGGGAAGCTTGAACTCTCTTTTATCAATGACACATTTCATCAAAATAGAATAAAGCCAGGAGCTGTATGTATTCTTCCAGTGTCGCAAAACAATGGATTTGTTTGAGGGCTTAAGTTTGGAAATGGATCTCTGCAGTGTAAATTACTTAATCACTTGAATAACAACATCTGAACATCTTGACTTTTTCTTCCATTTTTTAATAGTAACAAAATTTATCAACAAATTGCTCTAACTTTCCATATTTTAACTTCATTCTAGACTAAGATATTCTGCAAACTGACCCTAAATTTTTACTGTACCTCTACCAAAGATCTAGAATATAGCATAACGTGTTTATAGCATTGTGAGTGACAGAACTAAATCATGTACACATTGATTTTAAAAGTTTCTGTCAAAAAGAATCCCCACACAATACAGAGAGAGAATTGGAGTCTTGTTTGAAGTAAGTTTCATTTTTTGCAGTGATTAGACAAAAAAAAAAATCTAATTTTTCCAGATCAGTACTGTCCCTTTAAGAAAGCATATGTGACTTACTTAAGGAAGAAATCATATGATGTGTAAACAACACAAGTAAACTGTCTTTCTATTTTATTAAAAGTGCTTAGTTGAAACAGACACAATCCCACTGTAAGCACTGCATTTAAAAAAAATGCAAGAAAAATGTATGTATCAATAAAATATATTAGTTAAAATTAATTAAAAAGCAAGGAATAAATTTACTAGTCTGTTTCTATCAATATTTTCAACTGTGATCATAAATATTTTACTTTGAAATACGGTAAGAATTAGACAAAAATTTTTTCATGAATGACAAAGCTAATGAACCCTTTTCTCCTAACAGGTTACAGACTACATCTTTCACAGAGGTTGCTGCCATAGCTCCTGCTTTTATCCCAGCTTTCTGTCTGAACAAAAGGTGAAATAGCTGGCTGGTACCACACACATGGTGACCCACCAGCTGTTTCAGTACATGCACTGGCTCCACATGTACTGACTCATATAAGTTGTTTTGTCTTTTCCTCAATGACATAGATATTAGCTATCCAAATACCAGCTTTCACAAATCTTCTCAATATTCATTACTTTTAAAATCTCAGATCCCTGTCCATATTCTTTGGAATTAGTTTTAGGATTCAAAAGTTTTGATGGACAGATGGAAGGAAAAATGTAAAGTATTGTCTTTGCTGTGAATGCCCGATGAAGGCAGCAATGATGAATCTGACTCCATGTTCTCAGAAGGCTAATTTATTACTTTATAATACTATATTATATTAAAGAATATGATACCATACTATACTATACTAAAGAATACAGAAAGGATACTTACTAAATGCTAAAAAGATAATAATGAAAACTCATTAGTCTTTCCAGAGTCTCGACACAGCTTGGCACTGATTGGCCAATGCGTCAAAACAACTCACACCAGAATCCAATGAAACAATCACCTGTGGGTAAACAATCTCCAAACACATTCCACAACACAGGAGAAGCAAATGAAATAAGGATTGTTTTCCTTTTCTCTGAGGCTTCTCAGCTTCCCAGGAGAAAAATCCTGGGCGAAGGAATTTTTTCAGAGAATGTGAATGCCACAGTACAGAGAGGCCAAAAGAATAAATGCATATGCTTTCCTTCTTTAGGAATTCAAATTTTAAAAATGCAATATAAATACACAATGATGATGACCATTACCTTTTGGCTTTCTACAGCAGTACTCCATTGCATGTCAGAGACCCTTCAGTGTCTCTGGAAAAGACTTCTGCTTGCCCCAACATTTGTACTGCTTGATTTCTGCCTGTTTGCTGCAGGGGGAACAAGTCCACAAACTCCAGACTCTGCTGAGGATGTGTCAGGCCCATGGCACTTGTTAAGATGTCCAATGTCCCTGCTTCACAGATTCTTTACAGGCTGAGATGAGGAACCCTTTATCAACCCTAAATCATGTGAGACAGGTTGAGAAAAGAAGGAAAAAAAGCATGATCTCCAGAACAAATCATACATTTTAAAACATTTACAGAGTACATTGACATAACTATTGTGTTGGGTTTGTGTGATGAGGTTTAGGGAGTGGGGGGCTCACAATGACAGCAGTAACACATCTGGGATAACAGACTTAAAAGGGAGGGAGAAATCTGCTGTGAAACAACAGCAGTCAGGAGAGATGAGTAAAAATATGAGAGACCAGCTACTCTGCAGACACCAAGGTCAGTGAGTGGCAGGAGGAGGTGCTCCAGGTGCTGGAGCAGAGATTCCCCTGCAGCCCATGGTGCAGCCCATGGTGAGGCAGCTGTGTCCCTGCAGTCCGTGTTCAACCCTTTGGCAAAGCAGAGATCCACGCTGGATCTCCCAGCAGAGCAGGTGGATGCTCAAAGGCATCACCCTTTGGGAAAACCACACTGGAGCAGGCTCCTGACAGGACCTGTGGCCCTGAGGAGGAAGGAGCACACACTGGAACAGGTTTGCTGGCAGGACTTTTGACCCCATGAGGGACCAAAACAGCAGCAGCCTGTTCCCAAAGGACTGCACCTTGTGGAAGGGACCCACACTGGAGCAGTTCTTCTGGGAACAACTCACATTTTAATATGGATTTTTGCATTTTACATTTATGTAACTGCTTCTCTAACACCTAGTAAGGAACTTGGAAAAATGAGATTTAATGAGCATTGTATTTTACAGTGGACCTTATACTCTTTATCCATTTTTGCATTACAAACAAACATGATACAAATATGTAAGAAGCTAATGTAGCATAGCTTATTGTTTTCTCCAGCTTGAAAACAGATATTGGCATTTATTAACCACTTTAGGGTGATTATTTTTTTTTGGGTCACTAATCTTTAAGCTTTTACTTTTAGGCCTACCATAACAATATAGCTTAGAGAAGTTTTTAAACATGCTAAGTGGAGCTAAATATATTCATTATTTTGGTAAAGCTTCTCAGTTAGCTTTAGAAGCAAAATGAAACAGACCTCTCTCCCATGTTTTAACTGTTCATGATTCTGAACAAGCATTTGTATTCAACACCTCTACAGATAACAGTATTCAATAATGGGAATCCATAGAGAGATACAGAGAATAGGATTTATATTCCGGAAGACCAAATGGACTTTCTATTACCTTCAGTGTTCCAGGTGAATGGCTGGAAAACCATCTGGCAAAACTCTGCCAGACTCTTAAGCTGACACAAGGTTGAAGGTCTGGCACCAGCATTTGTGCCAAGTTTCATACTAACAGAAATATGGCCAGGTATTAAAAATTACTTTTATGATGTATTTGGCAACATCAAAATATTTCCAACATTATCCTAACCAGATAATGAGCAGATTTTTATATAATTTATTCTGAAAAAGGAAAGACACTGTCATCTAGAGAACTACTACCAGTATTTGTGGGATTGCCACAAAAACTGGGTATCTTGGACCTAATTTTAAATAGCTTCCCCTATTCTGTTCTGCTTGATTCTGGAAAGATGCTTTATAACACAGCTTTGTTGATGAGTCATAGGTAAGCACAGAAAAATGGCAACACTTCCAATCAGTTTGTTAAAAATCCGTCCAAATTTGGACCTCCTTGGACTTAAGATTCTGACCACATAAGTTGGCATTACTGTATTTCTTTACCATGTCCAGTTATATATAAAAGGATACTCAGAATTATACATAAGAGGAGGGTATGTTTTTCGTACTTATGAAAACCTCACTGGGAAAAGAATTAGTAAGGTGTTTATTGAAAATACTTTTAAAATTTATTTTCAGTTTTACTTTAAAAATGCTTCAAAAGCATACTGCAGGAGACATCTGACCTAATTTACAACAAGTCAATAACAAATTTTTGCACTGAATCCTAATTCCTTTCAGTAATCTAAAATATTAATTTTGACATACTAAAACTTAAAGAGCCAAGAAGAGAAATCAAATACTGCAGACCATGCCTATTAAGAAGTTCAAAGACAGCAAAAGACCCAGCTCTAGCAGGATCTCTTGGCAAAAAGAAAGGTTGCTATAATACTTGGTAACATGGGAAACATTTGGTAAATTTATTATTTCACAGTCTTTACATACACATACCCAGTTTAAAGGAGTGCACTGTAAAATTTGCTCTCTAGTTTCCTATAAGGCTTGTTGATATTACATAAAACAAACTGTGTGGAAACTAAACTAGATCCTATGATTTACAATGTTCCTTCCATGTTATTTATTACACTGAATCTGTATATATTTATTTATTTATTTATTTTTACCATATATATATATAATATTAATCTCTGGATTGTTTTGACTTAGCACATTATTCCTTAAATTCTATTCCCTTTCTTTTATTTTGTTTATGGGCTGCAATAAATTCTTATTGTTTCTCTTTCTTCATTTTACAAGGTAAAAACTGTTCTTAATGCCTCATCTTATGGGTATAAAAATGGAAGTTGATGGAGCACACTGTTGTGATTTATACAACTTCACCCAGAACTGCCTGTGTGTTTAATCCCATAGTGAGACTATAATGTCTGTATAGCTACCATTTATTTCTGAATAATATTATTTAATACTCAAAATACATAACTTGGAGGGGGGGGGGGGAAGAATTATAAAGAGAAAACCAAGAAAGACTAGAAACAGATTCATTATCAATGTACAACAGCCAACCTATCTGAAGTCTGACTTTAGATCTGCGCATACATTGCACAGTGGTTTTGTCTCGGTGCTTTTCCTCTCTAGAGTATTAGCCTGAGAGAACAAAGATGATCCTGTAACGAGTTACTAGCTTGCATGCAAACGTTTCTCTTTTAAGCTTTCAAATACTGGACTTTCAGTGGGGGAAATATCAAAGCCTGTTAATTTTCTGGTTAGTAACATAGTGGGAAAGCACCAAGATACTTTGATTCAAGTAGGAAACTGCTAAGCTCTTAATCAAAGCTCAGTATACAATTTATACAATTGTATACTCAGTATACAATTTATAGTAACTCTCTATGTTGTTGCTCCAATAAAATGACTTCACCTCTCTATTGAAGATGAGACTTCAAAATTACTGACAATCTTCTCTCAGCAGAAGGAATAGACATCATCATCATCATCATTATTAGCCTGGGAATCAGAAATTACAGGAAGAAAGAAAACAGAACTACAGGAAAAGCAAAAAGTCTAGGTTTCAGCTGGATCACAATTGGTGTAGGCAAACAATTGATGAATGCAATTACTATGATGTTCTTATGAGAGAAGCTATCAAATGAAATATCAAGATGACATAGAGAAAGTGAAGTACACATAATACTGTTCATGCACTTCTAAGACTCAAGCAACACACTATACAAATAAAAATTCACAACTGATTTCTTCTTTTTTCATTTTAGTTGCTTCATTTTTATATATTTCCCTGCAAAACAAAACTCCATTGACCTGTACCTGTCACTTCAAAAATATGAATGAAGAGAGAGAAATTTCTTTTACTGGCATCAGTCCACATGCATTCAATGCCTACCTTGGACAGAAGCAGTTAGAAAGCACCACTGGAAAACACACCAACACCCTACTCAGTGTAAGTCTATTCAGATTCAGAGGCTGAAGGCAGTGGCTAGTCAAAGGGGGCAAGTCTCCTTGGGTGAAGATTCCACAACCTATACAGGCAATCTGTTGCAATATTTGACCACTCAGGGCAAAGGTTTTCCCCTTGCACTGGGATGGGTTTCCAATGTTCCAGTGCTCTAACTTCTGGTCACAGGCTCTTGTGTTCCCACTGTGCTGCTCTGAGAAGAGCCTAGCTCTGTCTTCTCAACACTCTCCTGTTGAGGGAGGCATGTAGAGCCTTAGCCTTCTCTACTTAGGACAGAAAAAAACACATATCCCCTTGTACATCATGTCCTATTGTCCCCTAAATATCAAAATGGCTCTCTGATGTACTTGCTCCACTATGTCAATATCTCTTTGTTGGGGAGCCCAAAACTGGGAACAGCTAGAGATGTGGTCCCATAAGGGCTAGACAGAAGGAAAGAATCATCATTTCTCTTCAGCTGCTGGCTACTTTCCTCCTAGCACAGCCCATGATGCAGCTGCCCTTCTTTGCAGAAGTGCAGATCACTGGTGACTGAGCGCGACTCACTGCCCACAGGGGCCTTGGGTACTTTTCTACAAGGCTGCTTCCCAGCCAGCCAGTGCTGCCCTGTGCTGTTCCATGGGATTCCATCCTGGCACTTGGTATTCTCCTTTGGTAATTTTCCTGAGGTGCCTGACAACCCATTTCTGGAGCCTGACAAAGTTCCTTTAAACAGCAGCCCTGGACCCCAATGTACTGAACACCCTTCCCAATTCATGTATCTGCAAACCAGCAAAGGATGCACTTGATCCAGTCAGCCAAGCTGTTACTGAGAACAAGCATGGTTGGAACCAATCCCTGAGGCAAGCAACTCATACCTCGTTGCCAGGTGAGCTTTGTAGCAGTAATCACTACCTTAGAGTTCAATGGCTGAGCTAATTTTCTACCCATCATACTGTCTATTTATTCAGCTCACCATTTTGGCTGTAGGAGCACTATGTACATTCTTAAAGGCCTTGTAATACAACATCCATTACTCTTAATGGCTTAGCTGGTAATCTCATCACAGACTAGAAGGTAGATGATCCTCCCAGACCACATGGCACAGAGGATATATAGGTAGAGAAAGCTCACCAGAGATGAGAGGCGGCCAGAGTACATAAGAAGCAGTTCCACGGCAACTGTTTCCAACTGGTAAAAACTCAAAACTCCAGAAATCTGGGAAGCCAGAAACACTTAGTTGCCTGGTGGCCTTGCATTTTCTTCTGAAACTTTGCTGGGAAAGTTCTCTTTCCCCAAGGTTTCTGCTCATTGTTAACATGATGCCCTCTAAAATTCAAAAGAAGGAGTTGGGATTTTCATTTTCTCTATCAGTTGTAGCAAGTTCTCATGCAAATGCATCAACACTGGAAGCTCAGAAGTGCAAGATTTAGAGTATATGTCCTTCTCACTCATTGCCTGAAATTAACAGATTTCTTCACTAAAATACACAAAACTTGTTAAAAATTTTGCCATGCTAAGCCACACATGGATTTTTCTTTTCAATGTCATATGAAAAATGTTCCAAGCCAAAAATGTTTCTCTGTCGTCATGTGAGTCATCATAGCACTGACTTACATTCACATCTCCTGATGAGCTCTCCAGTTTTGCTTCCAGTTGCATTGCTCCAGAATGAAGTATTCATAAAATGAGGAGAGGAAAGCTGCAATAGGATTTTGCTGTACATAGGTGATGCTGCTGAAAATATACTAATGCTGACTGCTTATGAAGATTTTTAAAGCAAAAATAAATTAGTGAGGCAATAGGAGAGGCAAAAGGCTTTTGAAACCCATCCATATGCACTTTCATGTAATGCTAAGTTTTGTAAAACACTATGCAAGGATGTACCATATGTCAAATTGCAGAACAGTCTCTGACACTACCAGTTTCATACATTTAATAACAAGTATTTAAACTTCAACCATTTCTGTGACAAGAAGCTTGAATATCAGACCATCTCCTCTGTTTCACAGCCAGCCATCTTAAGATGAGAGCTGCCATAATACTTTAAATTTATGTGCTAATTATTTTTATTAAAGCAGTATTAGCAGCAGCAGTCCCAATGTTGTGCTGAATAAGCAGTTTTCTTTTTAGCATTAATTTTCAGGTTTCTAAGAACATGTAACACCCAAAGCTACTTAGTATATTTCAAAGAGGCAGCAGGGAAGCAAAAAGAGAAGAAGAAAACACCTCTTAATAGGCTCAAGTCTTTCTGGAATTGTTAGTTTCACAAAACCCAAAGAAAATTGAATTTGTACAAAACAAGGAAAGTTGTTTATTTCCATCTAACAGCAAAATTAAAATAAAACAGAACATTTCTAATACTTGCAGTTATGGTCTGTAGGGACTATGAATCATTCCAAGGAATCATTCCAAGTGTTTTATTTCAGGAATAGATGGTTTTAAGTAACAATCAAATGTAGTGTTGAGGAAATGCTTCTATTAATCTACACAGTTTTTAACTGAAAGAGGAATGTGGTATTGAAGATATGCTCCTAATTAATCTAGAGAGTTCTAGATCACAATCTCCTCTTGAAGCTTTGATGTCTATCAATTGCTGCTTAGAATGACAGGAGAGAGGTTATTAGATTTTACTAGTATTTATTCTGTTGGTTTTTTTTTTATAAAAGAATGGGAAGAAAACAAAAATATAAGCATAATTTTGTTTGGGGAGAAATTTAAAGGGAAAAAACCCAACAACCCAAAGTCTAACGCGTTTTATACGTTCAAGAATAAAAGCTGTCAGTAAAAAGGCCAGCAGTATATAAAATGGAGACAAGTCATGGTTGTTGTGGGAAACTGTAAATTTGAATCCTTCACTTTGTGTATTCCAAAGCAGATGTTCAGCTGCTATAAATCAGCAAAACTCCCTCAAAACTCCCTGACCCTTAATTTCTTAACCACATGAATGTGCTGAGGATTTTTTTTTTTTTGCTGGATTTAGTTAAGCTAAGTAGCAGTTGTCTAGCTATTCTAAGAACTACAACACCCTCTATTGGGCAAAGAATTGTCAGTCAAATATGGAAAACCAGTTAATTTCAATGATCCAAAGCAACCACTGGTTGCATTCTTCCAAAGGTCGAGCTTGAGTGCATGATGCACATACAAAGTCTATACAAATAAGCTATATCTAAATATAATTATGTATAAAATCCTACTATTTATTTTCGTGGGATGATAACATTTTATAAAGAGAAAGTAGGAATTAATCTTTTGATGAAAGAAAACACCATCTCAACTCAATAATGAGGTTACTCTAGAACCCCCTTTCCCTGAATTTTCTCATTTGATGGGTGCTTTTCTCAGTACTGCCCAACATATCCTCTGGACAAATCAATGTTCCCAATATGAGTGCTCCTTTTAAATTTGATCCTTGCATTCTTCCTTATGTATACTTAAAATGTCCTTATGTATAAGTAAAATGTTCTAAGTATGTGATACCTTTTAAGGTTGCACTGTTACAGGCCCAAAGAACTTACAGATTCTTTCAGAGAGAGTATCAGTATGAAAGCAGATGGGATTTACAGCTGCCTCTGTGAAAAGAGATGAAATAATGAATTTTCATCACAAATCAGAAGGATACAACAGGAAGAAATAGATTGTTGCAAAAATAAAAAATCAGTAACATTTAGATTAATCCTCAAGAGAGAAAACAATGGTTTTGGATGGAAAATTTATGAAAAAGGCAAGCATTATTAAACAGAAGTATTGTAGATGAAGGGGAGATGAGAACCAGTGTGTCAGAGTTTTAAAAAAGAGGAGTTTGAAACAGAAAACCTGTAAAAGTAAGAAAAACAATTTAGAGAGCAAGACACTTAAAAGGGCAAATGGTTTGGTTGCCACACTTAGAGAAGGAGGTGCCTATCCCTTTAGCACAGAACACTTTCTGAGTATCTGTTTTCTCCTACCAGCCCTCTGAATCACCTCTTCATTCTGTATTCTCCCAACACATCACCTGCTTGGGAACAAAACTGCCCCAGTCAAATCAACTTTCCAAGATAAAAAGTAGTTATTCTAAACACATTGATGGCATCTTCTGCTGGAAACCAGTCCTTTCAGAAGACTGGAACTTTCCTGTTTAACTTTGACTAAATAATGCATTTTTAATTATTTTAACATTTCAGTGCAATTAATATATTTCAATTCAGCTTTTTTAAAAATCAAAAATTTAGTTCATTGTATCAAATAACTTTTTAGTTTGAAATGCAGTTCACATTACTAAATTTGATGAATCTAAACGCCCTCTATCTTTCCTTTTGTGCATTGTCACTGCCAGGTAAACTCTGTAATTAACCAGAGGACACTGACTGCACAGCAAGTTATTAGCCCACTGCATAATTTGGCTTTAAGCTTGCCTGAGCCACTTCTAACTAATAATGCCAGAGGTATAGTATTAGTATTACTGTGTTGGAAGTTGTCATCCTTAATTTCATTATACTACTAATAGTCTTAATAATTACAGACTTTTTTCCTTGCCAATTACAATGTCTTTTTTTTTTTTTTCTTTTTCTCATAAAAATTGAAGCCCATAATCCAAAGCATGTGCTGAGAGCTACACACTGAGTGACCATGTAAGGATAATGGATGTTTAAATTTACCTGTCTTTGTAAGATCATTTTATCTGGAAATAATAGAGAACTTCAGGATGCTTTGGGAGGGAAAAGATGACTCTTGTCTTTAAACAACATGAAAATGCCATGGTAACTTGCAAAAAGTGAATAAATGACTGTTTCTGAAATAGTCTGTTTTCCTCTTCCATGCACTTATGAATCCTAAATGAAATGCAACAGTGAGTAGAATGGTTAAGTTCTGATGTAGATTGTACTAGGAGTACAGGGATATTCACCTACTGGTGTTTCTGCAAATGATGGAGTTTTAGCTTCAGCAGTTTTAAACAGCTTACCTAAAACTAATATACTATCTATAGCATTAAGACACTATTTATATAAATGGTATATATATAAGAAATAATATATGGTGTATACACAAGAAAAATCTCTTTTTTACCTTGCTATCAAAGAAAGTTGTGACTCTTCTGAAACTCCTTCTCATTCAACAAAGATGTCAGTCCCAGGATTGTGCACAGGACAATCTACTATGAAATTGCCCTTTTTCTCTCTTCTGTAATTTCAGTAGGAGCCAGTAAACTAAGAAATTTTTCTACCTAACGCTAATTCATCATTTCAAAAGAGGAAACAAGAAACACAAGAGCTTTCTGTTTCTTAGACTTGGACTCATCTTCTGAGAATTTGGTCCTGATAGCTCAAAATAAAAGTTTTACCCTCTTCTCAAAACAAGGAGGCCTAAGGAGAGACAAAAGGGACCATGAAAGTGTCAGGGCCATAGAATGTCTCTTGACACCTGAAGAATTAAATTTTGGGTCCCAATTTTCCTCCCAGTCTTTATCCTGGCAGAAAGTACCTTAATCTGCTCTAGATTGGAGGACTTTTTCCTTTGCCAGACAAAACCCCCTATTAGACACCCCAATTCAGGATGGGTACATTGAGCAGATAAGCACCACCATGTTCTTGTCTCTTCCATATAGTGTCCCACTGTCTGACCTCAGCACAAAACAGGGATCAGCATCTCTTCCCACCACCACTTTGCCATCACTGCTGCTACAATTACCTTAACCTCTTCAGTGAGAAACAGTTGGAAGAAGGAATGTCAGCCAAAGTCCAAATCTTACCTCTGTTACAAGGGACGGAGTCATCAGCATTCTGTAAGCTGGTGACATTCATCATTCCTCAAACACAGTTGTGTACACAACAGAATTTTGAGCATGACTTCTGATATTAAAATTTCTCCTCAGTGATCACCCTGAGAGCAAATAGTCATCTAGTACTTCATGTTGCACTATAAACAAAGTTCACAGCTAGGAAGTAGGCATCCAACCCCAAGAGGTAGACAGCTAAACATTTTTGTGATTTGGTTCAACAACATTTTCCAGCCTACCACAAGTTTCAACTTCTTAGTAATATTTTTTCATACAGATCTAATTGGTAGACTGATTTTTGTTTTGCTGGGATGAGAGGGCAGAAGGACAGGGTGAGGTAATTAAAAGAGAGGAGTAAACAATAAAGGGAACTGTAGAAAACTTTAATACACATTTTTACCTCCTCAGAACAATTTAGTAACACAACACCATTGCAATTTCCTATGGATGTGTATGAACTAATTAGCCTGACATTAATTAATAGATTTCTTTTTCCTACCACCCCAGCCAGCTTTTTTAAAGACAAGTAAGGCAAAACTATCTCAGTGTAGATGAGCTTTACTGAGATATGTCTGGCAAAAATCTACGATGTCTGTAACTTGTACTGCTGACTGTCAACAATTCATAGCAGTAAATCCATAAAATCTCAATAAAAAGTTTCACTAAGATATTTAATTATTTAAAAATATATTAAGTAAACCAAATAGGACTGCACAGTTAGAGACTATATGCTTATGTTCTTTACCTACTCCTTCTGTGTAGCAGAGAACTGTTCTAAGATGTAACATACTGCAACCAACAGAATCAAGCTAATCCAAGTGAGTTTGGATTAGAGATTAGAAGGGTGAGAACAGTATCTGCTATGTTTTCCTAAAACCCCAAGCTCACCACACTAGTCTGCAGAGAGAATCAGCTGCACAAAAAAAAAGCTGCACCTTAAGTCACCAAACCAACCACATGATGGCAGTCCAACATCAAAAAAGGAAAAAAAACTGCATTAAGAGAAACTATTTGACAAAGTAATGTAAAATTGATACATATTATTTATAATACAACCAAACAGTGTTGCAGAGCAGTAATTTTCAGTCTTTCTCTGTTTGCACACCTCTAAATACTTGAAGGACTTAAAGACCCAAAATGCAGATAAATACACTGTTTATCTTCCATGAAGACCTTCACAGATGAGTTTTTACATCCCAGAGCCCACAGAAAAAGGATTTAAATAGCAGTTTCATAATTTTAGAAAATACTATTTTGAAATAGTAGTATGCAGATTTGCACTCTTTGTTAACAGTTCTGACTTCACTTAAATTTATTTCTGATATCCAGCATAGCTGTCAATGTGTTATAGTACAACTGAGCTTGTAGGTTCTTCTAATCATGCTCTTTAGTTTCCTCCTCACTAACTGAAACTCAACTATCTACACAAATTCACACACAAAGCTTCCTTCCAAATCTTTGATAGGCATATGCAACACATCATTATCTTATGAATGCCCCACACCTATAAGAAACTGATGACATCCAGAGACTCATTTGCTCAGATTCAGTATTTGCTACAGTTGATATATAGTTTGATTTTCACCATTTTTATTAGTGAGGCTAATGATTTCAGTGATATTTCATGGTATTTCCAAAATAATTTCCCAATGCTTTTCCTAACCAGCATGACAGATTGTTCCAGTTGGCACATATCCCCAGAATTGCTCCCTTGTTCCTAGATGAATTAATTTTTATTTGTCTATATTGAATCGCATGTTCTGTATGCCAACCAAATCAAGATGGGTGAAATCATTTAACATCTTCTGTCTCTCATTACCATCTTTGCTTTTGCCAGTATTGTGAGTAACTCTGAAAATGTATTTTCTCATACCAAATTATATGGATCAAATTAGCAATACCAGAGTTCACATCAGTTGCTGGTGAAAGCATTTTTACACAACACAAGGCATTAGCTGCAAACCAGTCACTGCTACACAAAAATACTGCTATTGCACCAAAATGTGGCAATTTATCGTTCTAACTCAGGTTGGAAATACAGATTTAAATTTATATTGTGATGTTACAAGAGATATGAGCTGCTAGGTCACCTGCAGGTCTATAATCACAGATTTGAAGAATGCTTAGCAGCCTTCTTCCACTCTATGGTGACAAAGTAAATTTGTTGCACTTTAATTTAGAACACATTAAACTGTGGAATCTCTTCTGGCTCACAGCTCTCCAGGTTGTGATTCAGCTTTTCCTTACATGTGGAAAAGTTTCACTGTGAATACCTGTTTGTACCTATGAAATCAAAGGACATGCTCATTAACTTCACTTCCACAATCACCACAGAGTTAAAGAATCATTTAGGCTGGAAAAGATCTACAAGATCAAGTTCAACCTTTGATCACCACCTTGTGACCCAGACCATGGCCCTGAGTGACAACTCCAGCCGTTTCTTGAACACCTCTAGCGATGGTGACTCCACCACCTCCCTGTGCAATCCACTCCAATGGTTGATGATCCTCACTGATGATCCCTCCATAAAAAATTCTTTCTTATGTCAAATCTGAACCTATCCTGGTGCAGCTTCAGACTATGCCCTCTCATCTTGTCACTGGTTGTCTGGGAGAAAAGCCCACTACTCACCTGGCTACACCCTCCTTTCAGGTAGCTGTAGAGAGTGACAAGGCCCATCCTGAGCCTCCTCTTCTCCAGGCTAAACAACCTCAGCTCCCTCAGCCACTCTTCCTCACTCTCTAAACCCTTCCCTGGCCTCATTGCCCTTTTGTGGAGACAATGATTTTCTTTAAGTGATGATCCATGACACCAGAGATGGAAGAGGAGGAGGAGCTTTTCCAGCCTTTTGGTGCTTCTGGGTGGTGCCATACAACTCCTCTGCTGTACAGCAGTGGCCATCACCCCATGGCAGGTTCAGCATCCTTGTTTTACAGTGCCTTCAAGAAGAAGGCACTGAGCATCCATGACAATATAAATTTTTTCCCTACGTCAAGCCCAGAAATGTGAAAAGCTGGCCTAAAACTTGCACTTCTTTCCTCTGCCTTGTAAAGCCTTCCTATTAATGGATATAGTCTGAAATTTGTTGAGCTGACTTAGACTTGCACCATTTTGATGATTCGTTTTCTGAAGAACTTCACATGTATATACAACAGCATACTTTAAAATAAATGTACTTAGGTATTTTCCTCCTGCTCATGGGATGTTTACAATTTCAAGCCTGGTATACCTTGTATTAAACTCGAAGTACTATAACAAAATTTGCTTTTTACTGCAAATTGATTGCAGTAAAAATTGATTTGAAAGACACAAAACCTAGCAACATAATGGCGTTTGTAATAGTACATACAGAACTCAATTTTGTTGTCATGATGCCTTAATTCTAATTAGATTCTTTCTCATTGTTTGAAGTTCTTTCTTTATGCTAAAAATCAAAAAGTGTCAATTATAATTGCATTGTTTATTCACAGAATCCATTCTGATAATCAATATTGAAGGAAATTGATGAGTTGTCAGTAATTATTCAGAAAATGCTTAACTGTGCATATACTTGAAAACGTTTGAAAATCAGAAGTACAACCACCCCATCTTCTGATCAATTTGTGGTATGACATGTCAGAAAACTCAGAAACATATTTGATATTGGTTATTTTCATATTTAATTCAGAATGATTGCACATGTAACAGCCTCAATATGTGCTCAATCTTTATGAAAGACAAGGAACTACTGAAGAGAGTCCAGTGATGGGCCACACAAATGATTAATGGATTGAAGCATCTCTCATACAAGGAGGGACTGCTGGAACTGGGCCTATTCAGTCTAGAGAAGGCTGAAAGGGAATTTAATCAATGCATATAAATGAGGTATAGATACCTCAAAGGTGTGTGCCAAGAGGGTGGTGCCAGGCTCTTTTTAGTGGTGCCCAGCAACAAGATGAGGAGCAATACTCTAAACTGAAACACAAAAAAATTCCACCTCAAGATGAAGTAGAATTTTTTTTTACAATGGGGGTGGCAGAGCATTGGCACAGGCTGCTCAGGGAGGTCATGAACTCTTTCTCCGAAGACATTCAAAACCCACCTGGAAACTTTCCTGTCACAAGCTCCACATGACTCTGCCTTGGAAAGGGCTTGGGCAAGCTGATGTGGAGATTGTCAAAGGGGAGATTCAGATCAGAATATTAGAAAAATCTTTTTCACCGTTAGGGTGCTCAGGCATTGGAATAGGTTGCTCAGGGCGGCGGTGGAGTCAGGGTGCCCCAAGTGTTTAACAGGTGTCTGGGTCTGGCGCTTAGCGATACGATTTAGGGGTTACAGTGGCACTGCTGGGTCATGGTTGGACTTGATGCTCGTAAAGGCCTCTTCCAACGCCGACGATTCCATGATTCTCTAATTCTATCTCCAGGGCTCCCTTCCAACCCTACCGATACAGTAATTCTTTAAGAAAGTGGGCGTTAACACCGCAGCTCTATTTCGGCTGCACACCGCAGGAAAGATACCAAACACAACAATTTCATCTGGGGAACCTTCACGGCGAAAGGCTGCTCCCTAAGGGACCAGCTCCGTCCCGGATTTGCCACACTACTACCCAGCCCCACACGCCCGCGGAAGCACCAGGGCCTGCTGGGGAAGCGGAAGAGCCGCCCCGCCCCGCCCCGCCCCGCCCCGCCTCGCCCGGCTCGGCCCGGCCCGGCCCGGCCCCGCCCCGCCCGCGCGGCCCCGCCCCCGCCTCTCCTGCGCAGGGGCCGCCGGAGCCGCCGGAGCCGCCGCGCCCGCCCGGCGCCGGGGCCGCCGCCGCCCCGCCATGTCCGAGGCGGGCCAGGAGCTCGTCCACCTGGTGTGGGGCAAGAAGGCCGGGCCCCGCGGGCTGGCCGACACCATCTTCTGCCGCTGGGCGCAAGGTACCTGCGTGCGCCGTGCCCCGCCGGCCCTTCCCGCCCCGCTGCCCGCCCGCCCGCCCGCCGGGCGCACCGCAGCGCCCGCGCCGCCCCCCGCGCCGGGGCCCGGGTGCCTGAGGGGCGCCGTGCCCTGGGCGCTGCTCCTGTGCCTGTGTCCGCGCTGGCCCACGCGGGAAAATGATGCAGCAGCTTCCCTTGCTAAATCATTATTTTGGTTTTTTGCAGCATAATCGTCCTTAGCCACACATCTCCACAGGAACTTAGAATTGTGTAGAAAACGATCTGAATTTGTTAAATATAACAACAGGGTCTTATGTGTGGTTTTACATAGCTTGTGGAAACGAACATAAGTTGTGCTTTGGTTTTGGTTTTTTTGTGAAGAATATATGAGTCACAAATAGGAAAAGCGGGGCCAAACTTGGGACAGAGACCTACAGATTTGTTTTTTGAACTGGTTATTTGGCCGTGGAAGCAGGTGCATGCCAGTACTAGGACATGCCAAGAGATAAAGCACCGGTAACGCTGGAACATGTGGTGTTTTTAAGGTGTTTTTTTCTGTGTTTAAGTTGTACAGCTAGTGCATGGTTTGTTCTTGATGGAAGCTTGTTGGTGATCCTTATAAGTGCAACTGCAATGCTTACCTGTAAGAATTATATGCAAGGAATCAGTCTGTGTATCTGTCCTGGCTGAAAGAAGGGAGTAGCATCTTTCTCTATAATTTACTGGGGGCTTTGAGGAATTCAACTTATGATTCATGCTCATGATAAAACTGTTGATTCCTGAAGAAAATTTGTAAGTGATAGTGGAATTTATAGATAATAAAATGCGGCCCGGTCTCAGTTAAAGTTGCTTGAAACTTAGTTTCTTAGTGTTCTCTGTTCCTTTTTATTTTTTTAACAAGGGTGTTGTCATCTACATAGTTTCCATAGAACTACTGGACACAGTGTATTACCAGACTCATATTTTTTTTCCCCTATGTCTATCTGTCTTCAGATAATTCAGTGATAAACATTTAGGGAAAAAAGCCAAATTCCTTCTAAGATCTAGAATTTAAGCAGGCACAGCAAAGCATTGCTTTTCCTAACGAAATTGCTTATTGAAATATAATCACTTTCTGAAATATCTCTTAAGTTTTAGTAATGTTGCGGTTTCAGTACAAGGTGTGTGCAAAGTCAGAAAAGAAGAATTGGTGTTAGAAAGTTTAATTATTTCTTTAACTGGCATTGTTGGATTGCCACAAATGAAGTTTTAAAGATTGAAATTTGTCATACAAACATCAGCTTCAAAATTTATTGAAATGTGTGTTATAATGTGCTGTACTTGTGATTGAGTGAGGGTTTAATGGAAGAGGACTCTGGAGTTCTTGGTGTCTTCTGCAATGGAGCTATTTCCAATCTTTCTTTAGGGAAAGTCCTGTGTCTAGAATGTGTAGTGCATCTGTTCCCTTTTCTATATTCCTCTCAATATAATCAATTTTGTGTAGCAAAAGCCTGTGACATTGTTAGACTGTTTGGAGGTCTTGTGCTGAGAATCAAAACAGTCAATTCCAGTTCACTTACGTTCTGTAGCTTCATAATACTTTCACCCAGGTTTCAGTTTCTATTTTGTTGATTAAGTTCTGCAGCATTTACTTGCTGCAAAGGAGGCCCATCAACACTGACTCATCAAGATTTAAAAGAAAACAAACAAACAAATATATCAAGCTTTATTATTTCCAAAGACTTGAAAGTTTAAAAGATAGATCCTGTTCCACACAAAAGTGCTGAAAGCATCAAACAACTAGTTTGGTGTTGGATTTTTTTTGTTTGTTTTTATTTCTTTTGATTGTAGTGCCAGCAGTGGCATTTATTTTGGATACTTGCTGAGCATCGTCTGATCCTTTCTCAAACCCTTTGAAAGCTGAGAGCTGGGATTTTCGTTTGGAAAGAAAAGTAGGCAGGGTATTGGGAGGGTGTTGGGAGCATAAGACTGATAGCTGTCAGTCACTGAGTGAAGACAGCACATACAGGAATCCTGTTATGCACCAGACTCCTTGACCATCATACTCATTTGGGGATGGGCTGGTTTGTCTGCAGTTGGAGACCTGACCCAGCTCATGTGCATGTGCTGCTGGAAGTTAGTGGCAGTAATTCCTTCAGGCTTCTGCACTGGCAACGTGAAGTATATTGGTTTTATTCCGGACTTAAAGGCATGGCTGTAAAGTTGGTGTGAGGGTTTTCATGTGGAGTTCTTAACAGAATTTTTGTGATTGCAGCAGAATTTGCAGTTTGAACCTTGTGGATTCCATTTACCAGAATCCTCAAAGCAGACACAGGAATGTCGTGCAAAGCTTCAGTCTGCTCTTCGGTGTTTCCTGGCATAGATGTGAGGATGTGGGAAGGAGCTGAGAAGATGACTGAACCCTAAAGGAGGAAGGATACCTATGTTAAGAGTGAATTCCTCCATTGACCCAAGGGACAAATTTCATGCTTAGAACTGTTCTTCAGATTATCCCCAAGGCATGAGACGTCATGTTTATCCAATATAAGTGTCTGGCAGGCTTGCATCCTTTCCGAATTACATAAGCTGTGTTCTCACTGTTCTTTGGAAAGAAAGATATGGAATGGTCTTCTCCAACAAGAATTTAACTGCAAAAGCATAGTGGGAAGTACAGTTTGTGTGTATGGATAACATACAGTGTAAAAAGGTCGATGTTGTCTGGTTTCTCTTCTAGCTTCCAGTTGCCCAGTTTAGTGGCAGCCTATCAGGTAGTTTGTATACATTCCTCAATCCTTTACAGGACTTCCTGTCTCTTTATCCACAACCCATTCAGTGGAGTTTTGTTGTGGTATTGCTGTAATAAATTCTCCTTTGTTTATGTGGGCAGGAAAATGTTTTTTGTTTGTTAGGGGTTTTTCTCCCTACATAAAATTTTAGGAGTTTTATTTTACTGCAAAGATACACTTGCAAAACCCAGAGCCACAAGCAAAATATGTATCATTCTATTCCCCGTGCTGGAGAAAGGAGTGAAACATTAAGATGTGTAGTAAACCTCACGCTTGGGTGATAATGTGTTATTCCAGTGTTTCTGTCAGGCAGTTCTTGTATCCCTAAAGAGAAAAAGAAATGCACGGCCATCGTGAGAGGTGGCTGAAGCCACTTGGTTTGTTCAGCTTGGAGGAGAGGAGACTGAGGGGAAACTTCATTGTGGCCTTCAACATGCACACAGGGGGAAGTGAAGGGGCAGGTACTGATCTCTTCACTCTTGTGACCAGTGACAGGACTTGAGAAAACAGCATGAAGCTGAGTAAGAGGAGGTTTAGGTTGGGTATCAGGAAAAGGTTTGAAAACCCAGAGGATGGTTGAGCACTGGAATGGGCTCCCCAGGTAAGTGCTCACAGCACTCATCTGGACAGAGTTAAGGAACCTTTGGACAACACCATCAGGCACATGGTGTGACTCTTGAGGTGACGTGCAGGAACAGGAGCTGGACTTGATGATCCTTGTGGTTCCCTTCCAACTCAACATATTCTGTGATTCTAGGACAAAAAGTGGGTAGCTCAGTGTCTTTATAGGTAGATTGGATCAGCAAGGGTTTTTCTGACCTGGTTAGTGTGGCATGCTCTTTGCTAATTCCCTTGTCTCTTTCATTCAGGTAGAATTGGGTTTTGTACAGAGTGAATGTACTGAAAAGACACAGCATTCTTTATGAAATGATAGTTATATCTATGGTGTCTTGGGTGAAAAAAAAAGATTCTTTAGAAATAGGCTGGTAATAAAAAGATGCAGGAAAGTGGTGGAGTAGTCATAATAGAAGAAATGATGGGTTTTGTAGTACTTTGGACCATGATGTGGTATATTAGATGAAGGACAGCAGTGGTTAAGTAAGTCATAGACTAATTTTGGTAAACTGTACATAGAAAAGAATTAGATACAAGAAAGAAATATGGACCTTCATAAATGCCAAATGGGGAAATAAGGAGAGTAAAACTTTGTGTTGTGTGATTATAGTGGCCAAAGGATATAAAGACAGATTTCTCAGTGTCATTACTCAAAATATTGGGCAATGCACTGGCTACTAACAGGAGTCTAGATCCACTTCATCTCCTTGCCATACTGCCTCAAAAGGTTAAAGCAGCAGAGCAGTAGTAATGTTGAAAAAATTGGGTCACAGCAGCCTTTAATAGGTTTATAAATGACATGGAAGATATATGGCAATGACATTATTTTATATTTCTTGCAGGGAAATGGTGCTAATTATACTAATGGATAAAAGCAGACAGATAATTAAAAAAATATTTTGGCTGCATTACATCTTTTTCTTTTTGAAATGTTATTTTGAGTTAAAAGAGCTCTATGATACAGATGAAAAGTTGAGAGAAAGCAGAAGTTACTCTGGATCAGAGATGCTCATCTTGGTAGCTTAAAGGGTGACCAGGCCATTCTTACAAATCATAAGGAAGAGTGTAGGGTTGATGAGTGTTTACAGAGATTGCCCAAAGATTGTGACTGTTGTAGAGGGTTAAAAAGGTAAGTGGGTGTGGTTTCAGGCTGAGGTAGACTTGAGCCCAGCTGGAGTTTGTAATATTGATTTCTGAAATTTTACCTGAGCTGACTTCCAATTCTGTAGAACTTTTTTAAAAGAGCAAGACCATACTGACTGAAGCTTATTTTTTTTTCTTAACAGCTTTTAGAATCTTAGTACTTATTAAGCATTAAGCAGCATAAATAATAAGAAGTGTTTCCTTGAGTATTTTATATGTGTTTTGCCTGTGGTTGTATTCTGTGAAATTCTGTGTGATATCGACTTTACATTGTCTGTCTCAAATTTGTATTCATTCTGGTGGATCACTTGATGTTCTTTGTTTTTAGGAGGCAATTTTGAAAAACAGGGCAGGGTTAAGCTGAGACAGTTCATGCCTTCTATAAGAAGCCTGAAGAATGTGAAGCAAATTCAAGATTTCTTAAGTGTGGTTTACTAGTACCGCACCCAAGTATGTTGTTTTTCTGTAGAAACAAATCATTAAAACAACTAAAAGAGCTCTCTTGTTGAAGTGTGCTTAGATAGCATGCAGTAACGCTTCAATGCAGAGGAGGACTCACCTTTTGATATTCTAGGCCTGCACAAACCAATTCAGAAAGTTGAAAGAACTGATGATATTTCTTGGTAGGGCATGTTAACAGGGCAGTGAAATGGCATTACTGCAAGCTTTGCTTCAAGTAGGAATTAATGGAGCTTCATTGCTACATCAGGTGATGCCAGATCCAAGTATGTAGGCTTGACATAGGCACCTAGGTTTTGGATATAACAAACATCTTTGTAATGCACGTGTTTGCACATGTGGTTAAAAATAACCTGAAGCCTTTGGTCAGATGCAGCAGAAACCCCATGGCTACCCTGATCCTTTTTTAAAACAAAAAATGCACATTGTTGTGGAACATCTACTATTCTGTGATGAAGTATGGTGTACAGAACATGCAGTTGTTCTGTCTCCTGCTGCTTGGGATGATGTACTTGCCATGCTGTAGTGTGGGGGGGATGCATTTCCTCAGTTCAAATTCACATCCAGGGCTTAGAGTGCTTTTGTTATGGCAGCATGTAATCCTACAGAATTGGGAAGAGGAGAAATTGTGGGGAAGTAGCCTTGAACTTCCTTTCTGCTGAGACTGACACTGTCAGTCCATGACAGGATGCATGTGTATCCGCTCTCTGCCTGCCCCCACTTGCTGGTGTTTGCTGGTTACGTGCTGACTACAGTTGCATGGTTTCTAGATTGCGGTGAACTAGAATGACTTTGGCACAATCTTATAATTCCATAAAAGGATAATGCAAAACACCTCTCACTCTAAGTTACGGTGTGTCAGCTTCATCAAGGTAATTGCATGTGCATTTATCAATGAGTAATGAAAGATATGAATCACCTCCCTTAAAGACACGTTTAAGGGCAAGGTGGTAGTGAAACAATTTTGCTCTAATTGCTCCAGTATTTGCTTTATTATGTGACTGTAGGATAATTCTGAAATACAAGTTATTAATACAAAGCATTAAAGCTGGAGGGGAGAAATTGGTGATGTTGCATCTCAGTAAATGTAGTGTATCTTCTGTAAAAGAACACCATTAAGAGGTTTGATTCAGGGATTGCAAGTGAATATTTAAGCTGCTCAGCAGATTTCAGTCTTAATAGGATGTGCTGATAGGTCAAAAATGAGATCAGTGGGAGGCATACTGTGCCATTCATCATGAATAGAAGTGTATTATATATGTTCAGTGAAGGTTCCAAGATGTATTTTCATTACATATGTGGACAAAATAATACACAACAAATTTTAATTTATTGATAAGAAATAAACTATCATAAAATAAAAACCATGGTTTAAGCTAGAAGTTCTTTTGTTTAAAACGCCAGCTGTTGGACCTTTGTGGTCCTGATTTAATTGCAGATATAAATAATGAATGTCAGTCCTTTCATCTGTACTCGTGACTTTTTTGCTTCAGATAGTGTAACCATATGCAGTTACATTATCAAGGAAACAAAAACATAATTTTTAAAAGTGAATAAATCAGGTGTCATTTCTGTTAGGGAAGGAGTATATGTACTTGTTTACATATTTCATTAAATAAAATCCTTTTTCATTTGACAGGATTTGTTTTTAGCGACTCTGAATCAACTGCATTAGAACAATTTGAAGGTGGCCCTTGTGCAGTGATAGCACCTGTACAGGTAAGATGCCTTTATTGGTTTAAAATCAGTGAGCCAAAAATTTGTTCTTTGTATATTTGGAGCTAAAATAAATATGAAAAAGAAATTGCAGATCAGTTGTATTTTGATTTCATAATTAAAGTATGGAGGGGGCAAAATCTCTGTAAAAAGGCAGAGATGAGCATGGGCTGATTTTGAACTATAATTTTGCTGAAGGACATTTGTTTAAGGAGGTGTAGCAGGCTGATCCAAGCAGAAGTAACTTCAAAATCAGGAATGCATTGTAAAGGGGAAGAGAAAAAGATCAGATACAAATTTAATCCTAATCCTTTCACATCTCTTGAATTCCCTGCCTTTAAGGTTAACACTGTGTCACAGTGTCTGCTTTTTTTTTTGTAATTCTGTATTAGAAATATTTGAAGTAGTTAATTTTCCCATCTAACAAGGTTTGCTAAAAAGAAAAAAAACCCTGTTTAAAAAAAAAAATCTGTAATGGGAGAACAGGGTGAGCATGTCAGGAAAGCAGTGAAAGTTGAACCAGCTGTTTTTGAGGTGCTAAAAATACCTGAAATGGCAAGACTCTGCTTCATGAAGTTTCTTCTTTCATTGTTCCTTCTCTGTAACTTCTGTAAATTAGAGCTTTTTTTTTTTTAATTGTAGTGTTACATTAGCATTGATGATAAAACAAAGCAGGGATATGGAGATGCACAGGATTTCTTTAACCTGATCTGGAGGTTATTATTTGCAATGGTTAAAAGAGGTGGGCTTGTTAACTACTAAAGGGGTTTGTGTTAGTGACTAGAGATGTCTTGTACTACTGATCAGTTATACTGAAAAATATCTGTGCCTCCATTCCTGCAGTCCTGTGAGTCTGGAGGTGTATATGCCAAAATGCACTATGTGTACTTGAGGTTCAAACCCAATGGTGTTGAATGTAGTTATGAGGCCACCTTTGTAGCTGGTTTGATGGGGAAAAGTCAGTAAACAGGGCAGGCTCAGAGTCTTGTTCTGAACGGTAAGCAGCTTGAAACTCTTTTAAAAACGTGCAAAAATGCTTTGGTGCTTGTGACATAGTGCAAAAGGTAATGTTGTCTTGTATTTTAATAATATTTTATATTTTGGTAACGAAGGCATTCCTTTTGAAGAGGCTTTTTACCAGTGAAAAGTCTACTTGGAGAGACTGTCCAGGTACTGAGACCCTTTTTTATCCCTCCTCATTATTTTTCCATTTCATTTATTTGTAAAGCATGTATTAGTTAAAATAAACCTTTAAATACTTCACACTTTGTTGTTTGTTTGTGTTCTTCCATATCGTATATATACTACATGCTTCAGAACTCCTATTTGGGAGGTCTGTGCTGGTGCTTAGTACTTCTGTGTTTTAGAAATATTTAATTGAAATCTGTTATTAAGAAAGGGAAGAATTTAGACATTTTTCTAAAGACAGCCTTGTAATCTTTGGTCCAGTATAGTGAAAGAGCACTTAACATTAGTAACTAATGAAATAAAAGTAAAAATTATTTAGATAGTATTAATGTATAAAGAAGATACTAGTAGCTTATATATGACAATTGTTCTCAGCAATCAGACTGATGTCGGTTTCTGATCTTTCAGAAGAGGAGCAGAAGAACCTTCTCTGCCATACATTATGTGATATTTTGGAAATGGCTTGCTCTGATAATTCTGAGTCATACTGTCTGGCAACATGGATAAGAGGAAAAACAACCGAAGAAACTGCTAGTATTTC
This sequence comes from Calcarius lapponicus, assembly GCA_039654755.1. NCBI lineage: Eukaryota > Metazoa > Chordata > Aves > Passeriformes > Fringillidae > Calcarius > Calcarius lapponicus. Next base: position 21,801,185 of record CM077464.1, read on the forward strand.
TGAAAGTCCTGCAGAATCTAGTCATCAAGAGGAGCAGCCTTGTAAGATGTATTTCTATGCTAAATTACCCCTCACTTAGTGAAATATTACATGGTTTTTGAGTATTACACTGCTATTTTATTAATTCACAGATGGGGGTGGGGGGGTTTGCCTTTTGATTCCATTAGAAAAAGACAAGATTTTTGTCTGTTGTAATTAGAGGCATTCATCCTTTTTGTTGAAAGCAATGTGGTGTCTTATCATTGCAGTTCTAACGTACATGTTTCTTTAGAATTTCAGCAATTTCCATAGTCTTCAATTTTATTTTGTAATTTACTGCGACCCGATACATCTTTAATTTTGAAACATCTACATGCTTCTTAACACTCGAAGAATACTTGTCACTTGTTGCTTTACAAGAATTTTGTAGAAAATTCTCCAATGCTTTATTTATTCTAAATTATTCTGGATCCTCTGTTATGGAGAAGTAGCCTTTTTCCATTTGTCTGTGCAGTACCAAACAATTTAAATCACTTTATGGTAAATTACCTTAATATTTTATTGTTTGAAGTCTTTCAGTTACCTGCTTTTTGCAATTGTCTTCACTTCTTCATGAGTTACTGACATCAAGGATCCAGGAGACATCATTTGTTGCACTAAGATGAGGCATCCAGTCATATCTAACTACTGCAGAGTCAGTGACATGGAGAGTTTGTCTGTGCACATATGATCAGAGAGTTGTATTTATTAATCTTTAAACAGGAAAGATCTAATGTGTTAAAAGATAAGTTGCTTTTTCTTTGTTTTTGTTCACAATTTGTGCCTTAAGAAGTATGAAAATCTCTTCCACATGAGAACATATTATCTATAGAGGTGCTGTCTTATGATGGAAGAAATGTGTTACTCAGCAGTTTGTGGCATAACTACAAAGTAAGAATTATACAAATAGATTTATATGTGCACAGCTAGTTATAGCAATTTGTAGTGCAGGAGCTCTTTGTTGTGAGTCATATTCATCTGCTTCTAGCAAGTGCTCCCTGTGCTTTAGAAGGCTCAAGCAATAATAATTAAAATTATATTTAATTGAAAAAACAGAAGGTCAGTGCATAAGAGCTCCAAGGTGAGCATTTTTTAAAGCAAGAAAAAGTATTATACAGATGATTTTATCTGTAACTTTTCTATTTTATCCTTTGCAAGATAAGGCAGTTGTAAGTCTGAAAATCTGGGCTTTTTTTCCTTTTATTTAGTTGTCTCTGAAGCTCTTGCCAGTGCTAGGAAGTTTGTTTTTTACATAAAGTGAAGCAGAGACCATTTATCTACAGGTCTTATTGTCCTGTTTTTTAATGTATTCCTTGATTCCAAAGGGCTCTTAACTGTAGAAAATGTTCAATGTGTGTTTTTAAACACATGCTCAAGTTAATGATTACTCTCAACACTGACACTTATGAACTAATCCATTCTATTACATAACTACATTTTTCATGTTTCTGTGCAAGTCTTCAAGTTCTGCCTGACTTGTCCTTAATAACATGGAATGTGCTCAAGGAAGACCAGGATACATTTCCCGTGTACAGCCTGCTTATGTCATGGGCCATGTTGGTCTCTTTCATTGTTTCTATTCTACATTCCCTGCTAGACACTGAATGCACCTCCCCTGTGTACAGCATTTTGCCTTCTATGTGTAATGCTGTATGCTTACCAATTTAAGATATGTTAGTTAGGTTTGGATGTTTTTCCCTTCCTCTGTCCTGCTATTTACCTGTAAACCATCTTCTTAACCTGATTAAGGGTGGGACAAAGATGTTGAGGAGAAGATATTGTAAGTAATGCGTGTAACTGCTAGTGCAAAGGAATACATTTATTTCTTGCTTGGCTGCTGTACTCAATAAAAATAGAAACTGGCATTGTCATAGTTGATAGGAGTTAAGAGATGAGTTGGGTGAGCAGGGAGTATTACAAACACAGTTCCATATGGCAGGCTGTTTGAGAATTGGATATGGGGATATGTTTATAATAAAGCCATGAAATATGCTTAGACACAGCATGAGAGACTATTATTTTAAAGAATTTCTAAACAATTGTATTTCTCGTACATCTCATGTTCTCTTGCTGTTTGTTCTTTGTCGTTCCACTAAGCACTGTCTTTATTTAGCATTGTTTGGGTTATGTATAACTCTACTTCTCTTTAGAATTTCTACTTATTTCCCTTTATTTCAAATAGTAATTATCTTAGCATTTCACTCTGTTCTTTAGTAACAGAATGAAACTGCCTGTCATCCTGCTCTGTGAACAAAAGGTGGATTCGAGCACACTTACTGAATGCAATAGCATTTTTCATCTGCTTTTGTGGTGTGTAGCAGTCACTTGTTGGCCATGTGTTGGCTTTAGTAGTGCAAGTTCCCAGGTTCAAAGATTGCTTTATATGAGTTAGTCTCTCTAACCTTCTGCTTACAAAAACGTGTTCTTCAATCAAGGTTAGTTTTTGCAGCATTTTCTGCAATTTAGATTCATTGTTTCATATTTTATAAAAATGTCCTTAAAATACATTCTTTTAAGTCCAGTTTTACTCTTGGTAATCTAAGCAATTCCTTGCAGTTATTCACATGAAAAAACTAAAATTCTTAAGACTGCTGCTGCTGTATTTCTTAAGTAGAAAATGAAAGTATTCTGTTGCTTGAGAATCAGTTGTATTTGCATGTTGGGCAAATTAAGTACATCTTTCAAAATACAATCAGAATAGGCATAAAATGCCTTTTGGGGAATTCTGGTGGACAGAATTGATCAGTGGTACTAGCCCTAATGGCTTCAGATCTTAACTGAATTGTATGCAGCCACAATCTGTAGCTCGGTTATCAGACATTGTTTAAATGCTCAGCATCAAGTGGTATCAATCAGAAAGCAGATCTGTCTGTTTTGTGTATTGCTCTACTAGCAGAAATATAAAGAAAAGAAAAAGGAAAGGTATAAAGCCTGTGTTGAACTTGGGAAGACACTAATGCTGTATTTTTTTTATGTCCTGGATGCACAGTAATTTGAAAGGCTGTTTATCAGTTATTGAAAGAAAACAACAAGAACTTACTTAAAAACAGAATGTGTAACACTGTTTAGAATAATTCTACTTTTTTGTTTGTATTCAATAAGCCTTAAAGGGGAAAAAACGAACTAAATTACAGTAACAGAAGTGTATATTGAAAGAAAAAATACAGCTTACCTACACTGATAAAATGATCCAAATAATCATGCTTGCTTTTCTAGGAAATTGTACTTCTTGTTGACCTGCAAAATTATATCTGTAGTATGCATATGCTTGGTGACTTTGTGACAGCCACATTTTGTACAAAATCAACAGCTCAGTATATGACAGATATTTCCAGCATGCCAGTGGCTTTGTGCTTTTAATAAATTGATTAGTCCAAATAGAAATGTTCTCACTAATTTATATGGTGGAATCTTAATGTTGCAGTAAATTAGTTTATACTAATCAGTTAAATTTAAATGTCAGGAGAGGATTAAAAATATAATTAGAGCTTGAAAGTATTCTAGCTTGCTGTGTGTATCTTGTGTCATTTTTTTGCCATGTGTAGTGCTGAAAAGTGTCTCTTGTGTATAGCTGCCTTGGCTGTCGAAGAGCTTGGCTTTGAGCGATTTCATGCATTAATTCAGTAAGTAATATGTTGGAACATTTAAAATGCAATATTTTGAAGTTACACTAATATTCACTGGCCTGAAAGGGTATGCTGAGGAACTTTGTGCGTTACTCATCAGGTTAAACTTGGATTTAAAGTTTTGGTTTGGGGGGTTTTGTGTTTTTTCTTTGCATTTTATGTGGAATATTTTAAATGGAATATCATTTTGAGCAGAAGTATTACGCTTTAAAATAAAACTGGAGCAATGTAATGTGATAAATTGGCTAGATAGTTTATGCATTTCAGGTTTATGAACACAGGGTTCTGGGAATCTAATCAAGATTACTATTTAAGTTAAAGATGTTAATCCTCAATAATTATATAATGTCATCAGTACTTTTTCCTGATTTGAGATATCATAAGAAACATTTTTTTAAAATGTTTCATACTTTAAACATAGTTCTTTTTTGGGGGTCTAAACCCAGAGCTCACAGTTCTAGTGAGTTCATATTTAAAGGCCTTTTATTTTCTTAGTGAACAGTTGGGTAAATATTATACAAATCAATCCCCAAAGAGTAAATAAAGAGCAGAAGAATTCCAAAAAAACACCTGAGATGGAAAATGTTGCTAATTAGAACGGAAATAACCACAGCTCATTTTATCAGTAGTAATTATAGTTTATTTTTTAAACCCATTGTCATATAAGGAAATAAGAAAGAGGAGAATTTAAAATTTTTATAACCTTAGCTATTCAGCACACTAATTTCCTGCCCTTCCTCCTCCCCTCCTGCTCACCCCTTCAGTCTTTGGACTTCTGGTACCAAATTAATTTTTTTGTCATTCTCCTTGGAATCAGTGCTCTGGCATTTGCCTTTAGACGTTAGGTGGATTTCAGAACTGGCTTTGCCTTGCATACCTTGCATGTTGTGTACTCTACTGATGAAGAAAGGATGTTTAGAAATCAAGTATTAGCCAGAGTAAACCCGTCTGTGGATATATTTTTGTAGATCTTTGTTTCTTTTTTTAAACAAAGCTTACTAAAAGTGTGCAAGAAATCAGAAAAAAAAAATGTACTGTTTGTGTAAGCTAAGCAAAGACTATGATCTAGTTAGAATTACTCAAACTAATGTTTGTGTTCTGAAATGTAATATTTAGCTCTAACTACCCAAGGAATTGCAAGTGTTGCTTCACTGGGATATTGGTGAATTTCTTCCTTTCCTCAGTTTTTATTTCATTTTTTTTTTCCTTTTTAAACATATGACCACATGGTGTTACCTTATCATCCAGGCAGTCACCATATTATGCAATAAGATAGTATCCCAAAAGTCTGTGTACCACTGTTCAATATTTTGAACAATTTACTTTTTCCGAAGCAAGTGTCTGACAAAGTCAAATTCTTATGGAAAATAAAATAATTGCTTCAAAATCCTGGAAGATAGTCTTACCTGGTTAAGTAGAAGGTTTATTTCTCCATTGGTTCTGGGCTGAATGTCGTTCAGAACACTGTATAATGCCAATGTTTTTTTGGTGACATACAGTCTATTTGCAATTTCAGTAACATTGTTTTATAGAATTACAGTAGTGGTGCAAGCCACTCAGCTCTTTCACACATATATGTAACTTTATGGTTAGTGTTTGCATATAAAAATCGCTCATTTTTGCATTTTGCTCCAGAATTATTTATCATCTGCAGATGGCAGTTACTGTAACTCCAGAGGAGCTGCTGTGTCATTCTGTATATGACACCAGATCTGTTCTACTTTTACTTTGACATTTTCGTATTAGGTGTTAGTAATTCTTGGTAGTGCTTTGTGACACTATTCTAATGCTTCATCTCAATACATGCTTCTTTTCTGTTGTTTGTTTGTTTGTTATTATTTTTTGTCTTTAGCAAACGAGCATTCAAAAGCTTCCCTGAACTGAAGGCTGCAGTTTGGGATCAATATTCAGCATGGACAAACAGATTTGGAGTATTGCTCTTTCTGTATTCTGTAATACTGACAAAGGTTTGTGGGTTGCTTGATGTATTTTTGGGTGGGTTTTATTTCTTTGTTAAGAGAAAGTTTGATCCTGTAACCCTTTTTCTGTAAAAGGTGAACAAATAAACTGATGAACTAAGTCAAGTCCGGATAAATTGATGAAATGGTAGCTTCATCTATGTTACAGTATAGTTCCAGCCTAAAAATTTGAAAGCTCAGTCCTTTGGTTTTTTTGGGTTTTGGTTTGTCTTTTTTTCTTTTGATCTGGGAGACTTACACTTACACATTTTGAAAACATTCTTCCTTGCAACATGTTTGAAAACATCTTCCTTTGAATAGAAAGCAGCCTTTATCAGTTCATGTAAAAACATCAGCCTCCCAGTGTTTCACTGTTGCATTCTGTTGTATAAATGCTAGAGCTCATTCCTGAAGACAGCAAAAATCTTTGTAATTTTTCGACAGGGTATAGAAAACATAAAAAATGAAATTGAAGATGCAACTGAGCCATTGATAGATCCTGTTTATGGTCATGGAAGGTAAGCTGCAAAAAAGGTTTGCCACCACTTAAAATAGATTTTTGAGCTAGTTTTTTGTCTTACGTAACTGATCATTCTTTTAGGAAGTTACTGACATTAAAAGAGACTCAATTGTAACTTAAAAATAACTAAAAGTAACATTGAAAAGTGTGTCTATTTCCCTGCTAACTCATTTTAGTGCATCAGTTCTGAGGAAATGCTTCTGTTCTCATTGAATTTTCAAATGGATAATTCTCAAATTCAGGGCTACATTCTATATCAAGGTTGTTTTTGAAAGAGTGGAAATGATAACTAGGGTTCCTGAATTAAAATAGATACTAGATAATGGAAAATAGTTACAAAATATCTGCTTGGGTAATTCAATAATTTTTAAATTTGTTACAGATAGTCACATTTTTGAAATAAATTTCATGTCCCTTTTAATTTCTTATGTCTTACATAATTTCTTTCTGTTATGTAGCCAAAGTTTGATTAATCTGCTGTTGACTGGACATGCTGTTTCTAACGTGTGGGATGGAGACAGAGAATGTTCAGGAATGAGTAAGTTGGTTCTAGTTTATGCTTGTTATTTTTTACATACTCTGAGATGCTGACCTATAGATTTGGAATATATTCCATTTCTGTTTTGATAGTCTCCTTGTTTACTGCCCTTTGAATTAAGTAGACTTCAAATGGAAGTAAAACATACTTGCACAAAATTGCTGATGTGAATATCAGTGAATACAGGATTGTCAGCTGCAAGTTGAATGTAGATGTTATGTGGATGATGGAAGGGAGTGCAGTCTCTGCAATTTGGAAAGTTTGAAGACCAGTTCACTTTTCAAAACAGCCACATCAAACTAGAGAAATGGACTGACAGTAATGTCCTGAGGTGCACCCAAGTCCTACATCCTGGATGGAATAAAGCTGTGGAACAGCACAGGGCAGCACTGGCTGGCTAGGAAGCAACCTTGTAGGAAAGGACCTGAGGCCCCTGTGGGCAGTGAGTTGCACTCACTCACTGGTGTGTCCTTCTGGCCAAGAAGGGCTGTGCAGGAGGGTAGCCAGCAGCTGAAGAGAAATGGGGGTTCTTTCCCTCTCTTTGGCACTTGTGGGACCACCTCTGGGGTGGGGTGTCCAGTTTTGGGCTCCCCAGTGCAGAAAAGACATTGACAGAGTGGAGTGATTCAGTGGAGGCTCGTGATTGGAGAGCTTTTGTGGTTTTTCGGGTTTCATTTTACAAATAGAGGTTATGTGAAAACAGGAACAGTTTGAGTTATTCACATCTCCTCTTTCACTGCTACAAAGTCCATCATGGGTTTATCTTGTTTCTTACAATGATTTTCCATCATCTAAGTCAGCACAGAAAATACTTACTTGAAATGAGGTTCAGGACAGATCCATGCAAGACCTGAATCAAAATGCTCTGGTTTGATGATGAACAAGTAATACAATCTCCCTTGAGACATTTTAGACTTGCACTTGGTTATGATTTCATGCAGCCTATGCTTTCAGACTTAGAGAATGTCATTTGGATATTCTATCTAACTTTCCTCTATTTGACATTGTTGTCCTTTATCCCCCCTATTTCTCATAGAAATTTGTTTCAATTAGCCTTCTGGGTTTTATCTGTATGTTTTCTTCAGTACTTTTAATTTTCCCTTTTTGATTATGTTATGTCTTTCTGAATTTTTAGATTATGATCAATCAATCTGAGTTTTCTATGAGCTTTCCTTTACATTAGGCTAAGTTACTGTTCTGCAATTCAATATATTGGTTTCAAAAACTGTGAGTTCATTCCCTCATTTGCCTTTCAGATTAAATTTCTGATAGGCTTTTTATTAGTTATCCAGATTGGAATTTTTTCTTTTCTGAGAATGCTGAACTTGCTTTGGACACAGTATAAGTCAGCATTTAGATTCTCAGTCAGTTTTGCCCTAAAAACCTAGAATGAGAGCTCCCATAGAGTCTGTCTTTTTGTGGAGAGTGGAGGAACAGAAAATGATCTTTAGTACTTCTTAAGAATCTGGTATTACATATCCTGTTCGTTTTCTGACCAGTCAAGTCATTGAACTTTATACTGGGGAGCCCTCCATTTTCTTGAAGCTGTTGGATAATTACAACCAGAACCTTATACACAGTCTTAAGTCTATAATCATATTTGTTACCAAGTGATTTGTTATAGTCTATCAAAAAGAAAGATAAAGAAGAGCAGCTGGTACTGTTTACAACTTCTTAGGTTAGGCTGAATTTTGGATACATTGTCACATTTCCTTTATATAGAAATCCTTTTTGTCATCTTTTCTTCTTTGAGCATTTCTCTTGGATTTTGTTTCTCTTTGTATGTAAACCCTGCAGCTTCTTTCTGTCAATGCTTATGAGCTTTTCACGTAGAAGTGTTGAAGGTATCAAAATAACAATGACTGAATACTGTTTTATTCAGAAGTTATCTGAAGTCACTTTACCTATTTTTCAACTATTTAGATAAGCAGTTTTTAATTAATAAATAATTAAAATTATTTACAAGCCATTGTAAAGGTACTGCCAGTAATTTTAGCAGTGATGAAAGAACAGACTGAGTTGCAAACTTGAGGAATTTACCATGTCTTTGTAGACTGTACTCAGAGCACTGCCTCTCACAGTACTGAATATTTTCCAAACAGGGTAGGAGTTAGTAACTGGAATTGTTCTTGGCCACTGGTGGTAAAAATGCCAGTGAAATGAAATCTCTTCTTTGACTATCTACATGTTCTCCTTTAAACCTTTCTTCTTATTCTGATCTCTTCTCTTGCCACAGCTATCCCTGGTGGGAAGATACGGGGAGGTAGTTGGTATTTTTTACTGCTTTTTTAGGGCTGTTCCTCCATGCACTGTAGCAGTTCCCTAGGAATGCAGCCAGGGCTGGAACTGCTTTTCCCGGGCGGTGCCAGGGATTTGTGGGTTGGTGTGGCCGCTGGGTGGCGCTGTGTTGATGCGGATGGAAACAAGTGGGTTCAGAAATTTGAGTCCTTTGCAAAAGTGCTTTTCCAAGCAAGAGAAACTAACTTTGTGACAAGAGGCATAAATATTCATTTTCTTAGTTGATATTTGGTGTTATCAAATGTCTTCCAGTCATCTTCTCTCTTTGTGGGGTGAGGATATTCACAGAATAAACTTTGATTTAGTGCAGCTAGTTTCCTTTTGTTTCTTTGTAAATCAACTGAGAGTAGTTTTTGCTTTTGTCTCTCCTCTCTGTTGGCTCATTCTGAAGGAAGCATAGGTAGATCAGTGACTACTAAGCTGAAGTTAACCTAGGAGCTTCCTACACAGATACACAGTCTGTGTAGCTTGACTACCAACTATTCAGAATATTCACACTGTGTGGCTACTGTTGTAGCCAGAATCACAGCACTCTCTAGTTATCAAAGACAGTTCTCATCTAGTTATCTTTCAGGGGAACAAAGTACTCAATCATAGCATTATTTTGAATAATTTTCTGAATAGTAAATATTATTTACCTGTGACTTAGTTGTCCTGTGCCCAAGTATTGACTCCTACATCTGAAGCCCCTGTTTAGCAAACTGAACTTTGCATTGATTTTTTTTATTGGTTCTTAAGAAATATATGTGATGCATAAAGTTACTTCTCTAATGCACTGTTGCTTACTTCTGCCACTCATTTCCTTCATTGCATGTATAAATGTGCTGTTTCTGTATGTTAGCTGTTCCCTAGTTTGCAGGATTCTTCACTAGTTTTTTTTTAATTGGGCTATAGTTCTCTTTCCCCCAGCTCAAAGAAAGGATGAATTGTCTCAGCATATGGCAATTTACAGCCACTTAGCTATTTGCCAGGGAGAAAATGGGGTTTTGCAAAGGATAATCTATGCACCCTGAATATTTTAATTCCAAGCAAGTTTGAAGGTAATCTGTAAAAGCACAGCTTCAGATCAAAGAATTCTACACTGCCAAGACAATTTTAATATGTATAGCTCACACTCTAAGGAAGGAGTTGTACTTTCAGACACAAAGGTAGTGAACAAGCTCATGTTTGTAAGTTTTTTGGGTTTTGATTTTCAGAATTGGATATATGGGGACTTTTGCTTAACAGTAGAGGGGAAAATTAAACCATTACTATAATAACTGTTCTGCACTGTTGCAAAATTCAGTGAGGTAAACTTGAAGTTGGTGAAGGGAGTATAGCAAGCCTGGTGCTGCAGAGTCCACTTCTGCAAATCCAGGAATCTTTTAAATTCAGAATGGCTTCTTTCACTTGCTATGGTCCTGAGGCTTTAGCCCATTGGTAAAGATGTCAGTTTTATGCTGTTGTACACAGATGACTGGTGTTAAAAATTATGGTTGAGGCTTAGTGTTTTAGAGGGAACTTTCAAATATGGAAGTCAGTGTTCAACAAAATAAAGGAAATCCAGATATTCTTAAATTGATCAAAGTGTATGCTTCCAGTATGTGCTGCTCTTGTTAGACAGTGTTTGGGGATCCAGCAGAGCTGCTCTAAGCAGACAGTACTTGGAGCTCCTTAGATGATGTGTACGAAAGCCCCAAGCTTCTTCCAAATTTGTATAATTCGGTTCAAAGCTTGAATTTTGAAGTACTTTCTCTTTATTTATATTGGAGGACCTCAATTAAGGCTCTGTAAGTGCTCTTCCAATCAGTAGTACATAAATATTTCAGCTATTTCTGTCAGCTGTGTGTGTTTGAGAGCTTTAAATGGAAGTCAGTATTGAAAATCAAATTAGTTTTTCTACTTAAAAAATTATTATTTCAAAAATTGTGGTTTATTATTCAGAATGTGAAATGCTTAAGATAAATATGACCAAGGAACTTTAAGAAAAAAGAGGGAGAGAGGAAAAAGCATTCATTTATGCATGTATATGGGATTTTCTTTTCTTGAAGATAGCTATTCTTCTTAGATTTTTCTAAGAATAATTGTGATATAAATTGTAAATATTCCCCTCCTACAAAGTCAAACAGATTTTTAAAGGAGACTGTCAACAGGAACCTCTTAAAACCTTGAGTCTGGATCTTATTTTATTGAGAGATCTTATTTATAGAGATCTTGTTTTATAGAGAGAGAAATTACCATTTTTGACTATATTTTGATGATTTGCTATTGTTTCTAAATTGTTATTATTTGACCAATTTTAAAAGTAAGAAAAAATGGCTTAAAACAAAATTTGCAGATTTTTCTTGAATAAATTTTCTGTTTTCTTTTGAACAGAGCTTCTTGGCATACACAAACAGGCAACAGTAGGCTTTTTGACGTTGATGGAATCGCTGAGATATTGTAAGGTAAGCTGTTTTCTATATAATTTAAAATTTTTCTTTCATTAAGGTGTTGTGGGCTTTTTTAACAGTATTACTGAAAGCTTTATTGTGTACTATTAGAGATCTTAAAGAACTTTCAAATAACATTGAAATTCATGTATTGAGACATATGAGACATATTAAGACATATGATAAAATGCTTTCTTTACAGTCTGTATTAAATTCCTTTAGCTAATGCAGAGTTAAAGAAAATAATGTAGTTGGCAGAATGTTCGTGTATTGACTGCAACTGTCTGTCCTTTAATTTATTAAATAAATGTCGATTCTAAATTAATTAATCCAAAGCCAGTTAATAAATCAAGTGCACTTCTACCTTTCATTAGCATCTGATTATAGCATTGTTAAGCATAGTACTTGTCTGCAAGCTAAACACATCATTTATTAAACATTATATATCAGTGGAGTCCTAGCTGTTCTGAAAACTAACTAAATTTTCATTAATTTGGTCACTAACTAGATGGCATTTCTGGGTTTGCTTTGTATTTCTGAATTTGCTGTACCTTTTTAGGTTGGCTCCTATTTGAAATCTCCAAAATTTCCCATTTGGATACTTGGCAGTGAAACGCACCTCACAGTCTTCTTTGCCAAGGTATGTTAGATGTGGTTTTGGTAACCTCAGGCAGATAAACACCACATAAATTCAAAGTACAGATCTTGCTCCATGGTGACTTTTATGTGGCTTTAATGTAAAAACATAGTCACTAAAGCTGTTAATTAAGCCTTTCCTTGGAGGCAGAGTTGTTCCCATACTTAAGCAATATTTCATAACTTGTAGTGTGAAGTCTTCCGGTTGTAGCTTAATTTATTGGGCTGGGGGTAGTTTGTGCTTTGGAACACCATGCTTGGCATAAGTACTGTCTTAAATTTCTATAGTGTAAGAGAGATTTATGTAGCAGTTTCATCTCCCTGACAGTATTTCACAATTTCTAATCTGTAGTTGGTTGTTCTAGATTTAAAGTAGATACCAGGACTGTTACAATAATTCTTTATATATATTCTGTCACATATCTACCATAGCCTGTAAAACATAAAATGCTTTGGGAGGACTCTCAGTTTAAAATCTTAGACCAGATTTTCCAAGGAGACAGTTTCTGTTTCTTTAGTTGAAGACTAAGTTGCTTACCTTAAATTTTATTTTTATAGAACACTTGTTTCTGATTAAAAATTTTATTGAAACTTTGAATGGTACCTACTAGTATATTTATTGGTGCTTATTAGAAGTTAACTTCCCTATACCTAATATCTTAAAAAGTTAATAAAGCTTTAACTATAAATCTTGAAAATAAATATTGGAACATAGGACAAAGAAAAAATTGTAAATTCTCCAACAGTTTAATTTCCTTAAGTAAAACTTTTGCCTAATCTTTAGAAAGACAACACAAATGCCTAGATTTTTCTTACTAAGAAACAAACCTCCCCAATATATTGAAAGTTTGTGTAGTAGTATTTTTTAATCTTTAAAGTTCAAATTTAAAAAATCCTTGAAATTAATTAGCCAATTTTACACATTGAAAATTTTTTTTTGCAAATTTTTAATCCTTGATGTCAGATAAATATTCTTTCTTCCTTACTCCATGGAAGAGAAAAGTCCTTCTTCACCTTTGGTTGTTTTCTGCTTTACTCTCTCCCCAGTCTTTCCTAGTAAAGCTTTTTTATTTCAATTTGGAAATTTTATCCCAATTTTTCTGAATAATATCATCAAAGTCAGTACCATGTAGACAGCAGTGTGATGCAAATAGATATAATTGCTCTGTTAATGCCAGTCCAGCCTTCCTGTCACAATGTTGTCACAGCTAATGCTCAGTGTCTACAGAGGCCATTTCCTGACAGAAATCCACTTCTAATGCTCATTCTTTTAGGATGCTGAAGGATTTCCTGGGTTTAGAGTAACTGAGTATCAATATCTGGTGTCTCTAATTGGTTCTCCTTTCTTCACTGAACTCCACTTAGGCTGTGTAGAACTTCAGCTTGTGATTATTAAAAAGCAGTATAAAGAATTGACATCGTCTTGGCAAAGAATTTCTTAGATCTTTTTTGTTATTATTATTAGGCAAAGCAGGAGCTGAAGGTGTGTAAAAGCTCTTAGTTTTTGAATTTGAGTGTCTAACCTCACCCTTTCTAAAGTAGCAGTTGTTGAGCTTTTCAGGTGGAGCAGAGATGTCAGCTACAGTGGAGATACAAATTGTGTTGACAAACAGTCATTGTATCAATTGAAGCTACATGTCAAAAACTGCAGGAAGAAACTTGAATTCATTGCCAATGGTAAATCAGCAAGTTGTAGTGTGTGTAGTTGTGTAAATGGTGTTTGATACTGAGGATGTAGCTTCTAGTTAGATGGTGAGTTTGATTACATGAGAAAGAAATGTTCAGAATAGAAAGAGAAAAATGAACTGTGGAGCCAAAACCGGCTCAGATTAAATTTAAAAAAAACCCAAGTTTTAATTCTTTCAAGCTGCATATATTTTACAGAAGCATAAAATCTTTTTTTTAAATAGAATAATGTTAGGCAATTATTAATTATTCTTTAGAGCAGAACAGCAGTCAGTTTTGTCACTAGCTGAGTAATTTGGTCTAGAAATTGAGAAACAGCAATCTTCCTAGGCTACTGTTGCTATAGACAACTAGCATGGGAAAATTAGGGAACAGAACAGAATCTTCATTTCCTTGAGCGTGGAGGTTTAACAAACAAAAGGTTTTACTCAAATTCTGCATACTGCTCTACTTAAAGAAAGAAAGCTGGCTGCTGTTCTTTAGTATTTAAATGTTTGACTGAGATTTTTTACATTGGATGAGTGCTAAGCATTTTTCTCCTATCAGTGGAATGAATGATAAACCACCACATTCTTCTATCTCAGAGCATTTTGATTTAAATATTGTAGACTTCTCTTGTTCTCTGCCAGAATACATTTGCACTACTCTGAATGTGGACCATTCTTGTAGCTGTGACTGTGAGAAATGTTTCATTTTGTAAAATAAATTATTCTCTTCATAGCTGCCATTCTAAAACTCTGTATTTTCAATGGTTTTTAATGTGCAAAATGCAGCAAGTATCTTTGGCTGAAGGTCACACTTATAGCTTAAGGTGAAAATTAATTAACTAAAGTGTGTAATTTAGTTTAAGCTCTCTTGTAACTGCTGCTGCATGAGGTAGCCATAAACAGAGACAGTTGTGTCAATTCCTAGTTTTAAGACAAGTCTACAGTGGGTCAGCAGTTTCTCCTGTTACTAAAAGAGTAAGTTTTCTTCTACCTGCATTGTCTTCATCTTGACTGTCATAGCACTTCTGTACATACCCAATGAGTTATTAACCTTGTTTTAGTACAGAGATTTGGAGATAGAGAGAAAGAAATAATTTCTTTATTGTTTTGATTGAAGCACATTTTATTAAAGACAGTATCAGTAGTTTTGTTGTCTGGTACTTAACCAACCTGTCATCAGCCAAATAATTATTTGTACTTAGATCTTTTGGAAAGAAAACAGAATCTGGAAATATGTGAAATGGAACCTCACATCTTCATTTCTAGAGTAGACTGTCTTGAAAAATACTTCAGCTTGTTCTGCGGTTGGGTAAATGTTGAAGTCAGGAAGCACATAAAAACATCTGTATTATCTAAATAGTTCTTCAAAACTCTGATAGTTATGTGTGTCCTAATAGAGTTGGAAAAACTTTGTGAATCATTGCAGGGGGGGTCCCTAGCAAGGAACTATAAGTAGTACCATCATATTATGTTTCTTCACAACTGTTGTGTGATAAAGTCAGAAAGCTGCTTAATGCTCAGCAGTCCAAATTTAACGTTTTCTGAAAAAAATAAATTTGGCTATTACTCCTAGTGGTCATGGAGTAACAAGGTAGATTATTTATAGGCTACTAAATCCAAGCAGCCATCATTTCTGCCTCTCCCTGCCCACTCTTCCTTTCAGTGAATAGAAAAAACTTTCAAATGGCTTCAGTCCAACAAAAGCAAACAAGAAATCTTTCATCTGACACAATGAACTTCCCTGCATGCTCTGTCAGACAGTGTGAAGGCAAATATGTGATATTGTAAATGTTCTCTAAAAATCTGCTTTATTACTACAGTCTTTCTGTGTTGTTTTTTCTCTTTCATTGTAGGGATAAGAGAGAGTAGGAAGTGGGGCAGCACTAAATAAGGCTGTGATGTTCTGGATGAAATGCTGTACAGGCATTTCATAATTATTTTTATGATACTCATAGGAAGTTATGACAAGTTGAGACAATTCAGAACTTCTAGGAATGCCAAAATGTGGTCAGACACTGTATAAAAAGAGTACCAACAAGTTGAATGTTATGCAAAATATATCAAGAAAATGTTCCAGTGCAAACAATAGGAAGAACAGCAGGAGGTTAATAGGTGCTTTCTAAATTCTGTCGTGACATGCAAATCCACATTGTGTTGAAGTTTAAATTCAGATTCATTGAAAGTGAAAAGACAGTATGGAATAAATGTATGTCTGCTGACTTCAGGTGATTGAAACTGTTGGGACACTTCAGCTGTGTAGGTCTTTAAGAAATTTCCTTTGTTTCTATGTCTTTGAGCACAGAGGCCATAACAGAATTGGCTATCCATTTTCAGTTACAGCATTGTGGCATTTCTAGACTTGAAGAGTCAGATAAGCAGAGAAAACACCTGTCTGAGAAATCTGAATAAGTTACAAATTACTGCTTTTGAAGGAAAATGTCCTGTCCTGGACTCCTGGAACCACATTGGTTTTGGATTACATTTTCTTACTTCTCTGACTTTGATCGCTGTAACCTGTTCTGCACATTCTCAGGGCCTTTCTTCTGCATCCTTGATAGCATTGTCTCTCAGAAGAAAGACCATTGACTTCTCTTCCTAAACAATCTCTTTCATCAGAGTTCAGCTGAGGGGCACCTCACCAAACACTGACACTGCTATAGGAAAGCCTAAATGTGGGACAGTGGTGTTTACCAGAGCAGGGCTGAGGGGGAGTGTTAGTTGGAGCAGCATTAAGCCCAGAACACAAACAGAGATTGTCAGTGGTGTGAAAGGAATCAAAATGCATGTGTAAAAATTCAGTCATTATTACTATGTGTTAAGAGCTCTAGTTTCTACAAAAATAACCTATGTGTATCCTTTAACTTAAGAACTCTTCTACTTAGGGAAGGGAGTGAAAAATGTCTATGCACTTCCTTTTGTTTTTTGCTTCCATGACCAGTAAATGCAGGTAACCAAATTTTGTAAAATATGTTTTCATCAGAGAAGAAATTAAGATCACCTTTTGAAGATTGCACTTCAGAAAAGGGTTACAGCATGTGGCTATATAGTCTGTAGTCTTCAGAAGTAAGAGGAATTGATTCTTTTGGACCAATCTGGACACCTAAATGGGAAAGATGTAGATGTGTGAGACAACAGCAGAAATCATTTCTAGACTAAAGTAGGGTTCCCAATTTCTGTGTGCTGTTTAAAGGAAGGGAGGCAAATGCTGTTCTGTTTTTGACAGTAATCCTCACCTGACTAAATCAGCATTGACTCTTCAAATATTCCTACTGTTATTTTAAGAGCTCCTTTCTGCAGGAGGAGAGCCATTTTGAAAATTAATATTGATGGAGGGTGTTTCCTGTGGGAACTGTGGGCTCCCAAAAAGAATTGAATATACTCTACTGGTTGGTTTAAGATTTGTAGTGTAAATGCTATTGCTAAATGAACTTGAGTTTTTCTGAGTAACACAGCATTTCATAAGTTCATAAGCAATCCTAAATGAGTTTTATAGTAGAAAGGCCAGCCTGAGGGTTCCCTCTCTATTTAGTATTTTCTTGTGCAGAAATTGTTCTGTACATTTGATTATCTGTGCTTTTATGTACCTTCTCTAGTTCACCCGAGTGCTTAATTTTTGACCTTATATGTTAAGTTTATTGGGAAGTAGGTCCTAACAGTTCATTCACTTCTAGGTTTAAATTTTTTCCATCTTGAACCACCTTGATTCTGATACATATTTCACATCATAGTATGGTATGGACTGGAAGGGACCTTAAAGATCCAGCCCCTATGCCATGGCCAGGGACACCTTCTACTAGACCAGGTTGCTCAGAGCCCCATCGAGCCTAGAGCCCCATCGAGCCTACTCTTGAACACCTTCAGAGATGGGGCATCCACAACTTGTCTGGGCAACCTGTTCTGGTGCCTCACCACCATCACAATAAAGAATTTCTTCCTAATATCTAATCTAAACCTGCTGTCTTTCAGTTTGAATCCATCTCTACTTGTCCTGTCACTACATGCTCTTGTTAAAAATCCCTCTCCACCTTTCTTATAGGCTCCTTTCAGGTACTGGAATGCCCCACTTAGGTCACAGCAAATACTAGATTCCTTATCAGGAGTTGTCTTCGTGGAATCATTTCAGAAATTGAATTTTGAATGAGAAGTTTGGAGTCATTTCCGCACAGAATTTTTTAAGAGCCCTGAAAGTTAAACCACTGTCTTCCAAAATATGGGATTTAATACACTTATAGTTATACAACGAAGAGAAGGCAAGTAAAATGAACAACTTCTCCACATGCCCCATGTACCTTTAGATGAGCTAAGAGGTAGAAATCATAAACTTTGATAGTGCCAGGCTCACACCATCCATTCTTTGCTTTACAAAGCACCTTCCCTTTTAATTTATATTTTAATTGTAGCCTAGTAACTGCATATTTTTTATACCAGATGATGATACTGGGAATACTAAGAATTGGGAATGTAGTATTCACCACGTGACAGAGTGGTTGCTCAGCTTATGAACTGATTATCTGCCTGTTGTGTGTCCTGTTTGAGGCCATGGATCTCCATGAATGGCTGTTAATCCTTGCTCCCTTGTTATAAATACATGTTCTAGATGGAATCTGAGGAGTCATTCTTCCCCTTACAATTTTTCTTCCTGAGAAAATGCCCTGAAGTCGTTAATGTATTACAGAACTTAGGAAACAGAGCTTTAAATATAGTTAGTGAATGCCTATTAAAGATATTTTTAAGTGAAGTGTTCTTGGGCAAAACAACA
Source organism: Calcarius lapponicus (assembly GCA_039654755.1). Lineage (NCBI taxonomy): Eukaryota > Metazoa > Chordata > Aves > Passeriformes > Fringillidae > Calcarius > Calcarius lapponicus. The sequence continues at coordinate 21,819,622 of CM077464.1, forward strand.
GGGAAATTGTTTTGTGGCCATTTGTCTCTTTGCATGTTTTTTCTCCAAAATGTCTGAAGACCAGATGTTGTTTCTGAGCAGGGCACCATGTATCCTTGGAAGTGGAGGCATACATATTCTTTTATTCTCTGTTTAGCCTGCCTTATTCCCATGTTCCCAAACCCTACTGGGATAGATGCATGAACTAGAAACAGTAATTGAGACTCCCAGCATGCCAACATATGCTTCAGTAATAAGAACGGGCTTTAAAATAGCAACTGTTGTAGTCCTGTTCTGAAACTTTGTGCCAAGTTCTGCTTTTTGCAAAACTCACACACTGTCTACTAAACCTGTGACATGACAGGCTGAACTTGTGTAGAGAATCTCTGTCAGGAGACTTTGGGTCATTTTATAAATGGCAGGAACCTGGTTGAAATCTGTTTGGGTTGTAGCTGTTGTTTGATCCACAAAACTTTAATACATGTGACAGCTTTGGAATTCCCAGGAACATAGGGTGAATCCATGTACAGCATCAGATTTAGTCCAAGTACAATCACAAAGATCTTTAGCAACCAATTTCTAACCACTTTTTTAAAAAGCATTTTAAAAAAAGTTTTTTATCCCTTTATTTACTCCTTTCATAGTGATAAAAGCTTCGTTGCATGCAAAATAAAAATATCTCTGACCTCTTTTGATAAGGCAGCTCTACCTTCAGGTTAGGATATGTGAATGAATGAATTGAAAATCTAAATGTGGAAGGATAGATAGAAAAGAGAGAGACAGGGATTGTCTGTGGAGGAGGGACCTCCACAGACTCCTTTGAACTCCTAGCAAAGGTGAAGCACATTTAGTGATACTTTAGCTATTGCCTTCATTTTCTGTCTTTCTCTTCTTACATAAGAAGTTACATGTGATTAGCTATGTGAATAACATATTCTCTTGTTTCTAAAACTCAACCTCATAGCTACCTTATGTAGCAACCTTATTTAAATATTTAAGTACATTTTTCCCAGTGTTGGTTTGTTTTACATAAGAAGCTTATGAAATCTGTTTTCTTTGTGTGTTGCAGGGAGTCCAGTGCCATTTTCTTCTACCAGTTGACAGTTTAGAGTATCTTATATGTGTACTTTAAAAACAACTGTTACAGAGGGGTGCCAAAGTTGTCAGAGACTGTGGTATGAAAATATTGAAGCAGTTCAGGTGTATCATTGTAGGAAAGAAATTCAGTCACTGCCCATGTGCAGTTAAGAAAGCTCATGCAGTTGGAATGAAGTGAGATGGGCTTTACTGTATAATACAGCTGTAATTCAAAAAATAATGTGTTTCGTATTTATAAAAGAATAAAATAATTGGTTTTGTAGAAGATAATTGTTTTATTCTGCTGCTGTTAGAGTTAGCTACCTGACATAGTATACTTCAAATATGAACATAAATGGCAATACTGCTTTTATAATATATGAAACGGTGATGGTTTTGAATATTTAATATTTTCTCTGTGCATGTAGCAGCATGTGCATATCAAGATTTCCTGAAATACTACTTACAAATACTAAATAACAGTGGATCACATGCCATTATTAATATACTTCTTTCTTCATTGCTTCATAAAGCTTGTACATTTTACTTGAAAAGATATAAAATGTTACTGTTAGATTAATGAACCAGGCTAAGAATTGTCCTTTAGAAACACTCGGCATATTTGAGTTATAAAATAATTAATCCTGTCTATTTTCAAAAACCATTTCATCATTCTGGATTGAAGCAAGTCAGAGGGTTTTCATCATCCCAAGAGAGAATTATATGGTTTTAAGTGGGAAACTGAATACTGTAGGCTGGTTTCCAACATTAAATGCAGCTTTCAGTATTGTTAGAACTGTAGTTAGGAAGATTTAAATTTCTGCAGTCAATCTTCTGCAAAGTTTTAAACTTTGCTATCAAATGTTCCTGAGATACATGTTCATTTCTCGCCTTTTTATTGTAATTCCCAAATAGAATTAGTAATATGCTAATACTCACCACTGTGTTGTGTAGCAATCAGCTCATGTCTATAGGCTGAAATAGTACTAGATGTAGAAATAGTATTTGATAATAGTATTTGATACTAGATATTAATTTTTTTACATAGAAAATGGTAGCATAATAATAGAAGCTAAAGTTCATCTTGAATGAATTATATTGTGGAGGTTTTGGAAGTCATGGAACTTTGTCCACTTCCAGTTTGATTCCTCTTAAGAACAAAGTTTCGTGTTTATATAGCATTGTATTCTGTCTTCCAAAAAAGAAAAAGCTATTTAAATATAATTTAAAAAGCTGCCCTTGCAGATTAAGCTTTTGACTGGAGAGTAGTATGTAATTTAGTTATTAGATAAAAATTCCAGTAAACTCAAATTTGCTGACTCTTGGTCTATAATTTCAGTAATGTATTTTTGCTTTCAAAACAAAGACATTTTGTGTTGATGAGCAAAACAAGCTAGTAACTGAATAAGAAAAATACTATATACCTAATCCTTATTGGTTTACAGTAATCTTTTATAATCTGTCCATGAAAGCAAGGAACATGTTGAAGAAGCTCTTACTTTTAAACGAGTTGCCACGTGAATTGTTGCCTACTTGTGATGTTTTAAACTAAACCACCAACATCTGTGGCAATGTAACTGTAAATAGGTATTTGCTGTACTTTTGAGTTTCTCTTATTTTTAAAAACTGCAACACTGTGGCTTTTTTGTTGGCTGTCTTATTAAACCACCCTCTCTCAAAGGAATGGAGGGTATATTGTGGTTTCTATAACTTACTTGAGTGTATGTTAGAAGCCCCACTTTCCAGATGAATAGGCTGACAGGCTCCTCAGATTTCTGTTACTAATTCTTTTTCTTTGGTTTGTGTTCGCTTTTCTTCTACAGCCTCACCCCACCCTTGGATCAAGTAGGCTCTCTTTTCTGTCTGGTACTATGAGTGAAGGTGAAAAAGAGTTCAAAGTAGTCCATATGTAGCTTTTCTTTCTTCCCTATTGAGAGCTCTATTCTGTCCTCAGCAAGGTACTGCAGGTACTGTAGAGTAAATGCAGTTGTTTCACTTTTGCAAGGCAGTGTACAGCTAGAGCCAATTTGCTTCCTTTTAACCACGTGGTTGCAGCAAATTGTTGTCATGAATGTTCCTCCTCCAGCACCACCACTATCCCTTGATGAACACTTTCAGATTAACTGTTGTCTTTTCCTGGTCTAGACTACAAGGTCTCTATTTTATTTTCTGACCCAAATAAGAATTCTGTTACTTTGGGGTGGCATTCTTCCTTTTGTGTCTATTTCCTCATTTCTTATTCAAGGAAAGTATTATCTTTTGGCATTTTCTGAATCCCAGATAAACTCACAGCCCCTCTTCAAGGCCTAGGAAGATACAATAGATGATCTTTGGCACCTGCCATTCTGAAGTGGAAATGGTTGTGGCCACAGAGCTCTTGTATAGCAACAAAAAAGTCTAGGACCTTTCCTTCAGGTTTTCCATGTACATCTCTAAAGTGGAAAAATCTTGTACTCCTTCAGGTATTGTTTGGGTATGTTCCAGTAGTTTGGCATTTTTTGATGCCTTCTCTCATGGAAGATAGTGTGCTGCAGAGCAATGGCACATCCTATTGGCCAGCACAAGAAAATCACGGTAAGCAGTCTGTGCAGGGCACTGCCCCCGGCAAGCTACTGGTGTGGGTGATGTCCCTGAACAGAAGTGGGAGTCTTGAACTAGTCTTCATTGGACATCTCTCTGTAAAAGATTCATAGTCTTTTAAATGAAATTTATGCCAAATAGCATCAAATGGTTTAGGACTGACTTCACCGATAAGTGTTCTAGGATTTGATTTCCTTTGTTACCATGGCATAATTCTCTTAACTGTTCCTTTTCAGACAGACCCTTCACAATAGTCTGCCTAGATTGACATTGGATGATATGTTGGCATTTTTAGAACCAGTAACTTCATACCTCTGTTGTCTCAATACTTCCTCAGTGATGCCTAAGAGGAGGAAAGATATATGACCTTTCCATAACTGTTCAATCCTTTGTATGATGGTAATAATGGCCTCCCATTTTAGATCTTAAGGGCTCTCTTTTCCTTGGTTTGATAAATAGCTCCTAGGAAAACCTTCAAAAAAAGCTGCTATTTAATTTCAAGCAATGCCCAAATTCTATTGAGCCTTCATCTTAATGAGAGTCAGCAACTGGGTTTTTGTATTGCTCTAAGTCTTTGAACCTTTTTTTGCTACTGTAGTGATGATGCATTTCCTGCTTTTTAACTGATACCAGTCTGTGTTAAATTCTAATTTTTGGTTCACTTCCTAGCCAGTCCCTACAAGTAAAACCATCTGATACCTTTAGGACACAAACTCATTTGTATGCATGGCAATACATATGGCACTTCTGCTCCTTGCCCCCACATAAAGCTGCATTCGATTAATTATTTTCTCTCTTAGTTAAGTGAGTTGTTATATCTCAGGCTATAAAGAGCATTTCAGTTCTGGCTTTGGTAGCAGGATCCCTTCACCTTTTGAAGAAGAACATTCTCTCTGTGCTCCAGGGTACACATAGAGTGGATGTGGAGATTGATGGCAAATGAATGATTACAGCCACGGGAGGATCTGAAGCTGGACATTGTAATTTCAGAGCGCTATGCAATTTGAAATGCATTCCAGTCACGTGTGAAAGACCTGTGTGTCCAGATTATAATGATACAGTTACATAGTACATCAGTAGGATTGTGTGAAGTGTCTTTTCTCTTTCAAAATACAATCTCCAAAGGAACCTTGCTGACGCATGAAATCAAATTTCTTTTTGAACCAACTCCTCACTGAGATGCCCTGCCTGACATCCAGTTTCAACAGTCAGTTGTGAGACTCCTGTAAAATTGGAATTGGGCAATGGATTCAGAAGTCAGCTAGAGAGATGGGAATAACTTTCAGAGATCCCATCAACCTTGTTTTCTTAGGAAGCCATTTTGGAAAAGTTGATGCCTTGAAAGCCACTGATTATAGCATTGAAAAATACACTCTTCTCTCTGTAATACAAGACTGAATTGAATAAACTTCAGTTCTCAAGATGTGATTAAGTTACAGTGAGTTTAAAAGTTGATAAACAGTCAGTGTTTCTGTATTGCTTTTAGGTAAATTTTAAAGAAGAATGTATTACAATATATAATTCTTGTACATATCACTCAGTAGTGATAGTGTAAAACCATAAAGCACTTTGTATGCAAACAGATTTCATTTTTCAGGGCAATGGGTCTTTCAGGGTGTGATTTTTGTAAAAATTCATAGCCTGGATTTTGGTGTGTCTTAGCCATTATGTTCTGCTTTGGATTTGCAGAATGAAAAGTTTGGGAGTGTTTTCATTATAACTTATGAAGAATATTTTTTGCCTTTGAGGCTAAGCATGGGATCTTAAAATAACTGGTACTACTGATGAGAATAACTTTTCATAGTAATATAAAATGACTTGTTTGTGTATCACAAGAGCCAATGAGTGAAACATGATTTTTGGGACATGTTGTTCTTAGTATTGGAAATAATTATTATAATTAACTGTTTATGAGATTCCCTTATATGGAACTTTCACTGCATGGGTTACATCAAAATACAATTCATAAGGCTGGGGTGGGGAATCTATTTTGGCACATATGGTGAAATACCAGCTTGGGCAGCTGAAATATGTTTTTGTTAGATGTTTATCACATTTTCAACTTTATTGCATGAGGGACCTATGGTATTTTTTCCCCCCAGTACAAATACATGGACTAATTGGAGTTTTTAAAGTTATCTGCATAGTGGAAATGAATGACATAAGTTAAGAGGTTGTGTGAGATTTGTATGTAAAGGAGCTTGCATTTTAACTTTTTATATTACAGCAATCTCAGTGAAACATTAGAATTCTTTTAGAGGTAAGAGAGGTTGGGTTTTTGGTCATCTGACTCTTAGACAGACTTTTCTAAGTTTCCATCTGAAGTTACCTGCTTAGAGCATCAGTACATGACATTTAGTGAATAAAAAATGTTAATATGTAACAATATGTAGGCTTTACAATATTTGAAAGTTCCTTTAAAAGAGAGGGAATTTTCAGTATGACTAATGCACTTAGTGACTTCATCTCTAAGTTCTTCCCATGTATACATACATGAACTGAAAAACTAAGGAAAATTCTAACTGAAAACCTGGAAAATTCAAATGCTAACAGAAATACACACTATTTGCAATTGGGCTATGAAAAAAATTGTTGGCAGTTGCAGAAGACTTCCTTTAAAGAATCTGTTTTTTGTCACATGAAACTGTGGAAAGTACTACATGAACAAGATAATTTGTGGTTAGGGAGGACAGTGCAAATGGTAGTCTTTATTCTTGGATTACATTAAGATTGTATGGAAGGAACTGCATACTTGTAAACCAAAGTAGAACTATGTAGTTTACATTTGAAATTCTGTGTCTATGCCACTGGAAGTTACTTTGGGTTATATCCTTCCATATCATTGGAAATTCTAAGTGTTCTCCCTTGGTATGTAGGCTTTGTGAGCTGCTGACTTTTTTTAATAAGAAACTACTACTAAAATATCCCTTCTTCAGAGTTAAATCCCGAATATTGAAATCACTAATCATCTTGTTGCTAATAAGCTTTGAGTGCTCTGGCATCATTGGTTTTAAAATATTTACATTAGTTTATTTGATAAATATTTACATTAGTTTATTATAATACACTGTGATAATGAAGTCTATTCCTACTTAGTATGTTTTGTATTCCAGATTATTTAAGAATTGTTCAAATATTACAAAATTTCATAGTGTATGTATGTGCCTTATATAATAACATAAGTGTTACCCGTTATGACAGGGTATGTGCTCAGCAACTGCACAACTTCATACTTTATTTGGCATCCTGAAACCAACTGTGTTGAGCTAATACAGTCTTTTTATCTGAAAATACTTTAAAGGATTTTAGAACATGTTTAAACATGAAGATACGTTGTTAAAATATGGGTTTTCTTTAAATGTTCTAGTTATCATTCATTTGTAAAATCAGTGGAAAATTTTTCATTAAACAGTGGATTTGTTTCTATTAAGTCATATTTATGGATCTTTAAAATTACATTATTGTGATACTGAATTAATATAAAAATCTAGCATTTATATTTCCAGTGCATAAAGCAAGCAATTTTCAAGTTGTTGTCATCAGGAGAGATGAGCAGGACAAAGAGACTCCTTCCAAATTGTTTTCTCCTAATCACTTTCCCACTTGGGCTCTTGAGTACAAATGATTGAAATTGTAGTTTCCAATTAGCTTTTGTACCACAGCATCAGCATGATAAGACTTGCATAAAATTTTTCTAGAAGTTTGTGGAATAATCTTTAGCTTACTTCTTGATTGTTTTATATCACTGTCAGCAAAATTGCCAAATTAACTTTTCTTGTGTTGTATTGAAGTTCTCATTAATTTAGGTTCCAACTGGGTGTAGTACGGCTACATATTTTCTTAGTAATTTGTATCTGAAGTAAGAATGTGTTGCAAGTTTTCTTTGTGGGTTTTTTCTTCATCCCCGTAGGACATGGCCCTTGTTGCTCCTGAGGCACCTTCAGAACAAGCAAGAAGAGTTTTCCAGACATATGACCCTGAGGGTAAGGGTTGTAATTTGTGCTGAAATAAGATTTTTTTAATAGAAATATACTCATTAAGAGAGGAATGAATTGCCTAGTGCTTAAGAAATGTTCAGTACAGGAGTCAATCTACCCGTGACACTGAGCACCCTGGTCTGCTGGAAGGTCACCCTGCCCACGACAGGCAGGTTGGAACTAGGTGATCTTTAAGGTCCCTTCTAACCCCAAACATTCCATAATTCTATGAGGAAATTACTGGAGAATTCTGCAGTAAGGGAATTTGTGCAATAGGAAGTAGAGTTTTTTAAAAAGACTTTTTTAACCTTGTTATGTTCTTTGTAGTTAACATAAAGCTTAAATAAAATTTATTTCTCCCATATTAAATTTTCATCAAAGAACGGATCTGATATGATTCATTCTTCATGACATTTTGTTCTTGAATGTATGCAGCATACATGGAAAATTTTCTTATGTTTTGGAAAACAGAGGATGTCTAGCATTCAGGTACTATTTTAACTGATCAAAAGGGAAAAACGGTGCAGTCATTACCCCAAGGTACGTCATGGAGAACTCTGCAAAGATTGAATTCTTAGCAAGTATTAAGCATCTAAATGTATGAGTGATAAATCCAGTTGCTGTATTGCACTTTTCTTTTTCTTTTTTTTTTTTAAGTGCCAGAAAGGCATTTGAAAACTCCTTTCCTTCTAGAACTCCAAAATTTGCTTGTAAATTTTACATGTAAAGTTATGTTATATTTGTATTTTTAAGTGAAATTTGTTCTGGAAAGCATTTTGTTTCTTTGCCTCACAAGAAACTTTGCTACTTCTTCAGATAATGGGTTTATACCTGACACACTGCTAGAAGATGTAATGAAGGCTCTGGACCTTGTTTCAGATCCTGAATAGTAAGTATAATAAAATTCAAATACTGCAGAAGTATCAATCAATGACATTAATTATCATTTAAGGCTTTTTTTCCTTGATTCCATTTACCACATATCTATTATAATTTGGGGTTGGTTTTGGTTTTGGGTTTTTTTCCTAGTTTGGAATTTTTTTTCATTTTGGGCACAGACTGTTATTTACAAATGTTAAACTTTAAATTTAAGGGGAAGAATTAAAGTTAAGATGTCTCTAACTTTGGTAGTAATAACTAGAAGCAAAAAAAAAAACCCTTCAAACCTGCTGCATTACTATATATTCAGGAGATAGGATTATATTTTTGTATATTAATGTAGGTGAAATGGTGTGTCAGAAGAGCTAAACAGTCAAGGTATTCAGAGGGAAGTCTGGATTTTCACTGGATCTTTCTGCTGAGTTGGAAGCTGAAACTGCTTCAGTTACCATTTTGTTTCCACCAGCACTCAGGACCTAGTAGTGTTTATAATTGCCATTTATTTTCAGAAATAACACATTGATTCCCAGGGTTGGAGTTAAAACTCAAAAATTTTAGCTCTAATATGGACAGATAACATTAATATTAAGTGACAGCAGTTAACCCTCAATGTCAAAACTTACCATGTTTTGTAAGTTAACCCAGAAAGGAGAGCCAAGCACTTGTACTTTTTTACTGCTCCAAAAGTTGCTTCTGCTCTCTTGTAAACATTTGGTCTAGTTTAGCTGGATCAAAACTGGAATGACTGTGGAGACTGTGAGTTTACTTACCAGAGCCATCTGAAATGTGGTTGAGCCTATTTTCTGTCCTTTCAAATGTTTATAGTGTAATTTATGATGAAGTTTACTGAGTTGTTCTCTGGAGGAGAGGAGTAAAAATTGAAATAAAGAGATACCCAAACCAAAAGAAAGTACAAGACAAAAGGCTGATGTTCATATTATAACAATAAGTGGTGAAATTTGCAAAAGATTTTTTTTTAAAGGAGGGGAAGGAAGAAATGCCATTGTTTAATATGTCTGAGAAGATGACTTTCACCTTTTTGTTCTACTGTCTCAATTTTTTGTTCTACTGTCTCTGCAGAAAAATTCTCTCTTCATTCAGTGGTTTTTCCATTTGGTTGTTTGCCTTTCAGGGCATTTGTGGCATAGCCCTGTCATATTTTATTGCATAGCATATAAAATATAAATTGATTTACAAAGAGCCAGTCAAAAGACCTGCTGTATTGAAAAGCCATGATCAAAACATGCAATATGCAGTCTTAAATCATCTCCTCTTAAATAAATATATTGCCTATTACTATTATCTTGAGAATCTACTGTGTTTGGGCTCTAGATGTTCTGTCTTTTTAGTGTGGAATGCAAGTATAAATAATGTATTTCAAACTCCATACCGGCTTTTTTGCTTGTTTTTTGTTTGTTTGTTCTTAAGTAAAATTAAAGGCCTTGCCTCCAAATGTATTCTTTAAATTTTTGATTATCTAATCCAAGGCTTTAAGTTTCTCAGAATCTCAGAATGTATAAAGATCAGACCCGATTAGAATTTTAGAACTGTAGAGGGGAAAACTCTGTAGAGCAGACATGAATTAGCAAGGTGACTTAGCCAGTACTGAATGTCATTGCATGTGTTTTTAGTAAAATTTTTTAGTGTTTCAGTAAATGTATCTGAGAACACACCTGTCTCATTTGTTTTGCCTGTTTCTAAAAACCATTTGATGCCCTTTAGGGCACCGATTTGAGCACATCTGTCAATGTAGGTTTAGCTTGCTTAAAACATTTTATGCTCTCTATTTGACCAGTAGTGGAGGCTTTTGTTCCCACACACTTCTCAGCAATAACAGTACAAAGGCCCCAACACTTGTAACCTCTTGAGTTCAGGTGCCAAGATTTCCACTGAGGAGACTGAAACACAACCCCACGTGTTCAGCAGCTCTGCTGGGGTACCAGTAACAGTGAAAGGTGTTAATGATTTGCTGAAGGAAAAAGCCTCAGTTGAAACACAGTACAATCCAAGTTTATTAAATCTACCCTCCTGCTTAACTGATTGAATTTTGTACAGTGGCTATATTTGAAAACTTACATGGTGCTGTATTTTTAAACAGTTCTTGTATTTCTTTACTGGGTATATACCTTGCTTTAATTTTATTACATAATTTTAAGTACATTTTTAAAATAATCTGTTATGGTTCTGTTTGCAAACATAATGTTTTTGCAACTCTGCTGCAGCATTTCAAGAATTTGGGCAGGTTTCAAGCAGCCACTGACATAGCCAAAATTTTGTACTTTGAGAGCAGTCAGAATGAGGAATAGAAGAATAGAAGGCCAGTATCTTTGAAGTTCTCAGTCGTGGTTTCACTTGAATAGTGATTTTTTAAAAAAGTAATAAATTAGCATTGTTTATAGGATACCACATTCAGTGTTACGAATTTTAAAATTCTTCTCTCAAGGGCCTTAATGGGGGCACTCTCTTCAGATTTGCATAATACAGTCTCTGTGTGTTGAGGGAGAAACAAAAATAATTCCAATAACTTACTACTAGTTCTATGTTAGAACCAAGAAAGGAATAAAGATGAAGAAATGTAAGTGATAGCCAAAAGGACAAAATGCTTCTGTGCAACAATCAAAAAGAGCTTGGAAACAACACCTTCTGCTCACAGCCCCCAACAAAAGAGACCTGGGGGGTGGTTAAAGGCCTAAGTAGTAAAAGAGACATCTCTGAGAAACTGAGTGTGTCTTCTGAAAGGAAAATGTAGTGTGTACATTAAGCAATGGGAAGAATCTGGATTTATGGAATGTTAAATGTAAATACAATATAAAGCAGAGTTAAAATCTGTAGACTAGTAAGTAAAGTTATAAAACAAAAACTAATAGTATTCTTCTGAGCCAATCAGTGCCAAGGGACCTGCTAGAGGTTTGTAGTTCTGATAGATGATTCCCAATATTTTAAAAGTATTCAATTAGGAAAGTGCAGTGAGTTCTTCATATTCACCAGAAAAGATGGTAGGGGGCAGTTCTCCTCATCACTGGAGAAGATCAAAGAGTGGTTCCACACTTAAGCCTTTTGATAGATGGTCAGAGTAACTAACATTCTGAAGTGTCAGAATAAGTAAAAACATGTAAAATCCTGAAGAAACATCAGAATGGCATTGCTGAACTCTTTTAGGTTACCTACCACTGTGAACTGTGCTGGTACCAAAGAGTACAGGAATGAGAAAGGTGACAAATGAACAATAGGACTTAAAAAAGGATTTGAAGGCCAGTCTAGGGAAAATTCACATGTAAATGTTTCATGTGTAAACATGGAATAGGAAGGAACCTTTTTCCTAGATAAAGAATTGATCAAGGAATAAAAATGTTACTCTTTCTTAATGGAGGAAGATAATTAGAGGGATTTTACAGGAATTTGTATTAAGTCTGTGAATTTTGTTATTTTACCAGCAAGGATTTGACAGTAGGGATTTGTATGATTGTTGCTGATACAAATGTGTTTGAGATGTTAAAAAAAAGAATGTGTAAGAGCAGCAGAAGTTACTAGAGGATACAGGAACAGAGAAGTGTCAATAAAGTAAATGTTGATTGGTTGCTCAGGGGATAAAGCAATGCTGATTTCACATACACGTTGTGAGTCTGTGGACTAGATATTACTGGTCAAGAAACAGATTTCGAGATTTAAACTCATAGTGATAGCCAGACATATGGAGCGGGATTCATAGGAGTTATGTCATTGTATAAATGCCTGATGTTTCACTCCTTCTTAGAAAAAGAATATTATACAAAGCTATCAACAAGGCAACAAGGCTAGTTAAAGATACAGAATGCCATTAGTGCAAGGAAAAACTAGGTTAGAACTGTTTGACCTGAAAAAGATAGACAACCATTGACACAGTAAACAGGGAATGACTATTAATTGCTTCACACAATACAAAAAATGAGGTGTCATCAAGCTGAATCAGGTGACAGGTTCAAAACAGAGAAGACACTAATTCCCAGAATCCGTAGTTTAAGTAGTATTTTTTGAGCAGAATTTATTAAGAGCCAGAAATGTAGATGGATTCAAAGCCAATTAGGCACATGCATGGAAAGAAAAATATATATCTTTGTGTTTTAGATACTGCCTGTCACTGAAGATGTCTTTGAGCAGCAGACTGCTGGAAATGGGGAGGGTAAACTAAGGATGTGTGTGTGCCCTGTTGTTCTGTCGTAAGCACCCACCACTGAGCAGTGTCAGGAGCAGGATTCTGGGCCAGGCGCTCTGTTGGTTTGACCCAATGAGGACGTTCCTGTGGACGGTACAGCTTGTAACTCAAGCGCAGGGCTAGGTAGATGCACATAGATACAATCTGCTGCCTGTAGAAATATATTGCTTAAATAGATATATAGTCTTACAACTGACTTTCCTTTGCAGTGACCTGAAATTAGACTGTAGTCATGCAGTAAGGCTTCCAGATTAGTGTTGTTAGTATTTCCATTGTTTGTTGGTTCTGGCTTCTTTGATACCGAGTACGTGATGTAAATAAGAAATGTATCCGTTAAATTTAATTTTATTTCAGTGTACTTAGAAAATCTTGGAAGGTTTTCAAATCTCTGTTTAAAAACAGGTTGTTTGGCAGTCACGGAGCTATATTTCAAAGATGGCTGGTTTTTGTATCTTTAAAGAATGCTTACAAGACAGCAAAATGCCTTTTGGGCTGTAAACCTGGTTTTAGATTATATGGGTTTCAAATTATTTTACCAAATATGGTGGTCCTTCAGAATTATCACTTATTTAATTTAAAATAACAGATTACTTTTACTTAAAAATAACCATGTTTTGGCAACTTGCATGCCATTCTGGTGCAGTTGTCACTTATGATTAAAAATAGAATAGTATTGCTATACTTGGCAGTCAGTACTGTGGTAGCACGGCATAACTTAGTCATGCAAGAATAAAAGTGTCTTACTCATACTTTTATATTCAATGTTTTTATCTTAGTGTAAACCTCATGAAGACCAAATTAGACCCAGAAGGACTGGGCATCATACTACTGGGTCCCTTTCTGCAAGAATTTTTCCCTGAGCAGGTAATCAATATAGCTTCATTGCTGCAGAGCATTGTCTATTCTGTTTGGCTTTGAGATTCGTTGAAAACTTCCATGAATATCACAAGAGTAATTTTTAATAAGTATTGCATTCATTCAACTCAGCTGATCCGCAGATAACTTGTGTATTCCACCACAAAAGATAGACTTCTGTTTTCTATAACACGTCCATGATTTTGTCACCTTTACACTGGAAGGAAACTCCATTTTGCTAAATTTAACTTCAGGAAATATATAATCATTTTGAGTATGACATTGAATTGTTTCCTTACTCAGAAGTTCTTCTGAGTTTGGTTTTTCTGAGTAAATGACCATACTGGTTTTGTCAATATTAAAAAGGTTGCTTGCAAATGGGAAAAGGTTACAAACATATTTAAAACTATTTTAATGTACATTTCTTGATAATGTAAAATTTTTGACACTTTAACAAAAAATTCATGATAGACTTAGATTTAACATGTGGGAGTTAGGGTATTGGAAAATTATTTTCAAACTCTCAGTCTGTTCCATATATTCTTTAAGACTGCACCACTACTGAGAGGCAGGTGTTAACTTAGCACTGCTGTCCTCTTTCCCCTTTGCCTTGGATCACATTTTCCTGCTCTCACACTGCCTCCCTGCCATCAGGAGCCTCTTTAAACAGATTTGTGGTAAACCAGAGCAGGAAGCTGGTCTGGATAAGAGCTCTATTTGCAGGTGTGTAGGGCTTGTTCCGTGGCCATGCACATGCTTGTATTGGCAAAAAAGAGTAAGTTTACCTGGGGTAGAAGAATAGGCTGGTGGAAAAAGGAGAAGGGCTAAGAGGAGTACTTCTTTAAAGGCTTTTTAGCTTAATGTGTCACTGAAACTATGTGGCTTAATTTTTACAATCAAGGAAATGTGAAACTGATGGGTTTAAGTGCAGTCAGCAAGATTCTTTTTGTTAGGATTGTGCAGCACTGGGTATAACATTCTGTACTATGAAACATTCTGGTCAGTCAGAAGACACTGGAAACGCACTGCCAAAGATGGTAGGGACTGAACATATCATATCATCCAGAGGCTTTAATCATATGGAGGAAAGAGGAGTTAGTGCTCATTTTCTCTGGCCTTTTAGAATTACATCCCCATTGTATTTTTGCCAACTGTTTCTTCTTCCTTTCATTTGTTTATACAGAAGTGGAAATATATGTACAATTGAATATAATTCATTTCTTACAAATATTATATTACATTTGCAAATCTAGAAGACTCCACTGCTTCATTTTAGGCCCCAGATGCTTAGAATGAAATTCAGAATGCCAAAGAACATCCTCCATAATTGGCTGTGCCTAAACTGTCCAGTACCATGGGCCATAGGGAGGTGGAGGAGAAAAGAGCCATTGTATGGGGCTGCTGCCTCTTGTGCCTGTCATAAGGGCATCATTGACTGGAGAACAAAGCACAGTGCAGTCAAGGGCAGAACCCTGCCTTGGTCACCTTGGAGGAACTCTGCCTCCTGTTCAAGTTGGAGCCGCTGAGTCAATGCCTCTGTCAAGTGCTAATTCCCTGCTATATGTGATTCCCCACCACTCAGTTTTTCCTGTCCTGTTAAACCTTCACTGGCTCCAGTAAAAAACATGGGAGTTGTTACTGCCTTATGGGTGCTGCTTGAGCAATCAGCATGATTTGGACTGGAACCTGCCAGTATCCATTTTTTCAATCTGTCTGAACTCTGTGCATCAGGTAGCAGTAGGCCTTATCCATACTGACACTTTGCTCAGAATTCTTTCTGAAAGTGAAATTCTGCAGAAATGATGATGAATATCTTTAAAAGTCTTTCTTTCAAATACTGTGAGGAAATAGCAGATACCAGTGATGGTTGGAATTGCTGATGTTAATATTTGAACATCTAGCTAGGGCTCAAGAGATTCAGATTAGATTCCTTTGCTGAGAATATTCAAACCCCTGTTCTTACTCTCCTAAAAAGTACTCAACTCCATCTCAAAAGCAGAGAATTATCTCAGCTTTCCTTCTGAAAGCTGTTGGCTTAGAAAAAAATATTCAAAGCCATTCAGGTTGACTCCTTGCTACTTAGGGCAGTCACCTGGAGAGGGGGAGAGGGGGATTCCTGAATTCCATGCTAGCTCTTTTTTTTTTTTTTTTTTTGAAACAATAACTGCACAAAATTCTTAACTTCCATGGCACAGGAACTGGGAAACAGCATTTTTCTCCCTTCTGGGTAAGCATTACTTCCTCAGGGAAATGAATGTGTACTCTTTCCATTCCAGGAGGGCTTAGCTTTATTTATCTCTGTGAAGCAACTTCTGTAAGCAGAATTACCTCTTACCTTCCTTTTCACCACCCTCCCTCCACTGAATAGCCTGGATGGCTGTGAGAGACCCATAGAAAGATAGTTTGTGAATCATTCAAGAGCAGAAAAATGAATGAGGGTTTTGTAATCTGATGGATGTACTGTAACCTGAGCAGATTTATTCTCATTCCAGCCTTTACTTCCATGTGCTCAAAAAAGGGATAAGCTTTTGTTTGGAGCCTGGTCCAGTAGGCATGAAAGAGCTGATACTACACCTTATTTGTGTTTCCTGGTTCAGTGAATCCAAAGCTTTCAGTCCTCTTAGGACTACAGCATTTAAACACCTGGACTGGTAAAGATCACCAGAGCCAGTAGCTTTGCTGTTGGACCTTCAAAATTAGTGTGGCTAGGCAGGCATGGGAGTATATGAGCTTTTTAGCTCTCAGAGGGAGGGCCAGAGATTGGATCTGGTCCTTAGTAAAAAACTTTGTGGCGTCCAAACTATCATAAATAAACATGCATGTGACTACTGCATAAGGTGTCTGACATTAAAAATTAGGATGGCTTCTCCATAGTCAGTGCTGAAGTTGTACTTCAGATTGTCCGGGTGAACACAGAAAATTATGGCTTGCTCTTGGGGGCATTACTCATTAATTTACTGAGAACTGTGTTTTTATTTCTGATGAGAAAGGTAAAATGAAGATTTTTGTCACCTGAAAGAAATGGCACTTTTTAACAGTTTTCTCAAGTCTTACTGGTTGAACGCATGTGTCTAGTTGTATAAAGAAGAGAATCAAGGCACAATGGGTGCCACATGAAATTAACTGTCTTCTTTCTATTAGGACTCCAGGGTTTCAGAGTCATTCACTGTTTACCATTACAATGGACTGAAGCAATCTAATTATAATGAAAAGGTAAGATTTACAATTAAGCCCTAATAAAGTAACCAAGCAAGACTGAATATAGTTAAAGGCAAAATACTCTACCTTGAAGCAGACTTTTTATAAAGCTCTTATTTTGATAATTTTCTTCCAAAATTATATATATTTGGAATTGGAAACTTCTTTGTGCTCCTAATCATATTTGAGCTACTATACTGGATTACTTGGGCAGACCACGTCTCTGAAACTGCATTTTTAAAAGAGCACTTCTCACACCTACCTGTCATAAGGGGGATCTGAACTGCAAGGGGACAGTGGAGATGTAACACACACAAGGTGCAACTTCTAGAAGTAATTCTACATCTAAATTAGGTTGTTTAGAATTTTTTGTGAATTTTTTAGTAGTATATATTTGCATCAAAAAATTAGTATTTTTTTGAGCCATTTACTGAGGAAACAAAAATGACCTCTTTCATTTTCAGTGTTCTTGAAAAAAAGGGTATACCAGACACAATATGACTGCTTCTAAGTTCCTGAAGGAGAATTTAGAGTAAAAGATTTTAAGGCATTAAGAGACATAAGGAGCAAGAAAGACTTAAGTGAGACTTCTTCCGGAAAATATACCAACTCAGTCTTTGGAATAGCTTGTAATTAAGTCCTTAAAATTAGCCCATTGAAATCTCCATTTGTTCTATACCCCAAAATATAAGCAGGAGCATTCAAAGATGAGGGTTTTTCAATTTCATACTTCCATTTAATTAAAAAAGGAAGTATGTAAAACTTCACAGATGTGTGTGGGATTCACATTCTCTGAACCTGAGAGAAGCAGAAAAAAGAATGATCAAAACAATTCTTATCTCATTCACTGCTCCTCTTGGTGTTCACAAGTGGAATGCATTGTGGAAGATTGTTTACCTGAAGGGGAGTGGTAATTGGATTCTGGTGGGAGTGTTTTGATTCATTGACCAATTGGATCCGTGTGTGTGTGTTGGGACTGTCGGCTGCAGGTGGGTGCTTGTGCAGATTCAGTTTAGATGTAGTGTAATATGGTATAGAATAATAGAGTATAATAAAGTAATTAATTAGCCTTCTGATATCCATGGAGTCTTCCTCATCATTTCTCCCGGACGTCGGGCAAAAATATCACCGAGAGATGTGTATCGTAACCAATCCTGTCCTGGCCTACATAATAATACAAAATAATCATCTCACCTCCCAGTTCCTGAGCAGGCTGACAGAGTTGGGTTTACTTTGCCAGGTCATGTATGTGGAAGGCACAGCAGTTGTGATGGGCTTTGAGGAGCCAATGCTGCAGACGGACGACACCCCGGTGAAGCGCTGCTTGCAGACCAAGTGGCCGTACATAGAGCTGCTGTGGAGCACAGACCGATCCCCTTCCCTGAACTGACCTGGCCAGGAGCAACACCCAACTGGAGCTGACTGTGTGGAGTTATACACTGGTATCACTGAGGAATTGTAAATAATGATTACAAACACTTTTTCAGTGTTAATTGGAATATTTAATTTTTTAATCAGATTGATTTCTATTATAATAGTTTGTCTTTTTTGGCCACTGTAGTACTGTTAATGTGAGTTATCCTAAAAAAAAAAGCCTACTTACAAAGTCTTACCATTATTTTGCCATCTCATGAAGATTTGAAAAATTCTGATTGCAGAATCTGCATATTAGATGTCAGATCTTTAAACATAAAACATATTCAGCTTTCTCAGAATCATATAGGCATGTTTTATTATTTAAATTATATTAGCTTACATTACAGTACCATAATGTGTGGACTAGACTGGCCTTTGCACTGGATATGTTTTAATGAATTTAAATTTTCTGCAGTTTTTCCTAAAATCTAATTTTACCTAAAGAGCTTGCACAATGTGACAGAAATAAGATACATTTTTAGGAATAAGTATAATTCTTAAATACTCTTTCTTGGCAGTTGTATATTACTGTGGCTTAGTTATTGGGCATGTTAAAAGTGAACAGAAAATCTGAGAAAAAATAGATATATTAATATTTATTTGAATTTGTATAAAGAAATGTAAAAACAGCAGAATTTCTTGTTCTATAATCTTTAAACTATTCAAAACTTACAATATTGCCAAATACCTCTTCTTAATTTGTCCAAACAGCAGTGTAAGCCAGCATTACTGTATGTGTTAAGTGCATGAGAACATCTGTTATTACATTATTATATTCCTTTATTTATTATCAACTTCTTAGCCCTAAAATAAAATCTTTTCCTTGAATCATATATTATTTAAAGTTTGGTTTACTTGGACTTGTTTGCTGCTTCTCTGAGATGATGAAAAGGAACCACAGGTTTAGAAATGCCAACTTTCAAGTTGAGTGCATCTTGGGGGAGAAAAAGCCCACACCAAAAGTTAATTTCCTAACTTCTGGAATTACCATGATTGTTCCTTATTGCACACTGACAGCAGTGTATCTTAGTGTTAAGAGAGTCTTTTTGTTAGATTTCTTTTTCTGAAAAAAATTCCTTTGCAGATAGCAATGATTTGAAAAGATTCCTTAATTGGACTCACTTTATTTAGAATGCAAGTAGTCTGTCTTGCAGCATGGGCTTGACATTAAAAACTTGTGCAGCAGTGGTATTACTGCTGAAAAATACAGGTAAATAAGGAGAATCTGCTTGTCAAGTATGGAATTTTATTTTTCAAAAAATGCTCAAGCTTGATAGGTACTTGTTTCAGCTGGTTTTACACATTTAAGATAAATGTCTTTAGACTTCCACTGACACCTTGGAAGGGGAAAATTCACTTTTCTTGCTTTTTCTCTTGAATTGTGGTGTCTGTCCTTGGCTTGTACTAGCATATCTCACACCAGATTTTGCACTGAATCATAGCTTGAATCTGTTAGAATATGCATCCTTTTTTCTAGCCCACTCTCATAAAATTGATGTTCTATCTCACAGAAAAAAAAATAAATTAGAAGCCCAGCTGATGTGAGATCTGTCTTTAAGCATTAGTCTGGATTAAAACTTCTGCTGCACTCTAGAGACATTTAGCTGATGATGGGGTGGTATAAGAACCCTCATTCCTGTATCTTTTTTCCTTCATACTGCCTGGTTGTTAGAGGCCTGGATTCTGGTTTACTTCACTTATTTTTGGATACAGAGGCTAACTAGCAGTGCTTTATGGCATTCAGGCAGCTCATCTGAGAGCCTCAGCCAAGTGAACCTTTCTGGCCTTTCTTCCACGATGAGCACAATGGGAGAGATTCTACCTTCATGGAAATTTGCTTTTTGTCCCATAAAAGAATGTGGTTATTTTGATGGCAGACTTAAAACATGCAGGACGTTAATGTTTGCTACATTTGATTTGCTTTCACAGAAAAATATCTAGAAACCTATACACAGATTGTTCTGCTCTAAGTACTGCCTATGTGTATGTGTATATTACAGTTTGCAAATTGAGACCTAGTCAATGAAATCAGAGCACTCTATGAGATTAAATGCATGCTGTAAGTAACCAGAGCAAATTGATAATGCTAACTGTAAGAAAGTGTTTATGAGCCAAATATGCAAGTAAATGACATTTTGATTAATACTCTAGAGGGTTTTATGTATTGCAGAGTCATTCAGTTTTAATTGCCAAGGAAAGGTCAGTATCTTCTGGGAGACAACTACTATCCTAACTGAAAACATTGTGCAGTTAGCAGGATGTTGGACAGTTGGGCTGGAAAACTGGCCTTTCCTTCCCATGTCTCATAACCCTTTGAGACAGGAGATACATGTTGGTGTGGTTTTGCTCTAAATTCACTTTCATGAAAAAAGAGATGGGGGAGAGAAGGGGGTCTACTGCTGGGTAAATGGTAAAAGTTATTCCCACTTCAGTGTATACTGAGGTTCACAGTCAGGCAGCTCCAAATAAGTTATCCAGTGCTTCATATTGGCCCAGATGAGTTATAATTGAAGGCTGGCAGCTACCAAACCCATATTTGCTTTGTTGAAGTCTGAACTGTTTAAAGGTAAGCAGCCAGTACAAACCCAAATGTAAATATCCTTGTTAGAATCCATGCGAAGGGCCCTTTGAAACAGTGAATCACTCAAGTACATGCTGGGCATTTTGGGTTTTTGGATGCTTTTGTTGAAGTTCTGTTCCTTCAGACAGTTACAATTTATGCTTATCTGGTTCATGTATATGCATTCTCTTATCTCTTCAGTTCTTGTGTGGATGAGTTTAGGTTAAAGAAGCCCAAAATGGGGCTCTTGATGGAGAAGGCAAGCAGAAACAAGAACCTCCCTTAGTGCAATGCACTGATTTGCTGTCCAACTGGATGAGTGTCTGCACTCAGGCTGTGGACAGCTACTCTGGATTCTCCTGCTTTGCAAGCAAGGCTGCTCAGCACAAAACATCCAGCATGTTCTGGAGAGCACCTTCGGCTTCCCTGTGCTGCAGCTCTGCTGCTGGTGACAGCCAGAGGTGCAATGGGAGGGAGCACTGCATCCCCAGCTTCCTCTGCAGCATCCTGTCCTTTGGAGTCTCACACACAGAGTCTTTCCTTTCACCAGCATGGTAGATTGGCTCATTAGACTCCCTTTTACATTGATTTTGTGAGGGTAATACCTATAACTAATGAAAATCAGTATTTCCATGGATCTCTTGAAAGTAAACTGAATTTCTGCAGACTATATGCAATTGATATTGATTGAATCTGCTCAATATAAAATTAGCTTCAATGCTTTTCATGTGGGATTTAATTCTGCTAAGATTTTTAACTTGGACAATGTTCACAAAGGTAAGGTTCAAAGAGCAATGCTGAACATCTTTTGTCAGCACGTCGTCCTGGATTCAAACTCACTCTCTTTGTAATGCATGGTCACATCCTCATTTTATCCTCTTGCAACACAAAAATACTGTCTATGTAGTTACTCCAACTACAGTTCAGGTGAAGATTTCTGGCCTACAGAAACAAAACTAGGAAACAATTGAAAGGTAGGTTTACTGTGGGAATTGGACATTTCAGCTTCTGTACTGCCATATTTTGAAAAGATTTAACAGTAAAATTATCACTTATTTTGATAAGATTTATGCTAATAGCCCATACATATCTTGTAATACATGTTCCACTGCTAGCATGTTCATTATTAAATAATAGCATCAATAACATTAAAGCTGTGATAATGGAGCCTCCTACAATATATTAAGTTTTGCTTCAGCAAATCTTTCCATAGAAGATTAGAGTCATCTATTTTTAAGATTGGAAACACCATAATGACATACTAACATCACTAACTGCACATAATATTAACTGTAGAAATTCACACCATGAATCTTATATTTTTTTCATAATTTATTTAATCCCACATCTGACCTTCCATTTATTCTGTAAGGTAGATAATGATTTTTAGACTCTTGGCTAAATGTTCTTATGAAAGCTCTCTGTCCTGGCTCCAGGTGTGGTTCTAGAGCCTATTAAGACTTTTTAGTTAGATATTCAAAGGAGTTAATGTATCAGACCACAGGTATGCTAAAGTGCAAGCTTCAGTCGACCAACAACTGGGGGAGCTGCTTACCTCTTATGCAGTGCAGATCACTGTGCACTTCAAACATTTTGAAAGTCCAAGGAAAGCAAGATGTGAAATAAGCTTTGAGTGATCAGAACAGGTCCAGCTTGTTTAGGGAAACACTGCAAATTCTTAGAAACATAACTTGTTTATCCCTTTGAATTGATTTGGAATATCCTGCATGCATATGTCTCTATAATAAGGGGAGGAGGGGACTGCTGTAGGTTAACACTTTGGGGATAAAATGATCTTGAGAGTTCCTTCTTGTCATGCTGCCCTGCCTTCCTACAGGTTTTAGCACTGATAGCCATTTGAAGAACTTTTTTGCTTTTTAAAATTTAGCTTAAAACAACCAGGTTAGGTGGCATGTGTTTCTAACTGAAAGGCAGGTACAGGGGGAGCACATGAGAACTGCCTGTGTTCTTGCATATGCCTCTTCAGCTTCATTTGTGTGAGCAATCGCCTGTCTCCAACTGTGCTAATTACTGAATTTTAACTGTTTTGAATGGATAAGTAAAAGTGGCTACAGCACAAGAATGTGCTGCCTTCTCACTTCTGAGTGCCAGCGCTCTGGACTGCAGTCTGAGCAGTTCTCTGAGCCCCAGAAACCACATTTGTGACACTCAGCCTTGGGACTGATTGCTGTGCTAAAAAGGAGCGTTACTATCATCATCATTGTTTAGCATAAGGTAACACAAGTTCTAAATGCATTCAATTGCCTTAAAACTGCATGACTTTTAAGAACAGGTGTTAATCCTAAAGTCATTCTGAAGTACCTCACTTCTAAATTTATTACTGGTGCTTAGATCTGTAAGAGATACTTGTTCAGTGTAAAATAATACAATAGTGTCAATGGTGATGTTTCACTATTTAGCAAATAAATTTGGTATAAATACAAGGCAGGCAGAACTAAGGGATATTACAGGCCTGTGGGGACAGCTAAGGGTCACACAGTTAATGCTGGAAATAAACACACAGTTCTATTTTTGTGAAAAGGAATGTCAGTCTTATCTGAATAATCTTGCCATAAAGCACTTAAAATAAAACAAACACAAAAGTAAAGTAACCAGAACCTCACAACAAAACAAACTGCTCTCAACTGCTTTCATAGGTAGATCTAATGTAGCATGTTTATAAATGGGTCTCTATTATTTTGATCTTTCTCTGATTCTGTTTGGACACATCTGCATTATAAATGCTGAAAAACAATTCTCTTTCTTTGTTGTTACTGAGCTGATTATATGGAAAATAAAATGTTTCTCCTTTTCTTCCTACCTTGCGTTGGCCAGGAAAAAATACTAATAATACTGTCCCCTCAAGATGTGAATGTGACACCACACAGCTTCATAGGGGAAGGGAGCATTTCAGGCAGCCAGGTCCTTCTATACATTCTTAACAAAATAAGGTGAAACTCTGCTGTGGAGCTTGCAGGGGCAGAACAGTTCAAGACAGGAGTTACAGAGCCCTATCCTTTTTAATTACTCTTACGAAAAAATTACCAGAGGAGCTTTCTAAAAGCACCGTTCCGTTCTGTGCCACGTTCAATGGGTTATTTCTGTGGTCAAAGCGGCGCTACACCTGCTCCTGCATGGAGCTGCGCTAAAGGCTCCGCTCGGAGCCAGTGCGAGGTGCCCCCTTCAGCTGATGAGGGCTCTGCGTAGCCAGGCACTCACGGGGAAACGGGGAGAGCAACAGAGGAATCGCATCTTCGAACGCCTTCTGAACTCTGCGCCCGGCTCTCCATCTTTCCCGTGGTTAGGAGTGTTTCTCGTTGCTGGGGTTCTTTGGTTTCTATTTAATAATGGCCATGCCGAGCAACCAAATAACAAGCTGAGGGAGGTTTACATTTTTTCAATGCACTAAAGTTTCCTAAAAAAGATTTTCAAGTATCGGGCTCTTCAGTTCAAACCCTTGAAAATTATGGAAGCCGAGAGAATTCAACTCGAAACCACCAGCCCACACTCGGGCATCTCCCCCCGTGAACATGACCGCCGCACGGCAGCCATCGGTAGCCGCTGGGCAGTCACGGGATGTCCAGCTTGGCCGGCGTTTGTCGCAGATTCCCGGCGGAATTCCCGGCGCTCGCTTTCCGCAGCCCCGCCGGGCACCGCGCCGCGGGCAGCGCTGCCCCGCCGCCGGCCGCGCGCCGCCAGGGGGCGCCCGAACGCGCGTCCCCCGGGGGGCGAGCGGGGCCGAGCGGGGCCGAGCCTCCCGCGCCGCCCCCCGCCCGCGCACGGCGGCAGCCGGACCGCACGGCTCCGCTCGGCTCCGCTCGGCTCCGTGCCGCACAGCACCGCACGGCACCGCACGGCCGCCGCACCTCTCCGCCCCGCTCCGCTCCGCGCGGCCGCCGCACAGCTGCGCTCCGCTGTGCCAGCGGGAGCCGGCCGCGGAGGCGGCGAGGATGCTGCCCCTCAGCCGCGGGCGGCCCCGCCGCTGGCAGCGCCCGCTGCTCCTCCTGTCAGCGCTGCTCTGGGCGCCGGCGCTGGTGGCTTTCAACCTGGACGAGGAGAAGCTGACGGTGTACAGCGGGCCCCCGGGCAGCTACTTCGGGTACTCGGTGGACTTCTACATCCCCGACCCCAGCACGTGAGTGCCGCGCCGGGGCCGGGCCCACCCCGCCCGGGGAACGCTTCGGGAAGGCGGCGGGCGAGCGGCGGCGGCGCGCCCGGGGGTGACAGCGCCCATCGCCCGCCGGTCCCTATCGCCCCGGTGACCTCCCGGTGTGTTTCGCAGGGTCAGTGTCCTGGTGGGAGCTCCCAAAGCCAACACCACGCAGCCGGACATCGTGGAGGGAGGAGCGGTGTATTACTGCGCCTGGCCCGCCGCCCGGTGCCGGCAGATCCCCTTCGACAACACCAGTGAGTGCGCGGCTGTCCCGCGGCGCTGCGCCGTGCCCGGGACCCCCTCGGCTCCTCCGCCATCCCTGTACTTGGGCTTTGACCCGAGTATCTGCACTCGGATAGAAATCCCGCTCCTGGGAGTCTGAATGCATGTGCTCCTGCAGGAAAGGGTTTAATGGTCCCCAGAGAAATAACGGGATTGTGACCTCCAGGATCAGTAGTTCATCTTAATAACTACCTTTTCTTCTTCTTCTTCTTCTTCTTCTCTGCTGAAAGGTATTTGTGGCAGATTCCTGCTTCTGAAAATACTTTTGCATGTTCAGAAGGCAAAGCCCCAAAAGCCTTGTCTCACACTTCTCTGAACCATAGAAATAATGGGATTTCTAGTGTTTGCTGTTATTTTCAACGAGGGGATTTCTGGCTGTTCAGATGGATGAAGTGCCTCATGTGGCATGCTTATTTAATTCTATTCAGAAAGCAAGAATTTTGTTTCAGAATACTGAAGCTAGATGCAAACCGATTTAGGCACAATGTGGATAGATTATATCCACTTCCAAAATCCCAAGACAGATGTTTCTTATTTAATTAGAGGGAACGCAAGTTTTAAACAATTCAAGCTGTTTATATTTTCTGTTGTCTCTTTATAGGTTTTGAAAATAATTTAAACCTAGTGTTTGCAGAGACTTTAAAACTGCTTCCTTTATTTAGGCAGACTTTGACAGTTTGACCATTAAGCGAAAGTTATTATTCTTTAGGTTATATTTAATCTTAATATTTGTGGTTTATTGAAATGTGAACACAATACAATTCTCTTTTTTTGTTTGTTTGTTTTCTGAAAGAAGTTAAATTAAAAGAGCTCACTTAACTGTAGCAAATAAGCAGTGCAGTTCTTTACTCCTCCCAACTCCAGGCACCCACATCTTATTACTGTATTAGTGGCTAGGAATACTGATCAGGATGACTTTCCGATGAAGATGAGAAGAATGCTGAGCATTCTTCAAAACAGAGTAAGTGGTAGTTCATGTGTGTGTATATGGCTACTGGGGCAGGTAAAACTATGAACAGCATCTGGTTATATGTATAAATGGAAATGTATATAGGCAGTATGCATGTGTTATTTTAATTGTGATATGTTGTGAGTGTACGTATTTAAAATAAAACCAGGAAACAGAGGAAATATTCATGTATTTCCCATCTTACCATTGGACAGTTCATGTAACAAAAGTGGAATGGATTTTCTATACAATATAATTTCAAGTTTGAATAGAAAACTTACAGACCAAATGAAAATTCCATCACATTTCTGAAGGGGAGTTTTGAAAAATTTATGAAAATCTAGTGATGAAACCTAGAAGGACATCTGACTTTCCTGTGGGAAACTTGGGACAGCTCCATACTCTTCACAGGGATGTCCTTCTGCAGATACTATGTTTTGAATAGAGGCACAAACAAACTAGAAGTATATCAATAAGGCTTTGGACTGTCTCGCACAACTATTCAGTTTGGAATCTCCAAAGGGTGCTTCATTCAGTCTTCCTGAGCTGGTTGAGTCCTCTAGATAGAATCCTGACTTGCAGACAGCGAAGTTAAGCCAGAGAGCAGCTGTGGTGTGGGCAGAGATGCGCTGTCCTTGCGGGAGGGGTGGCAGCACAGGCAGGTTTAGCAGTGCCGTCCCTGGCTCTTGAATTGCAGTCCCAAGGGCAGTAAAGGTGTCATTTTGCACAATTCAGCAATGTCCTCTACACAAGGACCTGGGGAAGAAGGTTTGTATGGCTTGAACCACACCCTATTCTTCACTGCCAGCAACAGAAAGGCCATCTCCAATATGCTTTAGATGACTCCTGCTGATTTCTGGATGTGTATTACACATCACTTTTTTCTCTCCTAAACCCATTATTTACAGGATCAAGTTTTCCTTCTTTTCCACTATTGCCCCCAGTAGAGTAGTCCACATGAGCTCTGTCCTAGGTGAAACTATTTCAAATAGTCTGTCACTCAAAGTTTCTTTTGAAGCCTTTAGCTATGCTATACCTATTGGGACTTAGGTAGTCCTTGGTAAATATGTGGGGTGTTTTCAGTTCATGGCTCTTGTGCAGACATGTTGTACTCATTATGCCTTCTCCTACAACATCACTCGGAAATGTTGCTATTCCCATTTTTAATATTTATTCTAATAAACAGAGAGAAGTCAGTCTGGGTTGTCAAAGATCATGCAAAAAGTTGATGATGATACTGGTAACTGACTCAGGAGCTTTTTCTTCTTCTTCCAGTGCCTTTACCACAAGATTATTCTTTCTTCCAAAACAGAAACACTCAAAAGTTGTTAGAAGACTAGAAGTTCAGTTGTAGCAGCTTTAATATTGAAGATTAATGTTTCATGCCTTGTAGGAGATCTTTAAAAGTCTTGTAAAGCTTTGAGAATGTTTTCTGAAACAAAACAGAAGAACTACAGAGACTGCTTCAGAGCTGAAAAATTTCATTTTGATGCCTTTTTATGCAATGCTTCAATTTTTAATACTTTCTTCTTGACTCTAAATAGTATCTCTTTCAGTTAGATTAGCTAAGCACAATAAAAAAACCCAAAACTACTGAATAATTTGGAGCGTTAATTATGTTCAGAAGTATAAACTGAGTGAAACTGGAAAGAACTGGAAAGAAAGGCAGCGTGACCCAACAAGTGGATAAAGAATTTGATAAATCACCATTTTCAGCCTCAAAAATTCAATGGGGAGGACTTCTAAATTCTAAAAAAATTGTCAAAGGCAGACTCACATATACTATATCCAAAGTTCAATATGTGAAATTGCTTCAGGTCACAGAAACTATAATTTTCATTGTTAAATAAAATTTCAAGAGATGAACAAATACAAGAGGTTGAAAGACAGTGTCTTAAATTCCATATGAGCATGAGGACTCATGTCTCCTACTTCTGAGAACTGGATGCACAAATGGAGCTCAGCTGTGTTGCATTCAATGCAAGTTATGTTTTGCCCTTGAGGAGGGAACATGCAGTGTGTGCACTTGGATGATGTTTGGACTTTTACTGCCATAAACAAGTATCTTAAGTGGACGTGTAATTGGTAAGACTCATGTAACTGCACAGATTATTTCTGTTTCCACAAAAATAGTACAGCTAATTTCAAGTGAGATTCCTTTGTTTGCAAATGCTTTCGTATTATTTCTATTTACATTGTTACTATCTCAGTCCTACTAAATGAAAACAGTGAGGATACTGACTAGTATTGTGTGATGGCTTTAAGTCAAGATTTTGGACATTTTCAGAGATCATGGTGTGGAGTTACCTTGTACTAATTTATAGTTATCATGTATTTTACAGTTACTGAGATGTTTGATGAATGGCTTGTTAACTAAAAAGGAAGAAAATCTCTCCCCACCAATATTTAAGGCTTGTTAAGAGGCAATGACAGGCTCATGAGTCAGGAAAGGGAAAGAAGAAAAAAGTAATCTGTTGAATTTCCAAACTATTTATTGCCTTAGACAGAGGGGGCATTTGTTCAAGAGGTGATATGAGGGAGCCAGGTAACTGACAGACACCTTAGTTAAAAACTTAGTCTTGCTTAGGTTAATTTTGTGATGTTCAGTGTTGAGATAGGATGACTTTTGGTTGTGTAAAGGCTGTTTGGTTGAAGGGATTTATTTGTTTGTTTATTTAGTTATGTGAGTAATATATTTTTATTCTTAAAATAACTGAAGTGGAGCCATAGAGTCCCAAAGGGAGAACATGAGTGCCAGGCCTAAATCTGATCTCCTGACACTGGTGGGAGACAACTGCAGTGTTTCCCAGTGGATCAGGGATATGACACTGCAAAGGATGCACCCAGGTACTGGCAAGGTGCAGGTCACCTCCCTCTTACCACATAGACTGTGGCACTCTGTATTAAACTTTATTTTTTGGATAATGCAAGCTTTAAATGACAAAAGAAAAGTCTTTATGGTTCATGATGCCCCCTTACTCTTATTTTTCCTCAGAGGCTAAGATCAGATGAGGGAGTAGACACTGTATTCACAGTGGAAGATACAAAAAACCTTTAAGAACTGCGTGACTACTGTTAAATGCCATGTTCAACTGTCAAACACAGACTAGGCTCTTTACAACTAGCAATGATGCTCAAAAACAAGACTATTGCTGAAATCACCTCTGTGGCACTGTGCATGTGTTAGAATAGCCAGGATGGTCTGAGTGCTGTGGGCAGCTGCATAACCTGTGTTAATGTGGAAATGAATGTGGGCTAAACTACCCTGCTGAGAAGATGGCTTAATTGGAGTCTGATGAGGAGGAGTAGGAGGATCTGCGGCCCATTCCAAAAAGCTGCATCACCCAACTGAAATTGCTCTAGAGTAACTTGTCCCAGGTGGTTACTAATTTCTCAGGCCACCTATCTTTGTTTTTCATGGTAGCTAACCCAGAGATTTCCAAAGCAATGAGGTTATTTCCTTGCAATAATTAATCCTATTGATGAAATAGCATTCCTGACAAGCAAGAGAGGGGAAAAGGAGGGAAGGAGGATGAAATTTTGTCATGTAGGATTTGAGCTGACCCATCCATAAGCAAATCATGTAACCGGACATTCCCATATGGGCTGGCCAGTGATATGGCCTGCAGCCAAGAAGGGGCTTTAGCAGGAACTCTCTGTTTCCTGCTGTTGATACAGAACTGACTCTGCAGTCCTGTGTTTGCACTTCTTTAAAGCTCCCTAGATCTGTGTGCCAGGGTCAAGGCTCTGGGAAGAAGCTCAAAGCACTACCCCTGAAAGCACAATGGATGCTTTAACCTGCTCCATTGCAGCAGGGAGCTGAGATAAAGTATAATGGAAGGGCTTTTAGTATCCCCTTACCCCAGGAAATATAGATTGAAGGGCAGTGACTCTTCTCCCTTGTTTTCCCTACTTTGTGAAGTTGTCTGGTTGCATTGCAGTGTGAGGCTGTGATACTCTGAAACTCAATGAGAGGACAGGGAAACAAGCGTTGGCATCATATTAAAGGCTTGTGGCCTGTCTTTCCTCTCCTGCCTACACACAAAGCTAACTTCTTTCTGTATGAAATGGGTTTACAATGACTATTTTTGCCTTAACACTGAGGTAGAATTACCAAGTCCTTGTTTCAACTGTGTGCTCTTCCATTAGGCTGCCAGGAGAGGTAGCAGGAGAGCAAAGAAAACTTTTTCTTCTCTTGATTAACTAGGCAACTTCTGAATCATTCAAAGCATCTTGCAGCCAGAAGCAGATTTAAATATCCCCTAAAGTGCACTATTGCATTTGAAATCTGGTAAAAAGCCAATAGTTCAGATTTTGGAAAATCATTATTGAGGTAACTTTTAGTTAAAATACTTAATAGGCTGCATCAAGCTCTTATATTTTAAATTAGGTCCTGAAGGCAGTATTTCAGATACCCCTTCCCTTAAGTTTCTGGAACACACTGGAGTGTTTTCTTGCTATCAGTTAACTCTACCAGTTTTACTAAAATAGGTTATATTTTTCTAAACTAGCTGGAAAAAATCGGAACAGCCTCTGAAGAAGAGCAGGGAAGGGGGATGTAAATCAGTTCTGACCAAGCGCACAGTTGATAAAAAACATGAGCTAATCTGGCCAGCAGTTGAGCTGATTGTAACAGAACCCAGGTACTATATAAGGAGAAGATGTATTGTGGGACTTGAGAGCTTTAGTTACATGAAAAAATCTTTAGCTGTGGAGATAGTAAGATCCTGGGGAAAACTTAGAATTCTGTTATAAAACAGAATTTGAATCTCAAGAGAAATTGCTGAGAGAGAACTTTGTTGTACTTTTAAATGCTGACACGTTTTAGTCCACTATGCCAGTAAGACCTTATCTGGAATGTCATGGTTCACTTGTAGCATTCTGATTTATAATAGACTCTCATGAGTTTCTTTGTAAGTCTCAGCCCTATCTAAAGAAAGGAAAAAATACTCTTGGCTATGTTAGTTCAAGCCCTGAGGTCTTAATTTGTTTTTGATCAGATTGTATTTAGGGAAAAAATCCTACTGGGTTTGATGATTTTTTTGGGGTTTTTTTTTGATTCATGGAATGTCCAAGTAAAGCTCTCTAGATATGATCTATTAAATTAAAATGACTCATAAGAATAGCAGCTAAACTGCAGTAAAAATCAGATATAAAATAGATTGTTTCAGAACTAGATAAATCTAAATATAGAAGCAACTCTTCTCATCATGACACTGTTTTGCATATCCTTACTCTTCCTCAACATTTTGGAGTGCCTTTTTTTCCCCAGCATTAATTCAAAGCAATTGTTTGGCTTAGTGGCCTAGATCATACTGAGTGTTTAGCTGTGATTTGAATTCAGTCTCTCTGGGGAGGGTCTAATATCAATGATGCTGTGAAAGTTACTGAGTTACCTTTGCTTTGTAACAGGTGGTATCATCAGACTCTTATGGTTGTGATATTGGGGTAGGATTGTCAAGATTCCCTTGTCTAGAAGATGGGAGCAAGTGTGCCAGGACCCTTCCTTCTCCCTCTTCCCTTCTGTAAGCCAGAACACTAAAGATGCAGCAGAGCTGCTTTCAGAGTTAACTGAGGTTGCTCAGAGCCTTTTGTAGCCAGCTTCTGAAACCACCCCAGAGAGGGAGAGCCACAGCCTCTCTGGGGAATCTCTTCTAGTGCTTAAGACTTATTCAGAAGTTCTCCTGCTGCAACTTGTGTCTTGTTGCCCCTTTTCCTTTTGCTGCGTACCTCACGTGGGAATTTGGCACTCTCTTCTCTCTACCTTTTGAACACTGGATGAAGCACAGGTAGATCATCCTTTGCTTTTTCTTCTTTTGGCCAAACACCTGCAAGTAGTGATGTCTGAAAACTGGACGTAACATTCCAAGTGTTATCTCCATGTCAGGGATATTCACTTTCCTTTATCTGTATAAATTTCTAGAGATATTTGTTTGTTTTATACATTTGTATTCACATTTTATACAAATATGGATAGATTCAGGTAATTGTTTTTCACCTCTACTCTGTGTATATATAATTATGTACAAATATATGAAATCCATGTATTGTATTTTAACTATCTTTTTATATAATGGATGTGCATAGATACATACACAGATATATCAAAACAGGTATTTGAAAGGGATTTTCCATCATGGATGTAGGCACAGATCTGAGGGCCCAGTGTAGCTGAACCTGCTGCAGATGCCTGGTTAATGGACATCTGTGTTCACCCAGGACATACAGGCAAATAGACCCAGAGCATTTAGACATAATACTTTTCAAAATTCCAGAATGGTGAAAACTTACATGAAAGAGCTGCAGGTGTATTACATAGACAGGTGTTTTGCTTTGACTAGAAGCATTGTTTTCCTGTGTTAAGTTTGATTAAAATATTTTCACAGAATCACAGAATCATTTAGGTTGGGACAAACCTCTGAGATCATGGAGTCTTTGATCATTCTTTGAATGATCACCACCTTGATTTGCTATTGTTCATTTGAGTATTTTTAAATTATGAAAGATGCTGCATTTTTTGTGTAAAGTTTTCAAGAGCTGAATGAATCGCACTAAGTAATTACCAATGTTTGCCCATACAACTCTTATGGACATATTAATTAGTATTAAAAAATATATTGACAAGGGAAATGTTTGATTCATGCCTTTTAAGCTGTTATGATTGTGGGAACCCAGGACATCCCTCTGACTGTCCAGGACAGCCAAGACCCCTGCCAGGGGGCTCAGAAGCACTGGCATGGAGCCCAAAACACCTGTGGCTTTGATTATGACTTGTGGAGCAAATACCAACCTTATATGAAGACCAGCAAGCCACAACAGTTTAGGTAGAATAATAGTGAAGTTATCATGGGGTGAAAAAGTAGATTTTGGGGTTTCTAGAATGGGGGTTCAGGAGGCAAGATGGAGGGATCTGGGCGTGTCCAGCCTTTCTCCTTCTTCTTCTTGGCCTCCATCTTCTGCTATGATGTTGGCACTTTTAGATTGGTTTAGAGTAGAAGCTCACTGTCTAACATAGGTGGTAGGTATTGGAAAGTAATTGTAAATATTGTATACGCAGTTTTTAGTATAAAGACATAACACCGCCCTGGGGGCGGGCAGAGTGCCTGGAACTGTCCTGCAGGATGGACCTCGGCAGGGCAGGATAAAATTTTTTATAGATAAGGAACAATAAACAACCTTGAGACCGAAAAATGAAGAACTCCGACTCATTCTTCAAGTGCTTGGGCTGGGAAAAAAGACTTTTAACATTTCTTGGGGTCACAGCGACCAAAAAATCCCGAGATATGATGTGCTGACTTAGTGACTGAGATGAGACCAATTCTCATAGAAAGCACCAAATTTACTCTAATATGTGTAAATGATGAATTTTCACTAATACCTGTTCTCGATTCAGGCTTTAATTCCTTCAAGTGAATCT
This sequence comes from Calcarius lapponicus, assembly GCA_039654755.1. NCBI lineage: Eukaryota > Metazoa > Chordata > Aves > Passeriformes > Fringillidae > Calcarius > Calcarius lapponicus. Next base: position 21,853,136 of record CM077464.1, read on the forward strand.
GTGCTATTGCTCTTAACATGGGTTTGCTTTTTGCTGTCCAAATTCAATTTTTTTCTATTTTTCCAATTACTGTTGTGGCAAAGTAAAGGACTTTTTTATTTTTCCATTTGGTAGCCCCTAGGTACCTCAGCTAAAAAACTGGGTGAAGGAATGCTGGTTTTCATAATCATGTTTCTGTATCTCCAGAGCTGCTTCTGAAGCTGGATTGTAGGGCAGTACCATGTTTAGGAGTCATGGCTCCTGCAGTAGAAAATGAAGTGCTTTGGGTTTGCTGAAATTCAATATAAGGATGTTCTCATACCTAAATTTATATTTATAAATCTCTTTGCTCTTAGCATACTCCTGGTTATCTGGGCCGTAGTTTGCAGTGCAGTCTTAGACAGTATCATTATGAGTGACTCCAGAGCTGCATCTCAAGCCAAATTTGTGAGTCCTGCAGACTGAGACCGTCTGGAACAGCTCCTGGGCTGGCTCTGAGGCAACCCAGCTGTACTCAGGCACTCCTTGGACCTCTCTGTGGACAGGCTCAGGCGTTGTGTGCCCAGCCCAGCTGCTGCCTTGTACTCCTGCACTAGTGTCACATATCATGATACAAGATAGCCTGGACTCCTTCCTAAAAAGGGCCAGGCACTCTCCTCCAGAAGAGAAGACGATATGGGAATACAATCTGAATTCCCACCAAGTTTTTGCTCCTCACAGAAATACAGCTGTGGGTAAGGGACGGTATAGACTTGGCCTGTGGCCTTCAGATGCCCAAAAATAGTACAAGGAGAGATATTTCCCTGTCATATAATGGTTTGTCGGGATACAGACATGCTGCTTTTTGAAATGTTTAGATAGTGCTGCTTTGAGCAATATACAGGTTTGGGTTTTTTTAAGCTGGATTGGGATTTGTGTGGGTAAATGAATAGCATTTATCTGAGTCTAATCTAAGATGGTCATCCATGGCTATTTACAGTTGGTTTAAAAAAAAAAAAAAGTACTTTAGGTACTTTTAGGCCATGATTCTTCTGACCTTTTCAGAGTTTTGCTTTAGGAGGAAAAGAAGTGGCTTAGATCATGTCCTACATGTAAGTGGCTGACTAGCTGAGAAGTGGACAATTGCAGCGAGGCACAGTAATGACAGCTTGTGTGTATTCAGACAAGTTAGTTGGGTACGTTGCTTCATTTTACTAAAGCTACATGGAAAGCAGTAGATGTTCTCTAGCATTCTGAAATACTGATTAGTTGTTACATACAAAAGACTAAACTGTATTTTAAGGCACAACCTCAGAAACTGGGAATATGATTCCATAGCTCTAGGAAGGATGCTGAACAAAACTGATTAGAAAATTTCTATCAAAAGAGATTTATCTGGGGGAAAACCCCCTATTTGTTAATTTGTGTTTCTATGATATTTTTCAAATTATTTTATAATGAAAATCCCATGCCACATGATGAAGGATTCCTAGTACACCATATGCCACTAAATGAGGTGGGATTGTGCATGTGTGTATGTACAGTTCTTGCAGATTTATTGGTAAATTCAGCTGTGGTTTGATACATCCTGCAAATGGTTGTCCGAGTTTTAAAATTTAATTTCTTTTCAAATGTTGGTATACTTTGCCAATAGACAAATATATTGTTTTGATTGAAAATGCAAGCTCCTTTTAAGTTAGAATACTGGCCATGAGTATCCTCAGAGCCAGGCTTGCTTTGGCAGCTGTAAGCTGGTCATGGCTGATTTTCAAGCTTCAAAAGTTTTGTTTGTATCAAGACCCCATCTGTGGACATTGATCATATTCAGATCAGCTGGAGCATTAAAAAAAGAAAAAAGAAACCTTTAAAGTCTGAAAGGGTCTGACTTCACTGAAAAAAATGATTGAAAGTAGTGTTGCCAACAGCTAGGTAGGAGCTGGCAGCGCCTGCCATGTGGTGTGTCAAATACACTGACCCTCACATACACACAAGTTTAGGCCTAACTTCAACAAAATGCATTTTTAAAATTAGTATTTTTAGAGTAATTTTAAATTATACTTCTTGAATTTTTAAGAGCTAAATATTCCTGAAATTTATCTCCGTAAGCATGAACTTCAACAGTAGCTGCTGTAATTGGCGCAGCATGGAAGTGAATACTTGCATGAAGGAAGATGTTTCCTTAGAGACTTTCAAACTTTAGAACATTCATTCTCATTCATCTTTCCTTCAGGTTTATTAGGAAAAAATACAGAGATAGAGTACCCTTTTTCTCCAAGTATGAGGTGTTTTTCTTTCTAATTCAGTTTATACATTTATTAAGTTACCATAAGCTGAAGTCAGTGGTGAGCTAACATCCTAGAAAACATGAAAACATTCAGCTATCTCCTGTATTCCTGCTGGGCAAATCCCAAGGAGTGCTGATTTTTTTAATGCTGGCTGTATTTATTCTCAGTTATTTAAAAAGTATGTAAATCCTTAGAATATGATCTAACATTACTTTTTTTTTTTTAACATTCCAAGGTATACAGGTTTTATTTTCACTTAGACTTCGAATGACTAAAAAGGATTGATTCTTCTGAAATCCCTCCTGACATGAACCAGAAACAAACATAAGGGAATGCAGATACAAGGGGGTAGGAGTAATGCCCTTCTTATGTATAAATTGAAAAGTTCATTAGGAATGACTGGTGAGGGAAGAGCCTAGTTTATGAACATATGGGAAATCAGTTTACTTCAGAGAACTGAGGGTGAAGGGAAGGGATGTCTGCTTTTTATTAAAACCTGAAATGCATTATAATTGGCCTGAATCTTTGCCCAGATGGCTTCTCTTATGCTGACATCTGCAAGAGTGTATATAAAGCAACATTAGGAAGCTGTCTCTTGTGACAGTGTGTACACATGTAATTCTGTTAAAAACTAAGTCCTTTGCTATCTGTAGTGTTGGTCTTTGAATAAGCATGCTGAGAAATGTCATTTGTTTGACAAAATCTAATTATGGCACATGCTTTTTACATGGAAAGTTTCTACCACATCTGAGAAAACTTTTTAGGGCTTTTCACCTATTTTTTAGATTCTTGTTCATTCTTCATCACAAATTTCAAGTAAACTTTTTTTTTTCAGGGTGAAACACAGCATTTCTTATTTCAGTCTTGAGTATTCTTTTCTAAAGTTTAAGTGTTATTATTTTGAATTTTCATGTGTGAATTTAAGCTGGTTTTGGCTGACCAGTGAAAAGGTTAAGTGATAATAAAAAGTCAATTTCCTATTGAATGGGTTGGAGGATGACAAGTGGATGTAATGTAATATATCTGTTAATCTGTTCACTTGTGTTAAAAATATGGTGTCAACATAGTGCTTCTTTCTTTGTCAGATAACAGGAAAATTAAAGTCAATGGCACCAGGGAACCTATTGAATTTAAGACAAATCAGTGGTTTGGGGCAACAGTCAAAGCTCATAAAGAGAAAGTTGTGGTAAGTCTTATGCATTTGATCTTAATTTAGAAAAAATGTTTATTTTTCTCAAATGTATATGTTTAATAGCTTTCTGTGTGTACATTATGGAAAGAACTCTCTGATTATGCATGAATTATGAAACAGAGGATGTACATAATTCAAAGAACAAAAGCAACCTATAACACCAGGTTGAACTGATCAAGTGGAGATGATCCTGCTGCCATGTGAAAACAGCAGAATGTCATATTGTTGTGGAAGTGAATGATATTTTTTAACAGATAAGGGACATATTTCAGAGATGCACAGGAACTGATAGCTGTCTGTTATAAAATGTTTGGTATTATGAAGATATATCTGGAATGTTAAACACAGAATGTAGTGAAATTGCATGTATTTCAATGTCATGAAATGTTTTGAAAGCCAAGAACCTCTGTTAATGTTCAGTTAGGAAAACACTTACCTCTTTTGTCACATTTACATTGCTTTGAAGAGCTATCTCATAGTGATGGTGACACAGCTGCAAAAAAAGCTGATAAAAACAGCTGATAAAAAAGCTCCAAATCAAGATAGCTATCAAAATGCAGAATTTGTTCTCCTGTTTCACTGAATGTATTACCTGTATTGATAGGGGCCCAGCAGCAGGCAGGTATTTTTTATTGCCTAGTAAAATGCTGGTGATGCTGCTTATACATAGACATTTTATATTTCCACTTGCATTTAGGTTTACATTAAAAAACAGCACTGACGTAATTGCGATAAGAATAATTGGTTTGGTCATTAGTTTTACTAGTTTTCACAATTACCAAACAAAAAATTACCTTGGGATTTGATTAAAACTTCCAACTACTACTTAAAAAGTAGTCATAAGGGAGGAAGTATTGAAAAGAAATGCTTTCCCTTATATTGAATGCCTTGTAGTTCACCTACAGAAGGATTTTGAAATGAAACTGGTAGCAAGTAAAACATCACCATATTCTGTTACAGAGCTAAGTAAACATAAAAATTCTAAAAAACTCTAAAAGTAGATGACCATTTTAATTTTCTGTACTCTACTAAACAATTCATAAATTGAAATCAAATACTTCTTTGCCATCATTTGTGAAATCTTAATCAAGTGATAAGAAAAACTCATCTCCAACAGATGTGCTGTGTCTGTACTGACCGGACTTCATTGATTTGGGGTAACTCTTCTCAGAATCTGAAACTGAGGTATAGTCAACACTTTTCAGGCAAAAAAAAAAAAAAAAAAAAAAAAAATGGACAGCAAAGCTGGAAAGCTTTGTCTGTTAAGCTTTATAGGCTAAGAGGAAATGTCATTAAACTGTCAGGAACTTGTTTTTTAAGCTACAGATTTAATAGAAAACTGCATGAAGTCAGCATTTATGATTATATTGTTCTTGTTCCAATCCATTTGGCTTGATGTCAGCTGTACCTAAAATCACCCCACAGACTCCTCTTTGCTGCACTCTGGTTTTCCCCCTGCTCCTTAAGCCATTGCTCCACAAGCTCTGGCTGGTGGTAAGCCCTGAGTAGCACTGTGGTTCATACAGCTAGTACTGATTGCTGAATGAAGGCTAACACAATATTGTAAACAGCAGCAATACCTTGCCAGAGGTAGACAGCTTTGTAATTGAGAGAGTAGGACAAGACAGGACATGAGTGAAGGATTTATTTGCATCCTAGAGAGGCAAGGTTGCAGGGAGAGGTAGTGTCTTCATGCTCCCAGGCAATGAAAAGTTTCAGGGCACAGGAAAGTGTGGTGAATGACTTGCAGACCTGAGAGCTTATTTTTCTAATTATCTGGATTACCTTCAGCAAAAGATAATGCTTCTCTCTGCACAAGTTGTGTATCTTTTGTCTTTGTCATGTTTGTAACACCACTGGTGTAACGTGGAAGATTAAATATCTAGCCAAAGCTTCCTTAGCACAAAACTATTCGCTCAGCCTGTTGAATGCCTTGTAGCTGTATCCTGTCTATGAAGATTTGAACCAGGGGGTTATAAGGGGTTATTACCAGGCAGACACTCTGATGATTGTGATCGACCATATGACAACAACCTGACAAAACTCCTGCTAAGTGGAGTCAGTTCTGCTGCTATGCCCATTGCCTTAGGACATACTAGGACAGAACTGGGATTGCCTTCAGCCACATTTATATGATATGCGTCTTAAATTATGGGATCAGCTCCTGCGCAATGAGCAGTAATAGAGCAAAGACATTACTTGTGAAGCAGACCTAGAGAGTATTTGTAACGTGGCTTAAATGTGACTTGTAGTCCCTGACAGATTTCACCTGCCAAGGGCTATAAGTGAAACATCAGTGTGCCTTTCAATTTATAATGAAATTATATGAAGCAGTGGTCCTGTATTTTCTTCTGTCATCATTGCTATGTGAACAATATAACATGAGAGAAAATCCTTGTACACAGCCTATTAAAAACTACATTTGCCAGATGCAAGAGTGTGTGAAAGTATGTGTGTCTTCTGTTTTGTGTTTCTGTTTCTATAGGCTTGTGCTCCTTTGTATCATTGGAGAACCCTTAAAGACAGCCCTGAGAAGGACCCTGTTGGCACCTGCTATGTAGCAATTCAGAACTTCAGTGCCTATGCTGAATATTCACCTTGTCGCAACAGTAAGTATTTATATGAGCAGTCCTGTGTTGAAGGAATTGATTTTGCACTGAGTGTGTTGATTCTTTCAGTCTTCACACCCTTGAGTCTTGATTGAATTAAGGTTACTGTATGATGTTATTGCATTGAATGAGGGTGTAAGGAAAAATTAACATTAAACTATATGTCTACAATTGAATGCTTTTTTGTATAATTAATCGAAAGAGGAGAAACTAAGTAAATTAAGTGTGTGCAGTTATACTAATGAGCTGTAATTGGTTCAATTTTAGTGGCTTTAAAACATAGCAAACAGATCTAGATAAGAACCAGACAGCATATTAAACCAATTATTCATACTTATGCTGAATATAAATGTCTCATCACGAGGTCATGATTTGAAGATCAGACCCTGCATAGAAGCACACAAGCCTGTATCATGCTCATGCCAATAACTCTCATCCACAAGAGCTCATTTGTGAAGAGCTTTCAGCATGGAAGAAAGCCATGCACATTAACACTGCTGTTCCACACACTTTTCTGTGCTGTTCTGAGGATATGGTAGTTGTCTCTGGGCTGTCTCTGTAGCTGTCTCTGTCTCTTCTTGGGGGATAGGGATAAACCACATGCATATTTTGAACCAGATTCAGCCACCTAGAACTCTGCAGAAAATACCACATGTTAGGTTATTATCAGTCATTCATCTTGTTCAGCATTCTGTGCCTATTGTAGTAGGGCTTTAAGCAGAGTTCTGTTGTGTCTTCCCTTTAAAGGCTAATCCTTGTCTCTGCATGGACAGGCACAGAAAGAAGCTGAATCTGTAAGAAATGGTGTCCTTTAGATCTGGTTTATGTACTTACTGATGTCTCACTGGGCCTTTGGGAAAGGCTTATGTTGTTTGAAGAGAGAGTTCAAGTGGCCCTTCCTACTCTCAGTTTCACAATCCTGCAGCCTTCTGGCACTCTGGCATACACAAAATTGCCATAAGAAGCAGGGCAACACACTTTGCACAATTATATAAGGATTTGGAGAATAGAAATGGAAGTAGTCAGAAGCAGGAAAGTTGTTTTTCCATGTACACATCCTGACCCTTACACTGTGTCAAGGTTTTTTGAGAACACCTTAGTAAACACATATTTTTGTATTTATGACAGATCAGACTGTGATGAGCATGCTACAATCTTGTTGAGTTTTTTACTTTTTTTTCTCCAGCTAAATTAAAACTGAATCCTGTATGGTTGTTTCAAGGGTCCTTTCTTGGCAGTGGGAGGAGAAAGTCCCAAGTAGCAGGTCCTATTTTTCAAAATGTTCACAAAGGACTGCATGATCAGGGTCTTGGAGAAGGTCTTGATTTGCTCTGCCTCTTCTAAAAAATAATATGTATTTTCATGTATTTTGGCAGTATTACATTTCAATGTTACAGCTCCAGGAGTATCCGTGTTATCTTCCACATGCACTAAAATCAATAAAATGCTTCTACCTTCATAATTGCAGGCAATGCAGATCCTGAAGGACAAGGCTTTTGTCAAGCAGGTTTCAGCTTAGATTTTTACAAGGTGAGATTCTGCTTCTGAAGTATTTTGACCAAATGTCATTATGATGTATCTGCATGGTTCAAGTGCTGTCTCAGTGATCATGAGTTTCTCTCTGTGCTGTTGGATATGGAAACTTTTATGAAGTTGTTGCAAGTTTTTCCTCTTTTTCAAGCTTCAAACTTTCTTGTTTCATTAATAAAAAGAAATACCCAATCAGCACCTGCTTATCTCTGCAGCATTCCACTTTGTCTCAGTCTATCTTAACAGATAATTAGACAAAAACTTCTGTGTGCTACTATCTCAGTCTGTCCCACTTAAAATGCTTTACTTCACTTTCAGGAAGCAATGGGGCAGGCACCAACTAATTTTATAAAGTTAAAATATGTCACTGTCTAGTAAGGAACAAGACAAAGCCATCAGAAGGCTGGGTGACATATAGCACCCATTTATTTCAGAGTGCTCCTTTTTAGACACTCTTCCAATGCAGGCGGACTGATTGGTCATTTCGTTAATACATTTCACCTGATTGGTTAATTAACAAGATGCCCTTTCATAAACAGTCTTTGAGAATAACAAGAAAGCAGACAGTAGGAAAACAACACCTTCAGGTTGTTTTTAATATTTAGCTATCATTGTTTATCTCCAGCTCCTTAAAGTCTCCCACACCGATTCTGGGAATACTTATCTAGTTTTCTGGCTGTCACATCCACAAAAATAACCTGTATAAAGATGCTTTTGGTGTCAGACTAGTCATTGAGTAAAACCATGCTCACGTGGGGATGAAAGTACCTAAAGGGAAAGGACTAGATTTTCTTAAATGCCAAGGGGGTCCAGTAACAATGTTGTGGGAGAAAGGATAAACTTTGTGTGATTGTTGTTATCTGGGCCATTACTTACAGCACCAGGGCTTCAGGTAACTTTGACCTGGCCGTTGCCACTCTTTTGAGCGTTCTGCAGCTGCATGGTATAATTCTCTCTAAAACATTACTGTAGTTTCATTGAATTGGAGAAACCTCTTTTCTGTTAACTTTATTTGTTACAATTAAGCAGCAGTTTTTGAAATGTTATATTAGTGGTAAAATAAATGGCTTTCATTCAAGTGCAGATGCATAGGGTGATTTTACCTTTGCTTTAAGTGTGGATTTTCCCCAATCCATGCACCTACATCCTTTCCTTGAGCATGGCTATTCTCCTTTATCATGATTCTGATATTGTTTTGGTCATTTAAATTGCTTTTTTTCCCATGCATGCTTAATTTTGCTGTGGTTTGTTTTTTTGTTTTTTTGTTTTTTTTTGTTGGTTTTTTTTTTGTTGTTGTTGTATAATTTTATTTAATTCTGCTTTTTGTAGAATGGAGACCTAATAGTAGGCGGGCCCGGTAGTTTTTATTGGCAAGGTATGTTCATCTGGCTGGTTAACTGAAGGGAAGGAGAAAGTATTGTTTTTCTAGATTTCCACTGATTTTTTGGTTTAAGATAACCAGTCTCTGATCTTATTTTCAACAAATGTAAATCAAAATAATTGTTTAACAAGCAACTGAGCATAAAAATAAGCCATGAAAATCCGGGATGTGGGTTGTACAGGAAGTTAAACAAATACAAATAACTATTTTTATGTTGGCATTTTAGTGTATTTGTAATTTAATTAATAAGTTGAATTTTTCCAAGAAATACTGCAGTTTTAAAAATTGCTAATATTTGTAGAACAAATATTCTGTTTTGAAAATGTTTGTTACTTTGTGTTTGAATGGCACCTTTTATAGCTATTGATATGGATTTTAAGTTTATTTGTGGCATCACTGTAGGTTCCAATATGCAGTTTCTTGAGTAGGACAACCCCGAGGTTGTTTCAGTAGAGGATTGAGGTTATTTTTGTTTTAACCTGTTCTTACATGTATGATGTAGCTGATTCTGATTCTTACATGTATGATGTAGCCTCTGCCTACCAGCTTGCCCACTGTCAGCCTCTTTGATGTGTGTTTTTGCATTTTTTAAAAGAAGATCTAATTGGTTGTGATTGTAGGGAATTCATAGCTTTGAATTCTCCATTGTTTTCATTGGTCTACTATGTTTGTACGGTGACTTTAGTTTGAATTAGTAGATTGAAATGGGTCTGAAGGTGTTCTTGTAATGGTTCAATGGAGATTCAGTGCCTTGTTTTAATGATCTCTGTGTACTCTTGAGACTTCCAGGGTAATAATGGAGAAAGCTTGAGAGAAGTTGTCTATTTTCTGCAGTACTAGTGTCTTTTCTGCTCTGTTCTGATGTTCTGCTAGCCCTGTTTTATAGAATCTGGCCCTCTTTTAGATCCCTTTCATTTATGAAGCTGTTTGAATTCAGGTCAGGTAATCACTGCAAGTGTTGCGGACATCATTGCAAATTATTCCTTCAAGGATATTCTGAGGAAACTGGCACGAGAGAAGCAAACAGGAGTGGCACCACCCTCATATGATGACAATTACATGGGTAAGCTAAGTTCTGTAAGAGTTAGTAATGTGTTCCAAAAGGGTGAGTCTTACATAAGTATGAAAACAAGCCCTACATTACTATTGTGAGAGGATTTGAACATGTTTTGCCTTAAGCCCAACAGCAAATCAGTAGTTTGCTGGTTACTTCAGGGAGATTATTAACATTCTTAAAATGATGCACAGCAACAGGGTTTGAAGGTTGAGATATTGAATGGCTTGTTAGGGTTCTTATTATTTGATCTTAAATAATTAGGCAGAAATACAAAATCTTCCCATTTATGTATTTTTTCATTGCAAGATGATGGATTGAACTTAATGTAATTAAAGACAATTTCAATTTTTATTAGATAAATTCAAATCCAGTTCTGTGGTATTTTGTACAGTACTACACAAATACCCAATTTATTTGCAATGATATTTAAAAGATACAATTGAAGTAAGCAATAACAAAAGTAAATTTGAAGATTTTATGTAATTAATAGAAAAAAAGGCTCCTTATCTACTTATTAGTACTGATCTCTAAGAATTTCTTGATACTGACATGTCTCTGCATGTAAGGCAGGATTTTCTTCACACAGTTATAGAAGAGATTCAGTGGAATTTGAAGGTGTGTGCTTGCACTGTTTCCCATGGATTTGAAATTAAAGTCCCTGGTACAATCCAGAAGTCTTTCTTTACTGTGAGAGTAGTTACTATCTCACAGGTTTACTAAAGCTCCAAGAGGTGCTTTACTGCATCTTTGGAAATCTGTTTTCCATGTAAAGCTCAGCCAGGACACTCACACATTACAGTACAATAATGAAGACCTGAATTGTGTCAATAGCTATTAGGGAAAACACCACAGTACCCGGTGTTTTTTTCAGATTAATTACTAAGTATTATTGATTTAGCAGCTCATTTTTGGAGAAGAAGGATCAATTTCTTATACATTCAAACCTACTGTTAACTTTTCTCCATGGAGTTTTAGTATACTAATGTCAGAAAACTTGCATTCAGCAGATCCACTGAACAAACAAATCTGATGTTCCTTGCATGTTTTTTTTTTAAATAAATTGGTTTATCAGGTTGGGTTGATTTTTAAAATTTATCTTTAAACAGGATACTCAGTGGCTGCTGGGGAATTTACTGGGGATTCTGAACAAGGTAAGCACCTGTGTACTTGAATGAAAACCATATGGCCATGCACTTACTAAATTCCTTGTTTGGGGTCTCTGCACAGGAACATATCTATTATACATTTGAAACACTGGTGAGACTTAAGCTCTCTGTACTCCAAATTCTCAGAGATATTTCTTTCCGGAGACAGTAAAACATAACAGAATTAAAGTAACACAAAAATTTGAATTCCATGAGGGATGGCTTTCTTGAGTGGCTGAACAGCTCTGTAGTCCAGACTCACAAAGCCGGTAGGGACATAGTACATTTCCACAAGTGAACCCAGTGCTCCAGAACTGCTGCTGCTTAAACCCCCTCTGCAGTTAAAGTTGCCTGTCCTGCATTATGAAGGATTCAAAAAATAAATACAAAACCACGCAGTTTTAATGTGTAAAAAGAGGTACCCCAGTAATGGAAGGCTACATCTTTGGCTGTTTTTTAATACATACTCAGAGTTCTATAATGGATGATTTTTGAATCAGTATTTCGTGTGAAGGACTAGCACAAAAATATTGCATAGTTGGCTGACTTGAAATTCATCCTGTGTCATGGTCAGTCTTTCATTCCCCTTCCCCTTGAGCAAACACATTCAGTCAGAGGGGAGTGCATGATCCCAGTGAGGAACAGAGGAAGGCTAGGTCAGTACAAGCAGGTGGCTGAGGTGCTCTGTTATCTGAACTTCCTGCTGCTGTCTTCTGATATAGATATCCTAATGAGGCGAGGTTTAGATCACAAGACTGCAGGCTGGGATTTTGCTTCTTCCTTCTTCTTTTTACTCATTTTTTCTACTAGTTGTTTAAGATTTCGCCGTTGAGCAAAATCAATCCTAGAAGGCAGCTAGGTTTAATGTTTAATGTTCTTATTCAGTGGATCCTTCCAATGCCACTCACAAAAATTTGCTTATAATGCTTTTAGATAGACTGTGCAGAATTTATCAAGCACCTACATGGCATCAAGTGAAATAATGGATGAGACAAACTGTTGGTAGGCAAAAAGAAAAGAAGTGTTTGTAAGGGCAGTTCTGTTTAGCTTCTGTGCTCTAGTATGTGGTGCCATAACTAATTCTTGTTCCATCAGTACACAGCTGTCAGGTAGCAAGCTGAATTCTACCAAGAACTTTATTATACTGTGCTATGCTAAGCAATGCTAAACAGAGAGAGATCCATGGATGGGTGTATTCAAAAGTCAGAGTGTAATGTTTTGTGCAAGTAAATGAACCGAATGAATGCTATAGTCCTATGAAATAATGGCTTGAAGTGATTTACAGGTCTTTCAGAGATAGATCACAAATCAAAATCCTAAGGGATTTGAAATATGTATCAAGGAAGTTTTAAGTGGTGTGGGATACATCTTGCATGAACAGCTCAGATTGCAAAACCAGTTCACTGTTGATCATTTGTCCTTTCAGAGCTGGTTGCTGGAGTCCCAAGGGGAGCACAGAATTTTGGCTATGTATGTACTGGACCTTCATTTTATGTTTTTCATAGTAAGAAGGCAATTAAGCTATTTGTAAGGTTAAATGCTACATTATATTTTCTGTCTCCTTCATAAAAAAACTTTCCAATCAGGGAGAACTGCCACTGACTTTCACCCTCAGGCTTATCTGGATGGGTTGGAATGCTTTACTGGTTTGGGTTTTGGATGGTAAGCACTTAGTCCCTTCTGAAGTCTGTTTTCACTAGGCAGCCACAATTACAATGACATGCTCTGAGTCTGACTAGTATCCCTACCCACTGGGTGTTATCAGACCTAAGCTCACCCACAGGTTAGCATGTTTTTGTGCAGTGCTGTGTCCACAGTGCAGAGGAGTCCACGTTCAGATTATTCATACCCATTGTTTACTTTCAGTGCTGTAAGTGTATACACTGAAATCCAGATGCAAAGAGTCACGATATGCAGTTAGAAGGGAAGGGAGAGAACAATATACATTTGTGAATACAGCTGTTAACTTGTAGGCAAAAAGTTCCACAAGTAACCTGACTGGGAAAATAGATCACAGCCACAGACAGATTCTCTAGTTTTGTGGATCCCAAATTCCTGGTGTCTCTGGGACTTGTTTGTAGAATTTTTAGGAAAAAGGTGTGTATATGTATGTATATATATTTATATATCTGTCTATACTTCTTTATGTTTTGAGTTCATGTTTTCATGCCTAGTCACTGATTAGTTGATAGTCTGTGATTTGCTGTTGTTCAGTGTCCAGCAAGGAAGAGAAACACTTTTCCCTATTATTTTTCGTGGGGAACTTGAGGGTCATGAAATCTTAGCAATTTGTTCAAGACCATACAGGATAGCTGTAGTGAGACAGAAAAAGAACTGTTTTTTCTTGGACCATCTTGTAGTGTGTTAAATTCTTTTGCAGTGATGTCATGCTGTAGCATCTCCATGTGTGCCTGAAACTTTTCTTTATTCTTCTGTTGCCAGGTCTCAATTATTAATTCTTCTGACTTGACCTTTATCCAGAACTTCACTGGTGAGCAGGTAATGTCAAGCAACTATGTGATGAAATATTGTATCTGTAGTGCATCAAAGAGGATTATCAGTAAAAAAACCCTTACATTTTATATCAAATATGAAAGCCTATGTGTTGTTTTTTATTTTCAGATGGCGTCCTATTTTGGGTACACAGTTGCAGTATCTGATGTTAACAATGATGGGTAGGTGACAAAATATATTCAGCTCCACTGAACATTAATAGAAGCAATTACTGATATTTATTAATAAATGTAGGTTTTCAGGTTCTTTATGCCTCAAAATGCTTCTCTTGGCTTCTCTGCTTCTCTAATTTTAATTTTCCACATAGACTTATCTTTGTGCAGCCATCGTGGCATAAGTATTTGCAGGCCTAGTTTGGGTGAGTTTATCTTCCTGAATGTTTACTCAAAGTAGTGTGTCAGAGGAGTGTCCAGAGTCCTAGGAAACAGATCCAGGTAAAAGAACAGTGAATAAATTGCACCACAGGGCAGAGATAGGTGAGAGTCAGAAATTCATTCTCTCATTCTCACACATACAGGAAAATTTTCTCATCCGTAGCTTCACTTTTCAATTTTAAAAGCCTTCTAATGTCATCAGCTCTTCTTTCCTCATTCCAGCACCTGCTGGTCAGCCATCCATGTTTATCATCCTGAGGACCACCAGTTGTCTGTGCCCCATAGTTGTTACAGCAAGCACTGTGTGTGTCAGAGGGATAATGATGCTCTGTTCCCAGGGTCATGATACCTGGGAATCATTATCCCTAAGATACTTGGGAGTTTCAGGCTCTGTTGAACAAAACCCTTGTTAACTTTCAAGTAATGTAAAGTCTGATTAAATATTTTAGAAGAAGAGGACTTTAGTAAGAGAATATTTATAGTAGCTATCTTGCAAGGAGATAAAGATCCCTGAAACTCAGAGGCTTGGAAATCTGCACAAAGATGAGCCAGGATAATATTTAGAGATGTAGTGTACTCTTGCTTATTGCAAAATGCCTCAGACATGTCTACATCATACGTTTTTCTTGTGATAATTTCTCATTAAGTGCTTAAAACATAGTGCATGAAATAATTTTTCTGGATTAAGTCATTGCTTCTCATCAGTGACGAGTGACCCCTTAAAGATTGGCTTTTACAAGAGACACAAGGTGGTAAATGTCATTGCAGTACAAAGAAAATCAACAACAAAACAGAAGCTTCAGCAGTTTCCATGGTGGCTTCATTGAACTCAAATCTTACCAAATTTCTGAGGTTAAATTTTGTCATAGTACCACAGCTTTTGAAAATTTCAGTTTTTCTGATATACAGAATCAGAAATTATTTAGTCCTACTGATGTATTACAAATCTGAAAGTGTGGAGAAACATTCATCTAAGGTGCAATAGGCACTCCTTAGACTTTCTGGGTACTTATTTAACTTCTCACTGAACCAAACTATTTCCTGTGCAGGTTATTTCCTGTTAACCCTAGGGTTACTTGGCAGGTCTCATATTTTCTGTGTACCTCTAAAACCACAGTTTATGTCAATAATATAATCAAACTGCTGTTGATGCCTGTGTGGTCTCCCAGTCTATATCTTAAAAGAAATCTAAAGACTCTTCCTGAGATCCAAACATCCCACAGAAAACAAAACACAAAAAGCTCTACTGGATAAACATGTCTGATTAGATATGTAGCCTGCCTTTGCTGGTTTGCACATATAATCAATAGAAATATTTATCTGAAAGGAAGAGTAAAGGAGGGGAAAAAAAGCAAAAGGAAATTAACACTTCAGATTCACTTAGGCATTTTGTTCAGCTAAAGATGAAGAGGTAGTGGTGGCCTCATCAGCATGAGAAACCTGATTAAGTTATTTGCTGAATAAAAGAACACAAGATTATTAGGAATAGCGTTTTGCTGTAATAAGACTCATAATATGACTCAAAGATTAGGCTCAGCTTAGGAAAAAAAGTTTTCTAGATCTGGCCCAGCAGTTCTGTGGGTACAGCAAAGTGAATCATGCAGTTTTATCTGCACCACATCAGGACTGTAGGTAGAACAGGGAAATTGCGGATACTGTTTGAACTACCCTTTAGTTGCCTGTTGCTAATACTGAGAAATCCACAATGAAACTTAATAAATCAAGTTTGCCATCAACTTACAAGCTACATTCCTAGTAAAGAGAGAAAAAGAGAGCACTTTCAATTTAGGCTGAATCAGTCCAATAAAAATAGTGAAATAAACTGTTTACTGTTTTTTTTATTTGGCCTATATCAAAGCTTTCCATAGTTATACTTTGACCTCTTGACATTTCCCATATTCCTGCTTTTTATTACTCTGCAGGATACAAAGGAATGGCACACAGTCTCAGCAGGTGGTCAGCTTTGTGCTTTTTAATCAGAAGGGAAGTAAGACTGGCTGGTTACTTTTCTGTGTTGGAGCACAAATTAATACATAATTTATGTTAACTCTAGCATCTTAGTGCAATAATGAAATCTAATGAACCAGTTCAAAATACCACTGCACACTGAACTGCATTTCATGGTTTAGTATTACTGTCCAGGGGCTTTTGCTTTTATTTACTCATATGGCTTTTTAAAAGTAATCACATCAAACTGAATTTGACTCAGAACTCTCAATTTTGTAAATACAAACCCCTACAATTTAAAAAGCCAATTGAAATATCCTCTTTCACCAACAAAATGCATCATACTAACCGCACAGGCACTTAGAACCCAACAAGTACACACACCCCCATACCCCCTCGACTACTTGCTCTCTAAATAATTAAGTTGTAGAAGCTGGGAGGTAGAACTGAGTATAAGGCAGGGTAAGCAGCAATTGTTTGCTTATTTTACCCACTTGAAGAGGAACCAGAAGAAAGTAAATGAGGATCAGAGAGAGCTGGGTAGCTGACAAACCCTTCCTTTCTAGCTATAGTACACTGCTGTGACAGCACAAAAAAACCAAACTCTAATCCCAAACCTCTAGAATTGCCTAAGGGAGAGTTCCCTCTTGCAGAGGATTTGCTGAAGCAGCGTGCTTTAACCTACAGAGCTCAGCTCTGAAGGAGAAGGGGGAAAATTTAAGAGGGTGAGGCAAGGAATGCCTTGGTGGGGGCAATACATATGAGTACCTGGAGGGAAGACAGACCAAGTGTTGTGGGTGTTCCAGGTGGCTCTGCTGCCCATAACCAGTTGAAAAATAGATCAGTGTATTAAATGACTGCCCTCCTTCCACCTGTCCCTCAGTACATGAGTAGATGAGCTGTCTTAGATACCAGATTCTGGTCCCTCCTCCCTGGACTGTTCGTGCATTTTATACAGTCATTGTCATTTATTTTAACAAAGTTGAAATTTTACCACAAAAATAACCCAGTACTGTGCACTTCTAGCTGGGATGCTGTGCTCCCTGTTTAACAAGCTTCAGCTCCTGTCTGCTTGCTTTCTGTATCACCTGGTGAATCTTGTGTTCTGGGTTAGGCTTCTGCTTAGACAGTTTTAGTACATAATAGGTAGTTTCTCTTTTCACCATTTTAGGCACTCTAGATATTGCTCTATGGACCAGGGTTTTAAAGGTATCTGGGTATCTATTTATTTTACATCAGTGTGCTGGAAGCTTTCCGACTCTCAGTCATTTGATTCTTTGTCATCTCTAAAACATCTTCCTTTAGTCTTTAAGTTGCTTATTTGTAAAATATTCAAGGGAGCCAAGCACATCTTTTATTTCATGGTTTCTACAGCACTGAACTCTGTGGGGTCCCAATGTACTGGGAATATCTGGACTGTGAGGTACTGAAATAGTAATTTATTATAGTGCTACTGTGTAATGCTTTTAGTACATGGCATATGTAAAATTACTTATTTTTAAAAGAACATTCATTATTTCTTTCTGTTGTTGCTATTGTTTCATGGCAACCATTTCAACTGATATTCTGTCCCAACCACAAACATCTTCCATTAGTAGAGGAAGACTTTTAATGTTCAGTGTGAAAGGAAAATCCCACTCTGATGTCAAATCAGCATCTGCTTCCTTCCTTTTTAGTTATTTATGCCATAGGGCAAAATCTAACATAAAAAATAGGACAGCTGTACCAGACTGACCTGACATTTGGAACTGCACTTTCCTTTATGGAAACATACTATAAAACTTAGTAGAAAAATAACATTCCTAGAAGTATTTTGTCACAATTTATATAATCTGTAAATTCTGCAGTGAAATTATTTTTTTTTCTAGATTAAATATTCTGTGCTAAATTCTATGGTGCCTATCTTAGAATCATAGTGTACATCTGTGGTAAAATAGTGGCTGAGGTACTGCTGAATCATACAGATTTTTTTTCTATCAGGATTAGGAAAAACAATGTAGTGCAATTTTACTATTTGGTTTGCTAATAGATAAAGCCTCATATTGGAAATATGATGAATTGTGAATAGAAAGTTATCTGTGAGTTTTACAAAGTTTGAAAAAATTTTCACATTAGAGCAAAAGAATATGTTTTCCAAATTAAATATTCTGTGATCAAGTATTCCTAGTTATTTGCAGTAACAGACTTCCTTGATACAGATGATCAATGACCACTGAATGTAATGCAAATTATTTTATTACTGGGCCTTGAGCACCCTTCAGCAATTAATCTGATACTATCATTTCATATCTCAGAATAATCCATTAAGAATACTTCTGCTTTTTATGAGTCTGTTAATCACAATTTTTATTCTTCACAGTTCATGAAAGGATCTTTTTATTCCCTCTAAATAAATGTTGGTAACATGTTGTGAAACATGACTATTTAGAACAATATGCAAAATATGCTTTGATTGATCTGTGTTCTTTTACTGATTCTTCTTAGAGTAGCATAATAGACAGACTTTTTCCTCTAAGCATCTTATTTTTATGATTTGATTATGTCCTTTCTCTTTAATACCCAGTACAGAAAATTATATGAGCACTGCAACTACTTGTATACCTAATATTGAACAGAAATAGAGCTTTCTCTTTGTCTCCACTTTCTATTTGAAGAAGTGATGAGGCATTCTCTATTAATTGATGCCCTACTTGTGTTTCATGTATGTTACTCAAAAATCTGTTGTAAAGTGGTAGAGTTTTTTCTTTTGATCACTTACTGGTAATTTGCAAAAACTAGATTTAATACTAAAATTTGTCTCTCACTGGTACTGTTGGTAAAACAGATCTAGAGAATTTGTTCTAGTGACACAAATTCACTCTTAGATTTCTGACTTCAGCATCATCAATTGTGAAGTGTAAGTTTTCAGTGTCTCTTGCGGGCATGAATTAAAGTTCAAGCAGTTCTATTTAAACCTAGAAAGAATCATTTTGGCTGTGATGATGATCTGACACTGGAAGTAGTTGCCCAGAGAGGTTGTGGAGTCTCCATCCATGGAGATATTCAAAACTGAACTGAGTATAGCTGTGGACAGCCTTCCCTAATTGACCATGCTTTGACCAAGTGGTTGAACTGGGACTCCAGAAGTGCCTTCTTACCTCAGTTAGTCTGACTGTATGATAATTATCAGCTTCTTGTTTAGCAAATGTATAAACCGTGTTGTTTACACTCAGTCTCTCAGTGACACTGTTTTTTTGTTTTTTCCAGTTTAGATGATATCCTAGTCGGTGCCCCTCTTTTTATGGAACGAGAATTTGAGAGCAAGCCTAAAGAAGTTGGGCAAGTTTATCTGTACCTGCAAGAAAGTGCATTCCTCTTCCAAGATGCACAAATTCTGACAGGCACTGAAGTGTTTGGTAGATTTGGCAGTGCAATCACACACCTTGGAGATCTCAATCAGGATGGATATAATGGTAATGTGTATGTAATGTGGTGTATTTCTAACACTGAAATTAGAAATGCCCAAACAGCAAATATTGTGTCTGTGCTGTGCTGGAAAAGGCTTTGTAACATATTTGAAATTCATGAGAATTTACACTAATGCTAATGAAACTGATATTGAGACCCAAATCATGAAAAGTGACTGATAAGAGGGCAGTCATATTGACTACAGTATGATTTTTTTTGCTAAATATTAGTATTTTTTTAAATAAAAATACCTTTTGTTTTATAACTATAATTGCATTTAATTACTTGGTTAAGATGTTTCATCTTTTTGAAAGCAGAGTTTTTCTCTCCTCAAATGCTTGGAAGAGTTTGATAATTCAGTGAGGCTCAGTACATGGAGCATTTTGTCAACAATGGAAGAATTGGCCAGAAGTACAGAAGTACTATTTTAGAGTCAGCCTTCCACTGGTACTTAAGTACTAAAAAACTGGTGCATAATGTTTTCTTTCAAATGCTTATAGCACATGCACACAACAAAACATTCATGTAAGTTAACTGGTAGCCTACATTCAAGCAACCAGAACAACTAAACTTACTGCTTGATTACCTGAGAAAGCTGGGGTATCTTGAGCCCCTGGAGTTATCCTCCTTGACATGATCAGTGGCATCTTGGTTTTCCCTGCATGCATTTCCTTACTTCTTATTCCCAGGATGTTAGGGATCTTCAAAGCAGGTATCTTTGCATCTAAACACCTAAGTTTTTTCCATGGAGACTTGTTTTGTACAATAGCCTTAAGAATAGTTGTCTCACTAAGGAAAAACTAATGAACTAAGGAAAAATTAGTTACCTCCTGGGGAGTTTTTCACAATGCTCTAGCCACTAGATTCTGGGGCAATGTCCTCATAGTATGGCTGCTGTGGGAGGGATCATTCATGTCAGGAGTCATAGAAGTGCACTGGGGTTCAGAGTGTACAAAATATGAATACCATCCTGTGGGTAGGAGCCATTGGATTGTGACTGCTGAGAGTACCCTCACTGACTTATCCTGGAATCCAACCATGAAGTTCAGCACAGCTGAACCTCATGGTGGATAATTCCTGTTTTCTACCTGTGAGCAATAGCTGATACCCTCAGCTACTCTGGGCAGGCAGTGCTGGTCTCCTGTCTCTCCAGAATTCAGATGAGGTAGGCAGAAGACATTTCTGCTTTTCTCTGTCACCTTATAAAGACTAAGAAGACTGGAGCCAGAGTCTTCTGCTTCATAACTGAATATGCCAGTCATAGAGCTTTGGTGCACTTCTGCCTTTAGGGTGAAGCTACAGAGTCCAGGTGCTCAATTCAAATTTAATAAAGAAGTCCAGCATCATTTCCTAGATCAGAACCCAAAAATGAGACCTACAGATACAGATCCTCTGTTGTTTCCTATTGTCTAGCTCAGCTAGAACAGCTGTTGGATCTCAATCTAGACAATATTGTCTCCACATCCTGTTCACAGAAACTAAGAAGAGCACTGTGAATTCTGCTTCGTGGATATGGCACCTCATTTTTAAGGATTGAACTGTAGAATTCCATAGTGCCTAAGAGCTCTTGTGAAATTCCTGACTCAGTACTATTCCATCAATAAAATGATGATTTGCTATAGATGAAAATGTTACATTCCACTGTTCTCTTTTGCATTCTAAAGCATTGGGTGTTTGAGGGGGTGAAGATTTTGTATATGTAGGATGTGTTATCTGGAAAAAGAAAAATAGTTTTATCTAATAGCTGTTCCTCATTAACAGGTGATAGAAGAAATCAAAGAAAATTTGTACCTGTTTAAAAATACAAACGTAGAAGCAGGCATTCATTAGATCTTGGTTTATTAAAGCTAATTAACTGCCCTGGAAATATGTAGAGGAATCCAATGTGGACTGGCTATTTAGTATAATTAAATAACCTCTTCATAGGATTATTTTATTAGCTTTTGTCATGAAAGTTTGACACAGAAAAAACACTGGTAACATTTTGTATATTTGCCTTTAAACTGGAATACATACAGAAATACAGAATGTTGAACTTCTTGTATGTTTGTGGCAGAAGCAATTTTAGTCTATTTTCCTGCAGGGAGTTAATTTTTAATTGTGTCCATTCTTTTTATCCTTTTCTTCCCCCCTCTGCAGACATTGCTATAGGTGCACCATTTGCAGGAGAAGACAGAAGAGGGAAAGTGCTCATTTACAATGGGCACAGTAATGGGTTAAACCCTAACCCTTCCCAGGTTCTCAATGGAGCCTGGGCCTCTCAGTCCATGCCTTCGGGATTTGGCTTCACTCTGAGAGGAGACTCAGATGTAGACAAGAATGATTACCCAGGTAAGATTTTTGCATTAGAAAAGGAATTTCATACTTCCATTCTCTGGTAAATTCATCATGCCTAAACTGCTCCTTTTGGAAGGCAGAGGTCACAATAAAGGACAGACATTTCTGGACAGTTCTAGTTTGCTTTCCTGAGAGTTAAGAACAGACAAAACAAATACTCCCTTTCCTGTCAAAAGACATGATCAGAAAGTCAAGAAAGGGCTGAAATAGTTGTATTAACATAAAACATGTGAAGTTTACAATGAAAACCTTAACCCTTTTCCCCCAGTTCCAAAGGCTGAATGGTCTCAGCTTATTGAACTTTGAAGGTCTCCTTCATCCTGGCATTCTTTCTTAATTAAAAACATGCTGCATTGTAGAAGAAGGGATTGGTTTGGTTGTGTTTCTGAGTTGTTTTTTGCTGACCGAAGGAGACACTGAGCTATATATAGTTAATGGCTTTACATTACAAAAAAGCAGAGAGAATGCAAATTGCTTAAAGCAGCTATTTTATTTGGGCCTTTGCATCCCTTTTATGTTTTAATTTTGAGATATGGAGTCTTCCTTTTTAGGTTAGCTTTGATTCTTCTTAATGAGTTTACCTGACATGCATTCACATTTATCAAGTTTGTAACATTAATTAAGTTTTTCAGGGAAGCATTTATTTTTAAAGAAAATTTTTCCTACCATCTAAGTAGTCTGAATGTAAGTGTGCTTGTATTTACTCTCTCTCTCTCATCTGGAAACAAATCTGTTCTGTTTCTTCTCACCACAATTCAGAAGTCTTAGTAAGGGTGCGTAGTAAAACATTGTATTTTCTTACTGTGAAAGGTTCATCCACAGAAAAATCCTAACAGTCCATGCTTCCCTGACTTATCGTGAAATCACTCTTGTTATCCTGGGTTATTTCAAGGCATGAGTTCTTAAAAGTTGTACTATTTCAAAAGTGAAAACTGTAATTTTTCAAAGGGACAAAACCAGGATCTTTTACCTTTCTGAGATGGATTGTAAAAGCCTTGAAAGAGGTATCTTTCCAAAAGCAGAAGGCAATTTCTGGGAAGGGGTGTTTACAATAGAAATTACAGTTTTACAAACAGAAAAGCTGACTGCAGAGTAATAAAGTGAGGCTATCATGAGACTAAAGTAAGAAGATCTTTAGCATTAGAGAGAAGAAAGGGCTTTTAAACACTGTTCTGACTTTTTGTTTGCATATTGTTGATGTTGCTATTAATAGTCTTTCATTGTCCATGACTAATGAGGTTCTCTTGGACAACAGAGCTCTTTATTAAAGTTTCAGCATTTAAACATTTCCTAAAGCACCCACAAGGCCCCCAGCAAAACCAGAGGAAACAGGATATTGCATTCCTGGCATTTCTAAGATTGAAAAGATAGAGGGAAGGGAGAGATTCTTTGAATCACATAGAGAAGAGTAGAAGTCTTGCTGTTGTATTAGCATACTTTATGTGGAGCATCCCTTAAGCTAATTTGTGGAAAGGTTGGGTCATGAGTCTTGATCTTTCTAAATGTGCACTGAGGAATTGTAATATAATTGTGTGTTCTCTCTCTGTCAATGTGGCCTCCATCATGCATCCTACTTGCAGAATTTCACATTGTGTTATCAGCTCACTATGTGTTAGAGCATTTGGTTTTATTACAGGAATTGCCTAATTAAAAAATGAAAACAAACAAAAGAAACACCACCCTGCATTTACAGCATTTTAACTAGCTTTTCCCCTGGATGAGCAGTCCACAGCACTGCTGAAAATCTCTCAGAAAATGAGAAGAAAAATCCCTTACTATGAGTCAACCACTTCTTCCCTAATTCATGAAGATTTGTAGCACCAAAACAGAGCTGTAATAATAGTGCAAACATGGCACAATGCTAGCACAAAAATAGAGTGCCTTCCTATGGGAAAAGGGGGAATAAAAAAAGGAAATAATACAGGGAAATGCAAGTCTAGGACAAACACTGTAGGCAATGAATCAAGTAATCCTTCTCGTGTCAAAGAGCTTTCCTTCTTCACCTCCTGACGGAAACGCCTAAGGGCAGCCCTTGTAAAAGGATGAAACAAGGTACCAAAGTTGGAAGGATTAGGAAGGAAGTTTTACTTTAGAGAAATGGGGTCTGGCTGACTATAGATAGTCTAGAAAATTAGCCTTTAATTCCATGCTTCCCAAACTACTTTTTATGCCTGTGATTCAAAGAAGGTTGTGAAAGATTAGGGGAAAAAATTACAAAAAATTAATTTAAGCTTTCTAGTGTGTATATTCTGAAAGCAACCATTTTATAAAAAGAAAAATGTAATAAAATCAGGTTATTCTGACTTGACACTCCTTCAGAAGTTCTGTTCTCAGAAGTTCTGGACTAAGAGATGAGAGACAGCTGTAATGTCTGGCTGCAGGTATGAAAATATATTGCCACTGTGTAAGGTGAGATTCTCCAAGCATGCAGCTCTTCCATGGCTAGAGTCCAATTGTTCAAGACTGACCTGTATAACTATAGCTGTGCTTGTATAACTTACTGAAACACTTGTGCCTGACATTGTTCATGAGGCAGCATATCCATGCTAGGAAATGGGAGTCTGAGACTTGGGAGTTACTCTGCCATTTCATTTCTAATGCACGGTATAGAATTTTCAGAGTTTTTAGAGGTTCAGGCCTTCTTTAAATCAGACCATAGGGTAATGTTTTTGGGGGCAGGTCACTGACCTAGAGGGCAGAAGATACCACCTGTTCATATGGCTTCTTAACACAGAACACTGAGCTTTATCCTGGGATTGCTGTACTGACCCCAGCAACCCCAGTGCTCTTTGGTTACAAGTTGGGTAATACAGTTACTAAAAAGTGAGGGTGAATCACAGTCAAATTTTTCTCCCATTGGAAAAAAGTTAAATCCTCTCTTGGCTGGGAGTTCAATTCAAACTGAGATCTATGTGTGAGCCTTCTGAAGAAGAGGGGCCATTTGGTACAGGGAGTAATATCTTCCTCTCTTCATCCAAATGCCAGTATAAGCTCAGGAACAGAGAAGGAAACGGAGCAGATGAAGACTCCCTAGTACACAGACCTCTTCAAATCCCTCAGCTTTCCTGTGGATTGAGTGGTTTCTCTTTTCTCCTCTTCCTGCAACTCCTGCCACCAAAGGGAGAGTCTCCCCCACCCACCACTTTCTGGTCTTCTTTAGGAATGGCAGAGAGAGTCTCTTGTCCCCCATGACCCCAGCTGTATAATTAATTTGGGAGAAAACTGATCCCAGGCAGGTTTAATGGTGGAGTAGCAGAGCAGACAAGGAAGAACATAATACAGCCATACTGATAGAGAAGAACGCTCTGTCTAGCACCATAGCATGTTTTCAACAGTGGCCAATGATAGATATCCTGGGAGTTGTACAGTTGTTGTGATATTTCCCAGAATATTCACCCAGCATTAACCAACCAGAATATCAAGGTGGCCCAGAGTAAGAGATGGCACCTCCAAAATTAGTATCACTTGGCAGACTTTTCTTCCATGAATTTGACCAATCAGCTGTAGAACTCATGCAGACTTTTGGCACATGCAGCATTTGTCAAGGGACCCCACAGCCCAGCTGAATTGTCTGTGAAGAAGTAATTCTCACTGTGTCCCATTCAAATCTTGAACGTTCCACTGGACATTTTCTAGTTCTTACACTGAATAGACTGAACAGTTCTGCAGTCCAATTATTTTACAGACTTCCAACATACTTCCTCTATCAGCCATGTGTTTTAGCAATCCTCTGGAAGGAATTCTAATATATTTAATTGTTCCTTGTGCAGTGGAGAATGGCACACCAGTTCTGCTGTACCAAATGATTGTTCAGTCTTGCCACCACTGCTGCAACTTCTCCTCTTTTTCATATATTTTTATGTAAAGAGCAGTTAGTGGTTTATGACTTGTGTATGGGTAAAGTATTGTTTCTGATGAAGATTTTAGCGTTGATCTGGGTTTCATATTTAACCAACATAAAGAAAGAGCTGTATCTTCTCTACTGAGAAGAAAATCAGAATTTGTACTTGAAAAGATGATAATCCCAAATATTTTTCATTGCTATCAGTAATTATGTTTGTGCAAGCAAATAAAGTGGGCCAGGAACTGTGGTCTGGGCTTGAGGCTACATGGCACAGCACAGCTCACTTTTATCAGATGAAAGCACTGGAACAGGATGGCAGTACCCATATTCCCTTTTGTGAAAGGTCTTTGGCCCAGACCTTTCCCAGCTGTTGTCTAGGAGAGTACTAACTTGCACACACTAAAATCACAGCTAATCTGTACTAACAAGACAAGAATATGGACAGTACTTACACAGTGCTCAAGCACATGCCCTGCCTTTATTGCACTAACACAGGGTACAGACAGCTGAATAACTAACTAGTCAACATCTTACCTTAAAATGGAACTTCCCCTGGTAGGGCCAGCATGCAGACAGAGCTGCTTTTCCTTCTTTTAGCAGTTCTGTCAGTGTAGTGACCGTCTGTCTTCAGCTGTCCTGACCCAGGTGTTGTCACTGTAACAGTAACAGACCTCTCAGCATTGTGAAAATAAGGAGATTTTTTCAACAGGGAAGACTGAGTTTTGTTACTAAGTACAGCCTTTGGTTTACATCTCTGCAGCTTTCCAGGAGGGAGTTCTGTAAATTGTGTCATACTTGCAGACACTCCAGATGTTATGTACCCAGAACTGTTCCTTTATCAGCACAGACAGCGGTGATAATATGGAAGTCTCTGCTTTGCAGGCTTGGAGGCAGTGGGAAACTTTCAACCCTGGGAAGCAGCAGAGGCAGAAAACTGTGCTGGTCATCCTAACAGCTGTGTCACTCACGCAGCTGCCCTCTCTGTGCTTGTGTTCATCACCTTCTGCCCCAAATGGAGGGCTCCTCCTCACCTAGCTGGAGTGCAATGCCATGCAGTGGTGATGGTGGTAATTAATGGATGGATGCTCCTTTCTCTGTAGTCATGTAAGAAGCAGAATCTAATTAAACTTTATAGTCAGAAAATACTAGCAAAAGTAAGCAGGTTAAGAATATCAGTCAGATAGATTGTGCCAAACCATGATGTGCAGCTTTCCCAGTCTCCTAAGCATGACACTGACAAGCTTAATACCATACGTACCTGAAATACTCAGTAACTCTCCAGTACACAACATGGAGCCAGTGTTTGAAGGAAAAGATTAATCCAATTAATCCTCTTGAGGTACCTCTATGCTAGTAAATGAAATATTCTGTCTTTGGTTCTGAGCTGTCACTGAACACTCCTTGTGCACATCATCAAGCTCACTTTTGCCAAAACAGGGTTACTGCATGCTCGCTTTTGTAGTCTGATAATTGGCATGGGCAAGCTGTGTTAGTGCTATTTTAATGATACCACTGCATATAGTAAAAATACAGCATACAGGCACATTCTCTGCCACTGTTTTACTAGCAGTGACATAATTGTAACATCTTTCAGCAGATCATCTATTTCACTGTTTTCTAACTCATGTTCTAAGGTCATACTCAAAAGAGAAGATCTGATCTCACTTCTGCTGCAATAGTAAATACTGGTTTAATGCCATTATTCTGGATTGACAGTCATGAAAAAAAACTAAATGGGATTAAAGAAATAAGGGAGGTGATGAGATTGAAAAACCATAAAATGTGGAGTTTTCCCATCAGTTTAAATGCAAATACAGTGGTAGCTGGAATTCTTTTCCAAGGTGAGGACATGGCAAAGCAGCATTGTGCTGTGTCTGAGGTGATCCTAGTGAAGTCTGTAACACAATTTAACCATGGGATTCTTCGTAACAGCAGCTTTGCAAGGTTTGCATAAAGATATTCTGAAATACCTGCCTCAGCACAATCTTCCTGCCTGTCTTCTGTGCTGGGACATCTGGGATGCATAATAATATCTTTCAAGGCAGCTTCCACTGTCCTGTAAATCTGGGGCTTTTAGGGCCCCTTTGCTCCATCCTGAGCTTTATGTGTGTTATCAAGGCCTGGAGCAGGGAATGAAGCAAAGGCATGCATTTTGAATTATAGTTTATTTTATTTATACATTTATTTGTCCTTTTCTATTAGCATAGTTCAATTTTCATAGGAACAAAAGAAATCCATTAATCTGTTTAATGGGAAAGAAATTTGTTTCTTTTGGCTTCTGGGCATCTGTTCAAAGCTGGCCCCACTGAGTGCCTGTAGTCTGTGATTATCTAGGTGATGATGCTGCACTTCCAGCTGGTTCATCTATCTGTACAGGGCTCAGACATTTGTAGGCTGTAAGGTTTCCACCCTCACATTTCAGCATATGTTCAGTCACTTTCTGGCTGATTATAGCTGAGCAAATAGTTTATAATGAATAATTTGCTCAACTCATTAAACTTGCTTTCTTCTTGTGGCATATCCTCCCGAAGACTGGGGTTTCTTTGAATGTGTCTCTGAATCAGGATGATTTAACCAGTTCCTATTAACAGTGTGGGTAGATTCAGAACAGTGCTGTGGATGCATTCACTATTCAAAGACTGTTGATTAGTTAATTGCCCAAATAAATTATGCACTATTGTCTCTGCTCCCTGCCTGTTTAGATACTTGTGTAAGTCTTCCTTATGACTTAAGAGAGTCATTCTGGAATCAGTGCCACTGAAGCTTCATCTTCAAGGTACCCTACTTCAGCACAAATACAGCTGTTTGCCTGTTCTTTTGGTTGTTGTCTATAGGCAAGCCTTTATCAGCACAGGAAAATGTATAAAGGCATCTTCATGCCTTGTTATCTTGGACTCAGTTATTATCTTAAGAATATCATAGTAGTTAGTTAGAATATCCTAGTACTTAATATCAAACTACTCTATAAATATTCTAAGAAGGAAAGAAGTGTAATAAGAAGACAAAATTTCCACAGAACTTCAGTAATCCAATCTAATCTTAATAAAACAGGAATATTTAACAGCTCCATCTGCTGAGTACATTAACTCAAACAGCAGGAAGAAAATCCTTAAATTTCTTTCTGAGAGGCAAGGGTTCTCTAGATTATTAATTTTTTTTGAGAACAGTAGGCATTGTGCCAACAATATTACAAATTGAAATCTAGCAATGATTAAATTATGAAGTTGGTCCAGGAGATTTGTGGAAGACAAACAAATTAAATCAATGAGAAGCTGCATCTGCTCTGGTAAGAGAGAACTGCTATGTGTGGGAGCCAGAACAATGGCTTTGGTTCTGCCAGCAAATGCAGAAAAGCTGAAGGGCTTCTACCAGCTAATTATTTTTTCACATGAATAATCAGTCAAAAATGTAGTGACAAGCCAAGAATTGTGTACAAATATGTTGATTTTATGGGAAATTATTATCTCTGTAATTTTTAGATATGCTTTTCTAAAATTCCTTACAATATTTTATGAAATCACAGTATTGTGCCCAATAGAATGTTAAGAGTAAAGCAATTGATCCCAATAGTGTTTTATTTAAGTGATAAAGCATTAACTGTCCTCTTTGGGATTTTTTTTTTTTGTAATATAATGAATAATATTATTGCGTTGTGAAAGTTGCATGTGGTAGACCTGCTACCAGAATGGTTTAAAAACAGGGGATTAAGGTAGCTGAGAATAGGATTGCAAGAAAGTGACTCTGCTTTGAATGATGGCTGTTTGCAGTAAAAGTGGCTGTGCTGGACAGGCCTGTGTCTTTTACTATTGTCAAGCCTGAAGTGATGGCAATTTAAAGGCATTTTTATTCTAGACCTTTCCTACTGAGCTTTGGGTTTGTAATGCACACTGAAATCCTAGGAAGCAAATAGATGTGATCGTGGGCCTTTTTGGCACCTGATCTGCTGAGAAAAATAGAAAAGCAAAAAGGCTCACACAGAATTTTTGTTTACAGTTGGGCAGTTTTCTCCCTCGTACAAAATTTCCTTTAGCACCTGTACTCAGGTAGAATGTAACTGTTTTCCAGTTCCTTTTTATACTGTACAATGAAGCTGACACACTGCATGAAGTTGTGTTTAAAGCTGTAAGGAAATCATTCTGAGTCCTCAAGTGTATCACTTTCCTGCCTGTGTCCTGGTAGAGTTGCAGCAGGGAGGTGACTCAGCTGTTTTTTCATTTTTGGGTTTCTGACAAGTGAGGTGTTTGCCCATTATGTAGTTGTTCACTGGTTGTTTTTCTTGGCCGCTGTCCCCCGTGCACCCTTATGAGACACCATGTCTTGGCAATTTCTCTTGGGATTGCTGGACAGGCTCCAGTCAAGTGTAGGGTGCTGAACATGGTGCATGTTCTCCCTGCTCAGACTCCCTGAGGCTGCATCTCTCAGAGAGAATGGGGATCACCTTTAAAAATATGAGGGAATAAAAAGAATTTCTTGAGTTAATAAATGAATATGTCTTGTTGAGACTGGAAGTAGGACTTTGTTGATCTTCCTACTTCCTTCATTTGGTTAAAGGTTTACTGAGCATTATGGCAAGTTTCTGTCCTTTATCACACAGTGTTTCAGGTTTGGCACAGTCACATGGCAGGAGCTGCAAGTGAACTCATAAGCTTACAGTGTCCCTTTCAGTGCTATCGCCTTAAATTTTTATAATTTTATCTCAGAAAATAGACTTCTTGCACCAGACAGCATCTTGCAATCTTTCTCTTCAGAGCAAAGTAAATTTGAAGTATTTGAAAAAAGCATTAGGATTATTTCACTTTGTGCAGTGCCCTTGACTTCAGTTAAATACGTCCCAAAGACACTTGTTTCAACATTAAGCTCTGCAAACCCCACCAGCAGGGACTTTATTGCATACAACCCTCAAGCTGTGTTAAAAATGGAAGTTGAAAATTCCTGTGGAGTTGCTCCATGCTTGTTTTCTTAATTTTTGCAGTGTGGTTGTGACCCCACAGCTCATTTATTCCTCAAAAGCAATGAGGCAGAAGCAGATGGGTGCTGATGCCAACCCTTCCTTACAGATCTTGGCTCTCTGCAGGTGAGCAGCTGATAGAAAATTTTCTCAAACAGACAGTGTAGGCAAAGTGATCATTTAACTAAACCAATGAGGTCCCTCATCATCCTAGAAGAATGAAATATGAGAAAAGAAGAACTGAAGGAGGTTTTGTGATTCTTACACTTTTTTGTCTTTGTTGTTATGTTTTAATCGCACATTTTAATCTGAGCTTAAAAAAAAACCCTCTCTGATGCAAAGGAGTAGGCATAGGCTTTTCTCCAGGCTCTCTTTGGAAGAGTTGTAAGGGGTTAAGCTGTTTTTTTTTAAGCTGGCTTCTTTTGCTCGGTAATTGCTTGTTGAAACCTTGTTTTTCAGCTAGTGATCTTTGCATCAGTGGCATTGCATGTGCAGCATTAACAAGAATTAATAAAGAAAACTTCTATTTTTAGAAGGGGAAAGTTACCAAAATAAAGATAATTTAGACATCTCATGCATTTTTTTCACAGAAATAATTAGTAACTTTTATTCTACAGAACATTCAACAAATTCAAAACTTCTGCTTGTAAAAGTGCTCTGACTGGATGTGTATTTAAATCTCATGCATTTGTATCAACATCAAAAGTGATTTTTTCCAATTATGGTTATAGGACTTCCAAATATGGTTATAGCACCCCACAAAGCAATGAAAGGAGGAAGAGTGAAATTACTGCTCTGTAACAGAACAAGACAAAGCAAAGAAAAATCCCTGATTAATCTTCCAGTGAATGCTGTGTTTGAATACATAATCATTTTGTCCTTACTCTAGATTTTAAAAGTTACTACTGGATATAATTATGGGGAATTTTTTTGCGCATTCATTCTTAATTCCACTTTCTCTACTCTGTGTTTTCACTCATTCAAGCTCTTTAGATCAAGAATAAGCATAGCTTAGACCAGAAAACAAATGACATGTCAGAGTAAAAATAAGAGCCTCCAAACAAGAGCAGGATGAGCACAGTCCTGGCTGCCCTTAAAGTAGTCTCAAACTGGGCTTTTGTGGTGGTACCACGATTGAGAACCCTCATTCTATTTGCTGTGTCTCCGAACCTGGCTGAAGTGGCAATGAAGAAAGATTGTTCATGGAAAACCAGTCTTTTGGTGGCTGAGGCCTATATTTGCTCCTCTAGACCCATCACCCTCTGTCTTCAAATAAGCTGGGCTCTGTCCCAAACAAACCAGGATTTAACCATTAAGCAGATGTACAAAATCCTCTTTAATATTAAAGTGGGAATGCTGAGATAGAGGATACCTTTGCACAGCAGTGCATACTGAAATTGCACTCACTCACACTAGTGAGGCCAGCTGTGTCTGACAGACTCATTCTTCTCACCTTCAGGTTCTAATGGGCTGCGTTTTAGTAAGCTTACCCAAGCTGTGTGTTTAACCTTTATTTTTTAATGAAAGAGCATATTATGAAGTTATCTCTAGGCCAAGATCTGAATAAGTCTTGGATATCTACCTGTTTTGTCTCTCACAACATAACCCTGAAACCTTTTGAGTTATCAGTTCTGGTATGAGCCAGTATATATCCTAAGTCAAGTCTTACAGAATTCACAAAAAGTGCCCAGCTGGACAGAGCAGAACAGAAACCCTTTCCATCATGTCTTTCACTTTCATAAGTGAAACTTTCTGTTCATAACATAATGTTTCTTTTTTCCTTAAGAAATAACAAACAGAAGAAAACCCCACCAAACACAAAACTCATAAAAAATCCTTTGAACACAAGCAAAATAAAAATCAACAAAATATTAAATTTTTGGGGGAGTTGCTATGGGTGCCACTATAAGTGAGCTGCCAGGAAAAGTTCTGTTTGTGTGTGGTGCAGCCTTCATGGTGATGGCTTTGTCTCAATTAGTTGTTTATTTAAGAGGAAAACATCTTTCGCTTTTGGTACTGCGGGCAAGTTGTCTGTAAAAGCTACCAAAGAATATGACATACAAATGTCCCAAAAAGGAGATAAAACCACTTATTTTCTTCTGCTACTTAAAGTGTTCCTGACCCTGAAGCATATTTCTCTAAGGCCAATGAAATTAGAAAAATGTAAATGTTGTACAAAAAGAGGATCAGATCCATAAACTGTCCGTGTCTGCTCCTTTTAGGACATTATTAATGGTATTCAGTGAAGGACTGGCTGTTGCCCATGGGAAGTATTTGTTTGTACTTTTTCTGAAATCCTGACCATCTGAAAGATGGAGGAGCACTAGAAAATACATTGCCAGCCCTGGACCAAACCCATCCAGATAATTAACATCAAAGCTTGGTATTTCCATCATGCTTGATGACTTCAGGGCTTCTTAAGCAAACCCGTACTCCAACTACAGATGCAGCAAGTAGGGGGTTGTTTACAAGCCCAAGTACTCATTTAATTAACTTATTTAGATCAATTTATGTTGCCAGTCTGTACCACTGCAAGGTCTGTTGTAAGGCTCAGTCTTCTGAACTGGATACATGTCAGTCATGTTGAATGATAGCAGTAGCAGAGTGAAAGCTGTGCCCAGATGGACTCTGGGGGCTTTGAAAATGAGCCAAAGCTCTTTCCAAAGGCAGAGGCAGCAGGAAAGTTGATACTTTTTCCTCATGGCTTGGTTCCAGTTTTTCTCCAGGAGGCTTGAAAGGATCAGCAAGCCAGTCTGGATCTTTCCAGAGATCACTAGATGGGGACTCCAGGCAGAAAGAGGAAATATTCTGGCCTGTAGGTTCCCAAACCCAGCCCAATGACCACTGACAAAGACATGCCCAAGTCCCAGTGTAGCACCTGTGTTGTTAACTCCTTCTGTCAGGGAAAATGACAGCTTCAGATGGATAACTGTTGTAAGCCTTTTCTCATATTGCCACAGTGCTGGAAACATTAGAGGCTATGAAATCAGCCATCCTCTGATCTTGCATTGTGTTCATTTGCACAGAGATGTAATGCCCAAATTAATGAACAAATCACTTAAAACACAAAGCAGAATGGAAGGATTGTCAAGAAAGAACACCATAAAGTTTCAACATTACTTATATGAAATTGGCAAGAAATTGTTTTGCAGCTCTTCATTTAATGGGGGGTTAAGGATTTGGAATAAAATACATAGAGTTTAATAGCATTTTTTCCCCTATAATACAAGTTGGAAAGAAGTGAGATTGTGGCGTGGGTGACATTGTGTTAAATAGTTTGGCAGTTATTGGTTTCAACAGAGACATTTATGACACCATCTCTGACATATGAAATGTTTTCCTTCAGGTAAAATCCTTGTGTTCTTCACACTTGTGGAGAAAACTGCTTGGAAAGGAATTATCACATTTGTTTTATGTTACTGCAATGTTAATGTAAATAATCTAATTTATGATGGAAAAAATGTGTGAGAAATTGCTGTATAGCTATTCTGAAACCATTTTGCTTTTTCCAGATTTAATTGTGGGTGCATTTGGAGCTGGAAAAGCAGTTGTTTACAGGTATGTGATAAATACAATGGATTTGATATTTCACGGCTTTAGTGGGAGATATTAAAATTTAAAAATGCAATATTCCTAATTCCCTGTTGCAATGTGTAAAAGGTGGTCATTAGAGATGATAAATTAAACATCTTTTGGAAACAAATGGTTTTTTCCCATGTTCAAACCCTGTAATTTTCAATGAAAATTTCCATGCTTAGGCTTAGCTCAAGCAGCTTCTAGAATATTTGACTCCTGAGTTAATTTTAAATAAGAAATTTAAAAGGCATAGGGTTGAAAATTAATTTCTTTCCTGGGGAATTGGTGTTACTAAGAAATTTTAAAGTGACCAATCTTTAGAGATTGTGTATGTTAAGACATGAGCCATTTATTGAAAATAAAGACTACTACTTTTAGCCTCAGTTTAAAAAAATGCACAAGATCCCACTTTGCAAAACAAAAAGTTGTTGCTGACTATGGAGTTCCACTAAATGTACTTTTTGATTAGATGTAAAATTTAAAGCTACCAAATACATAAACATTTGCATTAAATCTGCTAATGCCCTCTTAGTCCAGCCATGCTGACAGCTCATTCCATTTAAGCATTCACCATCCATTGCTACAACATATTGCTGGTCATATTGCTGATTCCTGTCTGGCTTTTTCCTGTCTGTATTCCCAACAGCACCTGACTGAGAAGAGGCATGTTCTGCTTCCCCACTGAATGTTTGTGACAGCATATGAATTTTGTAAAACAGGAATGTTGGCTTACCTCAGCTAATGCTGTGGGTGTAGTGAGAAGTCCTGATTTTCCTTCTGTCCTATGAAAGAATCATGCAAATACTGTGCAATGCCATGAATGACTGCACAGGATAAAGCATTGAAGAATTAGATCCACTCTGTATTTTCAATAACAATAAAATGTGTTCTATGAAATTTAATAAAGTGAATAGCAGGAGGCCAGATTGTATCAAATATGCAACTTGTCATACTGTTGAAATAGAATTTTATTACTGAAATTTTCTAGGCAAAAAAAGGTTTTCCCTGCACAAAAGTGAAGAGAGTAATTTTATTTTTTAATGTCTTGCTGAAGTAATATAGAGAAGTAATCATAAAATCTCAGATGGGGATTAAAATATCAGGAAAGTTAGAAAACAGTGATTGTGTAAGTTACTGTAAATAGAATTGCTGTCTTAAAAAATCTGAATCTGGACACATACTTGTTATTATTGGTCTTCTAAACTGCTTGCAGTTATAGATTATCTTATCACTTAATAACAGCTTCAGAGGGATGGTTTCTGTCACCAGAACTGTATATTCATGTACTCAGCAGAATTTACTGGTGATTATTCCTGATTTACAAAGTCAGTTGTCTCCAAGAAATGTCAGACAGAGTTTACTTCATTATTGGCCCAAGATAGTTGACACCAACTTCTACTTTAACCAAATCATGTTTATTTTTTTTAAGAGTCTTGAAACAGACATTGTAAGTTGGAATAGATCATTATTAATGGAGACAGTACAGAATAAATCTGCACGATGGCCAAAGGGCTGCTGTAAAACCCAAAAAGGCAAACTCTGTCCCTTTGCGAAAACTCAGTGTGATGAAATGTGTCTGATGTGCCTCAGTCCTGGGACACATCTATTGCTTAACCATAGGGTACCGTTTCTGTGATGTGTTAACATGAGATTTTTTTTTTTTTTTTTTTTTGTGTAAATCTCAGTAGGATTCTGATGGGGGGAAAAAAAGGTTCTTTTGGCTATGAGCAGCATCATAACAGTGTGCTCCCAAGTACCCTACATCTCTGGCTTCTTTGCAGCCAACTCAGTTCAGTGTTTTCTCTGCTGCAATTTACGTACTAATGTGCTCCTTCTGAATGTGGTGAACCTTATTTCTGTCTCCCAGAGCCAGACCTGTTGTGACAGTGAATGCTCATCTTATTCTGAACCCCATGATTGTGAATCCAGACAATAAAACCTGTCAGCTCCCCGACTCTCAGCTTTTGGTGGCCTGGTAAGTCCATGATAACTCAAAAAATATCCTTATCCTCTTTCTCAGATAACTTCCTGTTCCTTAATTTTATTGCAACTCTGAACATCTTCAAAGTTCAAAATGTTGAAACATGCTCTGAGCACAACAAACCCCCCCTACATAGAAATCTTTTTGGTATTTTCCAGTACTTAGCAAATTGTCTAACTCATTGTGGTGGGTAAAAGTTGATTGCTTTGATACACTGAGTCTCCTTATGCGTAGGAGGATGCTCAGCTCCTGGGCAAGCTGCAAAGTCATATGCAATGTTTAGGTGAATGGAACATGAAACAGCTAAAATGGACAAAACACAGTCATCTGTTTGTTGACAAAATGTAACAGTGAAAGTGATGCAGAGCTGGTGGGCCCTCCATTTTCTCTTGGAGAAAGACAGATCTTAGTCCTTTGTGGAAGAGAGAAGGTATTTGGCTGGCCATCCTGAGAGAAGTTCACAGGATGTTGTTTCTGGCTGTCTTTGGTCAGAGGAAAGTTTTTTTTAGCACATCACACAGGACAATGTTTCAACCATCCTTAAAAGAGAAACTCTTAACCACAGTAGCATTTAACTTTGAAAAGAAAAAACAAAAAAAACCCAACATAAAAGCTAATTAAAACAATTTAAGATCAGTTACAAGTACAAAATGCTTGCAGGACATTTGGAGGCCAAATAATAGCACATAACACCACATAAAGACACATTTACTGCACTAGAAAAAAGTCACTTTGAAAGGACCCCAGGAACAGTTGACAAAAGAGGCTATTACAAATACGTAAGATACTGTTTAAAAGTGGAAATCATAACAAATGAGGAAACTAAAATCAAAACAGAGCATAAACATGTGCAAGTTGAATATAAAATGGTAGTAAGTCTTGCCAGAGAGCCTGTGAGGAACAGATTTATAAGATGTAAAAACATTAGAAGCAGGAAGCCTGCCAGGAAGTGGGCTGGACAAAAACAATATTAAGGTGTAAAGGAGGATTCCAGAAGATAACATGAATGCAGAAATTTTGCACTGCTTTTAAACCAAAGATGGTCAGAGGATTTCCTCACACTGGAGACATTCTTTACAGGAGATGAGTCCTAAAAATCATCTCAAATGTAAGATTCAGAAAGAGAATCTTAAAGAATCTTAAAAATTAATTGATCAATATGAACTGTAAAACATAATCATGAGAAGCAGTTCATTTAAGAGCCATGGAGGCTTTTAAAGGAACTAAACTCTGATACACTTAAACCAATAAATGTGTGGGCTTCCAAAGCATATGGGATGGGGGCGTCAAGAGATTTTCACTCTTGCGCTGTTCTTTTACACTTTATGGACTTCTCATATTTTTTATCATGTTCCTCATTTCCACATCCAGTGTAGAAAATTGCTCATCTATAGAGCAATGTAGAAGGCAGGTGGAAATATGGAAACCCAGAACTTTATAAAGCTTTGGCCTTTCTGGAATATTTTTGATTCAATTATCTTTTGTTTTAACAGTTGATGTAAAGAAAAAAATTAAATAAAGACATTTGGCTGAAGCATGTTCATTGATCCAAATTATGTTGTTTTACAACTCCAGATTTTAAGACTTTTAAAAAATGCTTAATGTCATAAAAGATTTTGGAACCGTAACAGTTAACAACAGGTATTGAAAGAAAAAAGGTGGGTTTTTTGCACAAGAGGAAGAAAATCTCTCTTAAAAAACATTCTTGCTCTGAGATATTGTTTAGAAAAGGAAGGAAGAAATGCATACTCCTCTAACACATTTTTATTGGGTTTTTTTTATTTCTCTGCTACAATAAGCCAGGAATTTGGTTCATATCTACAAGAGCTTTAATAGGAGCATAATTTAATTTCTGTCTGCTTTATTCTAAAATAATGTTCCCAAAAGATTTAGTTCATGTTACGAAATGACTGAAGAGCAGCTGCTATTTTCCACACTGTAATTTTTTTTCCTTAGTTGATATAAGCTTGTATTGTACATATGAAAACAATTAGTAGGGAAACTCCAACAGGCAAAGAATTCCTCAGTCCCATGGGACAGATTTCTGTATCTCTTAGCCAGCTGTGCAACTTGTATATAACTCTGCTGACTGACACTGCAAAATTAGAATGAAAGGAAACCTCCTACCAGAAAAGCTTCAGGAAGTGTGTGTGCATGAATAATGTGGATTACTGTACGTTTCCAAGTATTAGGAAAATATTATTTCTGCCATGATATAAATTGCAAAGCTGAGGCAGCAGAGGAAACATGCACAAAAAGTCATTTTTATGCACAGCTCAAGGAGCATTGTCCTGAACTTCTAGAAGCATATAATTCATTCTCTGCTGTGTGTAAAATGTGGCTGTTTCTGAGTTCCCAATACTAGCAAATCTGTAACAAATTCTGCAACTTTGAAGGTATTAAAGAATATGGAAAAATACTTTTTATTCCCTAAAGTGTGAAAAATGCAAGTTAATATCTGTAAAAAGAGGTAAATAAATTAAATATTTTCATTTTTCAAAACCTCTTTCCACATCATGTGATTTATTATGTTCAAGATTGGGCTCTAGCTGTCAGGAGGTCTAATTTATCTGGGCATTGGTATTTTTATTACCATTTGAGGTCTGATTATCCACTGGCTACCTCATGTATTTGTTCTTAAATTGCATCTACAAAAGCTTTTTACTCACCTCTCACTGATTTAAGGTGAATATTGCTAATTCCATTTTGTAGAGGAGCAATAAGTGAGAGAAGTTACCAGACTTATCAAAAGTCGCATAGAAGTGTCCAACCATGAGAAAAAGTCAATTTGTAGCATATATTGTAGAATATATTTTGTATATGGTATACGTATATTTCTTTTTTTATATTTGTAGATTATATTTTTTATTTGTAAGTGTTTTTCATGTTTGGATGTCTGATTTGAAATGTAGGCTATCCACCTTCTGTAAACCCAGTAAAAACAGAAGCAGAGAGCCTAAAATTTCTGATCTTCAATTTCCTACTATCAAAAAATACTTGGAAAAAAATGTAGTTCCTTTATCTCCAAATTTCTTACTATTAAAGTAGTAATAAAATATTCATGATCTTGTGTCAGCTAGATTCAGTAAATGAGACATTTTTTGACTACACTTTAAAAAAAGCTTACTACAAAATTCCTATCAAAGATATAAACTCCCAAAATAATATTTCAAGAGTTCATAGCTGCATAGGTTAGACCATGTTTCTACTTTGCTCCTTTCTACTCCTGGTATTTTCTTTTCTCATTGACCTAATTTGAAAGAGGATGTGGTTGGTGCCCCATGGATATGGACCTAGGGGCCATTGTTGAGATGAATTTGTGTGAGATTTTCCAAAGACTGTTGGCCACCTGACTCCATGGGTGGGACAGCAAAGCCATATGGCCAAGAGTCAGAAGATGGATAGCTCACTCCTCAGAGGGGGTAGGCAGGCGGTGTCACTTGCTACCAACACAGCTGCGGTGCTGTACAGGAGACCTCTGTGCCAGGTTTTAGCTTCAGTAGCCCTAGAGACATCCAAAGGGCAGTCACCTGTTCTATCCAGCTGCCCCAGTGCTCCTGCAGCCTGGCCATGCAATGTTGCTTAGCCATGAGATGCCTTCAGCATTAAAACTCTGGGTTGGTCACTGGATTAGACTTGGCATTAACAAAATCTAAAAGCAGGACAAGTATTACAACATCACAATAGAAGTGTATTGACTAGCTTTTACATATTGTACTTCAAAGAGGAAACTGTTTAAATGTCATTCATCAGTAAACAATAACAGCTTCTCTTCTGTGGAGGTTTGTGACCTTGCAGGTTGGGTATCAGCCTCACACAGAATGGAAGCCCAGAACATTAAAGCTTACACTGCCTTTCTGCTAAGGCATTTTTCATTCTTTCTCTCCATCTGCAAACCTGGGTGCTAAAGAAATCGTTAGCAATGACAAATGACATCTGGTAGGATCTGCTAATGCCTTGCTTTTCACTTCCTGAAGTAAATTTTCTATTTTTTTTTCAGCTGCTAGAGACATAACAAAATAATTTCTTTCTGGTTGTAAGTGCAGTCTAGAAAATATTATACATATTATACTCTTGGCACAGATGGGAGCAGTCTCTTCAAAAGTTAACCCTAATAAAATTACCTAATATCACTTCTGGTAAGAGTAGTTTTGAAGAAAGGAATGTTTTCCAGTTTCTTGTTCTTGTAAAAATAATTTCTGCCTACCTGAAAAACATAAAATTATTTTAAAGAAACTGCTTGGTTGCCCTGAGATTGTCAGGAAAATCTTGTGTGTTCAGTTTTAAGGCTTTCCCTCTATTTTGTAACTACATTCAAATACTATTCAAAGCATAATCTCATAGTGATGACAGACACAGCAGAATAAATGTGATGTGGGTATCTCTTCAGAGAGATTCATAGCACATAAAAAGTTTGTATGCTTTAGGATGATGGACTGCTTCCCATTTTTTCCTTACTTGCTGAAGTTTTCTTCCTTTGATTGTTAATTTTGTTGTTTGGTTGATTGCCCCTACAAGCAAGCTCAAAAGCTCAGCTGTTTTATTTCTTACTGTGCCTAGGAGTCAGATCTCAAATCTCTATAAATTCTTTAGAATCCTGTCCTCTTTTGTAGTCTGTCTTTCCCTCTGCTTTTCTTTTTCTTGACGCTAAAACATCCCTCAACATCTCCCCTGCATTTTCTTGTTGAAGTGATGAGAAACTCTAAATTCATCCAGGTTTGCAATTGAAATCTTTGATGTCTTTAGCACTATTTCTGAACTAAATAATGAAATCACAAATGTGTGGCAGAATTCTGCTAAAGCCATAGTCTTTCCTCTTGTGTGGCCAGAGTGTGGGAGGTTATCCACTCCAGATTTTTTGCTTTTTTGCTCTGCCATTCCCTTTTTGATGTGCTCTGCCTGGAGTGGAAGGAGTAAATCTTGCCTCTTACAGTAATTTTTGAGAACATTACTTCAGTTATCAAATATGTATTATGAATTATTCTGTTCATTGCAGTAAATAAAGCATACGCTGAAATTGTTCTGTTTGACAAGTAAAGCATTCCAAGCTGCATTTTTGAACACAACTTCTTTCCAAATAAGATAGGGCAAAATTTCTGTGACTCCTCCAAAGCAAGACAACTGAGTTTAATAAAATGGCAGCTCTTGAGTTTACATCTGAGGAAATATCCTCTTACACTCTAACATGTGAGGCCTGTAAAGTCTGATGTCTAAATTGCATTCATGCAATTATACAAGATTTCCTCATTTTTGTTATTTTGTCCTTGTGTATTTGGAAATAATTGGTTCTTCCTGTGTTGACTCATAATTGTAAAGAGGTAGGAATATGAAAAATTTGCACTTTCTGCATGGACTGGAATGACTTTTTGAAGGCTACAGTTTAGCAGAGATTAATGGCATTATGCCATTCTTGTTTCTCAAGAAATAATGAAAGAATTTTCCATTAAAGTCACGAGAGCGACGCATATGCCAGATGTGGAAGTTTCATTACATCTGCCAGAGGAAGCAAACATGGAATTAGAATGGGATTATGGGTTGGTTTAAAGGTTATGTCAGTGGTTTTTTATCCACTGCATTGGAATATTATTATACAGTATAACAGTAGTGAGAAGATCAAGAACAATGAGTAATGCATTTTTTTTTATTTAATTCAAGCTGATTTTAATGCTGACCTACAGTTTATTTTCCATATACAAACCAAAACATTTTATGAAGCCATGAAAATTTTCACTAAGAATGATTGGTAACCAGAAGCACTTGCAAGAATCTATCACCTGAGCAATTTTGTTACATTATACAGGATTTCATTAGGAATTATGATATGCAGAACTATGTCTATGTGGCAGATGACAGCAGAAATCAAAAATCAAGAACATCTTTCCAGTGACAGATTTCTTGGTTTTGCCACTTGTCAGGGAAGTACGCTCTGCTAATTGCATCAACAGGCATAATTAATACTGTTTCTCATACCATCCAGAGTAATTTGTGAAAAGTTTTTCAAAGTGCAATTCAGTTAAATATTTATAAAACCTGCATAGATTCCTTACAAAGTGAAACTTGTCTATAATCATTACTTTTTTTAGGGCTTTTAAATTAATTTTTATATAAGTTAAAAGTTCAGATTAGAAGGTATCAGCCAATACAACTATAAAAGGCTTCTCCTGTCAGTTGTTGAATATAACTGTAAATCTGTTGCCAGTCTTACACAGAAATATTTCTTATGGGAAAAGACTCTCCTACGGTTGAGGTGCCATTTGTATAATTGTTAAAGTTGTGATGTGAGTATTTCTAGGCTCAAAAGAAATACTCTCATCACAACTATAACGATAGGAGAATCCAAAAAGGCTCTTGCTATCCATTCAAAACAGGCAAATTAAAAACAATTAACTTGTGTTGCTTTTTATAGAATTCATTGTTTTTGCATACTAGATAAAGAACATGAATCATCAATTTCTCTGTGCTTTGATTTAGGTCATCTAAGTGCCACTTCCTGCAAAACTTAACAAATTCAATGCAATACAGTTTGGTTAGTCTGATGTCAGAAACATCAAACAATTTAGGTTTTATGTTTGGAATAATTGTAGCCTGTTGAAATAATGAAAATCTTACAATAATGGACTTGGTATCCCAAGTGCTTTAATTTGCTGGAAAAGAGCTTGAGCATTGACAAAATGCTCTAAGATTTTTCTCATTTGACCATGATGAACCAGAAAGTATTTCTGCAGACAGCATTTTACAAAGGTGGTTTTTGGAACTTCAGCATGACTTCACTACTTTGGCAATAGTGTCAGAAGGGTCATCTCCATGCACTCTCAAGAAATGCTGGGACCAGAGAATCTTCTCCATACCTTTGCCAGGAAGTATTCAGAGACTGTCTTCTGTGGTTATTAGTGAAGCCTAGGAGACTTCCTGACATAATTAGGGAATATCAGAGGTAGCTAGATACAATCTCAGTTAACATCTTTTTAAGCAAATGAAAATAAAACTTAAAAGATATGACTTGAGAATTGCTGATTCCCAGGTCAGTCCATTTTGTGCTAATAATGAATTGCTTCTGCTTTTTTTATATGTAGCTTTACTGTAAGAGTCTGTGCAGATTTTGAAGGTCAAAGTATCTCAGATGAGATAGGTAAGAAATATTTTCTATTCCTGTAATTTACTCTGTTCCTGCTCCATTTCAAATGTATTTTTTCCTACACTTGGAAAGACAATAGGAGTGAGATCCTCCTAAGGCAAGAAAATGCAGTTTGAAAAAAAGTATTGATAAAGATAGATATAGATAAATATAGATTAGATAGATATAGATATAGATATAGATATAGATAGATAGATATGTGTGTGCATGCATGTGTGTGTAAATGCAAACCTTTTATTACTCACTTAATGGATTTTTGTTTCAGTTTAAGTAATTTTCTAAATAAAACCAAGAATGTACCTTATTGGAAAATGTTCTGTTTTGGAAAAATAATAAATTAAAGGGACAAAAGTCCTGTACACATGTAATCTGTCAATGAAATAAGAAAGCTTAAATTATACGTCCTGCATAATTTGGATCAAAACCTAGTGGGCTTTTAAACAGACAGGCACTTAAAGCATGGATTAGTTTTTCTTGGAAGACTTGCCTAGGTAATTAATTACAATACAGAATGAATTCCTTACTGTTTTTTTCTGTTAAACCAATAACTAACTTATGTATTTGAATCCTTTAGTGCTGAAAGGTGAATTGCAGTTAGATTCATTGAAACAGAAAGGAGCTGTTAAGAGGACCCTCTTCTTTGATTACCATCAGTCACATCACTACTTCTCTATTGTGATAGAAAGACAGAAACAGCTCCATTGCCAGGACTTCCTTGTTTATCTCAGAGTAAGTTGTTTAAAATATTTTGGACTTTCATCATTGTTTGACTAGTACCAGGGATTTGAAGATAATAAAAAGGAGTCACTGGAAAAGGAAGAGTAATCTCCAAAATTACAGAAATGGTATACAAGATAGACTTCATCTGTATGTTCAGTATGTCCAGAGCATACTGCTACCTTGAAAAAATTCCCTATGTAAATCTTTGGCTCATCTTTTTTCAATATACGTAGAAAAGAAGGACTGATTTTGAAGACTGTAGTCTTCTCTGTGTAAAAATACATTAATTTCATACTCTTCTGGAAATTCTGATCAAATACTTCATCTTCTGATACAAAAATGCAAGATTGCTTTCCATTCTTGGTATCTTTTTTTTTTTTTTTTTTTTGTTAGTATTCACAGTGCGGTAATAAACAAATCATGTTAAATATCATGCCAATTTAGGTTGAAAAGATTTTAAAAGAGTCTTACCAGAAATACTGGCCTAAAATTCATACAGTTTAAAAAATATTTTAAAGATATTTTAAAATGTTTTTAGAAAAACTAAAACTATGGAATTGAAGTTGTAAAGGAGAAAGGATCAACACTTCCTCATTTGCAGGTGGGGTTACCTCATGCAATTGAAGTAGATTATTCCAAGTCTGATCCAAGAA
Source organism: Calcarius lapponicus (assembly GCA_039654755.1). NCBI lineage: Eukaryota > Metazoa > Chordata > Aves > Passeriformes > Fringillidae > Calcarius > Calcarius lapponicus. The sequence continues at coordinate 21,897,769 of CM077464.1, forward strand.
ATGCAGTGGGAGGTGAAATGGAGAAGTTTCAAGCACTATGTAAGGACATATCTAGACAATAAGGGTGGTTGAATTTTACCATTGCTAAGTTATAAATTCTTGGTTATGGTACAAACCAGCAATATTACCTCCACAAATCCACACAAGCCCTACCTCCATTGCAAAAGGAAGGGGGGCAGTAGCTGATAGGAGTTGGTTCTGTGTGTCTCTCTTAAACAGCTTCATTTTGGGCTAATGCTTTGAAAATTTTCTGAGTCTACTCAGCCCAGCCAGCTTCTTCCAGATGTGGGGCTGTGGAGGCAATGTGTTCTGGGCATTCCAATTACTGGTGAGTCACTTTGCGTTCCTAAAGACACCACATGCAGCCAGAATTTGGCCAGCATCTGTCAAAGAACCATGTCTTACCTTCAATAAAGACCACATCTTTACCTTCGGAAGTCTGAATCTGTTGTCTTACTATATCAACTGAAATAATCATAGTAAACCATTGGTTTTATTATGTGGTTATTACTCACAGGATGAAACAGAATTTAGAGATAAATTATCTCCCATCAATATAAACTTCAATTATAGTTTGGATGAGTCCAGTTTTGAAGATAGTTTGACTGTGAAGCCAATACTGAACTATTACCAGAAAAACTCACTAGCAGAGCAGGTATGAGTTTTTGCATGTCACATTTTCTGTATATAAACATAAAAGCATTTACAAATATTATGTGGGTCATCTTCCTTAAAAGAGAAAGCCAGAAATTACATGACAGGAATTTAATTAATACAAAATGTAGATTGAATATAAAACGAGAACCAACAGGCCTTTGAAGTATCTCCAAAACTTTCTTGTTTTGATTGCCTTCTAGAATATGTAAGCCAAGTTAGTGTGGGAAAGGGCCTGAAGATTATATTGTTCTGCTAAGGACATATTTGACCATCTAAATAGTCTCCAACCTCTGACTACCACATGAAAAGGAACTTGGAGAAAGAATAAAAAGATTTCATTCAGTAGGGCCATGCTAATGGTATTTAATACACTTAGGTTATCAATATTTAATAAAGTGATTTGGACTTTGAGGCATGTACTGACTGTATTATATTTTTTTATTTTGCAATGATACAGGCTTACATTCTGGTTGACTGTGGGGAGGACAACTTATGTATTCCTGACTTGCAACTTTCTGCAGTGCCGTAAGTGAAATAAGATACATTATGCTGTATATTCAAAGTCCAGACACTGCTAACTATTGCAACAAAATGATGTAGAACACAGTTCTGTTGTTTACTGTAGCTAATCACTCTTACTTGATTTCCAGATTTTAATTTGTGCATCCATTTCAGCTATAAAACCAAGAAATGGATGCACAAATTAAAACAAACCGTATTAATGATGTTTAATGGTTATCATAGAATATAGTTTGCAGGTGTTTGTTTGGAGTGGCTCTAGTTCTGTGAAAACCAAGAGATGATACAAATTTTTATTCACAGGAGGTTTCAAGTTTTTTATTTCAGTGTGCCAGTGACTTTGAACTTGGACACAATTCTGCTGAACTCAATATACAGTGAAGTAAATTAATCTCAAAATAAAATTTTCAAAACACGGCAACTGTTTCTCCTGTGGAGAGAGAAATACACCAAGCAGAACAAGTGGGGAATGTCTGAGAGTTACCTGACTGTCATCAGAATCAGTCTCTAGCTGTGAAACAAAGGCACAGTGCTATTGCAGGTCTCAGGAGAATTTCTGTCCTTGTTTGTATTACAGTGGGCATGAGGAGAAAACTACCAACTTTGTGTCCTCCAGAAAACAATGCTCATGAGACCCCTGTGGCAAGTGGTTCCTCCACTAAATACTTCTTGCTGTTTAGAGAGTAGTCAGGTTCTGAAATTTTTTACCAGTTGCTTTCAAGTTGTGTAATAGTCCATTTTGGCCACAGTGGTGTTTTCTCTTAACCTCTTTTCTACCTAGGTCCTGGTATACTTTTTCATGCAGTCATTTTTATAGAAAATGTTTTATTTTGTGTTCTCAAAGTGTTTTCCAGAACAGATGCTCTGAAAGCAAAAAAGTCCTTCTGCTTTATTCAAATGTAAATCCTAACTATGCATGTTTTAACTCCTGACAAGTAGTATGTTCTATACAGGGATACAGATCAGCTAATAATTGGAGAAGAAAACTGTGTCATGCTCATAATAAATCCTAGGAATGATGGGGAAGGAGCCTATGAAGCTGAGCTACATATAAAGATTCCACCCGAAGCAGATTACACTGGGGTCGAACGCAACAACAAGGTAAAGTAAAATCAAGATGTTAGTGATACCAAAGGAGACAACTGAGAGCAAGGATAACCTACATGGGCTGTTCCAGCTGAAAGCAGCACATAAAGAGGTTCTTTTCAGGAAGGGAGATCCATCAACTCTCACCTATCCTTGCTTGCACAGCCCAGGGTAAAGATAAGCCAGGCCTCCAAAAGATGGGAAGGACAGGACCATTCTGTTCAGACCCAGCTCAAGTTCATTCCCATTAACCCCAGCTCCTTCCCACTAACTTCTTTATAATACTAAACAAATACTGTAACATTTCTTCTAGGAATAGAGGTATTCACATACCTATACCTATTCAAAATTATCTATCTATGTTCAGATTTTGAACCAGTAAACAGTACCAGTAGCAGAAAGTAATAGTGCCAAATTCCCTTAGTGCTTCCAACCTGGGATCCCATGGTACCAACTCCCAGACAGAGTTAATGAGCCCTCCTGACCCCCAGACACTTGGACACTGCTGTCTCTTCTCACAGCACACCAGTGTTTTACCATTATTAAGGGTGTCCCAGTCTCCAGTATCCTGAATAGTTGGACATTACTGCAGTATAAACTTGACAAAGTTACTTCCCCTTGTTGTCAATTCTTTCATGTTATGAATAGACCAAAAATACAATTAAAATGTAAAATGTGCCAGTGTTCACAGAAGGATTAATGTTGACTGAAGTCCTGCTGAGCTGTACTGAACATTTAGTGTTTTTCCTTTTTGAGTCTGTTTGTTTTTTTAAGAGCAAAGATGAAACCCTATCCTGCAAACAAGCAGAGTGTTCATGTATTCTCTGTTGGACAGCAAGTCTGAATTGCCTCATCTGCACATATATCTCCCAGGGTGTTGCAACATGAGCCTGCTTTTTTCTGTTAGTGCCTGGAATGTTCAAAAGGGCCTCAAGGGCGAGAGTGGGAGAAAGCAAGTTAATTTCCTTTCTGAAGGCAAATGTTTTTAAGGAAGTTGAAAGTAACTTACAAGGTATTTCCTTATTCTCCTTCTGTCAGTGACTTTATTAATGGGCTTCTAACCTAGTTTGAAAAAAAATTCCAAGAAGTAATGCTATCATCAAGGTGATAGAAATTCTCTGCAATTTCACATCTCAGAAATATATCTTTAAGACAGCCTTTTCCTACTGCCTGTTCCTTTTGTTCTCTTAGCAAAGCCACTGGTTTTTTGGACTGTAATGTACAAAACTAGAGTTCTCTTTAACATGCTACAAATGGTTACCTTATTCGTTTGCTCCTGTTTAGAAATCTTTCACTGTTCTTTTGGATGTTACCTAGGTGTCAGAGGAGGCACTAATTCCAAGCCCAAAGCATGTATTAGCAAATGTCTATTATTTGAAGGACCTGGGGGTGGGAATAGACAAGAGGCTGGACATGAGTTGTCAGTGTGCACTCCCAGCCCAGAAAGTCAAATGTGCTCTGGGCTGCATCAGCCTTCCAGTACCTGAAGGGAGACTAAAACAAAGACAGAGAGAGGCTTCTTACGCTGCCATGCTGTGACAGGACAAGGGAGGATAAATTCAAACTGAAAGAAAGGAGGTTTAGATTGGATGCTAAGAAAATTCCTTGGCTGTGAGGGTGGTGAGGCACTGGAACAGGTTGTCCAGGGAAGCTACAGATGTCCCATCCCTTGAAATGTTTAAGGCCTGGTTGGATGGAGCAGCCTGGTCTAGTGGAAGGTGACCTGTCCAAAATGGCAGGAGTGGAGCTAGATGATTGTTAAGGTCCCTTCCAATCCAAACCAAACCATTCTCTGGTTTGAACCACAGAGAAACCATTCAGAGCTTTTTACCATTTTAGGAAAAATTTCATTTTATAGTGCCAACACAATAGACTCATGAAGAAAGGAAGGAAAGATCCTGGTGCTCTGGAAGAATAAAGAGAAGCTAGAATGGATTGAGAAGGAGTTTTAAAGTTAGAATACTTTTTCTTTGAAGACAAACTTTTAAAAACCCAGGAAACACAGTACAACTACTTCATTCTTTTCAGATTTTGGGGAAGATGAAAATGCCTTTCTGACAAATTCAATTCTGAATCCTTGTAGCTAAAAAACTGCTTTCCTTTTCTCCACATTTACTTAGCTCACTCACACACATAATTTATTTCATATTCTTTGCTTTTATACTTCATTTAAAAAGATATCATCATGTTCTTTCTGAGAAGGATCAAAACATTAGCCCTACTTGTTACTTCATTTTTAGTGTCTTTCTGCATTTCAAGGACAATTTTCACAAGGATTACAAATGGCACTGAAAGTAAGTTTATTCTTCCTATTGTTTTAAAATGGTAAATGTATATTTCTTTAAACTATTTTTTTGCAATATTACTCTTCCATTAAGTAAACTGAAATATTAACTTCTATGTTCATTTGGGGAAAAAATGATATTGTAAATTTCTTCTAAAATTTTCTAAATGTAAATTCTTCTGTCACCAGGATGACCAAACTCTTAGGGGTCATAGTATCAATGAGTGTGAGTATAAATGAGAGGGATTCCATTCATTCAACTTACAGGGCTTTGAGCAATTTGAACTGACAAGATAACAGAAGAAGTTATCACACTGGATGCAGTAAACACTGAAGCATATAGAAAAAAGGTCTGCAGGCACTTTTTGAGGCATGGACTAGAGTCCACCTCTAGCTGGGACTAGAGGTGAAAATTACAGTTTTCATGTCAATTGCAGTGTCAGGATTCCAGTTCTTATTTGTATGTTTGTGTTGTATCCTGACAATGGGCCATCTGTGACTGCTCCTGAAATATACCAAATTTAATGCAAACCAATTTCAGTAGACAGGTAGATTTATGGTAGAACCTATTGCAATCATATTCTTAAAGCTCTGCCTCTAGGTTGCATTTCCTCTTGGTTGCATCCATGTTTACAGTCCTCTGTGTAGCTGTTTTTCTCCAAACTGCAGAATTCCTGGTATTCAGGGAGATAAGATCCTCCTCAGAGGCAACAAATCAGGTAGACTAAGACAAGAATAAATGAAATGGAATCAGCTGAATAAATCACTTGATACATTTCTGATGGAACTGAAATATCTGTAGGATCAAATAATTCAATTACACTGTCATAATTTCAAACTGACTGTATTCATTGAGGATATTTGTCTACTGTGGGGCTATTCAGGATTTAGTCTAGCTTATAAAGAAACACACATTAAGTGCTTAAGAGAGAAACACATTAAGTGCTCCTGTCCAGCCCTGCTTTTTTTCTTTATTTCATGTTAATAATGTACTGTGTTATTCTATATCATTTGAATTACACTTAGAAGCTGATGAAGTCAAAAACTTTACTGAAAATCCGCTTGCCTTCTACCTCCTCCCTTCAGCTTTGTGCAATATAGTGTTTGACCTGCCTCAGTTGGCATTATCTCCTTATCTCAGACCTGATCCTGTAGAATATTGCATGCAGACTGTGCAACTGCATAAAATATTAGCAACATTTTGCAGAAATGGGATCACCTGCAAGTGGAGAGGCAAGTGAATATGTGTGATTTTAAAGTTTGAGGTCAGGGACATGATTTCGGAGCTTCATTGATTCCTGCAGATGCTGACACTTCCTTCAGTCAAAAGCTGAGGATTGAAATAGAATGACATTAAATGAAATCAAGTGTGTTTTTCACCAGTTGTATTGTGGAAACACTTAGAAGGTACAGAAACCAGGTAAATGAGAAAATTGCCACAGCTTCTCTAGCCCATTGGCTTGCAGTAACTGTTCATATGCAGTAGTTGTGAATTTACTGAAATTAGCTGCAATGAAGAAAGTACAACCATATTATAGGATTATATACATATATTTCCAGCAGTAGATCCAGAGACAATATATACTGTTGTATGGTACATTTTTACACTGCAGCAGTCCCTAACATGACTGTGTGTTTGAACCCCCAGCCACTGCCTGAACACTGTGCACCAACCCTTTGCTCCATGATGGAGCTGCCCATATTGAACAGCTCAATCCTGCCTTCATAGCAAAAGCTGGGACCCAAATTCTTATGGAATAATTAGTAAATCAGGCAAATACAAAGCATTAATAGATATTTGTTACACACCAAAAACATAATGTATTTTGGCAGAACTGCCTCTGCTCAGGCTGGAAACTGCAGGCTGGTGAAGGTCACATCCAGACAGGTATTGCAGTAGATAAGCTCTGAGCCATTTCCCCCATGCCCTTCTGAACTAAAGCATGACACTTAAAATGAGAAAAAGACCTGGAGCATTCTTGTCTTACATGGAAATTCTTAGACTAGGTACATTGTGGCTGGCTAGATGAGACATGATTTGAGCTTGGTGAAGGCAAAGACTACTCTTCCTACATCAACTAAATATATAAATATACATCAACTAGAAGATCCCCTAATCAACTAATTAAATCAACTAATCCAGCCCCTTTTCCTCATAAAATAAAATTGGAAGGTGATGGTAAAGGAAAGAGGAATTTTTTCCTTGCCAGCTTATTGTCTTTAACTGTTGTGGCATCAATTAGTAATTCGTCGCTACAACCACAAAAAAGTTTCAAGTCTGTAGGCTGCCTGGATTACTTAAAGCATCCAATCACTTTCTAGTTAAAATGCACCCTGGGAGCACATATGATAATTGTTGGGGTTTTACTTCTGCTTAAGACTGCCAAAAAAACCGTGTGTTGCTACAGAAATGTGAATTGCTACCAATGTCAGGTAGAAGGGCTTTGTGGCAAACCCTTCCATATGGCTGAGTTACATGTGAATGTAATGATACTGACACAATAGGTGTACAAGTCTCAGGTCTTGCTAGCTTCCTGCCTGGTTTTAATTTTCCTATTTTGTACTTAACCACCTCAAAAGGATGATCAGTGCAAAAACAAAGACACTAAATCTCATTATGAAAGGAATTCCACCATGGTTGACCCTTTGTCACATCTTTAGACTGCACAAATTAGTTTTTGTGATGCTGGTCAGATAAATTCTGCAGCATTAATCATTTTTAGTCTAGGAACATAGCCTCCAGATTGCAGAAGAACTCAATGAAAAACTCCTATATTTTTTCAGCCTTTGAGGGACAAAAAAGTGATAAGGGCTGATTTACTTTGTGTTGGTCTATAATACAGCATCTTTAAAGAAACTGCCAGATATCTAATACAAATGAGTATTTATTTCTAACTTTTAGACTTCAATTTTAACCCCTCTCCCCCAACAAAAGCAAAACTATAAACCCACACATCAAGATCAAATGGACAATTTTCCGGACACATTTGATTCCAACTGTGTTAACACCCTCTTTTCTCCCATGCGTTGCTTCCCACCTCTAATTAACCAGCTGGAGAGAATGTAAAAATGCTTCCCTCCCAGCCCTAGAGAGGCTTGGGAAGGCTATTAGTGCACTGGGCATGCTGGGTAACAAACTTTTGTTTCCTCCTAGCAAACTGTAAAAATGTCAGCATACAATGAGGTGTGTGCTGAGGGCATGCTTCACATGGCTCTGTTTAGGACATGCCCTGTCTTTTCTTTTAATCTCAGGAAGTTACAAGGACAGCATGTCCATGCTGGCTTTTACAGATAGGGTGAATTGGTACAGAGATTTCCCAGGTCTTTTTATATAGAGAGCATGAGCTCATTCACACTGCTTCATCTGTGAGAATCACAAATGAGCAGAAAGGTAATGCAGCTTGCTGCATCCTGCTTTTACAAAGCTGGTTTCTGCACATACATGGAAATGCCTTCATATACTGAAGATGTCAGAGGAAAACAGAAAAAAAACCCCAACACATTTTATTGCAAACACCCCATATTTTAGTGCTTTGCTTAATTCTGTATCTCCTAGCTTGCACTGTTTTATAGCTGTATCTCCTTTTGTAGAGTTTGTTTTGTTTACAGATGATATTACTAGAGATAAGGATTGCTATAAACAACAAAGAACTTTGTATCAGATAATGTGAAAATCTATCACCTTTGTTGCTAATTTATAAACACACATAACAGGTTATGTTTTTACTGAAGTATTTAGCATTCTAAATATTTTACCACAGATTGGAAAACAAAGACCTAGAATTGATCCATACTCAAGTTTTGCCAATGTCAGAAATTCGTTATAGAGATTTCTTGTGATGGATAACACTGTAATTACTGTGAGACCTATTCTTCTCACTTAGTTTTGTCTACTCTTTGTTTCTCTGTTGAGTCATTATGGCTATAGGAATGATTCACAACAACAAAGCAGTATGGTAAAACTAGACATAGAGTGATCTCATCCTGAATCTTAAGGTACTGGGAAACTATCCTGTTTGTTTTTCCCTGGCATCAGTTTTCCCCCGTTGTCTGACAATAACCAACTAAATGTTTTGATAGTGCTCTAAGCAGGTGTCTGAAATCAAAAGAAAGGTCACAGTCAAAAAGGCATCACTTTCCCAACTGGATCCATTTCACTGTGATCTCTGACCTCTATATTGGTGTCCTTTTGTTGCAGGCCCTGCGTGTGTTGAGCTGTGATTACAAGATGGAAAATGAAACTAGAATGGTGGTTTGTGATCTTGGGAACCCCATGGTGGCTGGTGCAAACGTAAGGGAAAACCAGATGCATTTACTGATTTTTATCTAATTGAATTTTAAAGGGGAACAAATGGAAATTTATTCAATTACCAGAATGTGTCCCAATAAGCAGCACATAAACCAAATTGTTTACCTGGACAAGAAATTGTTGGTGTAATAAGAGGCAGAACTCTGCTTTTGAAAAATTAACAATTTGTTTTTCTAAAAGATTAATTATGCTAGAACTTGGGGCTTATGTCAATCAAAGAGAGTGACTCAATTTTATCACTATCATTTCATTAGAAGTTGCACTAGTATAATGAGAATTCCAATCTATAATGTGATCAGTTTATTTCTCCCTTTTAGTATCCTCTCTACTTAAAACATACAGATATACGTATAGTAAATGACAACTTCATCAGCCTGATTCTCATCTTGAGTGCATAAGGGTTGCATTACCAGTCTATATCACAATTTATGTCAAGGAAAGTGTGTTTGGAATAAACTTTTGCTTTAGAGTTATTATTTTAATTCTAAAGATTTCCCTAAAATGTAAAAGTATCATCCTAAAAAGTAAAAGTAATTGAATACATTTCTGAGGAATGGAATTTTCATAATGGGATGATGGGATGAAATGACAGCCTCTCATAATTCGTACTACACATTAGATGGAATGATGGTAGCCTTGTTTTTGTACAAAAGCAGAACTGCATAATTAGCAATGATGAACACTAGATAAGGATAAAAAATAGGTTTGGAGGTAAAAAATTCCACAATTGTCATTCTTTGTCCCTGTGTCACTACAAAACAACCCAGGAAATCCCAGAAGTGTTAAATCCAGGAATATTCAGCTGTGGATGCTCTTGCAGAGGAATTTAGTGTTTCTCATTAATTCATAAGTTCTAGAAATATTTAACTAATAGAAAATAATCCATATATTGGTACTTAGATAAAAAACTGTCCTAAAAAAACCCAAAGCAATTGACAGCATAAACATATATCAGGAATAAATAACAACTTTTAATTGAAAACTACTGCTGTTTGAATTTCATGTTGGACCTATGGCTTTGCAAAGAAACCAAAGCAAATTTCTTTAGTATTTTCAAAATACCTACTAAGTTAAGGTTTATCCTATGGAGATCAGTATTTCAATCTTCAGCCTCTCTGTAGAGGGGGGCTTTCCTGGCCTCTTTTAATCTTGAAGCAGTTCACGTCTGACCCTTGATAGAAGAACCAAATGGGTCCTATTATTGGAGATTGGGATTAGAATAAGTTTCTTTGGATCTTTGGGGTAGCCTGAGATCAGCCATACAACTTTAGAAAGTGAGTGAGGGCAGGTGTCTCACAGAGTCATCTGCTTGCATGGCCACAGGCAGTCCCAGAGATTCTTTGGGACTACAGGGAGGTGGAAACCATCGAAAATTAAGCTCCAGGTGATGGACCCCCTGGGAAGAGGAATCTTCCTGGTGAGGATCCTTCTACATTGAACTACTTTGAACTAAAAGTCTGAAGAGATTACTATAAACATTTTCTGGGAAGTACATTGAGAAGGCCAAAATATTTTGGAGGTTTTGTTTTGTCCTACTTAATGAAAATCCTAAAAAGTAAAAGTAATTGAAAACATTTCTGAGGAGTGGAATTTTCATAATGGAATGCAATGATGGGCCAAAGCATGAGACAATTTCCAATTCAAGGCATATAATTTCTTGTACTGAGAAGACAGCAATTTTATTTATCTGTTTAGTAATTTCCTAGTTAGTGTCAAGGCAGAAGCAAATTCTCAAGATACAGACAGAGGTGGACAAGAATATTGTGGGTGATTGGGATGTAGTGGAATGGGGCAGGATAGCATAAAACCCCTTGGGCTGGAAGAGAAAAGGAACACAAGAGACACCAACTTTTATGCCAAGAAGGAAAGGAAATCTTTGCAGTTTGCATATTGTCATAAGCAAAAGCAATGGAAAGGTCTGAGTGTCGAGGTGTTAGACTACAGACCCTAATACTCCCCTCTTTGAATCCAAAGCCCTGTTTCCACATCATCCTTCACCCAAAATGCTAGCACTAGCAGTGGGAAGCCTGCAGGAATTTGGTGGCCACTAAAACATTACTACTCTTGCCTGTCTCTTTATGAATTTTCACAGCATAACTAATCCTTCTTCTCTTCAGAATCAACTCTAGGACTGGTCTAAGTTCCATTACCAGATACTACTAGGCACACTACTTCATAAAGAGAGAAGTAGCAGAATAAAACAGCAGGGTTCATAACATATTCAAGGGTTTTCTACTTTAGAACAAAATAATCCATCCCTTTAAAATTGAGGCATACAAAGGTAGAGCATTACAAAGCCAGATGGCAACATTGTTTGATTAGAGTAAGTAAAATCTTAAATCCTAAATTTATCTTTGAAGCCAGCTCTCCTGGAAGCTCAGTAAAGGTGAAAGGACTTGTGTTTTTTCAGTCCAAACATATTTGTGATGGCAAATGTACTTCCAAAAGCAAAATACCAGCCCTTTGTACAAATTGCATAAATCTCAAAAGGTTGCTCTGATCCATTTCCAGTTTTGCAAAACAATTCTGCTCTGGCAGGAGATCAGTTATTCTCAAAATACTCAGTCAGAAAGGGACTCTTTGTGGAAGTTGTGAGTGGGAAGGAAGGGTTAGGTCAAAATTGAACATTCCTAAAACTCCTTAACTATTGAGTCACCTTAATGACTTGCCAGCACCCTGAAATCCTAGAATACTTGAGCTCTTGAAGATCAACTTCTGAGTATGAGGGTTATGTTGGGATTTTGTAATATAATCTATGGGATATTACTGCAGCAGACTACAGGGTTGTCTGATACCTCACATCTTCAAAATGCATTATGTCATCTGTGTCCTTAAAATTGTTTACTGGCCACAGAAAATATTTCATCTTTACAGTAATATCTTTGAAGTTTAAAAAAAAATATATATATCAAAGAGTAAAAATGAAGATAAAAAGATTGTTAAGGAAAATCTCAATGCCAGAATGCAAGCTAAATGTCTGACAATATCTCACTGGCAAAGATTGCTCAATATACTTATTTATGACAATGAAATGGATCAGACAAGCTTCCTAATGCCTGTTCAGTGGCATTAGCAAGTGAGAAAATTCTAGTAGAAAAATCTGGAAGTTTATAGAAATTAATAGAAATAAGGTTAGAAGACTGGAGGCTTGGAAGATCTTGCCTATTTCTTGGTATGTACAAAACTGATTCTTCAAGAGCACCAGGTTTTATCTTTCTTTAGCACTGTAAGACATTTCATAAAAAGCTACACCTCTGTCTCCCAGCATACTCCTAAATCCTGTCAAACATAATAGGCTAAAACTTATCAGTAATGGCAGAAATGTCATGTATTTCAAAGATACATGATGCTACAAACATGGAAATAATGCAATCTTAATTAAACTTACTTCACCTCAAAAATTTTAAGTAAAAATAAACTATTCTGATAAAATTTCTGTGCTGCTAAAATAAGGATATTGAATAATTGCTAAGTTATATGTTCAAGCAAGTTAAACTCCCTTGGCCTCAGTGGGTTTTCAGCAAGGGCATGTGAGAATCCTTGCCCCATTATTAGTAGCAATGTCAAGGGTTACATGACATAAACAAAGTCATATGATTATACAAAGACAACATCTGCAACTTGTTAGAGTTGTACAGTAGGAGTGTGTTTCACTATTAAATGAGGGATTAAGCCTCAGGGGTGTAATAGATCATCAGAACTGCAGTTCATGGCTGCTCTGTCTGATGAAAATTTTATCTTTGGTTCATCAAATGTTTTTTCTGCTATAAGTGGAAACAAATTTATTTAGACTGGTTAGTAAAAACTGGAAGAGAAATGGTGAGTTTAATATCTGGAAATTTTTGTCTAAAAGACAAAAGTCACTATATTTTTAAAGGCCAATGGAATATCAATAGAGTTGCTAATATCATCTCCTAAAAGTGATCTTCAAATTAAAAAGAGCTTACATCTTTATTCCAAGTCAGCTATTCAACTTTTGAGCAATTTAATGAGCACTGTCATTTCATCTGAAAGATTTTGCTTCAAAAAGGAGAGATCTACTGTAACTATGAAATTAAGATAATCAGAATTCAATGATTTGAACTCACCATTCAATTTATGATGACACTATTGGTTCAGCTTGAGTCAGCTGAAAGTATTTGGAACATGTTAGGTAAGTTTTGTTCTGGTGATGGATTGTGTTGCACCATTGCAAATGAAGAAATAGGAGAATTGAATGAAAAAAAATGGTGGGAAAAAGGAATTGCTTAAACATATGAAATGACATTCACAGAGGAAAATTCCTCATCTTCAATGATGTTGAATTAAAGTCCCTACATTTGTGTGTCCTGTCCTGTTGTTAACAAGGTTTCCTGAAATATTCTGAGGAAATTATGCCAAGCAGACAACCTTTTTTTCTCCCCTCTCAGCCCCCAGTCTAGTCAGACATTGGCAGAAATGAGGGAATGATGTCTTCATTTCCTGATGCCTTTTGATGAATTTCTCACAAAGGTTGTTTGTCCACATGGAGAATATATCTATATTTTACCATCCTTTTTTTAAAAGTGCAAGTACAATGTGCATGTTGTCCTGCAAAAAATTCTGCCATTAAGCCGGATGGAAGGTAGAGGGGGAGTGAGAAGTTGTAAGAGTTGGAAAATTCACATTTTGAAAATTACCAGATTTAAAACATGCAGTTGAAAGAATTAAGAACAATAATTTATACATTGCAGTAGAATTTAATTAATTGAACACTGAGGACAGATGGCATCTCCTGCTACTCACCTGCCATTTACACACTGGGGCTGTAAATGTGTCCAATGGGAGGCTTACAGAGACCCCACCATGGGCTATTGTATATTCCTTCTCTAGTTAGCCCTTCTCTCTTCTGAATAAACTTGGTCTGTTTATCCCTGTTCTTCTTGCAAAGCAAATGGAAATTGTCAAAGGGAGGAAGCCAGGTGTGCTTAAACACAAAGCAGCACCAGTGGAAGCACTTACCTCCTTCAGTTCTGGGGCCTGTGTGTTTTACTCTCTCCTCTGGTCACTCACTCCAAGTTGTAGCAAAGTGAACTGCAAATATAACTTTGAAGCTGTATTTCTCTTAACAGAACCACAATGGAAAAACAAAATCAAACTAGAAGTAAATTAAACTGCTGCTAATTTAGCCTCAGGTGCTCAGTCAGCCCCACAACCCCTGAAGCAGGCAGTGCAGAGCTGCCAGGTGCAGAGATAATGCAGGGAGCCCTGCAGAGCTGGACCAGGATGTGCATGGATGGAGGCAGGGATCAGAGCTGCCAGACAACTGTTATTTGCTTTTGGCTTGGCTTGGCAAAGCAAAGACTGTCTGGATGAAGAAGGGCCCACTGCTGTGTTCTTGGGAGTGCTTCTCTATTCCTCTGATCTTTCCTCTCTCCAGCCAAGTTTTCCATCTGGTGACATACAGAGGCAGGAGGGTATTTTTTCCTGAGAACAACTAGATGATGTTATTTCATACTAATTTTGAAAAGCAGCAGTATCCAGTATAAGTCTGTGAAATGCAATGTTGAATGGTACTGCTTTATTGATCTGGAGATCAACTGTTTCTAGTAACCTGTTGTTTTGTTTCTTTCTCAGTTCTCCACAGGCATTCGATTTTCTGTTCAGCATTTTGAAAATGCAGATTTCAGCATCAATTTTGAGCTGCAAATAAAAAGGTTAGATATTTTATCAAGAGCATGGTTATTTAAATTATTAATTCCTATTTGCATATGAAGCTTATTATATAACAAGGGCCCTTTTGAGTATCAGTAATTATTACGGGGGCTTTCCAATGGTAGTTTATGTCAGGAGGATTTTTGAGGTTGGAACCTCATTAACTATTAGGAGAATCAGTCCTATTTCTTTAAAATTCAGGTTATTCAGGTATTTCTTTAAAATTCAGGTTAACTGAGTTTTTAAGCATCTTCTGCAGATTTGCCAAATCTGAACTTTATTTTATACTTCAGAATTAATACATGGTAATCACTTTGTAACAAAGGTGAATATGCACAAACATATCGTGATCTGAATTAAAGCAGACATGCTTCTTCTTCACAAAAAAAAATAGAAAATAAAAGGAAAGCAGTTAAAATCTGCTCAGCAGATTTACTGGCATGGGGAGAACTGTTTTCAGTTTGATGCAGGTGAACCTTTGTAATTTTTCCATTCGATTCCTCCCCATTTGTGGGCCTCACATATTAATACTGTAGAATCTTGTGTTTTATGCTGTACTTCTTCCACAGAGACAAAAAAGCACAGAGTGGGCTGGGTTAGGATAACAGCAAAAACAAACCTGGGACTTTTTTAGTAGGTGGAAGGGCTTCTGCTCCATCTGTCCTCATCAAATACTCACTGGAGTTCTGTATGGGGCCCTCTCTGCCCCACATGCAGAGACTTAATTGCTAATGTCTGGCCTTTAATGAGGGCCTTGATCATGTTCATTATGGTAAATGACTGAGACATTTGAAATGTTTAAGTCATGTCTCCATAATGTAACGCTTGAAGGGAAAGGACATGCAGAAACCCAGGAAGGGCACAGCAATGCCACAGAAGTCCATTAGGCATTTGGTCTCCCTGGAATCTGGCTGGGGACCATGCAAACCTGGACATTAGCTCCTCTGGAGAGAGACACAACATTTACCCTGTAGGCCCCCTGTCCATGCCACTATTCATTTCTTAATGCAAGCAATAGTTTTAAATGATTATCCAAGGCTCACGTCACCACCCTTTTCATGCTGTGAATCTGGGGAGGTCCAAAGCTTTTTGGGTAGTTAAATCTGTCCAGGTAATAAGAGTTGAATGTGGGTAACAGTTTTTAAAAAGTGACCAGAATTTCCTAAGGAATAAGTCTGAACTTCAGGAGACAACAACGTCTCATGCTTCCTCCATGAGTGTGACTCACTAAAATGAAAAGGAAGGAAATGTGTTGGGCTACAAACTGGTATGAAGATGTTGAAGAGCACACAGCTATTTAAAAAACAACAAGAAAGGAAAGAGTAAAGAGTAAAATTTCTTGCATAGGGAATGTACCCTACAGTTAAAACTCACTGCTTTGTACATTCATTCACAAGCAGCAGGACAGTTTGTGTGTTTCTATATTCTTAGTGAACAGACAAAACGATCCTAAAAGAAAAAGGGAGCAGAACTCCATAAAACAAACAGAGGAAATTGCCTAGATGGAGGCAAGAACACATCTGAATTTGAGTCCTACTTCAATTTATTGCAAGGAGAGGACTTTCATTTGCTTCAAAAAATCAAGTGGAAAATAAGTATTTTGGTTTGCAAAACTGAAGTTCATTACTTACAAGAAACAAGCAAGAGGCTGAGTAATGTCTTGAAATCTGATTCCTTTTCTGATGTGGATGTTGCTATGCAATTATGTACCTCTTAGAGAGAGAGATGTCTTGGCACTTCTATTTAAACTATTTTCTTCTCTAAAAATGCCATAAAGCATGAGCAAGGTTTGAATACTAGATATGTATGACCAAAATCTGTATTTTAACTCTATGGAAAGTAGGACAAACAAGCGAATTGGAGAGCAGCTTATTCTAATAAAATAGTGGTATAATAATTTTTAGACTTTAAACAATTTTTGTGCATTTATACTCAAAACAATGGCTATAGAGGCTTACCTAAAACTTCAAATAATGTTTGATGGGAATCTGCATTAGTTTACAAACAAGTTAGAGCTGCTCTTAATTTCAGCAATCTGTAACCAGAAAGCCTGGATCAAAGCTCTTTATTCCTCAGGAGTCAGTCACTGGAAATGCTGACCTCCTCTGAATGTTTCCAATTGACTGATGGTACCCAGATGTGATACCAACAAACTGGGACAGCAATAGAAACTTGGTGTTCATGGAGCAAGGAAGACCACACTTGATTGAAAAAAAAAAATCCAAATTTAGTGTTGTTAATCTCATAGTTAAATAAATTCTAAGTCTATAATTACTTCACTATCTTCATGAATTTGAACTTGCAAACCTTTCTTTATAGGAATGGGCTATAATCAAAGGAGTAGCCTTTTGAAGTAAGAGAAACTATGTTTATTACTAAGGATTTACAATCAGAAAAGACAATAAGATGAGTGAGGGCTCTACATTTTAAACACGGAGATCTGTTTTCACTGCTAAGTGGTTTTAAAAATGTAAACACTCTGGATAGGGGAGGGAAGAAAATAAGAAAATGAAAGAAACAGTTGATCTTGTTTCTTTTTCTCCAAAGACTCAGTCATGCAAAAGTCACAGGTTTGGAGAATCATAAAAATAAATTTTATTCTAACAAAGCTGGTCTTGTTCATTAACACTGCCTTCCTCCAGTGTATGAAACGAAGTTCTATTAAGATACTTTTATCTACACAGATAGCCAAGTTGTACAAGATATTCTGAGCCAAATAAATTTGTGTCATTTTATTCATCATCACAGGATTCTTTAAAGGAAGCTTGAGTTGAAGATATTATTAAATATGTGATGAGCTCAAATAAAATCCAGTTTAAATACCAGTGTCCTACAAGACTGAAGAGTGCCAATAGGAATCTCATTTTGTAATATGCCCAGTGGGCCTTGTGTGTTGAGTGATAGGATAGTCTAGAGTTCTGATATAAAACCTTTGTTAATACTTGTATGTATTTTTTCCAGTTCTAACAAGATAAATCCCACCAGCAACTTAGTGAACCTCCATATCAACATCAGTGCTGTGGCTCAGGTACAGATCAGAGGGTAAGTATTTAACTATTTCAACTCATTATGATAATTACTTTTTTCTTTCTGCATATGATAATCCCATGCAATGAATCTTTTGGCTTATTATAAACCCAAATGCCTTATCCATCTAGAACACCTGGATCTCACCCCTACAAGCCTTGCAGGATGGAGCTACTACAAATTTATTGACTGTCTGTGCAAAGACAGCAACCTAAGGAATCTCACATTGTAGTAACACCAGTCAGAGCCAACATTTCATTTGGGCATTCAAATTGTGCATGGATGTTACTAATATAAAATGCCTGCTCATATGTGTAGGTCTTCTTGTGCAACCACTTGGGTGCTTAATGCTGAATACCAAACAGAATCTACTGCTTTTATGGCTGGAAATGTGAAACACATTATGGCAAGACATGTACTAATAGAGAGCAGAGTGAGGCCTTGGGAGAAAGGATGAGTAAGAAATGAATTTTGATAAACTGTTCACTGACACAAAGTGTACCAAAATTAAACAAGCACAGGATGCAATCAAAGATGATAATTTCTATCTCTGTGTTCCTATACAGCTTAGTTTTGGAAATTATAAAATGCAATTAGGTGCTAATTGCCAGCTGAGCGCAAGCCAGCACTATGCCTCTGTGGCCAAGAAGGCCAATGGCATCCTGGCTTGTATCAGACATGGTGTGGCCAGCAGGCATTGATCAACCCTCTGTACTTGGCACTGGTGAGGCCAAACTTCAAATACTGGCATCATTTTTGCACCCCTCTCTACAAGAAGGGCATTGAGATACTGGAGCAAAGAGGAACAAAGCTGGTGAAGGGCCTGGAGCAGCTGAGGGAGCTGGGGGTGTTCAGCCTGGAGAAAAGGAGACCTTTAAAAGGAGCAGGAAGACCTTACTGCTCTCTACAAATAACTGAAAGGAGGTGGTAGTGTGGTGGGAATCAGTCTCCTCTCCCAGATAACAAGTGACAGGATGAGATGAAATGGCCTCTAGTGGCAGCAGGGGAGGTTCAGTTTAGATATTAGGAAAATCTTCACAGAAAGAGTTGTCAAGGACTGGAAGAGGCTCCTCAGGGAAGCGGTACAATCACTGTCCTGGGAGATACTGAAAAGACATGTAGATCTGGCACTGAGGGACATGATTTAATAGTGAACTTGACTGCACTAGTTTTATGGTTGGACTCCATGACCTGTAAGGTTTTTTCCAACCTAAATGATTCTAAGATTTTTATAAGAATATTAGAGTGCCCTGTAAAATCTTGGAACTAGTCTCCTATTCTGGCATCCTGGAGGAAGTCAGGAGGATGTCTGGGATATTATATTTCCTACATCTCCTCTTATGAAACTAGAGCTCAAAAAAAAAACAAACCTTAACCATTATCAGCTCTGCAAGGGTTTAACAGGAGCTACAAGGCCCAGATTCACTTCCACAGTCAGGCCATGAGGCTTGGCTGATGCAAGAAGAGTAGATGTCTCTCATGTGATGCACCTCAAGGGGCTGCCTTAGATGAAAACAAACATAAATGTATTTATTTATGGATTTTTTAATTTATGAAAGTGTATTTATTGTTGTCACTTCTGAGACAATATGACTACCAAGTGCTAACAATAAGTCAAATAATTTTGCAGATCACAGAGAACATGTTTTCTGCTCTAATATTCAATCTATCTGCTCTAATCTGGTCTAATATTCAGTCTAAATCTGAAAGATTTTTAAATGATTTTTTCATCATATTTTTAAGTGTATTCAAGGTTAAGAAGACCCTAAAACTAGTCGGGTAGAACAAAAAAAGCGGGCAGTCAAAGACTGTGTGGATAGATGTTAATTATTTTATTTCTGAAAAGAAGCCCTTGAAATACAACATGTTTAATAAGAACAGAAGTGAGAATATTATTTAATTCTCTGTAGCTAGTGGTGATCTAAGGAAATGAGCTGGATAGAAAGGTGAAAAATACAGAAGGTGTAATACAGAAGTAGAGGCTGAGGAGAAAAGAATTAAAGGTGTAAATTAATGGGCTACAGATGTGTGAGAAAGTGTTAGGAGCCAGCAGCTGCTGGGTGTTGCCATGGGTGAGCACCCAGGCTAAGGACAGGCTGGAGTTTCAGACTGGAACAGTTGTGATTACATACACAGGACTTCCCAGTAAGGGTTGCTTCCAGTGCTATGGATTTTTATTTTTTTTTTTTGTGTGTGTGTGTGTGAAGCCTCTCCTCACTTTAATAAAAAAGTCTTGCAAACTTTCTATTCTTTGCAGACTCTTTGGAAACTTTGCCTCCATCATGCTTTGTCTGTGGCATAGAGTGCTCCTTTTAATGAAACCTTCTGTAACATGTAAATTGATAGAACAAAAAATTACCGCAAAAACCTCAGTTCTGACGAGCTTGGTGATAAGTGGAAAAAGTTGCTTGAATCGCTGCCTGCAGTTCTAGGAAACAGGTTATTAAATACAGAGGAATTACTTAATTGAATGACTTCCAGTTTCTTTCCTCTTAAGTATTTTAGTTTCCTTATTAGCTACAGCATTCCCAAATGCTTTGTTGACAGATTTTGCTAATTACTCAGAGATGCTAAAACATGCAGTTCCAAGGGAATTGCTCACTATTTCTTAGATAAAAATAAAAGAGAGTCTGTCCACATTTGGACTGGAAAATATCTTGCATTAGTTTCTTTACTTCTCTTCCGAGAATTGCACAGAGTGGAACTGAATGCATCATACATTTTACTGAGGAAAAACAAGTATTTATGAAACTGTGCCTATGCATACATGCACATATACTTGCACAGTGGAACCATACTATTACTTCTTCTGTGAGAAAGGAAGAAATCTTCTTCAATAGCCTCTTTAAAAGAAAATTAACAAAACCCCTTAGATAGTTCAATAAGCAGTTGCTTTGACAACTAAGATTTGATTATTCTGCTTGCCTTTCTTCATCTATAAAAATGTAGGAGTTTTAGTGTTGGCATGGTTATCTCCCACTGCTGATAATGCACTAGAGGAATGAGGGATTCAAGAAGGAAGTAATTTGGATTAAGAGGATTTGTAACTGGCAGAATTTTTATTGTATATCCCCATATAAGCCTTTTCTGTGGGCCATACTTTGTTTATTTTACTTTTGTTTCATAATAATTGTCACCTAAAAGTCTAGGAGAAATCCTTGTCTAAAAAATCATTCAAATGTCAAAAATATTTTCATTTAAATGCAAAATAAAATAGTAAAAAGTGCGAATTTTCTTTGACCCAATTTTGTTACTTTTGTGTCAATAGTGGAAGTCCTCAAAATAACTAAACTCTGGTAAAATAAATTCTTATTTACACTACAATAATTTTAATTTAATTAAAATTTAATTAATTTATAAATTTATACTTTGCATTTTGTAATTCCATGAATAAGACTATTTCCCTGGCAGTGCAATAGAAAACACTGAGTTTTGAAACCTCATGTCTTCTTCTTTTTGTCTCTGTACCGTTTCTGATTTGCAGTTTTTGGTGGTAGATTAAGGATCTATGTATGTGTCTTGGCTTTTGCAATGCTGTTGGAGAATAGGAGCACTCTGAAGTTCCTATTCTCCAACAGCAGTCAATAATTAAAATTCATATTGGAAACAAGATGATTTGTGAAACTTAGGCTAAGGACCTAATCAGAGATTACTTTTTAATTAATATCTTATATATTAGGATGGGCTTGTGAATTTATCCTCTGGCATACTTGTTAATACAAACTGCTGGCATTTTGAAGTCTGAGGAAGTATTAAGAGTTAGGATACTCCTGAACACACCAAATTTCACCAAGAGTTGTACTTCAGCTGGATAGCATTAAGCTGTTCTCTGGGATTTCCTGCTGCTTTGAGAAGCTGTATACTGTAGAAAATATTCATTCATTGTATATGACACAAGAGCTGTAATCAAGAACAGTTTGTTCCTTCCAGTAGTATTTTTTCAGCATTTGCAACAAAAACATCCAATCTTTTCTTCAACAGGCAATCTGCAGCAGAGACACTGCAAAGTGATTAACATCAGTGCCTAGAAGTCCATTATGGTATTCAAATTTTACACTCTAAAAAAATTAATGTTTGTTTTTTAACAGTTTTCTGTTAGTAAAACTCCAGCTTTGGCAGAACCAACACTGAAATTTTATGGATTTTCTTTCAGCTAAAGACTCCATAAATCAGCAAGACTGAGTGAGAGTTGACCTTGGCAAAGAAAGGGTAACACCATTTCCTTGTAGCACCAAGGGCTACATGCAGTACTTGTAGGTGACAGATGTCTGTGCCAGAACTGACATATCATGCTAGAAGAAATTCTTGGGATCTGATTTCCCAACTTCTGAACACCTGAGTGAGGTTTAGTTGGCATCTGAATGGAACTGGTACAATGAAATTCCAATTTTTATGAGAAATAAAATGTTTTTGATTCAAATAAAAATATTAACAGAAGACTACTTTCTTAAGGTCAGATAGAGAAGAAAAGGAAAAATAAAAAGCAGCTGGAAAGATGTCAAATATTAAGTCACAGTTTTCTTTGTTTATGTTTTATTTATGTGTTGCAACTTGCAACAATATTCCAGGGAATGCTTTAATTGCCACTTTGTTTGCAAAGCAGTTGGAAAGCCTGGAGCACTCTATTTTAGAGTCTAGTCCTGAATTCTGTTTCTCAGAACACCAATTTCCATTATGACTTTATGGAAGTCACAATGTCTCTGTTTCCCATCTATAAGATGAAATAGGCTACTTTGCAAGGTTTTTTAAAGGAATAATAATAGATGTTACAGAAATTGACAATCGGAACTGTTAATATCTAAAAATATATTCTAGGGAAGAATTCAATGCACTGCATTGAACACCTACAGGCTTTAAAAGGAAATAGAAAAATACATTTATTTACTCTACTTTTGTGGATAATGTATTCAGGTATCTCATCAGTGAGAACTATATAAATGCCCAGCAGATTGGATTCCTCTCTCCAAAGAGAGCTACACCCTGGAGTGTCTGGAAAGGACAATCCATCACGGGAAGTGATGATAACTAAATGCTCACCCTCAGTCATTTGCAAGGATTGGGAAGTGTGTTATGGAGGCATTGTAGCGTTCACCTCACCTAATTCTAATTAATGTGCCCAAATAACAAGCCTTTGAGGGCTCAGGTTTTTATAGTGGTCATCATTTTGTTCTAAAACTAATGCAATCAGTCCCTGGTAGCATTTAGTGTTTTAACCTGTTTTATACAGTTACTGTTTTATATTGTTTTGTATATTACAGAGTGTCTCACCCCCCAACAATTATTTTGCCACTTCACAACTGGGAACCCAAAGATGAACCTACAAAAGAAGAAGAAGTTGGTCCTTTAGTAGAACACATCTATGAGGTAAAAATTATGTATGTTTCCACAGGACCTCACACTGCCCCCACTGAATTCCTGATGAATTTGGTTTACTGTCTTTATCTGT
The DNA here is from genome assembly GCA_039654755.1 of Calcarius lapponicus. Classification (NCBI taxonomy): domain Eukaryota; kingdom Metazoa; phylum Chordata; class Aves; order Passeriformes; family Fringillidae; genus Calcarius; species Calcarius lapponicus. The sequence goes on from CM077464.1 coordinate 21,920,770, forward strand.
AGCTAGATAAAGCCACAAATGTAAATACTCTGACTTTAGCACATGACCCAAATTTAATCTGGGAATTCACAACCCCGTTATCTGTTCATATGAGTGAAGGGGATATTAGTTTATGCTAGGAATCTGTCTTAGATATTTAAGGGATTTATAAACATTTTGGGTGTTTGACAAGAATTAAAAACAGTGCTTAAAAGTTCCTTATAATCAATGTCAAGTATCTTCTCATTAGAAGATGTACATGCTGTCCACTGGAAAAAAAATGTTTTCTTTGACATTTAGCTAACTGAAATAAAAAATGTAGACATACATGTAAAATATTCTGTTGAAAACAACTCTTAATGTTTGAAGTACACATATTTTTACCTTGTAGTTTTGTTTGTTTTTTCCTATGGATGATTCATCAGTTAAAAGAGTTCAGCTTAGAAAAAGGGCATTGAGTGAACTTCATGGAATAGAAGCCATCCTTAGAATCTGATGGATGGCCTTTATTCCAGAGGGTAGAACAGGGGGCTTCACGTATGGTCATAATTCACAAACTAGCACTCAAGGAAATATAAGCAACTGAGCTTAATGAGCAGTGTAACATTACAATTTGCAGGACATACTGAAGGATAGTGAATACAACTATAAAGTACAAATTATCATTTGTGAATTCCCCATCTTAACACATTTCTCTAAACTGAAAAATACTTCAAATCATCCTGTCTCAAGCATTTGGGTTGTTTGTGAAACTGTATTTGTGACTTCAAATATATTAAAATAATTACAGTGATTAGTTACAGTTACTAAGGAAACCACTTACATGGTTTATATCAGCAAAGCATCCAAAAGACCAAGCAGTCTCCCAGAAGATGTAAGATTGAAAGGGCTTTTTATTTAGTTGTAACTAAAAGTCATCAGTCATAAAAATTCTGCAAATTTTAAAAAAGGCGGTTCTCACATCTCTAGGAACTTTGCATAAAGGTCCATGGTGTTCCACTTCTTTAACTCTTCAAGCCCAGTGGCAACCCATGTCCAGAATCCTGATGTCATCAGTTATTTTCAAACTGTAAACCGATATAAAGAAACTATTTTAATAGCCTAGATCTCTAAACTTTTATTATTTCTATCTTTGCTCATTTTCTCTAGAAAAAATAATGTCCTGGGATATTAATTTAGGAAAAGTAATTTCTTTACTTCTTTTGAGAAAATCTAGATTGAAAATGTTGAAAATGTAGTTCTTAACCAAAGAAGCTAGTTTAAGTTCTGCTCTATCTTCTATTCTTGTGCCCTGAAATGTGATTCTTTTGAATTCTGAACTTTTGGCTACTATTTTCAAGCATGATCTGTTACAGTTCATTGCTCATATTTCTATGGGGTTCATTTGCTAATGTGCTTTCGTTTGGAATTTTTTTGATACTTTTTTAGAATTCAACTCTTCATATGTAGGAAAAAATGGGAAAGGTGATGGATTTCTTGAATACACACTCAGGCAGAAAAGACTGTTCTCTCAGATTTGCCATTGACTTTGTGACTAACATGAAGAGGTTCTTCTCTCCTACCTGCCACAGATTCTCCATCAATAAAGTGATATTAATAATCTGTAGTAATCTTCCCTAAATACTCTAAGGCTGTGTCCACCAAGAATTTGAAAATATCTAAGTGGTGGTTTCAATGGTTTTTTTTTTGCATTTACTGCCTTGGAAAGCACTGATCATATTTCTTCAACAGCTGCACAATATAGGACCAAGTGCCATCAACCATACAGTTCTCCATGTTGGTTGGCCTGTGTCCAGTAGAGAAGAATTTCTTCTATATATTCTCCACATTCAGACACATGGACCATTGCACTGTCAAACAAGCTCTCCTATTAATACAATGCAAATAAAGGTAAGTACTTTATTTCCATCACTTTCTGCATTTTGATTGGTTTTTTTTTGTCTACGCTTCACATGGAATGGAAGTTTCTCATGAATGGAACTTTCTTGAGAATTTTTAACAGTCCAAGATCATTTTCCTGGGTAAGAAGCAAGATATAGATAGCCTATAACATTTCTAAAGGAAGTGCTTGGTGCCTATTTGATTTCTGTACTCAGTATGAGGAGAAGGGTGTGCTCAGTCCCGCTGTCGATGCTAGCAGCAGAGATGTTACAAAGGGCCCTGTCCCAGTACCACCACTGAGGAACACCACACGTCACTGGTGTCCAACTGGACATTAAACATTGGCCACAATTCCTTGAGTGTGATCACACAGCCCTTTCATTATCCCGAGTGCTCTGTCAGATCCATATCTTTCCAGCACAGAGACCAGGATGTCATCTGGGACAGTGGCAGATGCTTTGTCTCGGTGCAGGTAGATGATGTCAGTTGTTCTTCCCTTGTCCGCCAACACTGTGGCCCCACCATAGAAGGCCACCAAATCTGTCAGGCACAATTTGCCTTTAGTGAAGTCATATTGGCTGTCACCAATCACCTCCTCATCTTCCATGTGCCTTAGCATAGTTTCCAGGAAGATCTTCCCAATGATTGGGCTAGACACAGAAGTGAGACTGACTGGTCTGTAGTTCTGCAGGTTTTCCTTTTTCACCCTTTTTAGAAATGGGGGTTATGTGTCCCCTTTTCCAGTCAGTGAGAACTTCACCAGACTGCCACAGCTTTTCATATACGGGGCTTTGCCAGTTCATCTGCCAGTTCCCTAAGGTCCCATGGATGCATCTCAATCAAGTCTCATGGACAAGTGCACCTCCAGATTCAGAGCAGGCAGTTCTTTATTATCCCTTCTGTGATTTGGGCACCGTGCCTGGAGTTTTCACTGGTGAAGACTGAGGCAAGAAAGTCATTGAGTACCTCAGCCTTCTCAACACCCTGGGTAACCAGGTCTCCTATTTCCTTCTGGAGAGAACTTACATTTTCCCTCCCCTACCTTTGAGTATCCATAGAAGCTTTTCATATTGTTTTTAACATCCCTGGCTGCATTTAATTCTCTTAGGGCTTTAGCTTTCCTAACCCGATCCCTGGCTGCTTGGACAATTTCCTGTTTTAAGATCTATGTTTGTGATGGCAGATCCCCTCAAAAGAGCTTGGTTTGGCTCAAAGTAAGAAGATTAGGCAAAACACAGCTCTACATATTATCCCATCAAAAGCAAGGTATCCAATTTATTAAGCATGACTGATTCCAGACATTTCTGGAGTAAACAAACAACACTTCTCAAGTTTAAGCAGTAGCCTGTTAAACATCTTTCAGGGAGAGCTGCATTCCAAGTGCTAAAAATGCTCTACGTCTTTTGCATGCCAGAATGGGTGTGAGTTTGAAATATTGGATGAAAGGGGAGACAACTTTCTAGTGATGAGGAGTGGTCACAACCTAAGGAGTTACAAGTCTTTAGCTTGAACAGACAGAGCTACAATGCATACTTTAAAAGAGTAAAGAAAAATTGATGTCTACAAAATACAGTATTGCTAGAGTTTGTGTTTCACCCAGGAAAACAAAGAGGTGTTGGAATTCCACCCTTTTATTTAGTTTCTTTAGAGAAAGAAAAAGCAAATGAGTGATAGAAAATCTCTGTCTAGTTTATACCCAAAGCACAGTAAGATTGGAGACAGGGAATTTTTTCTGCATATCTTTTCTACCTAGTTTTTCACCTCTTTTTCAGAAGTGGTGAGGAAGAAGAAGCTAAGGTGCTGCATTTGTACTTGCAAGCCTAGCTTCTCAAACTCACTGATCAGATCAGGTTGCAAGTACGTGAAAAGCAGTTCAGCATCCTCCCACCCTACCCACTGTGTTCTGTTTAAGGTTGAATTAAGAAGCTGGGTAGAATACTGCCACAGTTCTTACTGACATTTTCAGGCAATGTATATTTTTTTATTTAATTTCTTTTCTTTTTTTAAGAAGTTTGCTCTTCCTTCTCCTACTTGATAATGACTTGCATCTGTTACATTAAAAAAACTGAATTCTTGTGAAGCTTGTGAGAAATTTTCCTCTAATAATGGTCTATCTGTTGTGGCAGAATATGGCTTTAGATACACAGTTGTTATGGCAAGAAATTAAATAACCTTTCCTTATTTCAGTTTTTCAAAGCATTGAACAGTATGAATACACAAGTCAGGTTTCAAATATGTAATGCTTATCTATTGCTTCAGATGGCAAGAGGGCACACAGACCAGCTTCTTCAAGTTTCATATAAACAACAGGATGCTTAGCTCAAATTTCCAAATAAGGCTAAGGACATTAAATGCCTGACTTCTCTTAGATATCTGAACTTACCTCTCTTAGGGCACTGAGGGGTTTCCCCTTTGAAATGACTCAGATTGTTCTGTTTCAATCAAAGCAGTACATTTCTCCCCACTGCTGAATTTCTTGTCTTGTAAAAAAGTTTTAGTTCAGCTTTGCTGTCTAGTCCACAAAAATAAGTCACACCTATGCACACATGGGAAGATTTTGTTTAGGAACTTTTCTGTAGCTTATCTTTCTATGAAGACGGTGAGGGATGAGAAAGGATAATAAAATTATGAATCTTAAAAAAGGTGTCAAAAGGAGAAAAAGTACGTATCAAAGATACGGTATGAATTCCAATGCAGAAGAAGTCAGTACACTAAGGACACTTCAGTCTAGAAAAGAGGTGACTGTGCACAAATATGATCCTCAAAATGCGTAGTGGCAGGAAGAGCGTGGGTGTGGATTGACTGTTCCTCTGCCTCTTCCTGCACAGGAACTGGAACATCTAATGAAGTCTGGGGAGCCAGATTCAAAACAAGCAAAAGGAAGTGATTGCTCATGGTGGCAGGTCTCAGGTGTCTGGAATTTGTGGCCAAAGGGAAGTAGTCAAGGTTAAAAGTTTACGTGATTCTAAGAGGAAAGTAAACAAATTCCCAAAAGAGAAGTCCAGTGAAGATTAGTAAATAAACAATCTTCGTATAGATAAGGAAATCCCTGATCTGAAAACATTTGTAAGCTGAAAGTTATTAGGAGAGTATTGTGTATGCATGCCCTATTCTTACTCTTCCTAAAGGCAGCTGTGATGAGAAGAGGGCTCAGTTAGATTGGCTTCTGGCTTGAGACAGTATTCCAGATGAGTTGTTTTTTTCTCCCAGACTGATGGCAAAAAGCATTTTTATGAAACCTATACCTAAAAATACCACTGTGGTAGAATATACAGACACATGGCATATTCTCAGTAGCTGAGCACTGCAGAACCATGAGTGAGGCATCTGTCAGGGAAGCAGTGAAATAACAGCAAAAATCCACCACATGTATGAGGTACATCCACCAACATGAGTGGCAGGAGCTAACCCCATCCAGAGGCAGTCTGCTCGTGCTGTAAAACAATTAGTACTGTCTTTAGGGCTTGATCTTAGGACAAAGTAATACTATCCAATGCATTGCTCTTGAATGGTCACCAACCGCTCTTGTGTAATTTTGTGTATAATCTAGTAATGTAATATATGTATATTATATAGTATATGACATATAATATATATTGTATTTTAATATATATATTAAAATATATATATAATATCACAATATATAATGTTACAATGACCATAATGTAGTATAATATAATGTATGTAACATAAAATAATCTGTATAACCTTTGTATAAAAAAGTCTTCTTCCAGAACATTTCTGATGGAGTTACACAATGCAGCAATGGCTATTGCCTGGCTAGAAAACCAGAAAAGTGGAACAGGATATTGGAATGAGAAGTGGGGAACTGGAGAGATCTGGAAACCTGCTCAAAGTAATAATGCTTAGGAGAAGAAAGCAGTACAGTTTTCCATGGTGGGGAAACTGAGACAGTCTGCTATAGTTAAAGGGAGGGAGTGATCCTCTAAGATAGTGTGCTACATGGCATATAAAATAGCAACAGAGGTAGATTATTCAGTTGAGCAATTCCATGTGACCAGATCAAGAAGGATAAAATAATAACTTTAACCTGGCCGTCTAGGCCACTGGACAAATTCTGCTTTTAAATGGCTGCAGGAGACACACATGTTTCTCTTAACCAGAGAGGGCTCTTTCCAAACCTTTGCTGTAACAATTCACTAGGATGCTAACAGTCTAGGTGAAAAAAGAAAAATGTAAATATGAAAATCCTTTGGTATTCAAATGAATCTACATATATATCCATTGTGATCATATATTGGGGGTTTCTTTGCAGGCAAATTACTCTATTGTGGGTTTTTTAAAATTTGTCATCAGTCAAGAAGTCTGTATCCTGGTGGAAGAATTCTGGAAGGAGAGTTTGCACGTTACTACATTGAGAGGGAGAGATTTACTAGTTACTTACAGGTTCCCTTATTGCAAATAGACAATGATAACCTCGTGAAGCAACAGAAAAAAACGGAAAAAAGGGGATTCTTTTTTTTTTTCCCATGGGTTTTCATCTGTTAATGAATCGTAATATCTTTCACTTTGTAAGATGCTTTTGACTGAAGATCTCAGACAATGTTAAATGTTTATGTTCTATTTATAGCATTATAATTTTAATCAGATAAATTACACCAATTTTCCAAATCTAGTACTACACAGGTTTGTGAGTAGGGAGGTTTTGTGGGTTTATAGCTATTCTCTTTCCTTTAATGCTACAACATTTATTACAATTACAAACATTTTCTTTAGGAATTTGTTTAAGATGTTTTTTGTTAAGAGGTTAAAAGGACTGATAAGAAGGAACTGATGTAGCACTTTATAATCTGATGTCCTTAAGGAATAGCTTTGGCTATATTTAGTTGAGTTCCTGTTGAGATCTTACTGTAAACTTCTATATATATTTTATGGTGATTTTACATTATTGGATTGTCGTGAATTAAAATTTATCTTTACTTCGGTAGCAGTTGGCTCCAGGAGTTATTTGAGGCTTCATAAAAGAAGCCATAAATGCCCTGTATAGAAATTAAAGACAAACTGCCAACAAAAAGTAGTTTTTAATTGGAGAACAAAAATCTGTAAATATAAAGCTGAAGAGAATACATTTTAATGTGAGATTAAAAATGAAGAAGCTGTTTCATTTTACAAATTTGAGCTGTTACCGAAACAAATCTGTAACATATTTGCTATATGATCAAAAATTGTGTTGTTTGAAGTCAGACTTCCATTTTTTTCTAAAACTGGTAAAATCATTATATTTTATTAGGCAGATTCTGATCTAAACTAATGAATAAACTACTGTGCAACAACCCTGAATTTATCCTTTTATATATATCAGTATTTGCCCCTGAGAGTCTAACAAAATTAAGTAAAGCAACAAAATTGACGCCAGTACAAAGTGGAGATAAATGTTGTCTGCTGTAATGCCTATAACTGGGCAATATATTGCTCTGCTATTACTCATCATGCTTCTAGTTAAAGACAAAGTATTCTCATGATTGTGCTGTTCAATTGAAAAAACAGTGTTAATCCAAAATTCAAGACCTCTGAGACAGGAACAAATCTGTTAGAATCATTGTATGTGTATGTCATTACCATTCCCATTTCTCTCTTTGCAGTTTGCTGTTCCAGAAGACACTCCTGAACTTGCTGCTTTTTTATATAATTCAACAATTTCTCATTACATCAGGAGAAGGGATGTTGCAGTGGCAGAACCTCACAGGAAAAACTCTGCAAGAATACTGGTGAGCTATCTAAGAGTTGTGTACTGGGAGTGTGCAGGGAAAGGTGAGACTCTACAGTGCCACAGGCAAGGCAAATGGGACACATGGGACACTGAGTTCTTAACAGTCCAGGCAATGCTGGAGCAATAAAAATGCTGTCTCTCCTAGGAAAATAGTTCTGATTAGACAGTCTGGTACCTGGTATTTGGACTTGGCTGTATTTTCGGGAGTTTTTTCCACTCCTGCATTCAAAGTGCCATCCTTCAGCCCTATAGGTGTCAGCTGCCTTTGTCTAAAGGCAATGTATGAACACAGTGACCTTGAGATCAGGCATTTGGAATCCCATCTGGCAAGGGATTCCCAGTCAGTGCTTTCCATCTATTTTTTATGAACCTTGGGCAGAGTTTCTTTCATGCTGTCCAGTCTCTAATAAAGCTGTTTACTGCAAACCCATGCTTGAATTCCTTGACTTCACTAGAATTTGGAAGCAAAGAACCTCACAAATTTAAGTGTTCTGGACTAAGAGAATAATTATTGCTTCTGAAAGTTAATTTGGCAATTTTTATAACGGGAAGAATGTAGAATCTGAAAGTAAAGAAAACTGTAATGTTATTAAGAACAAAATCAGTTTAACCCACTTTAAGCAATAATCACTGTTGATTCCTGTGCCATTCTTTCATCAACCCAATACCCTAGGAAGAATCTAATTCCACTGGGTCTGAAGGAAAAATGCCAGGACTTTCAAAGACACGCCAGTCAATGTCACAGAACACTTAATCCATTCTTCAGTGATATCTTAATTTTCAGTCATCTTTCTGAGTGACCAGGCTCATAGGCTGCCAACATAAAAATGACTGCAGCAACTGGAAGTGGTTAACAAAGTTCTGAAGTATGCACTGTGTTTGCACCTTAAAATATGAAGCAGAGAATTGTCAGCTGCTTGATGTTGATGGAGCAAACCTATTAAGTGGGGTACACAGTAATAAGAAATTGGCACTTTGATGATAATTCTTCTAGTAAAACATGTTTTTGGTCAGCACAAATTAGGATAGGATTGGGTGCAGGGCTTACCACTGGATATATAGAAAGACTTTTCCAGGGTGAACATAGAAAAGCAGTGTCATTGGTTCAGTTAGAAAGTGTCCCAGTACTAATGCCTTCAGCATTAGTTATTGCTGATGCCTTTTTTTTATTTATTTGACATATTGGAAGTATACATGGAAAAATGAAAGTTGCTCTGGAAAAGACTGACTGGCCAGAGACAATTCTGTGTTTAAAATTGTAAATTTTTCTTTTAGAAATTTGAAGTTATTTTCATTATGATCAAAGCATTTTCACAGAGAGACAAAATGTTCTGAAAACCTCTTATTCTATTTATACTGTTGATTAAATATTTAGTTTCTTTTCCATTAGTTCCAATGTTATATTGTTCTGAAAATCACTACAGGCTAAATGCATTACTAAGAAAAACAGAAATATGTGTTCAGGTCCTAAAATGTCAGCCAAAAGTAGACTTTTTTGCATACTAATTATTTGTTTTGCTAATGTGTGTTTTTTACCACTATGATTAATGAAAACAAGTCTTCTCCTTCCTGAAAAATAAATAAATCTGTTTGGAGGATGTTTAAAGCCAAATAAACAGATACTTTAAAATATTCGTTTAAAAAAAAGTTTATAGTTGCAAGTTCCAGGGTTTACAGTTTCATTTTCAGTCAGATATAGAAAGCAGCAATTAAGCATACAGCTTTTCCTTATCCTCCAATAAGACAGAGATTCATGAGGAAAGCTGTCTATAAAGATACAGGATTCCTTAAGGGTGTTTTCAGATCTGTTCCATGCATCGTCATCTCATTTCCTGAAGATTGGGTATTGGTAGCGCATTCTCACTCTCACTGGGGAATAAACTTACTTTTGAAAACTTAGCTTTGCTTTTGAGGTCACAAGGCCTTCTGTCATGGGAGGGATTCTCTGCTTTGTTACAAAAATAGGAATCAATTAAAACCTCAGCCTTCCCCTGAGTCAAACAAAACTTTTCAGATAAAACCCATTTGTATATACAAACTTTTTTATTTTTTCCACAAACATTTAATCATTTTTTATGAGATCATTTTTCCTTTTTATGCCCTAAACAACCACATAATTCCTGTGGTTACCCCATGAGACTCTGCTCATTCCCTTCAGTGACTTCCAGTCAGCTTTTAACCTTTAGTGTGACATTCTTTTGGCAGACTTCAGGAGTATATAGTTTTGAGTTGCAATGCTTGGCTTTTTCTTTCAGCCTTGTGTATGGGCCAGAATCACTGCTCATCAGGAATGGTTCACGGACAGTAAGCTTCAAGTAAAGCAACTAATGAATCTCAGCAAATGTTCTGGCTGCTATGATGTAAATATCAGTGGGAAAACCAGGAGAGTTAGAAAAGGGGAATGATTTAGCAATATAAATAAACACTTAATGCATAGAGAACAGAAAAAAAAGTGGTGAAACCATAAAAAGATTGATAGGTTAGGAGAAGCACATGCTTCAAAGGATTGGTAAGTGCCTGGACATTTTAAGAGTTCTTCAGAGCAGACACTGTTGAAAATTATTACTTTTATTTTCTTTACTATAGGTAAGTGTTTGTTTTCATTGGTGATTCAAAAAGAATCTGCTCCTCGGTTTAGAGTTATCACAATGACTCATGGGGTATCTCATATATATTAGATGAAATTACTGATTTCAAACTATTTAGCTATTTAAGGAAAAGTTTATTTGTTTTTTGCTTATTTACAGCATTCGAAAATGATTTTGTTTTTAAAACATAAGTATGACTTTTCTTTATTTTTTGCTCAGAACTGTACAAATGTGAAGTGTGTCTTAATTTCATGCACTGTGGGACAGCTGGAAAGAGGAAAGAGTGCTGCACTAAAAATCCGGTCCCGGCTCTGGGCACAAACATTCCTGGAGGTAATGCGCACAAACATCTCTTTCTATACACATATAAAAATAATTTATTTGAGCAGATATTTTAAAATAAGAATTAATAAATTAAATGGGGCAAACGTAAATACTTCTTGTTACCACTTTCTTTGAAGATAACATCTCACTGGTTCCTGTCCAGGTTTTTTGGATACTGCTTACTTTTTTTTTTCTTGCTATCACTCCTTCTCAAATTTATGTCCTGAATCCTATTTGAAGATTCCAAGATTATTTTTAAGTACCTCTCCTGGTTTTGTTTCTGCTTTCCTGGACTGACCCAAATGTTCTGCATTTATAACCTCTTTTCCAATGGAAGGTTTTTCTTGGAGCCAAAGAGTGTATCATGTGCACTATGTCCAGCTTAAAAATTCATTGGTATTCATTCTCTGCTAATCTAGGGAAGAGTAGTATGCATCAGGCTCATATGATACATGACACTCATGTAGTGACAATCTGTCTGAAAGGGCCAGTGTAGATGATGGAAAAAAATAAAACTTCACTTTGCAAATTCTTGCATTTCCAACTTCTGCTCTCAGAATATAATCATATTCACACTGCATAAAAGGACCTGTTGGGGTGAGGGCAGAGGAGGGCCACAGAGATGACTGGAAGAATAAAACACCTCTGTGAGGAAAGGCTGAGAGGGCTAGGGTTGTTCAGCCTGGAGAAGGGAAGGCTACAGTAAGAGCTTATAGCACCTTCCAGTTCCTAAACAGGTCTTCTGAGAGAGATGGGTGCAAATCTTTTAGCAGGGCATGTTGCAGTAGAACAAGGGGTAATGGTTTTCAACTACAAGAGGATCTATTTAGATTTGATGCAAGAAAAAAGTGTTTGAAAATGAGGGTGCTGAAATGCTTGAGCAGGTTGCCCAGAGAGGTGGCAGATGCCCCATGCCTGGAAACATTCAAGGTCAGATTGGACTCTGAACAGCTTGGACTAATTGAAGGTGTCCAGGCTTATGGCAGATGACTTTTAAAGTTCCCTTCCAACCCAAATTATTCTATGATTTTGTAAGATAGAGGGATTTTACTGTGAGCTGTTGCCTCACAGCTGGCTGTGAGTCTGTGTTTACTGTGTAGTTGTCATATCTTTAACACAAGAAAATACACTGAGAAATTTATAATTCCATTTGCTTTATTAAGAAATATCTGCAGCTCCTGTCTTGATCAAGCTGATTTATTATTGGCTTGTTTCTCAAGGAATTCAGATTTCCCCAGTCTTTCTAACTGGAATGCAAGAACCTTTCCTGTGTTCCTTACAGCTGTGGGAGAAGAATTCTTTATATGCAGGGTACCTCTTACCCTAGCAAGAGAAGAACTGAGGTTCTTCAGTTTACAGCTTTAAATTAAGCTCCTCATGCCTTTGAAGTTAATGTCTCCCTTCCCTCAAATATGAAAATAGACAAAAGAAATTAATCTTCACTTGCTTTCCTGGAGAAATGAGGGCAGATAGGATAATATTTCCAGAAAGTTGAATGCCAGCTCAGTAGCTAACCAAATCCATAATGGGTGCAAACTTTGGGAGGTCATTGGTCTCCCTTGGTGTATAGGAATATGGCAGTGGTTACTTGAAAGGATGACTTGAAAGGTTTCTCTACCTATCTGTCAGGAGACCAGGTCACATTCTGTGTTTCTTCTCCAAAAGCTGTTGTAGGGCCACTATGACTGAAGAGCTCTTAAGTTCTGTCCTCACTGTCTGGCCTTGCTTGAAGAGATTTCTGTCTCAGTAACAAAGGACATCCTTTCAGAGACAAAGTGAACTAATTCCTGATTTGTCAGCACATCTTCTTTCTATGAACAATCAATCCCAAGAAACTTTCATCTCTTTCTTCCGTTCCATTAACACAAATAAAATGCTTTTAAGAGGAAGCATATTTTAAAAATGCTAGATATGTCTAGATACTCTAGACTGGATGTACCTCATTTAGATTTGCTGGGTGATCTGCAAGTGCAGAAAAAAGGCAAGGTCTGGTTCAGATTTAAGCCCAAAAGCATGACAGCTTGGATGTCTCTTTGTCCTTTCAAATCTGGGAATTAAGATGGACATCATTTGGTGCAAGGTTTTGCAAAGGACAGAAAGTACCAGTATGTAACCATCCCTGCAGCTATAGAAGAAACATATCTATTGGGAAATAGAATGGGCGTTTGATTCCATTTTTTCCCAGTTCCATTAAGAGACTGCTGGACAAGCTCACACAGGCTGTTAAGTTCAGGTAAGAACTTCACTGGACTGGTTCTCTGTTCTCTATTCCTAACACAGAGCGAGGCAGAGATATTATCCTTGTCTGGAACAATGTGTGACAGTTTTGAGCAGTGCAGTGGGCAAGCAATAAAACAGAAGATCATAATTTTCTTCACCAAGCAAAAGATAAAGCTCCCTTAGCTACCTTCCTTACTGGGAACTGAGCCTGGTGTATTCCAGATCCAGTCAAGTCTTTCTCCTCATCATTCTGCTGGTGAAACTCTGTAAGGGCCAAAGAGCAGGTCTTGTGAAAAAATCCTGTGCTCAGATCTTTAGATGAAGTTTCTGGTCTATTTACAGCTATTTCAGTGGAAATTAGCCTCATTAGGATTTTCCTAAGTCTAGTTCAGTATATATCAAGAAATATCTGTAAGTGATTAAAGTTAAACAAAATTAATGAGAAACAGTTTCTCTGAGTTTTTGGCTGTGACAGAAGATGTGTAGCAATTGAAATAAACTAGCTACAGAAGACACAAAATCTCCTTTTTTTTTTGATAACTCTTAGTAAAAACAGAATCTTTTTCTGGGGTTTAACCTTAGTTGGACTTAGGTTCAGAACAAGTATAACTGCATGAAACTCAGTGGCATGGCATGTTTATTGCAGGAGCAGTGGAACTCATTTTATGAAATTTTTGTAATCTGAAAGTTAGATGCCAAAGCTGGTTGTTAACTCTGTAAACAGTGACAAGACAGAAAAGTATCTTCAGAGGATGCATTATCCAGCTGATTTGAAACATCTCTCTGACTGATCTGGATGGGGAGAAGGTCAAAGCTGGTCCTTGGACATGGGTGTGTGCAAACACACCAGGCAGTGCCAGTTCTGCAGTCCCTTAACTCCTCCTTGCTCCTTAATAAATCCTGCTTGCTTTGCCTGCACCTCCCTTCTCTCAGTGAGCTCCAGGCAGAGATGGAATGTTACACCAGCTTGTGGGCAGGGACAAGGGTGAGCCATCCTGTAGATTCACTGGGTGGAAAGACCTTGTGGGAAACACTCCTACCAGGTTACTCCACTGGCCTTACATACCCTTGCTATCAAACAAGACTTTTTATGGGCTGTGATTTTACCTTTTCCCTGTAAACATTTCTGTGTCCTTTCAATAGTAATTTGCAATTCTTGTTAAGAATCAGAAAAACTCCACTCAAAGCAACAGAATTTTTTTCCTAAGTGGAAAAAGGTAGTTCCCAGAGAACTGTTGCATCCCCCCATTTATGTCCAATTAGCTGCCAGAATAATGTGATCCCTATTTCACATGCAAACTTGGAGACAGTAAATAGTGTCCTAGGGTCTGCTTGTCTTCCTTCCACTCATCTCAAAACAGTTCCATTTTTCAGAGTCCCTTTTAAAATTAACAGTTACACAACCATCACCATAAAAGACTGTAGAACATAATTAGTTTCCTAAAAAGGAGACAATCTGCTCTTAGTAAATCTGCAACTGTTGTTAACTAGGCTGCAGACTGAAATCTGAAATCTGCAGATTCCAACTGAGGATTAAAATGCAGTTAAAATAATCAGGATGAGATTATTGTGACTCAGGAAGGACTGTTCAAGGGCCAGACTGAACCCCACCGTCATTCATGCTTTTGTAAAGAAATATAGGGTAAAAGTCTCTAGAGAAGCATTGCAGTTCATGTAAAAGTTAATGTAAAAGTTTTCATATGCCAAAGAAATCAGAATAATGGTGACATGCAACATTCCTCAACTGTGTTATAATTTAAATGAAGACATGATGATTTGCAGAAGAAATTGTTTGTGCTCATTAAAACCGAGAACACAGTGTCAGGATGTATTTTCTTCTTAAAGATATGCTAATGCAAACCTGAGAAGAATTTTATTGGAAGTGATTAGTTTATTCTAGGATGAAATAATTAATGTTTTTCACTGAAGTTGTATGGGCAAACATGTGTATTTTGTTGCCACAAAAGACCTGTCACGTACTGAGTGACTCCTTCCTCTTCCACTTAGCTTAACTGACAACAGCTGACCCTTTTGTCTCCTGACAGTTGTAACCTGTAACCTTAAAACCCAAACTCCCATAACAAATAACAGTTAAATGACATGCAGTGATTAGACACATTTGAATAAATAAAGCAGCCCAAATTTCCCAACCAGCCAACAAAGACAGAGACAGACATTGTGCAAAGGCCAAGAAGAATCACATACTTTTTTGGAGTAACTTCAAAGTCTGGCTGTAAATATGAACTCTCTAGTAAAGCTGACTTTTGGATTCAGACTTGCTGATCAGGCAAATAATAGCCTGATTTGTTCAAAACAGAAACAACCTTACATGGTTATGTTATGTTGTGTTCTGATGGGGCTCCATTATGTCCCCATTTGTCTGAATATATTTCTGAGTCATCTGTGGGAGACCCAAGGGGATCTGGTCCAGTATTCTTTGCATGGATGGGTACTTTTTAGTATAAGACTTAGAGCTGGCTAGTGAAACATCTGTTTTGAAAATGCATTTCTAAGTGATGAAGCTGTATAATCTGTCTGATTTGTAACAACTTTCAGACTCCAAGTTCTTTGGAACTTAAAACATTGTGGGATATGGAACGCAATGCATTCTTAGCTACTGTTTCATCCTGTACTGAAAATTTCTCATAATGATACAAATCTCCTCTGGGAGAGGTAGGGGAGGCAGTAATTTACAAAACCACAGAGGATGTGTATGGTTCCTAAGAAGTTTGAAGTTTATTGTATTTTCTTTTAATATTACTGAATATAATTGTATTGTTTCTCTCTTGACTTTTTGGCAGTTCCAGATATGTGAATTTGGCACTCCTGGTCACATGAACTTTGATAGTTAGAAGGGAGGAAAATCTAGTTTTAATCAGAAAAAGTTGAAAAGCAAGAGAAGCACCACTGCATTTTGGTGCTCTCTTGGTACCCAAAGTCATATTTTGGCTTCTCTGTTAAATACTCATTATTTCAATGTTTTCAAATGTGCACTGATCCTTTTTCTTTTTAGATGCATAAAAATGAAAATATATGCTTGGCATATTAATGGTGATGTGTGCTGCAACACTCTTAACTGCCTGACTGGTATCCAAAACTGAAACTAAATACCAGGGCTCCCTGTTCAGCACATGGGGAAAATGAGATACCACGGACAAAGTGACTTGCATTAACCGTCAGGTTGGTGCATGAGGGCTGTTCCTTATCAGGAGGATAGGCACCCAAATCAGGATTTGGGAGGAATATGTTCACCCTTTTGAATACAAAATCCAAAAATTGCTTAGAAGGCACCTATAGAATTAGATGAAAGACTTGAAGAGGACGTGGTTTATTCCACAATAATTGCCAGAAGCAAGAGCTGGCAGTCCAATGATTAGGGAATTCAGGACTGGAAGACACAAATTCAATTCAAACTCAGCTTGAGAGGCCCCACATCCCTGCTTTATAAAATGATGGTGTTCCCTTCTGCTGAAGCTGCCCAAGGGTATAAAAAGAAATTGAGAGATCTGGAAGGGTATAGAAAGTGAGGAAGACCATGATGTAATACTTTGGTTTGGACCATCAACTACAAATTCTCCTAGTCCTGGCATCCACCTTTGCCTTCATGGCCTGGAACCTGGAGCTGTCACCACTGCTGGAGTGCATGTTCTAATGAGAAATTTTGTTGAGAATCTCCGTATTTTATTACTGGTGAACTCAGAGCCTCTTTAGTGTGGTAGAAGTTCTCTAGGCCAGGTGATGCTTTTGTGGTAAGGATTCAGTTCAGCTATATAAAGGCCATTAGAGGAAGAATGCATATAGTCTGTGGGGCCACACAGACTGCAGCACATGTGTGCTGGCAGAGGCTTGGAGCTCAGAACAGAGGTGAACTGGTGGAGGTGATGTGAGACAGGTGAGAGATCCTCTTGTACAAGGTCCTTTATTTGTTCACTTTTCTTCCTCTCATCTTTACTATGGGAGCAATTATTCGATCTGTAAGTGGAATATGACCCCGAGGAACAATAATTCTATCCTCAGCATCCTCCAGCCCAGAACCTCTTTCTATGTCCAGTGGAAAACATCTCAGTCCAGGAAGATTGCTTAGTATTTCAAAGAATAATTCTGCAGCCATCCTAAATTCCCTGTGTGTGGAAGGAAGTGGTGAAACAGAAAAATTAGTGAGAGAGACATCTTGTGCCCTCATTCATTTCCATATATAAGCTATATATGGAAGTTTAAGTAGATTATTTTAATCCAGACTGAGAATTAAAAGCCAAAAATTTGATGCACTGCCCTTCAAGGCACATATAATAATAAAAGGAGGAACAACAAAAGTCATCAACAAAACTTTCAGTTGCATCAAAATACTGTTGTTATTTGGAAAAACAAAATAGGTTAAACCTAAAACTTTGGTTGTGGCCAAAACTATTATATTATACTTGATTTGATTGTTTATGTGGAATGAAGGCTAGAAAAAAAAGAGACATTTGCATGGGGCTGAACTAGCTGGAGGTCTTTTGGGTATGGGCTAGTTTTGTTTTCATTCATTTTTATTTAAAATATTTTCAGTGTTAGCAAGACCAGAACATGAGACTCTTCGTAGATGTGCTACAGTATAGGTAATGTTAGGTATATGAAGAAATAAACATATTGATAACCATTATAATCTTTATATTGAAATCTTTTGGAATCACAACAAAATAGCTTCCTTCATTATAACTTAAAATAGGCTGTCAAAATGAATGTAATAAATACGTGAAGTGTAAGAATATAATGATAAAGAGAAGGATGTGTTGATTTTTCAGAGTATTTTCTTTGGTCACAGCTATGTTTGGGTGGAGACATCCTCTTGCCACAAATGGCACAAATGCATTTTACCATGAGTACAGAGTCATATGTACATTTTTAAACAAATTATTAAGAAGAAGTAGTTGTATGAGCTCTACTCTCTATTGGCAGCACTTCAGGTTTTGGGAGGTATTGGTCAAAGAAAGCAAGCTAATGAATTCCCAAAGCATGTATTTAAAAGGTATTGCTTACCCTCCTGTCTTTAAAGTGTGCCAGACTCCAGCAGATACAAAGGGAAACAAATGTTAATCAAGCAGTGCCAATATTGTTATAACAGCCCTGAACTCCATGTGCCAAAGTTGAAGTTCTTGGGATGAAAATACCACCACAGCATGCAGCTTGCCATAGGGGAACTGTGTGCATTTCAGCTAGGGAGACTTCACTGGGCTACATCTAAGCAGGAAAAAAAAAGGAATTCCAAGAGCCTGAACAATTCTTCATAGAGGCAATGGAGCAGAGTCATTCTGGGGACTCTCTCCAGTAGCTGAACTCTTCAAACCTGCAGAACAGCAATGATCTGCCAGTCTTTAGGCTGCTGAAGATTTTGCTCCTCCTACCCTCAGTCTAGCTCCCTGGGGTCCAGATTTGTCCCTGGATCTCAGTGTGGTCTCTGACCAGGATGCCCACATGCCTTAGAGATGCTTTGGGGGGGTCAGTAGGTCAGTGCTTGATCTTCCGGCAGAAAGCACCAGCATCCCACTGGAGCCTGTGAACAGTCTTTCAAATTGTCATAGATTTTCCATTACTTCTCACATTATTTTGGTCTCAGTTGTAAGTAGGAAAACACTGCACTCAGTATTTATTGGGAACACTCTCCTTCATTTCTGGATGCTTTTTTGTCTTGCGACTTTTAAAGAAAACAAAGGCTTCAATTCAAAAATCTACTTGTGAAACAAAAGCATGTAGAGAGAGAAGCTTTAATAAGTACATCATCAGGATCTGCTACCCAGGCAACACGGGGGATGGCCATGTTTTGCCTGCTTCCCAGAATATTGCAAACTACTGTCTCAGCAATGAGTACAAGATCAGGTTCTGCTTGTTCTAACACAAGGGGAACCACAAAAGACCAGTGTAGTTAAGGCTGGGCTCTCTACTGTGGATCATTAAGCACTGACACAAATACCAGATTCTTTCTTCTCCTTCCTCTGAGCCATGACTAAGTCCTCAGCTTGAATTTCAAACCACAAGTCCTGCAGCTTCCCATAAATACTGAATATTTAAACATACTCTATTTAAAAATTATATGGTAAAGAAATGCTGTTTCTTGCAATTGGCTTGAGAATTATAAAAAAGGCTGTAGCAAAGACAGCTGCTTGTATCTCAAAGGTGTTAGGAAAAGTAAGAATCCTGTTTGCAGCCAATGTTGACCACAGTCATTGTTTTCAAGTTTTTTGCCACAAACACATAATTTTGTAAATGCAGGAAAAGAACTGTCTTTTATAGTCTCCATTCCTGTATTCCAGCATTTCCAGGAGCTAATAAGGGTTGAGACAAGATGATAGCTGTGGTCACAACCCAAGGTTATTAACCCAAGCCAAGTATTAATCCACAGGAAGTACCTTCCTCTGATGTTCTTGTTGCTGATACAAGCTGAAAATGAAATAAGCCATGTATAGTAGGTGACAGGATTTATTTTTCCATTGCGGCTGTTTCCTTTACAGGAGGTTTCAACAGAGTTAATGCCTTTACTGTACCTTAGCCAATCCTGCTGAATGTCTAATGTCTACTTCTTCAATAATATAACATATTCTGCTCTCTCCATTACAGATTATGTTTATAAATCATATAATCATATCCAGAATCCTACTTGATATTAATTGCTTAGGGTTGAAAATACAGAGCTTTTTCAGGCTTTTTTCTGAATGCCCAGTCACAGGAACATGCTGAGATTTTGTGTGAGGAGGAAGCTAGTGCTGAAGAATAAAATATGAAGAATGTCTTGAGTCTGAAAATGGAAAATATTTAATGTGATAAGGAGAAGTTATTTCTCTGAATATCACCTTATAGATGATCAGCACCATGAATGTGTATAAAACTATTTATTTAGCAAGCCTAATTTTTCATTTCAAACACAATTGATAGAAATAGATAGATACTGATAGTTCCCTTTCATTTGATGCTATTGGTGTTAAGCAGCTGATTTGACTATGCCTGTGTAGTTGTTTGAGACAGAATTTTTAGTATTGCACTTTCCTAGTATAGGCCCCAAGGAGAGGTTGAATTTTCTGATAATAACCATTCAGCTGCTCTCAATATTTTAAAAGAACAAAATTATGGCATAGCCAAATTAGTTCCAGAAGGCAATAAATGTGCTGGCTTTTTATCACCGCCACATATTTGCAGAGAAAATTAGTTTTTTAAAAGGAGACTGAATGGACAAGGCAAATACCAGAACTACAACCCTGGAGCTCAGGAGAACACCCTTTACAGGGATCTGTTTAGAAGAAGTCCATGGGAGATTATCCTGAAAAAAAAGAGAAGTCCAGAAGCACTACTGATTGTCCAGGATCATAATCCTTTGAGCTCAAGAACAAGCAACATCCACTTGTTAAGAACTCCATCTTGACAAGTGGAGTTTTGCCATCTTGGTACAGCTCAGACATACAAAGATGGTGATAGGTTAAAGGTTGGACTCAATCATCTTGGAGGTCTTTTCCAATCTTTATGATTCTGTGAAACATAAAAGAGGTGGAAGCAGAGGCAGTTGACCCTGTGCAGGGGTTGGATAAGGAATGTAGAGAGTGTCTGAAAATGCAGGGACAGAGATGGGAAAGCAGAAGCCCACCAGCACCTAAGCCTAGCAATGGATTAAAAGGGCATTAAAGAGGCTTCTATAAGTATATCAGCAGCCAAGAGAAGACTAAGGAAAATATGGGTCTTCTGCTGAATGGGACATAAAAAAGGCTGAGTTAGCCAAGGCCTCCCTCCATCACTTTTGTCTTTACAGAGAAAATCTGCATACAGTAAACCAAGGTCTCTGCAACCATAGAGGAAACTTGCAGCTATCAACATTTATCTACAGCAGGGGGATATAAGGATAGGGGAACATTTAAAAAAAATCGGATGTACAAAAGTCCAAAGAACCTGATGGAATGCACATAGAAGTCCTGAGGGAGGGGCAATGAGAATGCGAGACCTTTCCCAATTATCTTTGAAAGTTCATGGTGACTGGAGAGAGTTCCTGAAAACTGCAAGAAAGCATATGGTAACACCTGTTTTCAAGGAGGATTCAGAGAACTATAGGTCAGTCAGCATTATTTCAATCCTTGAGAAGAGAGGGTGATGGAGAAAAAAAAACGTGGAAGCCCTTTGCAAACATCTCAAGGAGAGGAAGATGATTGGAAGCTGTCAGGATGGATTTGCAAAAGGGATATCATGCTTACCGACCTGATAGCCTGGTAATTTGCAGATGGTAGTGAAGAGGAAGGAGTGGTTGATACACCGGTTGTTTGTACTGCCCTTCAGAGGAACCTCAACAGGCTGGAGAAGTGAGTTGGCAGGAATTTCATAAAGGGTGACAAAGGGAAATGCAAAGTGCTGTACCACAGGAGGAATCATCCTACGTACTGGTGCAATCAACCAGCTGGAAGGCAGTGTTCTAGCAAAGGATCTTGAGTCCTGTGGGATGCAAAGCTGAACGTGAGCCACTGTTGTGTGCCCTTGTAGAAAAGAAAGTCAACAACCTCCTGGGCTGCTTTAGGAAGAGCATTGCCAGCAGGCCAAGGGAATTGATTCTTCTTCTGTACTCAGCACTGATAAAACAGACATGGAGTTCAGTCCTGGGCTCCCTGAGACGATTGTGGATATACTGGAACAAGTCCAGCTAAAAGCCACAATGATGATTAAGGGCTTGGAGCAGTCGATATACCAGGAGAGGCTGAGAGAGATGGGAATGTTCAGTCTGGAAAAGAGAAGGCTCAGGAGGGATCTCATCAGCATGTGTAAACATCTGATTGGTGGGAGTAAAAAACACACTTCTCAATATCAAGGAACAGGGAGGAAGCACAAATTGAAATACAGGAAATTCCATTTAAACATTAAAAAAACCCCTTTTTTACTTGGAGGGTAGTAAAAAAATCGAATAGGTTGCTTCTTGAGATTGTGGAGTTTCTTTTCTTGGAGCTATTCAAACCCTAACTGGACATGGTCGTGAGCATACTGCTGTAATTGATTCTGCTGTGCCTGTGCTTGGAGGAAACAAATTCCAAGCATGCTCTCCAAGCACAGCACTTCTGTGAAAACTTTAATTTGGGCCATAGTCATTCAAATGCATCCACATTGGCTCCCAGGCTTATATTATGCTTATTTCAGGTCATTTTCACAAATAAACCTTTCTCCATCAGCAAAGGAAAGGAATAGTAGCCCAAATTATCGAGGGGTCTTTTTACCTCAATCTTGACTCAAAAAAACAGCTGAAAGAGGAAAAGCAGTTCTTTGAGATGGTTTATATTTTTGATGCAACAGGAAACTACAGGGAAAAACTGAGGAAAAGATGTTGAACAATCACATAGGAACCAAATCTTGTCCATGGAGAAGACCTTCTAAATGTGAGGAATAGAAGGAATGAGAAGGTTTTGCAGAAGGAGATTCAGGAAGTGACAACAGTGTTACAAATATGCTGGACTGAAAAAGCTGCTGACAAAAGGAAAGACTGACAAGGCTCTGTCTTTCTATAAATCATCAGCCAAATATTGTGTTGAAATCTGATCATCATATTTCATAAGGGATTAAGACAGGTAGCAAAACTAGGAGGATAATAATAATATAGAAAAAAGATACAACACTCGTCACTCCTAGCCCTCTGAATTCCATTGACCATATTGGCACTTAACAATCTAATACTTTTCAGAGAATATTGAAGCACTTTCAAAGAAGATCCATATCCCTATGCCAGATTTACATGAGAGGGGATATACAAGATGAGTTGCCATGTAGTGTCACCCAGAAAATCAATTGCATATTTTGTCTGCACATCTTTGAGTTTGTTGAAATGCTTAACGACAGCCATATAAAATTTTACTATTGGCCAGTTAAACAATGGCTGCTGCACATTCATCTCACATTGATACAACTTAGTAGACAAGCAAGGTGAGTAGGATTTTTGAGCTTTACTGCAATAGGAAGTCAATCCTGTTCTAACTTGGTCTAGGAGACTGCCTTGGCAGAGGAATTGGAATAGCTGAACTCCAGAGGGCCCTTCCAACCCAAACTGTTCTGTGATTCTGTGTAAATGAAGTTCAGAGATGGTTGTTCCTTCTATTGTTTGGTGGGAAGGCACAGCCATTTCTTTGATGTTCCCAGGAATCTCTACCAGCCTGGTCTCAACATAGGCCTGTGAATGTTCTCAATACACCCATGCTGGCTGTTGAGCTTGTTCAGCAGAGTGAGGGTTTAAAACACAGACACCCCATAAACTTCACCCATGCTTTTAATTCACCAATTTCAGAGAGAAATACGAGAAACAACTGTATGTGTCTTTCTGCATATCTAACCCTTCTTCCCCAAGATGTGGCCTTTGTATTGCAGCTTTATGCTGTATTTATCTCATGGACACATACAGGTCTCAATTCCTGCATTCTTCACCAAAAGAAACAATCTTTGACTTGTGGAATCAGTGCTCTGGAGTTTTTTGTCTGCTTAACTTTCATAATGCTTTTAAATATAAACATGGGGTTTAATAATTTCTTTTTTTCTATCATTTCAGAGAAAAAATTATCTCTACAGCCTTTCTTCCAATGTTTCCTTTGAAGTTAAGAGCATGCCATATAAAGTGCAACCAGCAAAGCTCCCTGAGGGAAGCATAGCAGTAAGTAACTGAAAATTACATCTTTGTGTGAAGCACATGTATTTGGTCACTCTGATCACAGCTGTGAAAGTTCTTATAGATGAAAATATTGAGATTGGTCTTTCCTGTGTTTCTAGTGTAAATTCCTGAAGTAATACCTAAAGGAAATAACTTCATTGCTTTCTGTGGAAGTTGATGATACATGATTCTTATTACATTTTAAAATAATTTCTTGCTGAACTAATGTGCAGACTGCTTTATTGCAATCCGGATGGATTTTTCACCCAAAAGAAAACAGAACTGTGAAGCAAGTATCTAATTACTTTGTTTGGGGTAAAAAAAAATCTGAAGGAAATTTTTATGCAAAATCCAGAATCACGTTTCTGTCAGGTTTAGAGAGCTCACTCTCCTCCTAGTCAACAGTTCTCTCACACAAGCTTGTGTACTGTCTACAGCAACTTCTCTCTATCTGTTTTAAGCTTCTTTGATACCCTGATTTTCAGGAAGGTCTGTATGCCTTTCTAGGATTGCCACCTCACAGCACATCAAGTGCAAACATACAAATTTACTTGGTAATCCTTACAGAAGTAATAGATAGATGATAGATAGATAGATAGATAGATAGATAGATAGATAGATAGATAGATAGATAGATAGATGCTAAAGTACTTGTCTTATTTGCAGACCGAGATTTGTATGGCTCTGGAGTACTATATGAAAAATTAATTTTGGAGGCATAAATTTGATTTAATTGTTTGCTGGTGCCAAAGGATTGAGTTTGGGGGGCACTTTAAAGTAAATTGTTTCTTATGGTGTCTAACACCATGTTTAAAATTCAGTCTCTTTTGTCATTACTGATAACGATAAGTAAAATATGAGGGCAAAAATTGACTCTAGTATAAGAGTAATCTGAAATTTTAAGACTTAATGCTCTCATCTTTAAAAATATTCATCAGTTACAGTCCTTCTTTTAAAAGGTGAGCTCAGTTCAAACTTTGCCAAGTTGAATTGAGATGGAAATACGTCATATCAGTCAGTTGAGATGCAGTAGTAGGGACAGAATACTGTCTTACTTAGAAAACCAACAGAATAATACACTTTAGAGCTTACTTTTTAGAGAATACAAGCTCTAAAGTTTTGTTTTATTCATGCACAGATGGAATGGTTGATTGATACTTGCTCTGGGAAGACGCAAGATGAAACCTTGGTTCTATGTGCACAGTGACTCTAACTTCCATCACCAGTAGAACCCTGATTTCACTAGAGAGGATTGGTGCTTAATGCACATTTCATCCAGAAAGGTTCAAAGGCACCAAGCTGACAGATATACTCGAGCTCTTTTTATTTTCTTGCAGCATGTGGTCCATACCAGAAACACATGTGCAGAGTTCTGTTGATAGTGGGGCCTTCATCTGGGCTGGAGTGCTTTACCCCAGGTGATAGCCTGCTGTTCTCAACAAGTGTCAGATGATCTACCAAATGATCAGATAAGCATTTCATTCTCTTACTCCAGCCAGTATAAAGCTTGTTATTTGCAGCAGATGATTTAGAGCAAAATGCCTGTAATGGCAACTGTAAAATGTTGAAAAATGATAACGCTTTTATGTCCTTTCATATCTGGACATGGCAGTGGATGCTTGCCAGCTCTACAGCTTGATGTGTTATATGCACCAGTTCTTTGATGTTCCACTTGCAAGAAGAAATATTTCCTTGAAGTTGGGCAAAGCTTAATATTTTTGCTCCTTCTGAAAATGATCACTAGTTGTGTTTTAAATTTTCAAAAGTATATATCTAATAATCAGCTAGCACTTCAAAGTTTATATAAAGATAATATATTTTAAAGACTAGAGCGTATGTCCTTCATTTAATTCATATAGGGCTGGATTCCAATTAGGCAGGCTGATATTTACTTTAAGTTTTAATGGCATGAGTAATCCCATACACATCAATAACCTACAGAGCCACACAGTCCTATTTGTAGTGCTAAGGACTTTATCATCATGGAATATAGGTCTTGGACACATAGATCTTGAAGACAGGGTCGTGATACAAAGGTGTGTGAAACATTAGGTAAATGTAAGAAAATCTGGATCTTTTATAGTAAAACATTAGAATGAAAATGCGTCAAACAGAAAATTAGCATGGAGCTTAAACCAGAATCCACTGACATCTATAATAGTATTTCCATTAATTTTGATAGTCTTAGAATTGCAACCATATATTATACAACTAGTTGAATTTCCTTGCTAACAGGTATTTCATTCAAAAGAAAATTTTCATTTTTTTGCCACAAGTATTATTGTGGTAAATAATACTGTCTTGGTGAATTTCATGTGCAACATGAAAGTACTTTTTATTGCAAAAGTACAAAGTTAGAATAAGCAGAAATTTGCTTTATTTTAATTTATGATTCTTGAGGCAGTTTGGGAGTTTAATAAAATATGGTTACTTTTCCTCAACATTTGATAGGATTTTCACTGTGGATGCCTTTAGTCTAAACTGTTTGACCAGTGTCCTCCAGTGAGTAACATTGGTTTCAGACTAAGGCCTATAACTTTTTTTAGTTATTACATGTTGATAGCACTTTAAACAAGCTTATATTCCTCATGACATATATTAGCATAAACATTTGTAATGTGTAATTATAAATGTGACTTCAAGCTTGAGGGAGCTTTTACATTCTATTTTGAGCATTTTTGAGAACATATAAGAACATCATGCTGTAGTGGTTGGATGGGGACATGTAGGAATACAAGAGAATTCCTGTTTCTCAGCCTCTGTAAAGAAAATTTCTGAAGACTAAAGGAAGGTCATAATGGGCAGCAAAAGCAGTAGCACTAGAATAATAATTAATTTACTTGCTGTTTAAAGTAGCAGAATAAATTATGGAGAAGTTATTTTTATTTTTTAAATGTGTCTTTTAAAGAACCAGGGAGAAAAAAAAAACTTTGTGAGAATCCCACTGGCATGCACTGAATTTTGACCACAGATGCTGGAAGTTTGCACCAGTCAAACCTAACTCCCATCTATACATAATGAAGTACCAGTGAAGCAGCAGATTACTTCATGTGCTTCTCTCTGCTTTGCACCAGAGGAATCAAAGGCTGTTTTGAAGACATACTAACACCAAAATCAAAAGCAAAATCCAAACTGAATGCAATACAGTGGCAAAAGCCCTAATAATTATTTTATGTACTTACAGTGAGCTTAACTATGGCACATTTTTTAAAAGGCACATTTTAAAAGACTTCCCAGAAGAACACTTTCATAAGCAACAAATTACTTTCATGGAACTGCAAGAGAGGTTATGAAGTTAAGACTTCATAACAGACAGCATCTGTGCTAAGACCAGTGAGGATTTTATTTCCAATAGCAAACAAAGGCTCTGTCCATAACTCTTGGGTTGACTTCACCCTCATCTCCATGCCTGAGGCAGATGGCATTCTCTGGCACCCTTAGGATAACAAAGGTGTGAGATGTTCAGCAGTGTCAGAAGTCAGATGGCTCCTCTCAAGTCCATGAGATGTGCTTTTCACCTACTTGACAGAGAAGCAAGCACTGTTTTCAGTGTTCAACATGAAGTCTTGTCCTGAACAGAGAGGAAAGCTAACACACATCTAAAGTACAGAGTCAACATGCAACACTTGTGTAAAAAATCCACTTCATTTTGGCCACCTTAGATGGAAACATTCCCTGGCTCTGATCCTGCAGTACTAAACCTACCACATGGAGAAGAACAGAAATCCAAGCTGAAAATACAAACTTTTTTTAAATCAAAATCACATGTAAAACTGTTGGTGGACAGCATGGGGTGAAGAAGCGCCAGTCCTCTGTAAAAATGGTGAAGCAAGGCAGACAAAACTGAAGGAATGTTTTGTTTGTGTCTTCCCCTCCAGCTTCTGCCTCAACTCTGTGGGTGTTCAGGACGTGCAGTGTCAAACTGTTCACAAGAATTGCATTTGTAGCCTTGCAAGGCTTTGTGTAGAGTATAAAGAGGGGCAGCCCAGGGGCATTATATCCTACTGGTAATGCACACAGGCAGGAGTGAGACTGATGCCTACATATAATACCCTGCTCAGGAAATAAATCTCAAATACTTAGCACTACCAACATCTTGCTTTTAAAACCTAAGACAAAGAAGACTTCATGGGAAAAGGGTGTGGGCTCTACAGGATGGTTTCAAGATTTTAGCAGGCAGATATTTCATTAGCATTGGCTGCTTTCAGGCTAAAAGAGAAGAGAAATGTGCCAGCTTTGCAGCAGTCTGCTTCATACAAGATAGACCTATTTTCTGCTGTCTATTTTGCTCATTGCTGATAATCTAAGGATTATTAACATGATACCCTGCTCTTCTATATGATTACAGTTGCTTGTTTATGTTTCAACATTTGCCAAGCTCCAGCTAAGCTACTGAAATTAAACCACAAGATGCACTTGATGGTCTGTAAAGCAGAATGACAGAAAGAGGAAGGGAGAAATTATTCTGAACACAGGTAGCACAAGCAAGGCTGAGTGCTGCTACACCACTCATAATTGTTTAGCATCCTCAGGAACATCCACAGGTCCTTGTCTGGATTCATGCTGATAGGTGCTCTGTAGATATCAGAATAAGAGCTAGCTTGTGTTACTGTCTTCGTAGCCTAAGAGGAAAGAAAGCACAGCACACACATACAGCAAATATGTAGAAGTGGCACATAAAAGAAGGCATGGAAAGGCCACATGTGTACTTGTAGTTGCATACACTACTGTCAGCTTTATCCAAAACCTAATGAAATCTACCATCCTTAATAAAATAATATGTTTCCACTGATTTCAGGAGGATCTCAAACATGCTTTGAAGTCTGGATTGACCCTACCTAATTTTGAACAGTGAATTGGCACACATTAAGAGTCTAGTTGTTGCTCTGCTCCTGTGCAATCATATGCTGCCCTATGAGCTATTCAGACCTAAACACCGCAAAGCAACTTACTTCACCCCTGTCTCAGCACCTGTGGTGCTGAAGTAGTTATCTTAGATTGGGTTAAACTGGACTTGGTGCCCAAGGAGCCAGATGTGGTTCAGTCAAATACTATCTGAAGACATCTATAAGCCAAAATTTCTTCCTACTCTAAGAACTTGCCCACTCAGATAATTTCAATATTCAGGACATAAAATTTCAGTAGACTGTTGTCCTGGTTTAGGAATGGTAGTCCCCAGTTTAGTTCTCCCACTGTGACTCTGAACCATGCACTGCTTGCTTGCTCCCCTGCTTTCCTGTCCCTCTCACCCTGCAACAGAATGGAAATAAGAATTGAAGGTACAAAACATAAAGATCATGAGCTGAGATAAGAAGAATTTACAGGAAACAGCAATGAGATAGGAAAATTAATAGTAACAGCAACAATACTAATGACAGAGGGTACCAGAAAGGAAAGATTGACAGGGAAGCTCCCTAACATCAGCTCCCTCTGCCAGACTTACTCAGCTGGGAGGAACTTCAGAAGAGACTCCCTTTCCCTGCCTCAGGTAATAACCTGAGCTGCTATAGAGTAACATCCTGGTCATGCCCCCTCCAGTCTACTCCAGAAATTAACCCTGTCCTGGCCAGACCCAGGATGACTGTCCGTCTATCAAGCTGTCCATACCTAGCCAGCAGCTTGTCAGAATCTTTGTGCTGTTTTACTGATGTTCTACAATCCACTCTAAAACAGCAATGTTGGCTCCCATTTCCTCTTGTATTTATCTCAGTCATGTTATGCCACCTAGGAATTTGGCTGAAGCTATCAGTAGCAGAAATGGCAAAATAAAGTCTTTGCATGTAAATGGGTCTTCCCTGTGGTTTGGTCTTGCTGTAAAATGGAGTCAGTCATTTCATTAAACTTGAGACAACAGAAAGCACTGCTTGCCTTTTATTTTTTCCTGCTGTTTTACAAATATTTTTAAGATGGTTTTGGTAAGTAGTCTTTGACATTAGTGCTCCAGATTCACAGCAACATGCTCAGGCAAGTGATGGTGTTATGAATAGAAACTGTAGTGAAGTTCAAATCTTAGATGATTAAAATATGCAATCTGTATGTTGACACTGTCAGGTCCTTTCCAAACAATAATTAAAATTTGAAACTTCATGTGTGTAGTACCTCAGAGTTTGCCAACAGAGTAAGTGCACATTCTGAATGAGTGGGGGTTTTTTGAATCAGTCCATTTTTGCTGTCTTGGGGCCCATAAATTTTCATCAGCACTTCCTAACTCTTGTGGTGTATGTGATCAGGCTTGCTTCAGGGCAGCGTTCATGATTTTCTAGCTGCAGAATGGAGATGCTTCTTCTTTGGACAGCTGAGCCCATTGTTTTCTACAGGCTTCAAGCAGCCCCTTGTAACTGCATCCTTTCTCTTTTCCCTGGTCAGTTAACATTTTACTTAAATTCATCTTTTTCCTTGACTGGCTTTTCTTGGGAAGAATCTCTGCAGACAGTTCAGAATGACCCTTCTCTCATTTTCTCTGCCCTTGCATTTTAATGCCACTCTGAGACACAAGCAGAGCCATTCAAGAACATTTTATTCTTACTAAATGAGCTCTGCTCTGGCTGAATCTAATGATAAAGACAGCCTATGAAATTTTGCAGTGGTTAAAAAGCAACCCAAAGAGGAGGCTGGCAAAGGAATGGTATTCCTGCAGAGACATGGTTGAGACCATCAGGATATCTGTTGGGACATAAGAGGGACATTTCATTGGTTGTTTTATTAATACTGTTTTCCTTAAAGTAATTCTTTCCTGCTTTAATTTGCTCTCATACTTACTCTTTTTAGATGTTATCTTTTTGAAATATTGTAGACTTATGACTATTTAGAGCTGCTCTAAAGATGCATATTATCTGTGTTTGTTAGATCAACGATGGTATGGCCAGCACTGCAAGTACTTCATCTTCAGTGCCAATGTTAAAGTGCAAACACTGGGACTGGGCAGTGTCTTGGAATTTTCTGTGTAACTCTCAGTGTAAGCTTTTGTAGAAAGCAAGTTGTTTCCTACATAGAAAGTTTGTCCCTACATTTTACTTCCTGGTGAGGGATACTATAAAAAACACATGCATCAGTAGAGCTCACCAGATTGCCATCTCTGTAAGTGCTGTGTCAGAGTAGGGAGCAGTTGGCTGCACAGACAAAGTGAAAATGACTATTCAGAAGTGTCTTCCAGTTAAGCCTGACAGTAGCTGGAAGACAGATCTACTGGTTCTTTCAGACGGAAAAGTATATGAAAGAAGGCTGATCACAAGAAAAAGCAAGAGAAGAAAGGACTGGATGTTGCAGAAAGGATTGAATGATTAAATTTGCCATCTTCAAGGAGAGAAATGAGAGGCACAGGAATGGAAACAGTTTTGAGCTGAACTACAGAGTTGTGCCCATTCTTAAAAGTTAGGCTGCTGTTCCTTCAATGAACAAATTAGAAATAAGTATTTTGTTAAATTTCTAGTGCATCAATCACTAAGGTAATAGAGGAAGAAAAAAACAGAAAGAAAATTTACAATGAGTGCAGTTTAGGGACTGGACCATAACCAAGAAACTTATTAAAAAGAGTAGAGTTCCTAGATGTATCTTGAGTACAGAAGAGGAATTTCATTTAAGAGTTTGTGTCTTCAGTTTCTTTGCAAACTGATTTCATCATGTCATAAAGCAAATAACTTCCATCTGTCACATACTTGTCCTAAGGGAGACTAGGAGTAGACGAGAGAGGTCTAAGAGAAAACCCCAGAGAGAAATCACTTCCTAGGCTAACAAGAAAGAAAAAAGTTTGAGAAAACAAACTAAGACTGAAGGGATATAATTGTGTTGAAAGAGCTAAGGAAAGCCCAGACTCATTGCTTCCCACTTGGGAGTAGCAGGGACTGAGCAAATATTTAGTGAGACTGAGGAGCCTTCCAAGCAGAGCCTGAGAGCATACATTTTGTACAAGGTATGGAAAGGAGATTATGGAGGAGAGTGTGGATGTCCTCAGGAGGAGAAGTACAAAAGGGTTATTACTACTCTTTGTCTTCATGAAGGTCTAAAGAGAGAAATTTGCCAACTCAATTAAAACCTTTGATAACTGATGTTAACCTCTGCTGCTTTGTAGAGCCTCAGACAATGAGAGAGCACGTTTCATGCTTGTTTCCCATTTAGGTAATGGTCTGTATGCTTGGCTTCTTTTAAAGAAGATAGTATCATACTGTGTGTTAGGCTTTATCACAAGGACAATACACTCTGCTTGAGTTTCATTTTTGGACTGCTTAGCTGAAATGCAAATCATCGGAAAAAATGTATACTGCCATGTCAGCAAAAATTAAAATAAGAAAATTGTTGCTGGTATCTACTGTGGTTTGAATTAAGAGTTTGGGCTAAAGTCAACCATTGTTTGTGAGTAATTCAGTGCATTTCAGTGTACTGGCCTAAACTGTACCAGCATGTGCACAGAACTTTGCTTCTTGAATATTTGTGAAGCATCTGCACAGAAGGGATTTTTTTTGTCACTCTGTATTATTGGAAAACTATTTCTATGTCTGATATGACAAGACTTTTATATATGTGTGAATTCAATTTCTAGTAATTATCATGAACAAGTGGAAAGGAAATTACAATAAATCAAGTCAACATGGAAAATTTTCAGTCAATGTGTATTTCTAATCTGCAAAATGCTCTTGAAATCAATGCTTCTAACCTCTGTATCCTACTGTCGAACTTGCTTTACTTGCTTCATTTTTGTTCATTAAATGTATTCCTTTCATTGCAGATCAGAACATCTGTCATTTGGTCCACCCCAAATGTGTCCTTTGAGATCCCTTTATGGGTTATAATACTAGCCATACTTCTGGGACTACTAGTACTAGCTCTGCTGACCCTAGCTTTATGGAAGGTACGTTCCATTATTCCTGTTACTGTTGCCTTAAAAAAAACCCACCAAAAATACTGAAAGATTTTAACAGATAAAAAGAGAGGTTATAATTTTGTGATCTTTAACAGTTTGGAGCAAAAGCAACAGTACACATGTCTTTTTTGTTTTGGCATTTCTGACATGCTAGTGTCATTGACCTTTATGCAGGGAACTTGTTTTCAAAGTCCTCCTTTATTATCGAAACCTGGTTACAAATGGGCATACAGAGTTTGGCTTCATTTCCCAAGACCTCTGATCCTCTATTTCAGGATGTTTAGGTTCAAAAAGAAGTTACTCTAACTTTGTTTTCTCTGAATAATTCAGGAATTTCTAGTTTTTGTCAGCATGGAACAACACTCCCACTTCTGAGAATTATTTTTTAGAAGATTTCCTTTTATATTAATATATCATATATTTTGTTTTTTTAATTTTTTCTATTTTTGTACTGGTTGTTACACTCCCTTCACAAGTTTTAAGACAAATTACTGGAAACGGCTATATTGCAAGGAGCCAGTGTAGCTTTTGTCCATCCGCTCAGTTCACATTAAAAATGAGATCGAAATAATTCTTTATATTAGGATATGGTTCATCTGTCTTCAGCTGCCTAAAGGTTATGGTTAGATGTACAGCCTATGCTAAGTTCCCAACTTCACTTGCTCAGGTAGCAGCAGCAAAAGGTTATATCTAAACATGCAAGGAGGAGAGAAATTACCTTTTGGTAGCACTTTAACCACTTTTGAACTTTCAGCCTTTCAATTAAAAGAGTGAATGTTAGGCAGTTTAAGTAAGGTGGGAAGAATCTCATCTTTAGTGATTTTTAGACTAGGTCACAACACTGTCCTGTGGACATTTCCCAACACATATTACACTTCTCTTTTGATTACTTCTTGTCAGTCTAAACCTCTTTTCTGAATGAGCACATTGCTGAACTGAGAGGAACAGGTTTCTCATTAGCATCAGTCCATACCAACATTCAGGCCAACTTTACATCTCCTGCAAAGACATCTTTCATATAATTTGGATTTTTAAAGCTGTGCTTTGGAACTCAATGCCCTGCATCTAAAACTTTCATAGGGAATGATTTGGATAGCAATAAAATGTCTTCACAGTCTCTCAGCCTGCCATACATTGTGCCCAGCATTTCAGGTTGAGCAAACTGCAGCTGAGTCTTCCTGTGGTTGTCTTACCATGACATCTTTGTTTCTGTTGATTTTTTCTGCAGTGTGGCTTCTTTGACAGAGCTAGACCTCCTCAAGATGATATGGCTGACAGGCAACAGCTGACAAATAACAAGACTACTGATGCATAAAGGAAGAGAGTGACAGTTCAAGTCAGAATCCTGCCTGAGAGACTAGAAACATGACGAGGATTAAATGAAAGATTCCTCCCAACCAGTCTTCCTTTGTACCTGCAAGTGACACATTGTCAATCTGATCTATGCAATGTTCTGAGAACATGCCACATGATGGCCATCCTTGCCAAAGAAAGTAATTTATCACTGCCTTATAAACATATTTTCCACTGAGCAGAATGTTTATCCCATATTCCAGTCAGTCTACATTTCAGCAGATGCTTCTGAGCACATGTGGTATACTGACATGCTTCCAGAACAAGCCCAGATCTCTCAAGGAGAGAATGCCTTCATTGCTGGATTGTCTAGAAGATGAAGCAGGACGGACCTTCTGAATGCTACTGTATCATGCAGAGTATCTTTGAAACCTCCCTAAGAACTTGTATGAAATTATGGCTCAGGGAGACAGGCAATATATCAGTACTGTGAAAGTACTTCTGAAACACAAAGGTAATCTATAAATACCTTTATAGATGGGGCACAATTATTTATTTTTCCACTTTTTTGTAATAAGTATCTGATATAATCATCAACATAGATTTTGAGAGAAGGAAAAAATAATAGAAATCATGTACTTACTTTTTATGTAAATAGAAGAGTAAATGCATTGTACACCCAGAACACAACCTCCTTGGCTACGAGGTGTTTTGCAAAGCAGAAGATTTGTGGAACACTTTACAAGATGAGCAAGTAGATGTTGTATCTCTTTCAGCCCAGAGCTGGCAGTATCACACCCAGATAACTAAATCCATGCACAGTATAGAGCAGGGATGAGTTGCCCTGTCCTTGCTTTGCTGATGGCTGGCAGCTGTACACTGACACAGGATACCGACATTTCTGCAACACTGCTTTGAATTATCACAGCCACACTGGTGATATTGAAAAGGCTTGGGAGGGTTTGGGGCTGGGGCAAAATTTCTTGGCCTTTGCCCTGTTACTTTGTTGAAATCCCCTCTTAAAATAGAACAGCTACTGCCATAATTTTTCACCTTAAGTAATCTTTGCCTTTTTCATTTTTCAATCTACAAGCTAGCAGCATCTTAAAAGTAATGCTTTTGGCAAAGTTTAGGGCTTGATAAAATTATTTTTAAAGTCTCACAGGAAAGGGTGACAGGATTTGTATTTATGCAGAAAAATAGGATGCCAGCCAGCCAAACATGTACAAAAAGAAAGAAGGAGGTTTTGAGGTAAAGAGTAAAAATAAACACTTAGTATTTTTTTTTCCTGGGCTTAGGATTCCAAAGAAGGGATGTTTCACTCTTTCCCTTCTATCATCAAACGGTCTTTATCTCAGCAGGGGCTCTAAGCCCTGATCTGTGCAAAATTTTATGTGAAAGCTTGAGTCTTTCAGTGCTGCCTGTGAGTGTGAAATTAGCAATATTGTGTAAACTTCACAAGGGATTGATCATTTTATGAAACATACACACCACTTGCCTTCTTTTCTTTCCAATCCATCTCAGCTTCTCAACTGGTAAATGGCTTCATCCATTCTGCCACTTTTTGGCTTCTTTTAAACAACTGGCCTTCTGCTTCCTAATACTTCAAGATAGGAGTAGTTATGAGACATTGTCACTTCTGACACGAGATTTTAAAGTTTTATCATTTCTTATATGCAGACTAACCTGGGAAATCCAAGCAGGAGCTGTGTTACATCTTCATATCAAAGGCAAATTTGCAAGAAGACCTTTAAGGAGTCTTTAGGTTATCAGATGCAGTGTGCCCACAAGACTTACAGGGAAAAGGAGACGTGTGCCTCTGAACATGGAGCTGAAGCACCTGTGTGCTTCACACAAGCAAGCACCTCTGTTTCCTAGGGATGGGGAGGCCTGACAACTTCCCAGTCCCCCAGAAAACCATTAACAGACTCCTTCCCCCAGAGGGTTTTGAGCTGATCCCATGTAGATTAGAGACATCGGCTGATAAATTCCATCACAAAGCAAGCCTGTCCTGTATTTGTACACCTCTGTATCCCATACATTCCAGGCAAAATCATCCTTCCATGAAGAAAAAAAAGTGAGCTTCCAGCTTTTGTAAATATTTAATTGTTGTGTGTAGCAGCTTTGGAAATAATATCAGCAGCTCATTGTAATCACATCATCTGCGCAACTCTGATGACATAGCACCATTAGGAGATACTGAACATAGGACTTCTGTATGTGCAATACTTTATATTACTTATATACCTGAAGCATGTTTACACTGGCATTTGTGGTTGTTTTTTAAACTTTTGAATATACTGATAACGATTACAATAAAGGAAAAAAGGAATGGGAGAAAAAAAGTAAAACAAACACTGTGCTGTTCAGTATTTCTTGCAATGTGTTTTCAATCCTGCATTGCTCTGAGGATGGGGCTAGGTGACCTAATAAGTTCTTTGCAGTTGTAACTTCTACAGTTCACTTTTGAGAAATTACTCTCCATTTTAATGATGGGCAAAACATGTTCAGATACTAAATTTAAACAAAAAAAAGAACTTCAGTGACTGTTGGGCCTGGCTGGGATCCATTGGCTGCAGCTGTGTAATGTCACTGGAAACCAAATTAGAGGCACATGATCTGACAAACAGTTACTTTGAGCAATACTTTGTTTTATATTTCTACATCCTTGTAGATTAAACTTCCCCCCTGGAAATGTCTGGAGTTGTGTGTTGTCAAGGACTGTAGTCTATTCCCAGCATTTGTGGATAGATTTGGCTGCAAATTGCAAACAGCTTTGTGAAGATTTCTGGGTTTCAGTGCTTGCCAAGAGTGTTTATTCCCTGGGGAGATTGCATCCTGGATGTGGACACTTAGCAGGCAGTTGACATAATCTTTCCCCCCCGGTATATTAGTACTGTGCTACATGATAACCTCTGCCACATCCTTACACGACTGACCTTTTGTTGCAGTGATGTCAGCTTTGTAATGAGTTACTAAATCCAGCTTTCTGTAAATGTAATTCAGCCTTATTCTTCCCAATGATTGTGGTTTGCTGCTAATTGCAGAGAACATGGGAGGAGTCCAGAGAGCAGGAGAAACAGAAGATTACTTTAAAAATTAGTCTATTAAAACTCTTTATTGCTATGACTACCACAGCAGCCTAGTAAATTCATCTTTTATTTCACATGCTTCTTGCTGAATTTGAGAAAGGCTGTCCAGTTACTTTATCCATAGAGCAGACTGTATCATATTTTCTGTTTCAAGAAAATTTCAGAATTTTCATACTAGGGATCAGTATATTTTAATATGTTTTCCCTTACGGATCTAATCTTTAAAGATATTTAACAAATACAATTTTAATTTTACCACAGGCTAATTTTTTCTTGCCACCATTCTGTAACTCATTTTGAGGTTTTCCTGTTTTTCACAGCTTTTACAGGTTTCCCACATTAGATAGCTCTTGAAAACAGTACTGATTTTCTCTGTTTTAGCTGTGAACTTTCCCTCCATTAGCATAAAGGATCTTCTGGTAGGCATAGCTTTGATTAACTAAAAAGCCTTTTGGGAACCAACAAAACACCTAGAAATGCACAGGGGAAAGAAAGCCCCAGCCAGCCATGGCCTATGGTACTCCACTGCAGCAAGCCTTTTTTTAATGAAATACCATCTGACACACTGCCTTTAGGAATTGTTTATGAGTGAGTGTTTTATTTATGATGGTTGGCAAAGATCCATATTAAAATGTAGCGTAATGGCAGTGCCTCTTAACAATAAAACGTCTTGAATTCAACTCATGCAGGCACCATGATGTGACACAGCAGGAATGCTTTTAATATTGAAGGACTGTTCTTGTTTTGCCTGTGTGTTGTATTGGACAGGCACTTAGCTATTCAAGATGCTACCCTACTGTACACAGTGACTTTTAGAAAAGAATGGAAGTAATTGTTCGAGTTGCTTTTCACATGGTTTCGTTTGTTTTCAACATGTTATTCTACTTCACCAATGCACTACATTTCATTTGGTTGTATATTGTTCTTTGTTTCAGCGAGGGCTTGTAAAGCAGACTTCAGGAACTCTTTCCAAAACTGGACTGTATCAGACAGTATTACTTTTCCAGAAGCCACTCAGGATAACAGCGGCAGAGCAGAATTCAGGATGCTGTGTGAAATGGTCAGTGCATTACAGGGGCTAGCTTGCTTTTCAGGAGTTTACCCATGTTAATATTCAGAGTTGTGTTAACAAAACATCAACCTTAGATTCTCCATTTCTCCTGTCAAGGAGGGCCAGGGTGTGCCCTGTTTGTCATTGCTGTAAAAGCCAAACACCAAGCAATTCTCACAGCAAAGCTGGGGAGAGAAGGGCATGTTTTAAACTTGCACAAGACAAATGTATAGCAACCAAACCAAGTGTATGGCAAGAACACAAACATCATCTCTCTTGTGATGTTCTCCTGGTCATGAAGGTTAACATTTTCTCTGCCCATTTATCACAGACCTGCAGCACCAGAAAATAATCTCTGAAGCTGCAAAAAGTTTCAAAAAAGCTTCCATAGATTTCACATTCTTTGTAGAAATTTTACATTATGAATTTATATGATAGTTTGTGGCTCTTCAATAGCCATACTGATTTTTTTTTCTTGGTCTTTATTATTTTAATAGCATTTGAGAAAAGATAGGTCACCATAGTAAGACCTGATAAAGAAAATAGATTTAAATTAACAGTGAAGTCTCACAGGAGACCCAGGCTTATATCTGGGTTAATTTTTTTCCATTTTAGGCTTGGAAGAGGCATCAGGAGATAGTTCGGGTAGAGAGTGTTCTGGCTTTGTTGTAACAAATACTCCCGTGCCAACTTTCACCGTGTTGTGAAAACCAAAACATTTTGTTTTTAAGAACCAGGTCTGTTGTGTTCTCCTCTGTGCCCTGTATATGAGAACAGGCACAGCGGGGGTAACTGACACTGTTAAATTAGGGGTAGGAGACATTCACAGTTTGACTCAGTACACCAAGAAACTTTCTTGTGGAGAAGGACAAAGACTAAATTTTCTCACTGCCTAAAATTAGGAAAGATTTGTTTTTCTTGAGGAGAACAGAACCCCATGGAAACCCTGCCCTTCAAGCACCATGGGTACAAGAATAAACACAAAGTAGCTGCACACAAGGGACTTTATCAAGCAGTTAAGGAGGCTGCAGGATACTACATTAAACAACTTAAGAGGAGGAGGCTCTACAGGAGAAATCAAACCTTTAAACACACAGATGTTATCACTTATCAGAAGCAACAAAAAGGATGATTAGTAAAATGGATAGGTTGGAAATAAGGTTCAGCTACAGGAGATGAGAAGTTGTAGCCCTAAAATAAAATGAGAATAATAATCTACTACAGTGATTTGATTTTTTTTCCACAATGGCCAACTGATTCATTGCTCATGCAAAGTTTGAGGAAGACTATTTCCCTTGTAATTAGATAAGGAAAGGAAAAATATCTGCAGCTGTGAAAGGCTTCTTGCATTAATTGTGAATCTCTCCCATTCCTAAATGAAGGGCTGTATTCATTGACTTTGAGAGAAGGAAGGAGGTGATAAAGACATGACACTTGAAGTTTTTCCAGCTTTTGGCTTCACTGCTGTTTCAGAGTGATTTCAGTATGTGCTGAGGCACTGTGACACATTTCACTGTAGTGGTACAGACTGTGCTATCCAAAGGTAATAGGCTTTTCTTTCCAACCAGTGAAAACTAAATCTTTTGTGGAAATTTTGTGCCTATGCCTGGCTTACCCAGGAAATCTAAGGAGTAAAGTGGTGTTTAAGTGGGATGGTTTTATTTATCAAGTGTTGCTACATGCGTTGCTACATGCACTAAGAAGCTTCTCTATACATGTAAAAAGCTTTGGACTTTAAATCCAGTTTCAAGCACTTAAACTGAAGCAATTCTTTGCCAACAGATGAAGGAGGCACAACTAAGTCAGCAATAGAATTGAAAAATTAATTGATGTAGTGAAGATGACACCTGTTTAATTTTGGCTGTAGTGAATACTTGATATTTTCAAGGTATACTAGTTCTTTAAGTCTACATTTAATACATTATTGTTCTAAAGAAGCACTTAGACATTATTAAGAGTGATATTTGTGTTTAGTGTAAGATACTCACTAACAGATCAGACAAACAAAGCCATTACTCTCCCAAGAGGAGAAAATGCTAATACCGTAACAGTTTTCAGTCCTTTTGACATATTTGCTTTGCCTCAAAGATTTCTGAAGCATGTTGCTCTGCTCTATTGAGTATTCCTTCATTAATATTATTTGCTTCATTGGCCCCTCCATCAACTGGTTTGGATGGTGGAGAATCAATGCCATCTCCTCTGCATCTGCTTCTTGTTTAAAATGCTGAGGATATCTCCTGTCTCATGAACACGTCTGCAGCTTTTCAGTAATCCCCATGTGATTGATGAGAATATATTCTACTTGATTTTGGGGGAAAGGGGTGTTTAGTCTCCACCCTGCTTTTCTAATGCCCATATATACACAAAAAAGTCAGTTCTGCAGTATCTATTACAGATTATTTCACTAAGCAACCAGCCAAGTCTTTGTTCTGTAATTTAGCAGAACAAAGAAACCCTGAACTTGGCCCCCAAGCCATTTTAAGCAAACATCTGTGTGAAACCATTGACTCACTGCAATGTCTTTAAGAGGAAATCTCATAAAACATATTGTGGACTCCTCACTGTCATCACTACAGTTGTTATGTTGTGTCAAGTGTATACTGATCTTATGTAGATCATGGTTAGGGGATTTTATTATCTAAAAATGCTTTCTCTGGAGAGTGGGAATGAAGTGCAAGAAAAAAATGTGGATTGTCTTTTGCAAGTACACTCAGAACTGGTGAACTTTTAACTACCAGCCCCTCAGTGGGACCTCCTGAGCAGGTCTGCAGAAGAAGGGGAAGTGGCAGCATGGGGTGTAAGCGCCACCAAGGAGGAGCAGTGCCTGGAAGGATGTGGATTGTCTCTTGCATACAGCATTGTCCAGACCTGGCATGGAGAGGTGCTTCTGCAGCTACCATAGGACTGAGAGGCTCTGTGCTTGGTGCCCCTTCTTTCTGAAGAACTCTCTTCCTTTGTCTGTGCCCCTTTGCTCCCTCCTCACTCCCTCCTGCAGCTGGTGCCTTGCCTACCCCCAGCCCCCTCCCAGCTCCCCCTTGTGCTTCCAGCCTTAATTCCCCTCAGCCTCCCCACACCTAGTGGCAGCAGCTCCCCAGCTCTGTCTGTCTCCTCACTTGGGACTTCACCAGCTGCTTCCTGGCCCTGTGATGTGATGGGGCCCTGGACCTGAAGGCAGGTCCATGGCTACCCCCTACCTCCTTCTCAGGGAGGCTTGGGCAGAGCTCAGTGCACCCAGAGTGGATACAGCAACCGTGGACTTCTCACATGGCTGCTGAATAGGATGGCACCCCCAAATCATTCATACCTTGCTGTTTCACACAAAGGGAGGCAGATATGCCTTCCCAAAGATAAAGCATATCTCTGGTCTGCTCATATTGCTCCATCTCATCCCCAGTTTTGTTTCTGGACTGATCCTCCATGTCCCAGAACAATGTCCTTGCCCATTCCTTGCAGACCACCTCTCAAAACAACCTTTTACTAGCTGAGCTGTGCCTGCTCCCCTTGGCTGCTAAGGCAGGTCCAATCCCCAGAGCTGCCCATGTAATATGTACCCTGGATCTTTATAATATCTCCCTCATCACCACCCCAGGCCCTTCAGCTTGTTCCCAGTATGCATTGGAGACATGGGAGGGAAGGGATGGCC
The DNA here is from genome assembly GCA_039654755.1 of Calcarius lapponicus. Classification (NCBI taxonomy): domain Eukaryota; kingdom Metazoa; phylum Chordata; class Aves; order Passeriformes; family Fringillidae; genus Calcarius; species Calcarius lapponicus. Next base: position 21,962,059 of record CM077464.1, read on the forward strand.
TTGTGATTGGCTGCTGGGCTGAGCTTGGGCACAAACTTAATCTAATTTTGGGAAAGCACCTCATCCCTTGCTTCCTCATCTGCAGCAGGGCCACCAAATAACAGTGCTGGATATGTGTTGAAAATAATAAACTCCTCAGGTGGAAACCAGAACTCTCCTATTTCTCTAAGGCTGAAACAAGTTTAAAAAGCCATATCAATGCTGAGTAACATCACCCTCCATGGACCAGCTGCTACAAGTTCAAGTGCGTGTATTGGAGAAGCATGTGACTGCTCCCTTTCTTTCCCCACAGACCCATAAAACCATATAGGATTATTTTTTAGCTGCTTATGCTTGCATTATTTGGCCCATCATTTATAAGTGATAAAATAAAGTAAAACCAAGCTGATGAAAAAAGTAGTAATGGATACTGTGATTTGAGCTATTATCCATCTCAGGCTTGCAGAAAAAAAATCTGCTTACTCCATTCTCATCAATCCAATACATATGAAGCTACTGAACTGTCATACAAATAATAGTTTTCCAAGCTGCTGTGTAGAACCATTTAGGTGGGAAGAACTAGTAATATTAAGTACTTATCTTTTCAATTTTGGATCCATGGACACTAAAAGGATCAAGCTTGTATTTCTTTGGACATACAATTATATAGGAATTACATATGTGTCACATCTAGAGCTTCTCTAGAATTACTCTGGAGATTTTCAGCAATGAGATATAGAAATGTAGTGCCTTGTCTTTGCTCTACTGCACACCAGGTTATTGCATTTATTGTTTCTGTAACAGAAGAGATGCACAGCCCTGAATGGGAGTACAGATACACAAGCAACCATGAATCAGATCATTGAAGAGGATTTAAAGGAATTTAAAATGTGTGTCTCTGAGCAACAGCCAAGCTGGTGTGTTGACTCAAATAAGGAGTGGCTACAAATGAAGTGACTGGGGCATTAAATCCCTGGGTGCCCTCCAAAAAATCAGGGACTGCCTGAAGCTGAGCAGTCAGAAACATTAGAACACTTGACAGTCTTGGTCTAGGCATGGCATTTTGTCAGACAGAACAGGATCACTTCATATCAGCATCCAAAGCTGCCATAAAACCACCATGAGTGGAAGAGGCTGGCAGTGGAGCCTGTGTGTTAACAATGCAGTTCCTTGTTTTGGCCAGCTTGTGTTGCAGATGTAAAGATGGCACCTAAAGCTTTTGTAAAAACTGTCTCTTCTTCTCCATGTACTCCAATGGTGTCTACAGCTTAAAAAGCTGAATAGAGTCAGTCTCTTACTATGCCCTCCAAGTCCTGTATTTTTTGCCACTCTACATAGCAGGCACCAGACAAACCCTTCAAATGCTGGTGCTCTAAGGAGGAATGAAGTATTTTTCCACATGATCTACTGTCTTAACTATTTTGTTCAACTGTTCAGTCCTTCCACCACAACCTGTGGGGGAAGTGCAGGATTTGGGTGTTGTCATGCCTTTACTATGTGCTAGGCACAGAGCAAATTTGTGGCACAGAAGGCTTGTACTTCAGATATAAAATATGGAGCAGCAGATGGATGTAATAAAAGAGAACCATACAGAAACAATGACACAATTATGAGCAGCATAATAAGAAATGGTCATAGCATGCCCAGGCCATAAGCAGACTTCCTATTCTGGATTCCTAAATTGGGCATTGTAATACCTAAATAGAAGTCATCTGTCCCATCAAGGCAACCCAGGGCATCTCTCCTAGTTACTCCAATGCCTTATACAGCCAGTGGAAAGAAAGCTGTGGGTTTACTCTCCAGCAACTCCCTTGAGCCCACCGGGTAACATTCAAGCCTGGTGCCAAGGAGGAAACAGCAGGCATCAACTTGGGCTATTTTCCCTGCCTTGCTGGGGGCTGAGGAACTGGGTGCCACTGGCCCCAGTGTCCCAAAGGCACTTTTCAGAAGAGCACTGGTGTACAAGGGAGGGGAGACAAGCAGGCAGAGGTTGTGCCCAGGAGCTCATCTCAGCCCTGTGTCACAAGCTCTGCTCTGGCTGTGCTGTGGTTCACAGCATGCCACAATGAAGAGTACAAAGAGAATAGAAGGGTCTGGCTGCGGTCAACTGTGTAAAGCAATCTCCTGAGACTGGAAAGTTGTGGTCTGTGTTCATAGGAGTTGCATCTTCAATATCACAAAATGTTCAGAGCATGGGTATTTAGAACCCCAAGAAGATTTCTTCTCTCTGAGTGCCAGTGCTTGCTGTCCTGTGCTTCCTAGGTGTCCAATGTCCTTTTCTACACCTGTGGCACTAGTGCTGTGGGAAAGATGATACATATGTGTCTCTCCCCAGACATGTCCATCACCCAGTTATGTCCTCTCCTGAGAAGTAAATTGTTGTTCACATCATGACAGGTTGAATTAATTGCAGCATTCACTTGCTTTGCTTTTTTTGGCTGAGTACAGTGGCCAAGAGGCTGTTATACATGTAGTGTCCCTTTCTCCTCTAATCCTTTCTTGAGCCTGTCAGTGTGTGGCACCATCTAAACAGGCTCAGTGGCTTGTGCCTCCCATAGACTTTGAGTTACTCTGCACCAGTTGCAAAACCTCTGGCAATGAAGTGCTCCTGCTGATACACTTCTGAGGTTGGGCAATAGCCCGTGAGCATCTACAGCCAGCAGCAGTAGAAGCAGCAGTGTTAAGGCTGGATACCTCTGTGAGCGCGCTGCCCCAATTAGTTTGTGGTCCAAATTGCTCTGTTGAGCTAAGGCTCCTAAATTTCTCTTAAATCAGCCCTAGGTTTCCTAACAATCAGTCCAAATGTAATCCCTTGCCAATAAATTAACTTGAAGAAGCCTGGAATTCCAGTTATGTTGTTTGAGATCCCCAATGAATGTCTTGAAAAGTTTACAGCCTTGCCATGTTCTGCTAATCATTTAAACATTTAACTTGCCAAATGCTCAAAGGTTTACCATTTTCATGTTCAATGTCCTGAATATCCTGAGAAAAATTTTTCTAACTTGACCATTCAAAACAAGCAACTGCATTTTTATGTAGGAACCTAAATCAATGTTTTGCTCTGCTGTGCTTTGAACTCTGATCTCTGAAAATCAGCCACTCTAGATACCTACATATGGCTTTAGGGACCTAAGTCTTGGCAGCCAAATTAATGTTTGTGATACTCTCACATGTTTTCAATAAGAATCTAAACATAAACCAGACCAAAAAATATAGAAGTGGGGGGAAGGAAAGAAAAACAAGGCTCTGTAGGATATCTATGTGTTGACATAAAATATGGAATAATCCTGGCCTACTGCGTCTGTGTGTGCAGAGTTTTCTTTCAAATGTGAATTATTGAATCAGTAGTTCAGCCTGTCCTTGGAAGAGAGCTACTGAATCTCACACATACCAAGACTGCAGGCTCCACACTGAGATGTTTTGAAGTGGCATTCAGGTGCCCACCACGCCTCAGCAGAACGTCTTCATTTGGTCCCAGGTAATTTTCTGGGCCTTCTCAAAAATGAATTTTGGGTTTCACTGATGAGTAAAGGTTTTTGTGTTTTCTGCTCTTATGCTTTTGTCATAGCTGACCTCTGCTGTAAGGCTGCAGCTCTGGGCATCAGACCCTTCTGCAAACTGGCAGCCTCAGGAGGGCTTCTGGGGGAAGAAAAAGTTAATGGTATGAGGCCACATTTGGCAGTATCTAGGAGATGCCCAGGGTCGCTGGCATCAGAAATTACTTGATCTGTTTTTAAATTTACAATTTGTTAATGGGGATTGTTTTTAAAGGTACAAATATGACCATCCTACCTGCAGCCTCAGGAAAGGCTAAATATCTGCTTCAAGGTCCCTTTGCAAGCCGTGCTTTATATTTTTTCAGGGAAAACAAACCCACATTTTTCCATTCATTAATGTGGCCAGACAGAACAACAATACAGCAGCAGAATCAATACAATTACTATTTTGAGGCTGCTATTATGATTTCTCCATCCAGTAGAATGAAATCCAAAACAACCCCAACTTTCTCCTGGGGTCTACACTTTGTTCTTGCAACTCCTCTCTCTGCTCAGCTGGTTCTCTGGAGAACAGCACAGCTGTGAACAGGCTTGGGCATCCACAGCTCCTCTAGGAGGAGAGCAGAGTTTGGGGATTTCAGGTCAAAGGCATCCCAGCTCAATCAGCACTTCAGCTTTTACCACAATGCTGTTACTCACCAAAAGGTCAAAATATCACACATGATTGTGTTCCCTTTGCCTCTGCCCTTAAGTCCTAGTGTGAGATAGAGTTCCCAGGTGGGGGAACTAAAGGTGTTTTACTTTTTTATCATGCCTGGACATAGGTTTAGCTGCAGGAAGCCTCCAGCCTTGAAAACTGTTAAGGTCCATGCCTATGCCCAAAACTTAAACTGAAATCCAAAATTGTCACCATACCCTTACCAGGAGAACCCTTGAAAAACATGAAAATTGGGTGCTTTCACTGTGTACCTCCTTCCTGCTCTAGAGAACATCTACAGAGAAGGACAAGAGCTATAGATCTGCCATAGCCTTGTACATATATGTTTGCTATGATTGAACCCTCCCAGGCAGGATGTGTACAGAACCTCCAGATTTCAGTCTGGCCCAAAATTTGTAGCAGGAGCTACAGAGGCCAGAGTTCCTTGGTCAAGCCATAAATTTAGGCAAAGATTTCCCTTCCTGTGCTTGCACCAGCACACACATACTCCTCTCCCATACAATGTTAGGCAAGAAGATGAATTTCACCTAGACAGAAGCATCTCATGGGGTCTAGCCCTTCCATGGCTTTGTGTCTGTGACTCAGCTCAACTGTCTGGCTGTTGCCAAATGTTGTATAAAGCCCTCTTCATTCTTTACATTCAGTACTTCTCAGTTTGGTTTACACCCACCAAAAATCTTTTCCATGTTTTTCTTCCTTACAAGGAAAATAAACTTGTAAAGAGGGAGAAGTGAAGGGTTACATCTGGAGAGAGTTATGGCTGTGGCTCAAAGGAACAACTGGAATGTCTGTAATGCGGAAGTTTCTTCCACAAAGCCATTTCTTTCCTCTACTTGAGAAGAACAGATACAGGCTGCTGCTCACAGAGCACAGCCCCAGTGCACATTCCAGTGAGGAGCACCAACAGCATCCCTGCTGAGAGCAGGGTTGATGATTTACATTGGTGCTACCCACTCAGCCTCATGCACACTGTCAGGAGTAACTCAGCATCAGAAACTCTGCCTGTTCTGAAACTAATTACAAAAGCCACAGCCATAATAGTAGCAACCAATTTTATAACTGGACAATTCTGATACTTTTTGGTATGGACTACAAGCTAAGTGCTTGTAGTCACCACTGAAGTCACTGGCATTGGGGATTTTTGGAGAGGAAAAGACTCTGTGTAGGTGGTGACTCTGAGATCAGCAGCACTGAATCCACCACAGTCTCACAACTTCATTCACCTGTGACAGATATTATGTTGGAGGGTGACATCTTCCACCTTCAGGCTCAACTGTGAGTTTTGAGGAGCATGTGGAATGAAGAGAGAGGAAAGGAAAATACTTTTCTTTGGTGTAAATTAGTGATGGGGAAATGCACATACAGAGAATCCAACCAACTTCTCTTGCATATCTAGAACTTCCCTCAGACTACAGTTCTCAAAGGTTGAGGTTGACTTTTTTTTTCCATGCAGGTGAGTGGTATGCAGTTCAAAACCACCCCTTGTTCAAGCAAAGGCAAACGTTTGTCATTAAAATTTTTAAACAAGAACTTAATTTCAGATTCTAAAATTCAAGTTATAACTGCATCAGATTCTTTAAAAGATATTCAACTTAACTGCTTAAAAACAACTCCATTTCTGAAAAGAAAGGTCAATGTTTGAAACATTTAATAATTATTTAAGCAAAACTTACACATTTATTTTAAATTAATATGTTACCTGCAAAATTATTATCTCCCAAAAAAACCTATTATGTCCTAAATTTTTACATGTTTTATAAGTTTGTTTGTTTATAAAAAAAACTAATTTAGGAATAATGACACTCAGGGAAGAGAAAAAAACAAACTATGAAACAATAACATCTACAGTGATAGTGGTTTTTTTTCATTTGTAAGGCATAGAGTACTTGCAGTGTACAATTTCATGCATACTCTTCTCGTTTTCTTTTCTCATAAGCATGCCGGACTAAGGTCAAGTTTCTGTAAGAAATACTGAATTCTACTTGTTTTTAAAAATGCCATTCAGAGGAAAACAAAACCTAGCCTTCCCCATTGTGGATCTTCCTCTTTTTTTTCCTGAGATATACTAGCTTCTCTTTGCAGTCACTTTTTCTTTCCTTTCTAAAACGTCTAATATAGAACAAAACTATGGCAAAGCAAGAGTATTGATTAAAAAAATATGCTGTTCACATCAGTGTTTAGTGTATTTTTTGAAATAATTGTGAGGAGAACAGCTACCAGTGTTCCAAACAAGCAACATCTGCAGTGCATCTAGCAACTGGCTTTTCAAACACTCCCATGTGTGCTTGGCTTGTTCCTGTACCATCTGCAGCAACTATTCCTGGTAGTTATATGTGTCACCAGAATGGATGTGGAGGAGAAGTTATGTTGGAAAATGGTGAAAAATACTTTGGAAAAACTTGGACAGAGACCTCTCCTTGGAGGACATCTCCTTGCTCACTCTTGAAACAGATCCAGTGGTCCCAACAAGACAGTTATGGAAGCACTGGACTGACAGTCCATCATGATGAACCCAAAGATTATATTGTCCTTGGATTTTGCCATTCTTCACGCTTGAGTGCTTATTTGCCTCTCCTGAGTACCCAGTTATGCAGGAATTAATTGCACACTATGTTAAATTCATCTGAGAGATATTTTGATTTGCCAGCTACTTAGCCATCGTCACTCTCAAAAATTTGTGTCTCAATTGCAGCAGTTGCTTCATCTTCTTACACTTGGCTTGTGAACAGGGAGTTTTGTATCATTGTTATATCAATATTTATTGTATCTCAATATTACAGGAATGTTTGTGGGATTTATGGAATTATTGATTTTAAAAATGAGATAATATGGGAGCAGAATTGCATACCTTGAGAAACACCTACTCAGTGATGAGACTCCACTGCCAGTGTTCTCCTGTTTCCAAGTAAAAATTTGTCATCACTTCTTGTCTGTTTAGTTGGTAATTCACTCAATGTGACCCACATTGATTCTGATTCCCACTGAAATTACTTTGCAGTCAAAGAACCCCACAAAATGGAATGTTTTCAAGCACTTAGACTTCTATCAGTGCTGCAGCTTTCGTCAAATACATTTATAATTTCATTTTTAAGGTAAAGGTAGACAAGATCATTAGCCATAAAGAAATCTTACTCCAGATTGAAGGGCTTCTGATTTTAATTGCAATGCTCTTCTATAAAGACTCAGGAGCGCTGAAGACCATCCCATTGCCATCACAAAGTGAGAGCTGCTACCAAAACCTCCCTTCTTTCCATACAAAGAGTGATGGGAGGGTGATTGTGTCTGTGGATATCTTGGCTCTGGCATGGGAGAACAGCAGCTGTGAGCTCTTCAGCTCCTCTCAAAGTCTTCCACATCTTTCTTAGCTGAAAAGGGAAACTGGAAGCTGGAAGCTGATAAGCATTCTACCTTAGCTCATTTCTGGCTTCCTCACGTTAGAAACAAAATGTAGTGGGAGATATGATGTCTCTGTGTGACATTTGTGTTGTAAATGTGTTGTTACAATTATGTGTGCAGATATACTGAAACTTAAAATGGGTGCAACTGTACTTAGGGTTTGGTGTTCACTCCTAATTTGGAAAACAGCCATGGATTTATTTACCATTACAAGAATAAAATAAATCTTGCACACAGCATAGTTTTAAGGGGAAAAGGAGAAGGATTTGATATATAACCAGGCACCAAGGGTCCTGATTTGGCAGGATTTCCATCGGTTTTTCTTTGAGAAATGTTTATTATCAAGATGGCTATCTGGGATCTTTCTCATCTTTTCTGTTCCTTGGAGTGTTTTCTTAGAGAAAATGTTTTAAAATTCTAGATATGTTCACAATTCTTTTCTTTGCCTTTTCAGACTCAGATGTGCCCTATGTTCTGTGCTTCCCAAAACAGAATGCCAGGCAGCTGGGGGGGGGAAATGTTTTTTTATAAATTGAAGCTCTCATTTCTTCCTTTCTTTACTCCCTTGTCCAGTCATTCAGATTAATTCTTGATTGAGAACATAATTTAGAGCATTTATTGCTTTCCCTCAGGCCAGAGGACATCTATTTTTTAAAGGAAAATCTTCATAAATAATACTTTGCTTAAATAAATGTGCTTCAGAAGCTGAATTGTTACAATCCTTTTCCACCCAGGCAGCTGGCAAATGAACAGCCTCATGGGAAGGGCCTCATTGCTGGGACATGAAGCCAGGACAGCAGCTGAGATGTTTTTCTCAGGTAACTGTGGTGGGATGATTTTCTCAGGTGTGACACACAAGCACAGCCACTTGCTTGCGTATCCATGGCAGGGCTACAATTCCTTGTGTGCTCCCAACCGTCCTGACCCACAGTTCCTGTGTGCTGCTGTGCCACGGCCAGACACAGCAGAGGACTCAGGTGGCTTCACAGTGCACGTGCAGCAAGAGCTGCTCCTGCCCCTCCGCTGCCACCAACAAACATCTCACCCCTGTAAATGACAAATGTGTTGAGGGGAATGAGATTCGATAAGGGATAAGAAAGAAGGAGGAGGTAAAAAGAAACACACTCCCTTTGCTGACATGTCATCACTGGAACATCTGCTTTATGTCTGAGTGTGCTAATGATCTCTCTGAAACCCCATTGCAAGACAATTAGGGTTGATAAATCACAAGGGTTCTTTTAGGTTTTAAGATCCCAGGTGCAATGGTGGAAAAAAAGGAGGCAAAAAGAAAAAAATGGGCACTTTATCTCACCTAAAATCTTCTGAGCGCTGACACAAAAACCCATAACTTTAAAAAGATAGTAGATTGCCATAAAATGCAAAAAGGGCAAGTTTTTTTCCACTTTTGTCTGGATTCCAACTCATACACAAGACATTCTTCATGATTCTCTATATTTTTTTGTGAGGAAAAAAAATTAAAAATGAACCTGGTCTTCCTAGTCTTTAGGAGTTGTGTGTATATACATGTTCTTGACTGGTGAACTTTTATGCACACATGAGCTTTTTCATCCAATAAAAAGTCATTTTAAAAATCAAACCATAAATTATAGGATGATTTCATTGCAAAGGTTAGGAGAAAGTCAGAATTGTTTGCTAATGTTTATTCTTTCCCTCTCTAGGACAGAGCCGATTACAAGGCAGTATGTATCAAGGAACTTTTCCAGTTGTGTTTGTACACACTGTCTCCCACACCCTCACACAGTGGTAGAAGCCAGATTACATGCTGTTTATAAAGCTAAAGCTGGACAAATTATCTGCAACAGATAGCCTGATTAGCCTGAGCCTCCACCTTGCTCACAAATTTTCTGGTAGGGGATCCTGGTGCTTCAGATTAGTTTGCTACTGAGATTTGTCTAAGCAAGGGACAGACTGGAGGAGCTGCACCACTGGCGAGCTGTGGCAGCTCCGCGCTTTTCAAAGACCCTGCGGGAACTGACTGAGAAGTTTACAAACACTGAGCAGCAAGCTCATGATGCACCACAAAGAAGCCACTAATATTAATGAAAGGTCAGTTTTCTCAAGACTAGTAAACATTGCCTGGAGTTCTTGTCTGGATTTTGTTACCACAGAACCTCCTCTACCTCCAATGAATTCTGAAAAAACAGCTTCCAGATCATTAAGGTCTGTTGTTTAAAACAAAATAGAGGGCAGGATCCTTCAGGAAACTGGCACTACAGATGTTCTGTCCTTCAGTGGTCAACCATTTACTGTATCTCCTTCATTAAAAGACATGCATATACTTATTTATTGTGATGGTGATGATGATGATGAGAGTAGAGCTGGAGAAAATTGCAGTGAATGGTTTCAGTAATCACCAAAATGAAAAAACTAATAAAAGTGAACCAAACTGCAACCTGAAAAAAAGGCTTTTCTAAATTTGTCATCTCTTCTAAAGTAACAAAAAGTTTCATTGTTTAATATTATTTAAGTTTTGTTGTTAAATAAACAATTTTTTCCACTTCTCCCAAAAAAAAAATTTCTCCCGAACCAGTTAAGAGAAAGAGCCAATTAATTCTACTTTTCTGAAAAAAACCCTTTAAGAGTTCTCTCCCAAATTTGTCCTAAACTAAAACAAATACAGTGATGCAGTTGATAACCTGACTGGAAGTGATGACATCCTGGTAGACCTTGACATGCCTTAGATTTGGGCCTGTGTGAGCCTCCTAAAGATCAGCAAGGTCAGGTTGGGGCAATCCCAAACACAGACACAGGCTGGGCAATGACTGCATTGGTAGCAGCCCTGCGCAGGAGATCTTAGGGGTATCTGTGGATGAAAAACTGAATAGGAACTGGCAATGTACTCAGGCAGACTAGAAAGCCAATCATGCCCTGAGCTGCATCAATAGAACCATGTCCAGCAAGTTGAAAAAGCTGATTCTTCTCCTCTAATCTGCTCTGGGTCCCCCAGCATAGGAATGACATAGATTTGCTGGAACAGGTCCAGAGAAGGGCCACAGATACGATCACAGTGCTCCAGCACCTCTGTTATGAAGACAGACTGAGAGTTGGGGTTTTTAGCCAAGTGCTAGGGAGACCTTATAGGGGCCTTCCAGTACTTAAAGGGAGCCCTGAGGAAAGATAGGACTGACTCTGAATCAAGGAGTGCAGTGACAGGTCAAGGCAGTGATGGTTTTAAACTGAAAGAGGGTCTATTTTGTTTATATATTAGGAGGAAATTCTTTACTGTGAGGGGGTTGGGACAGTGAAGGTGGTTGCCCAGAGAAGTTGTGAATGCCCCATCCCTGGAGGTGTTCAAGGCTATGTTGGATAGGGCTTTAAGCAACCTGATCTAGCAGATGGTGGCCCTGTCTATGGCAAGGACGTTAGAACTAAATGATCTTTAAGGTTCCTTCCAACCAAACTGTTCTAGGATTCCATAAAGTGGTGGGCTGAGGCACCTCCCAGTGTAAAGCTGTAACAAACTACTGGAGTGTGACCCACAAATACAAACTGGATGCAAGGCCCTTGGTGGACAGGGCGGCTTTTGTGCAAAGTGACTGCAGATCAGCCCAAACAATTATCCTGGTTATTCCCAGCAGAGTACAAAGCAGCTGGAAAAAACACCAAAATAATTCTCAACTCAGATACTACTACACTTAGATAGTAAGAGGAGAAAAGCTGCACCTCTGCTCATTGCCATTATTTTAAAAAGTTGATTTGCTGAAACTCTGAGCTGCATTTTAGTATCTTCATTATTCTGAAGAGATTGCAGAGAAGGAGACTATTTCTTTCTAACAGGACAAGTCTGCTGAAGTTTGCCATTAATGTGGCATCCTAAATATCTGTTACCAAGGCCCTGCTCTCTTCATAAAGAGGAAGCATGCAATAGAGAAGACCTGCAAGGTCACCTAGTCCATCTCCTTGACAGTGTTTGTTGTTCTGTTCTTCCGTGGTTTCCCATGTCTTAATTTAAACTTGTCCTTACTTCCTTCCTCCCTATCAGCCATATGAATCTCCTTTAAAATAACTGCCTTCCTCCTCAGTATCAGACCAGATAATAGAATAGATATTTCATGTCTTTCTCCTGCAGAACCTGAAATTAATCTGTTTCCATTAAGAGCTAAATTACAGTTAATCACTGTTTTCATCACTCTTCTTTCTTGTTTTTTTCTGTGCACTTTGCTTCTATCAGCTGTGTCCAATAGTCCCCTCTTCTTTACCTGCTCACCTGTGAATTTTTTCTTGCATTTAGTTACACAACTTTCTTTAATAATCTCTTTAATTGTTAGTGAATATTTGGATTTGCATCAGATTTCATTTTCAAGAACATCAGCAGTGGTGGACCTTTTGGGCTGAGATAATGTGTTTTCACTTGTTCTTAGTCAGAATCCTGCTCTTCCTTGCTTACAGGTTCCTTAGCTTGCTGCCTTTATAATTCCCTTGAGGACAATAACATTTTCTCTTACTCTTTCTTTCCTAGTTCCCACTGATGAACATTTAATCTACTTGTAATGCTTCCATCCTTATTTTTTTCACTCCTGGTTGCTGGCTTCTAAGCAAGGCTATCCTGGCATCTTCTAGAGGAGCTGACCTCCAGAGAACAAATGCTAGTTACCACTAAAAGCAAATGATCAGTCACAATTAACTGCTCAGGTACTAACAAGCATTTTCTTTTACCTTATATGCTTAATTGTGCTCATTTAAAATGTTACTGAAAATATGGCAGTTTTCCAATAGATTTCATTCTACTGTAGCACAAATATATATATGTGTGTATAAATCCATGAAATGTCGCATCCTTGCCAGCACTAAGGATTTTCAAGCTGCTGTCACTCTGTCACTCACTGCCTTTTACTAAAATGCTTTAGTGGCTTTTGGATTACTGTGAAGCTGACCATCATTGCAGAGCTATATTCCAATTAACTTCTGCCCCAGCTTGCTTGAAAAAACAATCCATGAGATTTTTGAGGGAGGAATACATCCTTCAGAGAAACAGGCTTCCATCATTTTCTCTGTCAAAGAGCTTCCAGATCAAAAGCTGAAAAAAAGACTGTTGACTTTATCAAGACAAAATGCCATGACTTCACCCAAATTAAATGTTCCGATAAGACCACTTTTGTATTCCCAAAACTCAGCTTTGGGGAATACTTAGTATATGGGGGAGTATGAATTCTAACTTTTCATTCCAACTGAGATGAAAGCAAATTCAGATGGTGGGTATTTTTTTCCCCCAGAATAGAACTTGAGCATTTCACCCAGCTCACAGCAGATTCTCATTTACAGTGTATGGATTTCCTGTCTGCTCTACAACCTTCTCCAGAGTTTGAGGCTAAAACTTTCTGCTCCCCTCCTCAGTAGATCAACTGATTAAAACATTATCTGATCCTTAGTAACCCAGGGCTATAATTTAGAAAAAACATCATTTCCCTCTGCCCTTTATTTTTGTTTGCCCAAGGGAGCATAGAAAAAGCAAATATTATCTACAGACATTTTTTTGGTTTTCAGAGGCCACATACAAATAGTTCCCTCCTCCTTGGAGCTGCAACCCCTTTCCCTATAGCTCTCCGTGTTATCTCATATATCCTTCCTCCTGTAATTTGTTGTGTATCTTCCAAAATAAACACAACTGCAGAACCACAGGATAACTTCAGACTGCAAGGCTTAGGATCAAAAACTACACTGGCTTTAGGCTGGAGGCAACACTGTTGCAGAGGGGGATTTGAGTTAAACCACTCTAAAAGGCTGCTATTTTTTCCTTTCCCCTGTAAATACTAAAGCAATGTTCACAACAAAGCCTTCATGCTTTTGAAGCAACAGCAGCCACTTGGTTTCATATTTTGATGAACAGAGAATGTTCCTGCAGATTTTTAGTGGGAAAATTTATCCCATAAACACACTATTGAAAGAATAGTGGAGGATGTGGGATGGTTATTGGTATAGTCAGGAGGGCAAAATCCTGTTCTGTTGGGATTCGTTTCTCAGATGGGAGTGTGGGGAACAGGAATTCCAGCTCAGATTGTTTCTGTGTATATTAATATGCAGTTGTGCATTGCACGAGGTGGCATAACCCATATGCTCACTTCCAAGCACCCAGCAGGAAAGACATAAATGGCTTCATATCATCATAGAATTGTTAATCAGTTCTTAAATAGCCTCTTCAAATCAAGAAGTATCAGTTCTCCTCACTCTACAGGAGAAGGAAACTGCACATGAATTCTAGAAAATCAGCAGGAGGACAGTATCTTAGGAGCAGAGCTTCAGCTAGTTCACTCTGAAGATTTGTTGTTTTAAAGATGAATCAGGAACATATGGAAATCAGTGACGTTTGCACAAATATGAACCAGGACTCATAGAGCAATCTGTATGTTCTGCATGATAATGCATTTTCTTACCTTTGGGGAAATCTGAGACACTTTGAGCAGACGGGTGCAGGCAGACACATGTTCATTCTGCCTGAGCTCTGAGCTGGCAGAAGAGGAGCCAGCTCATGTGTGGAAGCTGTGTCATCGCAGTGGTGTGGCGCTGTGACAAACCTAATGTACACTGCCTCTCAGCATTGCTCTGTGTCACAGTCCCTTACTGGTCACTGTAACATCCTTTGTTCCATTCATACACGGGAAATGGATATAACTTCTTTGCAAGGTCATCAAATAAATGAGCATCACACATTGCTGGGTTAATCATATGCCCAATATTAACTTAGAAAGAAAAAGGTCATAATATTTTTTAAGAAAAAAATTTGTCTCTTCTAGGCAATTCTTTTGACTCATCTGCTCTCAACTTGCCTCTCAAGGTTTAGTTCTACTTGCTCTCCAGCCACCTGTACAGTGTTCCCACAAAAAGAGAGCAAATATAACTTAGTGTTACAATGTAAAAAGTAAGCAGGAAAAAAAACTTTCCATGGCTGTAAGAAATGCAGATTTCTTTCAAGGAAGGGCTCTTATGATTCCATTTGATACTATACTGTTCTGAAAGAGAGAAAAAATCAGAACTGAACCACCAGATCTTGATATTTCTAAATGTTTTCTCTAATTTAGTATGTCATCGCTTGACCATATAATTCATGGCAAGTAGATAACATTAACTACTTTTATTTTTTCCACACCAAATTAATCTCAGATACAGAAAGTTTGCAGATCTCCCCTTCAGGTGACACTGTCTTCCACTATGGTTGGGACAGCTTTAGGCAGAATGTGCCAGTCAGTGCTTTCTTGGCACAGTTGAAAATAAAGACTGTAGAACTGCCTAAAGATTAGAAATATCAAGGAATATGTAGTCTAATTTCTACCTGTTCATGATATTTTGTGAAGTCTCGAGGGGGAAAAAGAATTTAATTCTTTAATTTAAATACTATGTTTAAAAGAGAATACATCATCTTTGGCCACAAATCAGGCTGGCAGCTGTAGCCAGCTGCCCAGGACTGCTGGGTGTCTCAACTGATTCTCAGCGGTGAATATAAACTCCAGAAAGTCAGAATTCTCTAATTCTGGACCAAGTATAGTTTGACCAGGATGGCAGCACAAATGACCCCAACTTTCATTTTATACTGTGTTGCTTTAATCAGCTCTGCATACAGAGCTGGAAGAGGAACAGGGCCTCTGTCAGGGGCTGTAAACAGCACTTCTGAACCACTTCACTGTCTCAAGGGTGTTTCGGATAGTGCTGTGTAATCACAGTCAAGCAGAAGAATTGAGAGGAACTGAAATAATATTCAAGTATTTGTTTTCACTCTGAATAAGACACAGATAAATATGCGGATTAAAAAAAAGTAAATGAAAATATTTGGAATGGTATCCTGAGGCTGCAAACAAACCAGAAGAAAGCACTTTTTCTGTTTGTTTTGAGAATAGAAATAAAAAAATGCAAAAAGCTTGGAGTGAGATATAAAAATGAAGACGGGGAAAAAAAAGCCAGAGAAGTGTATCCCTAACATAAGGACATGAAACAAGCTGGAACAAGTCCAGATGAAGACCACGTACTTGAAAAAAAGACAGGCTGGGAAAGTTGGAGCTGCTCTGTCTGGAGAAGAGGTTGAGTGGAGACCTCATAACAACTTTCCAGCATACGAAGGGGCCCTACAGGGAAGCTGGAGAGGGACTGTTCATCAGGAACTGTAGTGACAGGACAAGGAGCAACGGGTACAAAACTGAAAGAGGGAAAATTTAGGTTAGATAATAGGTTATGCTTTTAGGTATTCTTTCCTGTGAGGGTGGTGAGATACTGGAACATGTTTCCTGGGGAGGTTGTGAGTGTACCATCCCTCGCAGGTGCTCAAAACCAGGCTGGATAAGGCCTTGAGCTACTTGGTCTGGTGAGAGGTGTCCCTGCCCATAGCAGGGAGATCGGGACTAGAAGATCTTTAAGGTCCATTTGAATGCTTTAACAGTGGACCCCCCCACTTCCAGTAAGGCAGTGGAATCACCACGCCTGGAAGCGTTTAAGGGGTGGCTGGATCTGGCATTGCATGCTGGGGTTTAGTTGCTTAGGAGTTCAGTGGTAGTGCCAGGTTGACACTTGGACTTGATGATCTTAAACCCAACCTTGCCAATTTTATGATTCTATGAACATTCTACAATAAGTTAAAAACTAATATTTAAATTGACTCAGTGACACCAAAGAATTTGATTTTATCTTTAAACCAGAACTAACAAAACAGGTGCCTGCCCTGAGGCCAAGAGCTGTCCTTGGTTCTCTGCGGGATTCTGCCGGCAGAATTTTGTTACCGGGCGAGGGCTGTGCCCACCGCGGGAGTGGCCGGGCAGAGGTGCCCGCTCGGGGAGCTGAGAGCCGGCACCGCGCCGGGGAGCTCCGCGGGCACACGGCTGCGTCCAACGAGCGGAAGGCGACAGGTCGGGCACCTGCCCCGGCCCCAGGCCCAGCCCCAGGCCCAGCCCCAGCCCCGGCCCGGCCCCGCCCGGGCCCGCGGCCGCTGCCCGCCCTCAGCGCTCGGGGCGGGCCGTGGCCTGTGCCGCAGCGCCCCCCGGCGGCCGCCCCGCCCCGCCTGAGGGGAGCGGCCGCGCCCAGGGCCCGGGATCCGCCCGGCTCCCTCCGGGCGGTGAGGGCCCCCGGGAGCTTTAAATAATGAAAATAAAACTGTGCGGTGCCTGCACCGCGACTAGCGCGGACTAGCGGGTCCACGTAAAATATGCGTACTTGAATATTAGCTGTAAGGCACAGTTTGTATTTGTCAGTACAGATAAACTGAGGGTTACTGAGGGGTTGAAAAGTTAGCGTGGCTCTTGTCAGGGAGAAACAGACACCTTTAAGCAAAGTCGCTGGTGTATGTTGCTGGTGGAAAATACATTTATCGGATAGACTATGACCAGTTTTGCCTCCTTTTTGCTATGAAAAAGCCATGGTTTACTATGGGAATATAAAATTTTATTTACTGCAGAAAATCAAATAATGAGACTGCAGGATAACTTCTTTTAAAATCTCTTTACTTTACGATGTTTTAATCTCTATGAAATAAACTTTCCCTTAATCTATAAACCGCATTGCTTATCAGATGGTAACCAATTGTTATCCAAACACAGTATAGGGGAGCTCAAAGGGAGCCATGCAGAACAAAATGGAGAAAAAGATGTGATGACATCCCACCATAGACCTACTCAACATTTAAAGGCTAAATCCTCCTAGTAAATGTCAGTCTTTTCAAGAGAATCACATTTCCCCTGTGATTTACTTAGTGTCTGCTGGGTGCTGCACATGCGCATCAATTGGTCCATTTCTTACTGCCAATCCCTATTACTGCACAAATAAACATCCATTGCTGAAGGTACAGTAATAAATACATTCATTGCATTTATTTAAATAAATTAGGTTGGCTTTTGGTGTTTATTCCTACCTGGAAACTAAAATGATTTTTTTTCCTGCCACAGGGGATGTTTTTGGGCTGGCTACTACAAAGAAGTATGTCACAGTAAGCAGATTTTTTTTTTCTTGTTGGTCGTGGTTTTTAAATTAGTTCCTATAATGCATACTAAATATATCTGCTATACCTCAAGATAGCTTTAAAAAATAGACACAATTTTAGGGAGTGAATTGTTAAACAGCATAAATAATACTTTAAGTGGCAGTAGGTTTACTAATCACTTTTTGCATTCTTAATCCTCATTGTACATCACAGGTTGTTACAGTAATGGAACAGGCAAAAGGTTGAAAATAAACAAGAAAAGATGCTAGTAAATACAAAACACACTACATTTTATGTAGAAACACAGACTGAAAAATTCTGGGAAACTACTGAGGAAAATAAAAAATAACAATTTCTAAAGCAAATAAAGGACAACCCCATTGCTACTGACAACTTGGCACTGTCAGCTCTTCCAACATGCCCTAGAAATCTTATTGAGAACCCCAAGGTAAAGTGACAAGACAGAGTCATTATCAGTGGAACCATTTCAAATCCACCATGTACTTCTAAATATAGTCATCCAAACACAAGCATTAATTCATTGGGTTTTCCTGAAGGAATTGAAAATAAGTGTTCTTGTTCATGTCATTAAAAGGAGTTTTTGCCCACTTTGCACAATTTTATTATCTCGGTGCTTAGGAGCTGGGGCTGAGGCTGACTCGGACACTGCAAAGAGTGGTCCCACTCCAGCATGAGTGGGAGGCTCTTGGTCACAGTAAACATTCCTCCCCCTGCACTTGGAGGCAGCTCTGAGATCACATCTGCAAATCATTCAGATAAGTGACTTTGGTTCCACATAAAATAATGTCTTAAAACTGTCCAGTTCTGGAATTTGTATGTGGTTAGAGTGATAAATGTTATATGATCTTATATATATACACACACATCAGACAAAGGATAATCACAGGGTCAATGAAAAATGATAGTGAGGAATAGATATTGGATGATAGCAAACAGAACATTTGTTGAGCAGCTCATTTGTAGCTGTCTGCAGAAAAGAAAGGGAGGGTGAGACTCCCATGTGTTAGAGTTAACAGCAGCATCAGCTGTAAAAACTCTAGATGCACTAAAATCAAAAAGCCTGAAGTCCAGATAATGTAAGTTTTTAGGAAAGGCACATGTGCAATCCTTTCCCTGACATTTTCTAGAAGATCACAAGAGTCAAGAAGAGATTCCTGGAGATTAAGAAGTAGTAGATTTGAATCTCACATTTTAAAGAGGGCAAAGGACAGGAAAGTATAAACTAGCAAATGGAACATTGTTTGTATATAAACCTGGGCACTGCTTAAGTGATTTGGCTGAAGAACACCTGGAAAGATTCACTCTGATTAAGGAAAGCTAGAATGGTTTATAATTCATTTAGTTGTTTGAGGTCTTTAGAGCTACTACAGCCATTGAGTTCTTTATAGGTATAATGACTGCTGTGTAAGATACATTCATTTGTATCATAATAATGAGATCATGGTTAGTGTGAAGCAACAGCACATACTATGGGGTTTTGATGTTCCAGCTGACATTTCTGTGAAGCTGCAGGAAAATTTAAATGCTAGACAGAGGCCACTGTTTTCAGTGGTAGGAAAGAGGTTGAAAACCAAAGGCTGCTAGAAAACCTTTCTTCTATGGATTTTTTTAATTCTCTTTTTAAAATTCCATTTTTGTGAATATTTGGGAGCATTATATAAAATTATTTTCAAAATAAGTGTTTAATTCTTCTCCAGTACTTTTTACAGCAACAGAATGAATCCTAGTATTTTGCAGACAAAGTAAAACTTCTTCTCGTGGCAAAATCTGCTGAGTTGGCAACACATCCCCTTCCAACCAGAGCTGAGAATTTGGGACAGGGAGATAAATTCACAGTGAACATTCCTGTGCCCCATGCAAGCCTTCTGGAAAGCCAGTTGTATATTTGGTATTGCTCTCAAGCTTGCAGGGTAAAACAGCTGCACTGGAAACAGGTATTTCTTCACCTATTCTGCTTGCTGAGGTGAGTTTTTCATCCAAGCTTTACTATCTCAGACAGAGGCCGTGTTTCAGTGGGACTCTATTCTTACAGACTTTGCCCCATCTCTCCTGAGAACTGATCTCCAGCTGTATATCATTCAAGTAAATGATTAGTGCATTAGGGAGCTGTCCCACTCTACTATTCTGGCAGGACATCAGTTTTGCTTTCTCCACCAACCCCAGCCCATAGGAAACAGTAGAGGTTGTGTCTGGATGCTGCCAGGCAAAGCAGACCTGTCAGGAGGAGCTGCTGTGCTGGTCCATCACAGGTGCACATACAGTCAGACCTAAAAGATACTGTGTTCAAGGAGCAAACAGCAAATAGGATTAGCAAATAGGATTTCTGGACACTTCCCACCTTCAAGCAACTTGATTAAACAGGGCTGACTGCCAATAAAGAAGGAAAACAATTCATTATCATATGTATTGGAACCTACTGTAAAATTGCTTACTGCTCAGCATTGTCATTAAATCAGCAATAGATTTTCATAAGGTTTCAATTTTCTCAAGCTAAGGGCCAAATTCATCCCAGATGTAGCTTTCTTAGTGCCAATACAGCCACACTGAGAGTAAATTTGGCCCCATGATTTTAAAATCTCTGTGTGCAGGGACTCCAGTCCACATCCCTGTGCCAAACCATAAAAAGGCCAGTGTCTTGGAATCACCTATCAGTTCTTCCCTAACTATTCTTCAGCAAAGACTATTTAAAATTAAACAACTCAAGGTCAGGTACCTCTCTGGACCAGGAGCTCTACAGCTGAGAGTGTTTTTTTCTGGTACAGCCTGAACCAGGGGCAGAAGAAGGAGGCATGTAGTTGAGAGGAGGATGTGCAGCCCCATACTGTATTCCCCAGGACTGAAGCATGGCTAAAGCACAGGCAGATTGTGTGACAATTCACTTCAGCCGCTTCAGATGTGGTTACCACAGTTGTTCGAGGGGTAGGGAGATCAAATAGATCTTCATAAGACAGGAGATGGATTAAGACTTAGAAACCAGAACTGTTATGAAGGCAGTCAAGAATATGGAGCACCGAATGTTCCCAGAACTCTCCTTATTGATCATTTACTGTGTTAAATTTTAATAGTGTGTCTTTTAGGCATTGTATAAATGGAAGGAAACCTAATTTGTGTGGCCAGACTAGCAAGACTTTTTACAAGTATAGTGATGTCTCTGACAGTGCATGCTAGTCTGAGTGTCCCCAGGCTACCCAAGGTTTCCTCCACGTACTTGCCAATGAAAAGTGTTGCTAACTCTTTATGAAGAGTTACATTTCTGAAGCCAGAAAGTCTGCACTCCATGCAGGCCTCAGTACACTCAGTACCCAGTGCTCCTCCTCATGAAAGTTTCTCCACCAACCAATGGCTTCTATAAAAATACCACTGATCAAGTTTTTCTATCCATAACTCAGACATGCTTTTCAACACTCTATTGTGCTTAGGTGTTACCAGTGATGAGAATAACTTTATAGTTAGTCAATGCTCACACTGAGCAGCAAAACCAGAAAGCATTTCCTCAATTTCTCTTCTGAGGCAGTTAAATAGCTCTACACAGTCTTTAATGTCAGTGTTACACTCACATTAATGACATTTATTCACTTCATAAGGGTTTTGTGTGTGTATCAGTGGTCCTACTCCAAGAACCAAGCTCAGATTTGATTTAATTTCACTTCAAAATATTGGTCTTTCCTTTAAAAAGGAAAATTTATTCTTTGCCAGAATTTTTACCCAAACAATAGATTGTTTTTATCTGTTGCAGAAAGTGTTAAGTTGCACTCTGCACTCTCATTTTTGTGTTACTGCTCTGGGCCCTGCTTAAGTACCTAAAGTTGGGCAATTTAAATATTTTGTGAAGTGGGGGCCTCAGGCCTCACAGAACTACAGAAGAGACATATAAGGGTTGTTTCTCTTTTAAAGAAAGGTGAATGAATGATGCTGAGGGTGTTTAGTGTCATGAAATTTCTTAGGGCTTATTTATTCCTGGACAGGAAATTTCTGTGTTTCATTTTGAAGCCTTAAAGTTAAGGAGGAAAAAGCAAAGACTTTTGTAAGTGGAAAAACTACATGTTTCATTTGGATTTGAGGGGTTTTTTTCTGTTCTTAAGTCCAACATCTGAAGCTGGACATGTCAAGTGGTTTGTGGAGTGGTTTAGAGGTCGCTCCTGTGCACTGTCGTGGCTCGTGACAGACCCATGATGCTGGGAGCTCTCTCCATCAGAGGAGGTTTTCTGTAGTTGTTTACAATGCTAAACAGCTCACCTGGTCTTAGGGGCCTCAGCAGCCTTAGGAGTTGTGGAGATTTCCTATCTGCCAAGGGTACTATGATCTGTTGCCACCTGCTCCAAATCCCTTGTAGTCCTGAATTCTTAACAGACATTTTCTGGATCAGACTATCCCTGTTCCAGCTTTGCAGCTTCCTTGTTAAGGCAGGGAAAGGGACAGAGAGGGCTAAGGCACAGACAGTCCCCTCCAGGCAGTGACACCCCTTTTGAGGTGTCTCTTCTCTTTGGAGATAGGGCATGGATGGGACTGGTTTGTCCTGTAAAATTTGCTTCTCCATGAGCTTTGGAACAACACGCTCCTGCAGAGCAGTGTGCCAATGGTTACTTTGTAAGGGAGAAAATATTCATCTTTTCTCATTTCCTTCCTTTTTTGCAGTGGCAGAGTGGGAACAGCCCTAGGACATGTCCATGGTGCTTCTTATGAGTTTTAGTGTTGGAGAATGTCTATATTGGTACCAGGGCTTTACCCCTCTCCTACACATTATCAGAAGGCAGCATCTTAAGGGGCATTTCTGGCTGACCCTGCATTCTGCACCAGAAGGGGTTCAGTTATGTCACATTTCATCCATGATTTATATTTTTTACCCCTATTCACTTTTTTTCCTCCTCTAATTCTTTTCTTTTTGTGTGTGTGTTTTTCTCAAATGATCCTTGTATAAATGTTAAGAGGCTGTTTTCATATTAGTGTGTTAATATTTTCAATATCTGTTTATTTTGCTGCAGAACACTCCAAATGACCTGGCAAAAGAAGTAGCAGCGTTTATAAATATAGCCATTACTTTAATTATTCTGATTTTTAACTTACAATGTATTTTTATGTGACTCAAGAGATTAAAACAGAAAACATTCCAGGCCACACTTAATAAAATAAGTATTACTTTGTTTAACTTTATTATCAGAAAGAAAGTCTGGTCTTGGCTCCCTTCAAGTTGACTTTTATATTTATCATCAGAGACTTTCAAAATTTCAGCCTACTTTTTTTCAGGTAATGACGATATCCTGGCTTTCACTAAGAATGTATTAAGACATTGTTTTTCCCTTTTGAACTTAGGCAATTTTAATTACAGGAGGCTTTACAGAGAAGATAGCTCCTTTATGATTTGGATCCAGATTACTGATTATAACTTCCCTGACTTCTAGAAAGTACTTCCCTTTCTCTAAATCCTTTTCCTAGTGTAGTTTTCAGCTCTCAGCTCAGGCTGTTCTGTTGCAGCAAACACTCTCTTCGATGATGTGCAGGCAATGCATTTCCCCTCTATTCAAAGTATGCTGGATCCAGCCCTAGTTTTGCAATGGAGTTCAATGAGTGAAGAAATAATCAAACTTCTAAGTTTCTGAGTTTATAATGGAAAAAAATTCTTTACAGATGCTTATTCTAGTTCTTTTGTTCCTGCTGGAAAAATGTGCAATGATACAGCAGTGAGTGTCATGTACCCTGCAGCTCATTTTAGCAGTACAGATTCTCAGAGCAGCCATGAACTTTAATAGAGAAATAGCAGGGAAAAGGAAATAGCATTCAATTAAAAGCAGCTCGTTTATGTTATGTCAACTTTACAATGAATTTTGCATTGTGTATCCATAGATTTATGTTCATAAAAGCCCAATGTTATGCTGTATATGAGAACTACCTTTTCAGTTAGGTATAATCATAGGCCACGTATCATTCATGTAGAAATGTTTTCAGTTCACCTGTTGCTCTCACATTTTGATGGATTTTTTTTGTCCATATGGGAGTAAAAAGGCTATTGCAAGGATGGTGTCAAAAAACAGAAGAGAAGAAATTTGACAGAAACATCTGAGTTAATGTTGTTATGCTGCTGTGTGCCTCTGAATCCTTGACTGCTGTAGTAGTATTCTGCTGGGGGCCCAGGTTGCCAGTGGCACGTTCTTTCTATATCATTCTCTTTTTCATTCTTTTTCATTCTCAATTTTTCCATGCCTAGTAGAATATAATAGACATGTTTTTTGGCCCCACATCTAGCTGTATCTTTTAAAGGACTTAGCATATGCCAACTCACTCCTCTACTTATTGTCTGAGCCTTTCCCATTTGGACTTAGAGCTTTTTCTCAGAAAAGGCTTTCACAGTAATGAAAACCCTCTTTTTGCACTTTCCATTCAGGTTTTCTCCTATAGAGTTGCCTTTCTAAGAGACCAATTATTAGTATTCTTAAAAAAATATTCTTTTGAATGGGAGAGTGATAAGAATGCTATTAAAATCTCATAAGGCAAGAAAAATGTGGTCCCCACTGTGCTATTCCATAGCACCTGTAGGAGAAAAGGTGGAAATGTTGGTAGTTTCCCACATGATCTCACAGAATTACAGGTTTGAAGGTAGAAGAGTATTGGATTTTGTGTTAAATGTTGTCCATAGCCTATTTTTATTTGCTCTGTCTGGGCTTATTTGTCTAAGATTTTTGTTCCCTAGACCTTTTGCAGTGATTTGTGAGAGACATTTCAGAAAGGAAAAATGAGTTGATAGCAGTTAGACTTTTTCTTTTGGGACTATTCTATGAAAAACCTCAATGCTCAGAATGAGCTCAATGATGGCTGTTCTGATATACCTGACACAATTTTCTGCTCAGTGAGTGAGACCTGATCACATCTGCGACTTCCTTAACAGCAGGTCACAAACAATGTAAGTTATTGAACTGAAACAAGAGCTGGGACGGTTTTGCAAACAGCCAGGGAAACTATAGGTGCTGGTAAGCCAGCTGGGAACATTATCAGGGACAGAATGCCACTCTAGCTCCAGCCCCATGAATTATTTTACAGTGGCAGGAGGTCTGTGGGAGTGTTTGTGTTTGCTGTCTGATGTCCCTGTGTTTCATTTTTTATGAAGTGTGATAGACAGTGTGTTTTTATCTAGCAGTGCTTGCAGGACAGCTTCCCTTTAGATAAGGAACTAGTAAGCCAGAGAGCAGTGGCCATCCCTTGTGAGCTGAAGGAAGGAGGGCTGGGGTGAAAGACTCCACCATATATTTTCAAGTACTAGAATTAGTTGATAGAAGAGAAAATGAATAATTTGGAAGAAAGGCCAGGGTTCTATAGTCCATAGGTAACATATGAACGCTCAGATTTGAAAACGTTCCTGCGCCCCGACTGGTCTTTTACCAGTATGGATGTGTGTCCTACCAGCCCTCTTCTTCCTTTCACACAGAATGTATTTTACAGGGAGGAAAATTGAAGTCTATATCAGAGCACCCAGCCAATTCCACAGGCAGGATCCATATCCTACACACATCCATCTCTCTTGGTCTATCTTTGGATCCTACTGTAGGTACCAACCCCAAGCTCCTCTCATACAGCCCATAAGCTTTTTATGTCAAAGAACCTTTCACAAACTTGGCAATGCTTTAGCCCAGGTCAGAGCAAGGTCTGGCTGAAAAGCTTTGTGCTCCCAGTGGCCCATGGTCTTGCTCCCCAGCTTCCCACAAGTTATAATACTGTCATGAAGGGCTACGGTTCTTTTTACAGACCTGTCTAAATCTGCTGTAAAGTTGTCTGCAGAATATTAAAATATTTTAAGTAATAAAAAGAATCACTGATTTTTGAAGAAAAACTGAAATCTGCAACATGAATATATCCAACTAAATCTACAATCTCTGTAGTTGTGCATTGTAGGGGAAAAATAGAATGCAAAGTTCTGATTTTTTTTGCAAGAGAAATATCTAATAAAGTTATGGAAACAACACATTCCCTTGGACATGTAATAATTATATGACCAAAATATATTAGATAAGTAATAAGGACTCAGGAAAAATTTTAACCATATAGGAAATTACAGTTTCTCTTTTATAGTCAGTATAATGTGCTGAAAAGTCATAGCTTATTCTGTAAGACATGAATGAATAAATGACAGGCTTTAAAATAAGTTTTTAATTAATATTTTTATTTTAATACAGAATAATATTAGCATTGAATATTTTAGGTTTACAGGATGCTATTATGACTGGTAGACATGACACTTAACACAGACAAACCACATCCTGCAGAGATGGTATTTCATTTTATGGCATTCACCTGATAGTTTGCCATCCTCAGTGTGAAGTTCTTTCAGCAGTATTAAAAAGCCAGCTCCTGAAACTGAGTGGCCAAAAACCCCACATGAAAATCACACCTGTGCTCTCTCACAGCTCATTTCCCACTCTCTTACTGTAAACCCTCAGAGTTTCAAAATGAAACAAGCTTCAAGCCTTAAAATTGAAATTCACTTCACCTGCATGAAATCATAGTAATCAAATTTTTATGGGTGGAGAATGGCAGGGAAGAGGGAGGAAAAATTTACACTACAGAAGTGTGGGGTCAAGTCAGGAGGTTCTACACAGTCCTCCCTTCCTTCCTCTCTTGTAGCTGCTCCTTTTTCTGGCATATTGACAATATCAGCAGCTGCAATTCTTCACATGCACGAAAAGTTGCAGACTGCCTAAACCAGAAGCTCTTTCTCCAGCCCACTGTGGCCTCTGCCTCTTTTCTGCCCCCTTGGGTTCCCATCTATTCATCCTTATCTCAAGACTTGCTTGGTGTTAGCTGCCTGATTAGTTGAACCATTTAGGTCCTAATACAGAGTTCCTGAAGGCAGGAAGAGCTTTTCCAATGAATTAGAGATTTAAACTCAGTGTGGGTCTCTGAAAACAAGCAGAATGAGATGAAGTGGCAAGGTGACTGTAACTGGAAAATCTGGAACTGGTGCTTGACAAAATTGTTGAGATTCACCAGCAGTGGTAAGGGCAAACCCAGATGGTCTAAATTAGACTTCAATAAAGTGCATTAATGCAGATCTCCTGCAGCAGTAGCATGAAAACTGGACATTTAGAGCATGTATGCCAGAGGTGCTATCAGGAATTAACTCAAATAAGTAGAGGTTGGTCTATGGATATAAACATTTAATGTCTTTATAGAAAGTATCATTGAATGAAATTGACTGTTTCCCTAACCACAAAGCTCAAGTATTGCAAATACTGTAACTAAAATACAGAGATACTTTTTATCTATCTGCAAATACACGACTTTCAAATAAGGTACAAACTCTGAGAGCTGTCAGAACTAGAAAAGCTATATTTGCTACAGAATAGAAA
The DNA here is from genome assembly GCA_039654755.1 of Calcarius lapponicus. Classification (NCBI taxonomy): domain Eukaryota; kingdom Metazoa; phylum Chordata; class Aves; order Passeriformes; family Fringillidae; genus Calcarius; species Calcarius lapponicus. The sequence continues at coordinate 21,988,921 of CM077464.1, forward strand.
TTGCAGCAAAACCAAAGAAAAAGCTCAATTTTATGTGCATGAATCTGATTTTAGTACATTCCCTAGATGAGACAGTGTTACATAAGATTTGCAAAGGCTACAAATGATCCAGAAATTGCATAGAAATAAACTTCAACGATTAGTATGAGAAAGATCGTACTGGATTATCATTCTGGTTTATTGGGGTGGTAGCTCCTGAATTGTTGTAGAAAACTGTTCTATGAAGAATATATAAATGTAATCAGATAAAAGTGTAAACAAGCTGTAAGTATTGTTTTATAATAGCAGATGAACAGTGACATTAGGGAAGCACTGTTAAAAATTCAGAACAAATGAAGCAACAATTTCCATGATGTGATACAGGAAAATTGGCCTCTGGGAACAAAGTAGCTGTAGATTTGTGTATGTTGGCTGGACAAAAAGGCTCTTCGACATTTCCTAGACTATTATTCTTACCTCTCTGAGGTGGCCTTGCTTAAAGAAACTATAGGTGATTGTATATACCCAGTTTGATTTTGCTACACATTTTACTTGACCTGGAAGTATCTGAACACAGCTGTAGGGCACATAAGTGCCCTACATTTTAAGTGCTTTATAAAGAAACAGGCTTTTAAATGCATCTTGTCATTTATATATGACAAGTTTTGGGAGGCATGATGTCTGAATTATAAAATATCCATGAAAACAGTTGTAGAGTCATACACTGATCACTATTTAGCCCTTTGATGATAGAAAAACATGAAAGACAGTTCTGTGAGTGCTGCCATGGAACAGTCGTTTCCCTCTAATCACTAACATTACTTTTTAGGAGTTTGGGTCTGGACAATGCACTTGTGCCAGGCCAGGAACTGGCGTTGCTGGCGCTCCTTCTAGTTGTGCAAGGGTGTCAGGGATGAAGGATGAGGAAGACAGTGTCATTTCTAAAGCCACAGCAATTTAATATACACACCCTGGCACTGTCTGTGGTAAAAGCTGAGAATCTGACACAGGGGTCAGATTCCAGATCTGTGCTTTATTTGTACACACTCATGCTGACTTTTAATTGATATTCTGAGATAACTATAAATGAAACTATGGTTTTCAAATCTCAACTAAGTGTTGGGCTTAGATTTTAGAATTCAGAATTTACTTTTTTTTTCATGTCTTTTTTCCTTCTGTCATTTTGAATGAACACTTAGACCATGTGACAAAATCCCTGGTGCCCAAGTTTCAGTTTCACACAGCAGCTAACTTGGATGCCTAAATGACTTGCAATGATTTGGAGACATGTTGGTCTGTTTTGAGTAACTAAAGATTACATTACAGAACTATGTAACTAATGGTGTTTATCATCAAGTTACAGATATAAGTAAGAAGAAGTTTGTAGTATCAGAGAGGGATTAACTCAACCATTTTGCGCCTAAATTTTATTCTTTCATAAGCAATATAGAAATATCTGTGAAGATAGAGAAGAGGTTGCAAATAATTTCTAAAAATACCTTGCATGCTAAAATTTCAATACAGTCAATAGTTTTATTGTATGTTATCAGTAAGATTTAAGTTAAAGTTTTCCTACCTACAAACTACGAAAAAAGTGACTATACAAAAACAGGGTACTGCTGCCTACTCCAGAATCCTCAGCACCAATTATTCAGTCATGGACCAAAGACTACAAAACTACCAAAGCAGTTATACATTTCTTAGGTCTTCCCTGACAACAGTGTTACAGACAGAGTGCATGGGACCTTCCTCATTGTTGTGCTGTTCTCATCACCTGTACCTTATTAGGGGGAAAAAAAATTCCAGCACTAGATGCCAATATATAGAGATATACATATCTGTGAAGATAAAGAAGAGGTTCCAAATAATTTTGCAAGTACTTCCTGCTCTACTTTCTCTGATACAGCCTGTGGCTCAGAGAGAGTCCTGTAGAAACTTCAACATCTAGCCTCCAACCTAGCTGGACCCAGTTCATGGTCAGTTCATATATTAACTCTTAGATCTTTTCACAGGTGAAATTTTGGCTGGTTGGGTTTTTAGATATGGGAGAGTGAGCTGTTTTTCTGGCTTTTTATTACATTCCCATCTCAAAGCCACTGATGGATTCCTAATAACTTGTTTTCTGCTTTGTCTTGCTGCATACTTAGGACCTAAAGAGAAAGGTGTTACAACACTTTGGTCCTGAATACAGTGGTCTAATTTTCAGGAATCTTCACAAGAACATACCCACTCTGGTGGCTGCTCTTACCTCCAGAGAATGGCTCTATGCCAACAATCACACACTTTTTTTTCTCACTGCAGAGTCTTATAGAAGGATTTAAACCTTGGGCAGGTTGCCTGCATGGCCCTGCGCCCTTTTCCTTGTGCCACCTGGCATCCTTTACCCCAGGCAGCCTCTTGTGTGCGCCACATGTGGGTTTGAAGTGCAGAGCATGGATGCTGGTGCATCCCTACCTTGGCACAGCTCCAAAGGGGTGAGGTGGGCGCCTTGGCAGCACTGCCCTGCATCTGTCCATGGGGGCACTCAGGGCTCCATTGTGTCCCAGCAGGTCTGCCAGCTTGGATCATGGGCTGTCCTGACTGCTCAGGGCTCTCTTGAGCACAAACTCTGTATGGGGGTGTCTGAATGCCTTAGAATAGCTCATTTGCTTTTCAGGAACAAATTTTTTCCCCTCTAAGAGTGTTTTTGCAAGATTAAATAAGTGTGAAATGGGCATTTATATGATTCCTGTCTATAAAAGATTTTATCTGCCTGCTGAGCCTCCCTCCCCTCTTTGCTAATGGGAGTCGAGTCCTTCAATTCATGGTGCTAAATTTTCTGTAATTAATTATATCTCTGTTCCAGTGTTGTCCTCATAATGGGTAATAATTGTTTGCTCTGCACAAACAGATGTTCCTTCTGTACTGTCACAGGCACGCTTGGCCTGGGATACAAATAAGCTCACAGAGGTGACTGAAGACTGCAGATTAAGCTTTATATTGCAGCAAGGAATCAGACCACTATTTTTTATTTATTGTTTTAGAAACTTTATTAATTTTGTATGGTTTTCACAGACTAAGAAATACAAATTGCAACAGAAGACAATTTCACACATGACATATTGCCATATGAAGTATGCAATGCTTATATTCAATAGATACTGTAAAAGAAAGCTTTACAAAACTATTGTAAAGCTATTTACAATATTGCATATATATTTACAATATTACATATATTACACCTCTAAAACTATTAAAGGTGTTCAGGTGGAGGATAATACTGGGTGACTTTGTTCCCTGCTTTGTTTTGCAGGGGGATGAGTGGGAACTGAATTTCTGTACCTACTAAAACCTGTATGTTCAATATCTCGATATCTAGGTGTTTAGGACAATTGCAGAATCTCTATCTAAACTCTGTTTCTTAGGATACTGTAACAGTATAATTATTATACTGTTAGTATAATTATAATTATAATCTCCTGTTACTGTTAAAGAAACATAGCAGTATGGCAAGCTCCAAAGCTCATGGGTGACAGACTCCTGGTGCCCCTGAGAGGCAAATGAAGCCCTCCCTGGAGCCATCTAGGGCTACTGATCTCTCTTGGCCAGAGCAAGGCATGGCTAAACACCTGTGATTGGAGCTGTGTAGGATGAACAGGCTGTTACAGACCTGACTTTGTAATACACATCCATGTGTGAAGATACTGCATTGTACTTTTTATTGCATATGTAACTTGCTTTGTGGTGAGCAGGCCCGGTTAGGAGTAAAGATCCCCAGATGTTTTTCATACCTCAGTTCCCAGTCTGGAAGATCAGCTTATATGTCAGTCAACTTGTTTCTTTGATTGTAGATCAGAGGCCTCAAACCTGACTTCTTGGCAACTGCTGGTAAAAAGTACTGCACATGAATAGGTGCTCATCTAATTAACATGGCCTATGACATCTGACTCCATGAAATCTACTGGTGAAAAGTAGTACACAAAACTAGGTACTTAGATCATTAACATTGCTCTTCAATTTGTACTAATAAATATAAATGTTTGTATTCTATGTCTTACATTGACGCCCAGTGGCGAAACTTCAGTGTTATAAACAAAACACTGTAAAATTATTCAAAGTTGGTTTCTTTGTCCTTTAATGTGAACTGTATTTGATTAAATAGAAGGATTTCTGAACTGAAACTTGTATACCAAGGAGAAGTCTGGAAAACTGTTAGCATTTTACAACTGAGCTATGAACTCTTGAAAATATCACCTTTCCCTGAAGTTTGGCAGGAGACCATACCCTCTTACTAATCTGGCTTGCAGGTGATGCTGGCTTTATTAAGTTCAAGCGCTGCATTTTTTAAACTTTTGAGCAGGTAATGCCTGTATCAGTAGCTCTGTAGCTATAGTTCTTGAGATCTAGTTATTCACAGAGACTTCTTTTTCAGTTTTGAAAATGTAACTTTCATTTTTTAAACATGCTTAAAGCAGAATTTCAACATTGCATTTAGGGGAGAAAATACCATCTTAAAGGAGCTATAAAAGAATTGCAAGTAAAAATTTGTTTAGCCTCTCAGGGGATGTTTCATCAGGCTTGTATATTTGCTAAGTATTTTTCTACATAAAAGACTCTACTGTTGCATCTTTTCTCTCCTGTTGTTTTGGAGAGACTGGACATGAGCCTGCTGCATTATGTAAACTAAACACTTTGGATATGTTATTGTCCAGCATTTGATCAAATTTTCAACCTGTCCATATGGACATAACCTAAGTTTTTCAGACATATATTTTCCTGTTGGCCAACAGTCCTTAGCAAGAACTAGATAACTAAACTCCTTCTCTGGGAAGCATGTCATCTGTGAAGGGCTTCATTGTGGAGATGCCTGGATTAAAAATGTGCTCAAGTGATTTAGGCACCAAGGAACCAGGTGAGCATGAAGTCTGTAAGTTTCCAATAGTGATTAATGTGTCATTCAAGCTGTACTTCAGAGCCCTGAGACCCCTCTAGCTGGCTTGTGGGTGAAAGCTAGACAATGTGGTGGAAAAAAACAGTGAAGAAACAGCACTGAAAAGTAACATATTAATGAAAATAATGTAATATTATATATTTCCTTTTTTAAAAAATGTGGAGGTTGGCTATTTTTTCTTGGTATTTTTACTGATTAATTAGAAGAATGATGTGCAAGCAGGACACACTCTGAAGAATACACTATTAAATTTTGTTCCTACCTTCTGGTCAGAACCTTTTCTCTTCATGCTACTGTTCTATTTTCCTGCAGGTTTTGGGGTTTTGGAAATTCTGGCTCATTTCAAAAAGTTGTTTAGGTTCCATGGCAATTGGAGAAGTAGTGAAATGATGAATTCCTAATCAATAGGTTATCAAGAGGAGGGCACAAACTGAAATCAAACTTCTTAACAATCTCTGCAGAGCATGACTTAACCTTACTTAGCATTTAACAAGAACTTCATTTACATAAAGAAATGTTAAAGTGACAGAGCTCCTAATAAAAATCCTTGAGGCTTCCTGCAAGTCTTGCAGCAAAACCAAAGAATATTTATTTCAACCTTCCAAATATTTTGGATTCCTTAGGAAAAAATGAAAACTTATTTAGAAGATATTGCCTCGTCTTGTTGAAGAGTTTCTCAAGCTTGATAAAATACAAGTTTCCATTGAAAATGTTTAAAGTAAAAGCAAAACTTATCCAGTTCTCTTCAAATCCATATAGGAAAAAAATGCAGGTGTATTCATTAAAACAACTGTACTTGTTTAATAGTTTCATATGTTGAATTAAATATCAAAGATTAAACACACATACAGAAATCATGGACATTTGTATGGAGGCCCATAGATGAAGGAGAGAGGGGAGGGCACAGAGCACTCCATGGTGGGGATGGTTCAGATGCTGAATGGGCTGCTCCACGAGGGCCCCAGTGGCCACACACCCTGCACCAAGTGGGTTTGGGTCCTGGTGGATGATCAGCTTTGCTGGTTCTACTCCTTCATGAAGGGAGGTTGTCATTGACATAGGCCTGCATTACACTTTGATAGAGAAATGAAAAACTAAAACAGATTTTGGACAGTAGAAGATAAAGTAGAACATTTCTAAGTATGTAGGGTGTCACATATATTATCTCTGCCTCAAGCTGGAACAAGGCATACTTACAAACATTTGCACCTTTTTCTTTTGATGAAACCTTTCACAAGCTCCTTAGGGCACAGAATTTTAATTTCCCCTCATAAAAAGTCACTGATAGTGTTAAATATCAAGTAACCTTAAATAACGACATGTTTGGGCAGATAATTGAGTACCGATCTGTTTTTTTAAATTACACCATCCTCTAAGAACTGGTTTGATTTTAGAAACCATTCTGAATAGGGCTATTTTTCTAACTGTGAATTTACTGTCAGATATAGTTGTAATAACAAAACATGCATGTGAAAAGGATTACTTATGCTGTAAAAGAAAAAGCCCAATAACAGCATATTGATCATGTAGTTCTCAACCTCAAAAAAAAAAAACAAACCAACAAACCAACCCTTTTTAATATCCCCCCCAAATATTTTGGGGAAACAAAGCTCAGTGAAGGTAGATCAACATATAGAGTAGGGTCCAAAGGTAACTGACTTTCTGAAGCACACTGTGCTAATCTCAAAAGCATAATGTAAGTAATTTGTTCAGTGGTGTGGGAGTTATTATTCTTTAAATGAATTGCTGTATTTTGCTGTATTTCTACATCCTACTTTGTCCTAACAAAACAGTTGTGTGATCCTACTATGCAGATCCATCACTATCACAGTGAAGCATACTGCAGAACAGAAAGATGTAGGGAAAGAAATTAGTTTGAAGTGATTTTATACGAAAAGCTAATGTTCAAAAAAAAAAAAAGACTTTTTGCATCTTGAGCAGGACATTAAAAAAGGAGCTGTTAATTTCAGGCAGATCGTGTGGTTCTTGGGGGATCTTGTACAGGGCCAGGAATTGGATTTGATGATCCTGATGGATCCCTTTTAATTCAGTATCTTCTATGATTCTATGATTCTGCAAATGTCAAAGTGCATCTAAGGACCAAAATAAATATTCTCTGTCTTGGTGAGAAATAGGTCTTGGTAAAGCCCCTGAGGGCAGTTGGCTCCCTTCTGTACAGCTGAGGCAGTGATAGCTGTGGGCCCTGATTCAAAAGCCACTGGATGTATTATCCTGCAATACAATTACAATTAAACTTTTTTCCTCTGTCAATGAGAGGGAGAGAAAAGGAGGATCCTCTAAGCAGATGGAAATTTCCTTAATCCCATTAAGTGAAGCTCCTGCTTTAGTCAAAAACAATCACATCCCAAGTGGGATTTTATGGTATAAAGCATCTGGAAGCTTGTTTGTGGATTTTTTTTCCCCAATTCCTTCCAATAAAATAAAGCTGAAGCCCAGAGGGAGGCAGGGCAGTGACTGCCCCGCCAGCTGGATAGGAGGTATGGCAGGAAGTCCAGTAAATGCTTCTAAAGTGAGTTTAAGGTATGTTCCTGAAACACGAATCTTCCCTTTCGTTCAGAAATCCTCACAGGATAAGCTTTGCTGACTTGATGGAGGAAAAAACCCAACTTTTTCTTCCTGTAAATACTTGAGCAGAAAGGAAATTACGCAAGGAAAAATGATTGTCATAAACTTCATAAATCTTTAAGGAGCTTAGAAATACAAAGTATATGGAGTTAAAGAATCTTTTAAAATCACCTTAGAGAAACTAGAGGTCCCAATCCTCAGACTTCCAGCTCTTAAAGCTACCTTCCTCCTGTCACTGAGAGAAAAATGTGGGAATTACTACCTCCTCGCATCATTGCAAAGAAAAACTAGCCCATGACATTCTCATGGCTGGCCACACAGGCACAAAACAGTCCTGTAAGTGGTCCCTGAGTGCATATAAATCCTGTGAGCCCATGTTCTATCAGCACAGGCTATACATTTCATATCTTTCCAGCCACCTCTACTCTCACTGTTGGCAAGGGGATGGTATAAACCACCATCTCATTTTTCAACAGTAATTTATTTTTAATGGTCTGGAACATAATAACAATTGGTTTAAAAGTTAGAAATTCAATTGGAAATAGCATAAGTGAGTGAAATTCACTTTCAAATATAGTTCAAATTGCTTTTCTTCACTCCCTTTCACCCACTTTGGTCACTGAAAGCTTTGCACTGGTAATGAATTAACTAGAAATATATTTCTGATCCTGCCAAGATGTCCAGACTGGATAGGGACAAATAGTATTTTTTTCACCTTGGGTAATGACAGAATTTGCTGTTGCCTGTAAGGTCTCTCTGACAGGAGTAGAAAGGTCAGCTGCAAAGCCTTCTTTCACACAGAAATGTCATCAATCAGAGTGCTGGCAAAAAAAAAGAAGTGAGTTAGGTTTAAGTATTTCCTAAATGCCAAGCTTCACTCCTCTATTAGGCCCAGACTGGAAAGATTCATACATATTCATAGAAAATTATTAAAATATTCCTCTAAAACTCTTCACTAAGTGAGAGATCCCAGACCTTTTGATGCTGTTAAAGGAAATTCTTCTCATGCAATTGGGGTCTGCTACAGTTTATATTTTTAGAGGTGATGGACACTGCTGCAGTTGAATGTCACAGGTCTTAGAGCCTGAAAAAGGCTGTAGTTTCTCTCTTGTTATTATCAGTTACCTAGGGACTCCAAGAAAAAGCATTCCTGCTTGCTGAAGTAGATATTTTGCAGAGGACATTCTTAGTGCTGGAGTATTCTTAGCTCTGAGAGGAGATATTTATTCCTTTGGGTGGATTTCATGTTCTGCCCCAGCTAAATGTGTGCTCACATCTCTGAAATGGGGCTTCTCCCACAGCAGACAGGGCTAAGGACATTCAGAATGACTGTCCAGTCTTTCCTTGCAGAGACAAGGGCTGATACTGCTTCTACAAGCAGCACCATACCTCTGGAAGCAGAAGAAGCAAGCTCTGTGTTGCATTGTATCCATGGAAATGGTTCTGAGGAGTGGAGTCTGTTCTGCTTCTGACTTGCTCCAAATAACATAGCAGATGATTCTTTGTTGAAACTAAAAATGCAGCAGCTAAAGTTCAAGGTCTGGCTATAGTTTTGGTTGGTGTTTTTTTTTTTTTTTTTAATGATTTGCATACTTGAAAGGAGAGCAGGCATTAAACTCACAGATGACACCAGGCAGGGAGAAACAGCAAGAGTAATGGAAGACAGTACCAAAACTCAGAATGATCTTGGCAAAAAAACCCTTACTCTGATAAGAAAAAGAGGAAGTGCAGTGAAGACAAAGTCCTTAGGTAATCAGGTATAAGGAACTGAACAAATGCAGGATGGAGCATGACTTGCTGGATAGCATTTTGCAGAGAAGAGAGCATGGAGAATTCCAAGCAAAACAGAAGTCAGGGACCTAAAATGTCATCTCCCGAGCTGTATAAACAAAAGCTTTGTCTACAAAATACAGGAGTATTTCTTTTCTTGTTGCATTGGTGAGTCCTTGGGTGAAGGATTATATCTGATTCGGGGCAGCATCTCAGAATTGGTGAGTTCTGAATTTTAAAACACTGATACGCCTTTCTGGTGCTTCAGGATGTGCATTGTTCTTCAGACCTCCCCAGCTCCTTTAGGGACACTTTGGTTTTTGCTTCTGTCACAGCCACATCCAAGTCATGGCTCTGTGCTGCCAGGGGCAGCTCTGAAGAATGGGCAGGAAAGCAGCTGCAAGTTTCTATGTTTCAACCTCAGAACCCATGTCACCTATTCAAATACAGAGGAAATATTCAAGCAGGCAATATTTCACATGTTTTTAATATGGCATGTGAGATTTGAGGCTTAAACATGGGAATCCCACATAAGGGATGTTTGGCAACTCCAGTTATTTTAAAAATATGTGAATAATCTGAAAGGGATCCAAAGGAGGGCAGTAAGAATCATTAACTGTCTGCAAAGATTGACAGCCAAAAGAAGGGAAGAAGGAGGAGGGAGACAGACATAAACTTCCAACATATAAAAAGTTGCTGCTGGAAAAGGAAGTAATCTGTTTGCCATGTTCATGTTGCATAGGATAAAAACCTAAAAGCTTTATGTGTCACTGGGGGAGGCTTAGGTTAGATGTTAGAAAGTGTTTCTGAACAGGCAGAGAAGTGAAGGATAGGAATCACCTTCCCTGGGGAGTGACTTGGGACACGCGGTCTGGAAAACTGGGCGGGACTGCAGAGACTGAGTGTAGCCTAAGGCAGAAGAATGGCAAGAGCAACCTTGCAGAGTTCTTCCCAGTGCTGGAAGCCTTTCCAGTACTGCTCATAAGTCTATCAACAGCAGTCAAAAGAGGTAGTCAGCTGGGTAGCAATTTTTTAAAGTATCATCGTGAAAAATTCATTAGCTCTACAAGCAACAGGAAAGTTCCCACAGCACGCCATGAAATTCACCTTTAATTCTAAAAGTTGCTTTCTTGGAAACAGTCTCAGTGAGGTAATAGTCAGCACAAAATAAATTACTGCATTCAAGTCAAAGACCAAATTCTATTGTCTGCCTTTCTTTACATACAGACGTCATCTACGGAATCAGGGAGTGCAGTACTGTGTTCTAATAACACAGTAAGGAACAGAATATTCCCAAATACCCAAAAAACTGAGTATTTTTTTTTTATTGCAGTGTTGACAGTGATATTTTTCTTTAGGTATTACCTTGTTCCTGAATCTTTTGCCATGCACCTAGGCAAGAAAAATAATATAGATTTAATATTAAATTGATAGGTGTGATAACTGACATTAACACTATATCAAAAAAAAAAAGTGTGTGTGTGTGCATGGGGGCAGGAGAGACAGAGAGAGAGAGACTCATGACTTTCATATGCCTTAAAGGACTATTTGCTCCATCTGGTTACTGGAGATACTTAAATTTAGGCAAATTTTCTTCAGTCTTTGTAGGGTAAGAAGTTGTATTTGCATGTAAAACCTCATGAATCCATATGAACTTACCAAAAGTTCTTGACTGTAAGATTGATATAAGAATAATATACACTAATCAAGGAAGAACTGTCATGACTATGGTTAACTTATCACTTTAATTATACTGTATGAAACAGCTATATTAAATAACTACACTAATGACTAAACCTTACAGTACAAGCTGTGGTATGATTTTTCTTTAAGATATTCATTTTATCCTGAGACTTGATTTTTTTTTCTGACAGGGATAATGTTTCTGCACTGACACCTTCATAGTGCAAAATTAACTATGTCTGAGCAATCAGAGTTTATGAATTTCTTTGTATTTTATTGTATTCCCTTTTTAATATTTGAAGTAACATGAAAAATTATTTAAATTTCTCACTCCTGCAGTACTTTGTTTCCTTTTAAAACAAGCATATTTTTTCCATGACCTAATAAAAGAGAAACTGTTCATAAAAGATTATTTTTATGGTCTTCCATTTTTTATATTCAGTCATGTAAAGGTGATATCATTACCCTGTGGGGACTGTGTTTTTTGTTTGCAGTGGCACCCTAGAGATAGTATAAGGATGTATTTACATAACCATTGCCCTTAGAAATGTCACAGTATCAGGTTTAACTTACTGAGCAATAAATTCCTACCAGCTTTCAAATCCAAAAAGGGCAGCATGGGAATTACTCTTTATATTACATCTTTAAGCATGCTTTTCTTTCTAGGTGACAGAAAAATTACAGTGAAGTAGGGAGGGAGAAAAGAAGAAATAACCTGATGAATGTTGGATAAATCTGAAAAGGTCATTTCTTATTTCTGGCTTTGGGGCACATTTTTCTTTCTTTCTCTGCCCAACTTCTCCTGACGCTTTTGAGATGAAGTAAAGATTCATCCACCCTCACAATGTAGTTCTGGTTTTGGGTGAAGATAGGACCAAAACTAAAACAGAATAGGAACCAATACTACTGGAAGACAATTTCAGCCAGGTCTTCAGGACTTCCCCCTCAATTCTCTTCTCTGACACCAGATTCTTCTGGCACCAGCTGGTTGAGGAAAAGTTTGGATCAGCTTTCTTACCCTCTTCTCAAGTACTATTCATTAGTTCAATTTTGAACTAGTGTCTGGTTTTACCTTCATAATAGATTTTATGCAGAGCCCAAATGAAATTGCTCCTTTAAATCTGATTGTTCATGCACATAATTGGTCAGTCAGCCTAGGAAGTATGACCTAGGAACTGAGAAAGTATTGCTTTTGATGGCAGAAGTGAGTTGCAAATTAAAAGCATTAATATGGCCCTGTAACTGCCCAGTTCTGGACTCATTACATTTAAAATTGTAAACAAAAGCCTAAAAATATTCGAAATTACTCTACTGCTAAACTATACTTTCTACATCCTAATCATCCATCATATGTCAATACTTATAATAGAAGCTGCTGATTCCCACTGCAGCAGCAGGCAAATCTGCAGCCTGGCCAGAGGGTGGCAAACGTGTTTAACTGGAAATCTGATCTGCCCCTGCTACGTGGCTCCTGGCCCACAATATATTCTAACTGCTTTCAGCATGTCACTCCCATCAGAGGTCCTGCTGTAAAGCTTCAGCCCTTGTACTGCTCAGAAAGGCAGCTGTGATTCACTCATTTGTGGTCCTGCTCCAAGACTTTACTTCTTGTTTCTCAGTAGAAGCCCCAAGATGAATACAGTCCATCCCCAGGACAAGCACCCTGGTTGCAGGTGCGCAATGGCGTGCGTGTTCCTAGAAAGAAGTTCTAAAATACCCACAGCAGTGCAAACAGGTCGAGACTCAGAGACAAAGGCATGCCAGAATCCCCCACCTGAACAGGTAAAGGATGCCCCCAGCGCTCATCCTCTCCATCTTATCTGCCTTGGAAAAGGAGTCTACAACCAGCTCCTTCTGTCCCTTCTTCATCTCCAGAGAGTTGCTGTGGTGAGAAAGTCAGTGTGGCAGGGGAAAGTGGCAAATATCCATGTTGAAAGGATTTCTGGAGTTTGACAATTTCATAGGTATCTTCCTACCCTTTATTATATTTCGCCTTGCTTCTATCATTCTATTTAGTATATGAAAACAGCAAAAGCTAAAGGACACTGTTCTCACTGAATTAAAATACAGGATGAGGAAAAAGAAGTTTAAAAGTTTGCTGAAACTCTGGGCGGGGGGAGGGGGGGGGGTGGGGGGACGACCAAACAAAAAATAAAATATTTTTCCTTGTTTATAAGACATGCATAGTTAGTATTTCTAATTTCTTAATGTTCTAAAGTTCTGATATATTAAAATCTCAATCATGTCCAAGACTGTCATTGTCTGCTCCATAATAAAAACGGTTACAGCTGGTTACTGTCTTTGGCCAACTGCATCTGGTGACAGTGCACCACCACCATCTACTGATCAACTGCCTGTACTACCAAGAGAGAAAGGCCCCCACTTGGACCGATTTAGTTCTGCAGATTTTAATTCACAAGTTAAAATTCTTGTACTGAGCCAGAGTTTGTCACATGTTGCACATGCCTGACAAGGAGAACAAAACCAGCTAAATTTAGAAGTCTAGAAGGATCATAAAACTCAACAATTTCAGGGAGCAACTATTCAGGGGTTTTGGATAATGCTGATCTGCTGCTGGAAAAACTGCAGATAGAGATTGTTTGAACAGCATTTTGCTCTGACTTACAAAACATGTAAAACTGGTGACCTGATGGTAGGCAACACTGATTAATGTTGCACTGGAAGGATCAAATACTGCTTTTTCTTCCTGCACTTTACTCATGCTAATGAAAATCATCACCAATATTGTGTAAATGATCTTTGACAACTCTCCCAAGGTATTCAGCTGCCTATGTCCATTTAAAGATAGTCATGTAACACATTGAATTGCATAGGGCACAGACTTGGTTCTTCAGGCCAAGCTTTGAGCATATTTGTTCAGAGGAGCTAAGCTGTCGCTTCTCAGCATGTCCTCCTGAATTTGACTGTATAAAATAAAGATTATTTCATTTTTGTAGTTATGAAATGGATAAATTGGTATCAAATTTCTTAGCTTTACAGGGATTTTTGGTTCATATTCTTTCTAATATAAGTTGATCTTTTCCTAATATTTCAAGATCTCTATGTACTTAGACCAGCTACCCATTTTTTTTTTCACTTTTTTTAAGAGGCTGGACAGAATCTTTTTCTGTCCCTTTAGCAGAAGGATTTTTTTTTACTAGAAAAGTTAATGGGTATCAAAAATGTGATCTCTCAGCCTTTCTCATGCTATTGAATCCTTTTGTTCTGATACTTCTGTAAACAAGTTGATGTGAATAAGGATTAGCCTGGTAGAGTCCAAGTTGTCTAGAAATGGGAGACTATTAACAAAAATCCTGTAGGGCAGCTTGTGCAGCAGCTTCTACATTCTGCAAAGGGATATATCAAAATTACCCAGTCAGAGCACAGGATTTTACATCTTTTCATCTTGGTGTAAATGTCAGTGCATTGTGAATGGAGACACAGACTGGTGCTCAGAACCATCCTTTCCACTTCAAGTCCACTGCCTTTTGTTAAAGTGTTCCATATGGCTACCTCTTCAATCCACTTATCTTCTTTTGTCTGTGTTGGTGGAGTTGTGTTGACTTACACCAGTAGATAATAAGTCATTATGTTCTGTACTAGTGTTACCTCTGTGTTTCACTTCACTCTGTCTGTGCTCTAATTTAGATGCTCTAATATCAGTGTTTGAGGACAGTCTCCTTTGAGTTATTGTTGAGAATGCCATGCACACCTCTACACAATAAATAGTGTGATAATAACAAATTACTCCCATTGAACAAGAAATCAGACTCTAGGCAATGATCTAGTGGGCTGTCTTGTCTTTGACTGCCATCAAGGGAATTTACAGGTGTTCAGCTGGCCACAGGAGAGCTCTCATATTGTTCCCTAGATTCAGTAAGGAAGACAGTGTGAACAAAGACCACATAATTCAGATCAGACAAAGTCTCTCTTTCCCCAGATTACTCAGAGTTTATGAAAAATGAAGATTTTTATAGTTCTTAAACAAAGCCTTTCCATCAGGGTTAAGACCAGCTGGGCCCATTAGATTATATTACAGAATATGAAACCATTGTTCTCAACATTTTCGTAGCTGGAACTCCCTGCAACCTTCTCCACTTTCTCAGTTCCTAGACTTCATCTTTGTCTGGTCCTTTCCACTTCTGTTTTACTCCTTGTACATTCTCTCAGTTTAATGTCTCTTAATGGCAATAGCAGGGAGGTCATGCTAATTATCCCAGCAGGGTTTGCTAGCCTGGACTCTAGTCACAGCCATGCTTAGCCTTTAATGTCATTATTCTGAAGCACACCTTAGTTACTGGAAAGGAAGAACATGAGCTGTAAGACTGTACAAATGTGCTTTGTTTTGTCAAGCTGTTTTCGCTGAATGTGTGGTATTTTTGTGCCTTTATACAGTATAGTAATTTTAAAAGAATTATACTAACTCCTGAGATTTTAAACTAAGCAAAGAACAAAAGTATTTTATTTTTTCTTGTATATTTATATATATATATAGCTATATTTGCCTACTATGCACAGATACAGCTGTATGCCTACATATATGTATTTATGTCTTGATAAATATCTACATTTAATTTTACAATATGTACAGTAAGATTGGAAAAGGACAATTTTTCATGGCAGCATTGCAAATACATAAACAAATGCTTTCCATCGAAAGGAAATCCAACAACAGCATGCCTAAATTTTGCAACTTCTGTCTTGGTCCTACTGGATTTCCATTTTCAATTGTTTGTGTGTATCCACATGCATATGCATGCATGGTTAAGCCCAACATTTGAAGAGTTTCAGTTTCCTACAGTGAACATTTCATTAGTGTTCATTAGCCTGAGTCCTTCAATTTAATAGGAACTGTGTGCCTAAACATTCCTGTGAAGGCTGTTCCTGATGGAGGTACTGGAGTCCTTCAACGCAAAGCGAGCACATCTCAAAAGTAGGCTGCCATGTGCAAGGCCACTCTGAAGTAGAGGCAGATAAATTCAGTGTACATTTGCACAGATAACTTCTGGGACTAGTCTGTGTCATTCTCATGCTGAAATAATGTCCCTACAACCAGGCCAAATGCAGGGCTTCCTGAGCATCTCTCTCTGCAAGCATGTGATCCACTTAGGGGCTTGACTGTTTTTCTTGTATCAAATTCATTCATTTGTGTCTTCATTTTCTCAAGCTTCATAAAATCACAGCATCATAAGATACATGTAATGAGCTCACCTCTCATTTTCTGGGTTTCCCCAGAAAAGCTATATTCATTGTGCTCTGGAGAAAACATTGCAATGAAATTCTTTATTAGCATGTTTTTTTCACATGAAAGCAGAAACTGCCATCACCTTGGTTTTTTGTGGCACAGTAGTTCTGTACTGTGTTTGATGGCCATATCACCTTTGTCAATAAGTGATCTCAACAAATTTTCCCAGTTTCTGTCTCCCATATTCCTTTTCAGTGTACAAGAGCTGTAAGAGAAAGAGTAGTCCTTGTGGCCTTGAGCCTTGCATTACAGGGATAGCCTGACTTCTATCTATGGACATTATTGCACAATTCCACACTCAGCAGACCCATAAGTTTCTTCCATCCTGGGGGAAAACCCACAACACTTTTAGATTTCTTATTAGTCTCTACCCTGTCTACCCAACATATGCCCTTGCCTTAGTTTTCTCTGTGCTGGATGCAGGACCTGATAATAACTTACTTTTTCTCTTTTTCCCCCCTTTTCTAAATTTAATTTAATTTTACTTATTTTTAATTTATAGAAAGCATACATTCAGCTGGAGGACTGTTCCTGGAGCATCCTGAGGTGTAGGAATGCTCAGTGAATATTCCTCAGGAAACAGCACAGGTTTTGGTGTAAAATTAAAGTGGGTAATCCATAATCAAGCAGGCAAATGGTGTGTCAGCGTGGTAGGAAACATCAACAGATCAGGCAAAGCCTGTGAGCCAAGCTAAGTGGAAAGGCCTGGGAAAGGCAGAGGTTGGCTGCCTTACCTGAAGCAGCTGATCTCAGCTTCAGTGAACGGCAGCAGCTTGTTGCTTGCAGGAGTTTGCTCCAATACACAACTACCCACTTTGCCCGTCCCAGAGCCAGGCCTGCTCACATGAGTGTTCAAAGGGTTCAGAATGCCAGAGACAAAAGTATTTCACAACACTTCAGCCCCCATCTCCTGAGGCTTGTGCCTCTTGAGGAAGCCTCAATTTTCTCCTAAGTAGTCATGAGACAAGTCCTTCACAACCAGTTTTATTTCTGATGAATTACTATGCCTGGTCTTATTCACCCATGAGACAAATAATACAGTCCTGCCCATCATTTCAGTAGTTCACATTTCACTGTGTTCTCCTTGCACACTAGTTAAGCTCAGTCTTTTCCAGATGACAATTATTTTAGACAAAACCATCTGCAGATGCTCCTTCTCTCATTCCTGCTCCCCTCCCTTTGAAATCTGTATCTATTTCAGACAGACAGTCTTCCATAAAGTTGGAAGTTGGGAAGAGATGATTATCAGATAGCAAGAGACAATAACCATAACAAGACAATAACCACTTTCCTATCTTTTTAATGCCATTTAATAAAATTTTCAACAAATGTTCAATTCTAATACATCTGTAATCAACAGCACAATCAACAGATGTCAAGTTTAATTAGAAGTCAAGGATGGGTTCTGTCAGTATGTCTTCAGTCAGTATGATCTACTTTATATCAAGAATAATACAAACTTATTGTGATAAGTATTACATTAAAATGAACAGGCAATTCAGGAAGAGAAGAGAAGAGAAGAGAAGAGAAGAGAAGAGAAGAGAAGAGAAGAGAAGAGAAGAGAAGAGAAGAGAAGAGAAGAGAAGAGAAGAGAAGAGAAGAGAAGAGAAGAGAAGAGAAGAGAAGAGAAGAGAAGAGAAGAGAAGAGAAGAGAATATCCTGATTTGGAAGGGACCCACAAGATCATCAAATCCAACTCCTGTCACTGCACAGGACCAAGAATCACACCATGTGCCTATACCATGCTCTGGACAAACAAGGGAAGAAATGAAAAGGAGAGAATAGTGCAGACAGAGTTCTCTGCATTTCTAATAGGTATACAGGAAATACAAGGGAAGATATGCAAACCCTGACCTGGAGAAGTTGGGGCACAAGTGTATAAATATTTTCCATTATGGTAATTAACTTCTTGACTGAATCTAGAATACACAAAATATTTTGTCTCTGTGCACTCTGGAAAGAAAAGGCATGAGCCACACACACACACCAAAAAAAAAAAAAAAAAGAGAAAGAAAGAGAGAGAGATGAGCATTCAAATTTGTCTTTTAGTCTGCAGGTGAACACCCTTTATTTTTAACTCTATCATTTGTATTTTAAAAGCTCAAAGAAAGATCTGCAATCTCCTTTCCATTAAATCAGAGACTAAGTTAATTTTCTCCTAAACTCTGGCATAGAGAACACAGTCATCTGTTCTTCCCCCAGCTGACAAGAACATTTCTATTGTTCATCGGTCCTTTGATCACCTTCCTCCGACAGGTTTCTGACATTCTCTTCCTTCCTTCCCTACCACATGCTCCTTTGACACTTTGCTTCATATAGAAACTCATTTCTGTTGCTTCCCCACTCTGTGCTATGCATAGAGAACAAGTGCATTCCAGGTCTTCAGGAGCTACCTGAAAACAGCAGGACTGTGATTATCTTTACTTTCAGGCATAAAGGTTGCAGGGAATGACAAAAATCTTAAGGATATTGCATTTGGCTTTTGGTTATTTCCAAAATACTGGGAGATGGCAGGACAAGGAAAAAAGCACAAGTACACCAGGATGTATCCTGAGACAATGAGACACCCTGGGACCCATAAGATTCAGAATAGCAGCAAGTAAACCATCAGAACCATTTATAAGCATAAACACATGTGAAAACCGAAGCAATTTCCACATACTAATATTGTAGAATTAATTACTAACGTGTCATGTGAAACAGCTTGGTAGCAAACTCTGAGCTTGAGTTTTGTGACAGAAAGAAAACAAAAACCATCACAAAATGCATCATATAAATTGTTGTGGGAGGGACAGTGTTTAGCACTCACTAATTCAAAGCTGGGCCCTTGGGAGCTAAGAAACTATTTGTATTTGCTGGCACAGCTGTAGCTGTCAGAGGGATTACTAAGGCGTGATAGGATGTGCGTGGCAGTCAGATGCAGCAGAACAGTCATCTGAGAAAAGTTATATCAGTAAGTGCCACAAGGTTTTGGGGGTTTTACCTAGGTAGTTAAAATATTCCCAAAATTATTTCCAGTAAGAACTGGTGCCATAATATGGTGAAATGAATATCTGAAATACATTAAAAGTTGAGCTTTTTAGGTAGAGTTAGACTTGATGATCCTTGTGGGTCCCTTCCAACTCAGGATATCCTATTCTAGTCTATTCTGGAACAGAGGTATTTGCAAATTGCCAATAATTTTGAGCTATTTTAAAGCTGCTGCATAATGGCATTTGGAAAAAAAAACAAAAAAAAAAAACCAAAAAAAAAACAACCCTGAGCTTTAAAAATTGAAAGTCTCTACCTTTTATGAAGAAACAGTGATTTATACTGATGCAGCATTGTTTGTGTGACTCAGCAGGTGTATTGACACCAACCAAAGGTAAGGGATGGGCTCTGATCAGTAAAAAAAATCCCCATTCCTCAATTTAGATTAAGGGAGGAAAGAGGTTGAAGTAGGAAGGTGGGAGTACCTGTAGTAATAGAGATTATGTAAAACTGCTTGGACAAGACTATGTCAGTAGGTATGGCAAAGTTCAGAAATATAAACTGGTATAAATGCATGAGATGAAAGAAATGGAAGAAAAGACAAAGAAATAAAAATGTAAGTGCTGTTTAGAAGTTTGGGTGAGAAGGAACAGTAATCAGGTTTTAAATGATAAAGAAAATTCAACATTTTTGAGTAGAATTTTATCATTTCCAATTGTAAAACTGATATCCTTGAAACAAAAGTTTGAAGTAAGTAAAATTTGGAGCAGAAAGATAAATTAGCTTTTGGTTAATACAGCTAGTAGCTGAAACCATGAGAAAAAGTGAAGTGTCCTGGATGACAGGAGATGTGTGAGCAGAGGTAACAGCAGAGAAGCAGAGAAGAGGAAGGGGTGCCGCAAAAAGACATAATTGACTTTAGAACTTTAGTGAAGATCTTTTTTAAAAGTCTTAGTAAGATTATGGTTTCTGAGAACAATGTTTGCCTGCTTTGTATTGATTTATAAAGTGGTTTCTTTTTATTTTTCATCCACAAAGATTTTAGTCCAGGACTTATAATGACAGCTCAAGGCCATTAAGCAAGACTCCTTTTGCATTTTATTTTTGCTGACTCAAATGAGCTGTCATCAGGAGGCACAAGGAAGCACAAACACAAACTCTGTGAACAGAGCTGTGCCTGGGTGGGTGTTTGTGTCACTGTGGACTTCCACAAGAGCTGTACTGCTGTGGTGGCCTCCAGGAGAGAGCTTGAGAGCAACGGTGGGACTTGGTGGTGAGGAACTCGGATCTAAACTGCTTTGAGTATCTTTCATCCAAGTGATTAAACAGAGAGGGCAGGGCAGGCTCTTAGATTTAGCTATTAAGAGCTTTAGGGAAGACAGTGGTTTTAGTAAGGCTTTGTACCAAATATACTTTAGAAACCTTCTATTTTATTGGTATATTTTGTTGTCACTTGCTGTAGCATAAAGGAAGTTTGGTTTGTTTTAATCTGACTTTTTTTTTTTTTTTTTGTCGTATCATAAGAGCTTTGTGGCAGCTCAGACAATAATGTAAATAATATCCAGCAGAGTTTAAATCAAACCTTCTTCAGAAAAAGTTTCAGATTCAGTTAGCTGATATCCAAATAACCGACATCCTTTCAGCTGAATGGAGTCATAAATACCAGAAAAGGGCAAAGAAGGATTTTAATGCTGAATAACAGCTTCCTCTTAATTATAGTCTATGTTAACCTTATAATAATCCTTAGTATGAATGTTGTCACTTTTTCTTATTTTATTCAGAATTTTGTTTTGTTGGTGCTCTTACTAAATCTTTAACTCTCAGAATCAGGGATTCATCTAGGACTTTCAGATATTTTTGCTTGTTTTGCATTCACCTTTCAGAAATGCAGGAAAATCTAGAAAACAGAACAACCTTAGAGGCTGAAAAAGCCCCTTGCTTGTCACAAATTTTTCTGATATCTCCCATTGCTCCCAAAAGCTGTAGAGGCCCCACACAATCCTTCCTTCATCCTTTCTTCCCCCGACCACTGACTCCTTGGTCATCCTTTCATCCCTGCTTCAGATCTCCCAGCCCCTTCTCAGCTGCTGAGCCTGGCCTCCCAAAACCCTCATATTAACTTCAAGATTCCCTACTAGCTTTTCCTCTGCAACCTTTATGCAATACTTACAGATTTATTTTTTTTTTAATCTCAGATGAGTCCTATTCTGGCAGCTCCCATGAGATAAATATAATTTTATTTAATATAGAAATAAGGCAGTAAAAGCTACTTTTGGCTCTAAAATTCATTGAAATCTTGAGGTGGTCCACATCCAGTTGTCTACTAAGGGATTTAGTGTGCAGTCAGGTAGGGGGATGTATTTCACACATAACTGTTTCACACTGGCTTCCCTATGTAAACAAGTACGTAGGTCTGAGCCAAAAATTTCTTTACCTTATGAGCGCATACAGGCAGTAGTCAAGTCTCATATTAATAGCACAGTGTGTTTATGTCAATATTGAAATGATCTGAGATCTTCAGGGTGAAAGGTATTTATGCCAAACACAGCATTATATTCTGGTATCCACGCTCAGCATGGCTACAACTAAAACAACAGCAGCCCTCAATCACTGCTAGATTTCTCAAAAGGATATGAAATAATTGTTGTCCTGGTCAGAAAACTTTGATTTTTTTCTTTGAAAGATCCAGGACTAAATAGCTTCTATAATTTTCATGTAAAATGTTTAATACCACATAATCTGTAGCTGGCTCAATTTACCAGAAGCACTGCAAAATAATCTTCAGGGTTTTATATGTGATGTTCACTTTTTTTTTGTTTTGGTTTTGTTTTGTTTGGTTGGTTTTTTTGTTTTATATTTAGGTTTGTGTGATCTTTCATATGTAAAGTAACTGGTGCACTAGTAAACAAGGATTCTTCTAGAAATTATAAAAGTACTTCAAAGCAATTCTCAAATGCACACACTGCTACTGCCAACCAGAAAGGCTAGATAACAGCCTGCTAGAACTATGTCTTTATCATAAATATTTGCACCTTCTGGCTCACTAAATTCATTTGCTATATATGAAATATTTAACTGTTAATCCTCTGTTATAGATTTGTCATTGGCTGTCTAAGCACTTCTTTCAGAACTTATATTTGTCTATGTGGAAATAATACCATGAGAAATATGGTAGTAGACATTGTGAAAAAGAATGAAAAAGAACTAATTAGCCCAACTTTTAGCTTAAGCATGTTCAGCATACCTTTCAAGGGTGTCTGAATATTGTAGAATTAAAAACTGGAAATTTTAACTGTAAGCCTACCTGCAAACTAATCCATATAGTCTCCAAGATGCTCTTTTATTGTGTCTGTTTGCTAATGATTGGTGCAGAGAGCCTCCTTAATAGGTACTCATATTCTAAGTATGTTAGTATTCATTACTTGACTAGTCAATTATTTGAAAATGTGTTTGTACAATTTAAAATATAATTTACATTGTTTGTATAATGTAAAAATGTACTGTGTGTAGCATCAGCATGGACTGGACAAATAAGAAATGCTGCAGAAAGGAAAAAGTACCCACACTGGGTTAGGAAGAGGCCCAGCCATCTAGTTGCCACTGCACTTCCAGTGCTAGGGCTCAAGTATTCTTTCTGAATAGAAATCACAGAATGGTTGAGGTTGGAAGGAGCTTCTGGAAGTAATCTGGTCCAACTTGCCTGCTTAGGCAGGGCCTCATAGAGCCAGTTGCCCAGGATTGTCTCCAGGTGGCTTTTGAATATATGCATGGATGGAGACTCCACGACCTTGTTGTGTCAGTTCTCAGACACTCTCACAATAAAAATGGTTCCTGATAGTCAGAGGGAACCACCTGTATTTCTGCCTATGGTCCTGTCACTGGCCACAACCGACAAAATCCTGGCTCCATCCTCTTTGCAGCCTCCCTTCAGGTATTTGTACACATTGATCAGATTCCCTCTGAGCCTTTTCTTCTCCAGGCTGACCAGTTCCAGCTCTCTCAGCTTTTCCTGGAGAGAGATCTCCAGTCCCTTTATCATCTTCATGACCTTTCAGTGGACTTTCCCCAGTGTGTCTGTGTCTCTCCTGGTCTGAGGATTTCAGAGCTGGACACAGCACTCCAGGTGTGGCCACACCAGTGCTGAGTAGAGGGATCACCTCTCTTGATCTGCTGGCAATGCTTTCAATAATGAAGCCTGGGATACCATTCACCTTCTTTGCTCTAAGACCACTCTGCTGGCTCATGTATGACCCAAATTAGAACTCAGCTCTCACTACTGCCTGACTTAAGTAATTTTATTTTATTAATGTTATTTATTGACACTGCTCCTGTAGTGTTTTCTCAGGCTGCAGTAAATTGTCTCCTTTTTTTCCTTAAGGGTGTCTAGCCAATGAGTAGCAGCAAAAAAGGCTGGGGTATAACTTACACTTGCTTAATTCTGAAGAGGATTTGAACTGAGCTGTAAGATATCAACTATCCCTTGTGTCACAGGGAGTTTTCATCCAGGAATCAATGGCATTACCAGTATGTCAGTCTTAGATGCTTCAGTGCTCACTGGGGCAACAAAGACAAGATCATTTCAAGAGAAGCTGTTTGGAGGAATAGCTCAGTTTCATTACATGAATAGCAGCATTTACTGTGTACCTACATAGTGTTACCATGTAATTATATAGATAAATTTAGCCTTTTCAGGTAAGAGACAAGCCCTGTGTGCCCAGCATAGTTTGTAAGGATAAAAATATTTTTCTGGGCTGAAATAAACAGAAATGCAGGGTGTGGTGCTATACACAGCTTGTGTTTTCAAAATCTGCATCTCAGAGGTCCAGCTGTACCTTGGGCTGCATCACCAGAGGTGACCAGGAGGTTGAGTGAGAGAGGTGATTCTGCCCTCTCCTTTCATGGGACCTTGCCTGAGTACTGTGAACAGTCCTGGGGGCCCCAAATAAGGAGTCCAGAAGAGGGGTATGAAGATGATCACAGGACTGCAACACCTCTCCTGTAAAGCCAGGCTGAGGGAGCTAGGGTGGTTCAGCTGGAAAAGAGAAGGCTCTGGGGAAATTGTACAGCACCTACCTAAAGGGAGCTGCAAGGGAGAGCTGGAGAAGGACTTTTTACAAGGGCATGTAGTAATAAAACAAGGGAGAATGGCTTTAAACAGAAAGAGGGCAGGCTGAGATGAGACAGCAGGAGGAAATTCTTGACTGTGAGCATGGTGGGACAACTGGAACCCAGTGCCCAGGGAAGTTTTGGATGCCCCATCCCTGGAAGTGTTCAAAGCCAGATTGGATGAGACTTTAAGCAACCTGGTCTAGTGCAAGATGTCCCTGCTTATGCAGGGGAATTGAAACCAGGTGATCTTTAAAGTCCCTTCCAGGCCAAACCATTTGAATTCTGTGACTTCTCTGTGCAATATCTCATTTCTTTCCAGCCTTAGTCGTTATGTGTTATTCATTGATGCTGCAAGAATTGTTGTATCTGTTTGGTTTTTGTGAAAATAATACAACTATATTCAGGAAAATGCATTTTCCTCTTTGTAACAAAATGCTCTACCTTTCCTTATAAACAGAATTACGTTTTAAATCAGTTTCTAGCTCTGAGCTCATCCTACATATGCTAATTTAAGTTCATGAACATCCAGAGAAAGGGGAAAAAACTGCTATATTATTTGCCATATGGCCAGCCTCCTTTCTTTAGGAACAAGTTGCCTCACACTTAAGACATGCCAGGAGTTTACAATATTGAAATCTTTGTTTATGACAAGCAGGAGTAACATCACATGATCTGTATTTGTTCATTTAGTCTTCTCTGTGAACTGAATGGCCTTTTTGTACTTAGTTTTCTTATGGGATTGAACTTTACAAATAAATCCTCCAAATTCTTGGGATAAAGGATAAAGTTGCAGTGTCTACACAGGATTTATCAACTCTCAGAAAATTTATTTGAAAACAGTAAAACCAAAGTGAAATATGTTGTAATCACCTGGAGTGTGTCTGAAAATTATCTATTAAGTCTGTTTTAACACTTCTGGGGTACCAGAATTTCATAAAATTCATAAAATAAACAACCTGTAGCTTGTGATGCATCTACTCTGGTCAAATACTGAAATGACAAAATAAACTGTAAAATAAACAACTGTACTGCCTTCTAAAAATCGATCTTTAATACATCACATTTTTATTGGAAGATTTTATTTAAAAATAGATTTACAAATAAATCCTGAAACTTTAGGGCACCTCAGTGAGAGATTAAATTTGTAGGTATACAAACTTCAGTCTTAGAGGTCAGCTGAAGCGCTGGCAGTGTTTGGGAGCAGATCGTGGGAAATCCGTGAGGCAGTGGGGCAGAGGCTTTGCTTTGCACAGCTGTGTAAAGACTTGCCATAATAGCTGTCTGGAGCAGCAATCTCCGTGCTGGAGGAAACATGAGGAGCGCCTGTTCTCCCTCCCTTAGGACGCATAATGCTCAGCAGAGACCGCGAAGGGAGGAGTGACTGCTGTGCCCTTGTGTTCAGCCTCCGCTGGCCTGAAGGAAAGCAAGCCGAGAGATGCTCTTAGGGCAGATGCAAACCACCCCAGTGAGAAAGCCCCCAGGGACAGTACCCTGCCCCCGGCAGGATGTCCCCAGCGCTACCCTTGCCATTCTCCGCACGGGGCGGGGCGGGGCGGGGCGGGAGGCACCGTGCCCGGTCTCAGCCTTTAGTGCCACGATTTCCAACCCAGAGTTCACCGTTCCTGTGCAGTTTGCTATAGCATTTTAAAGAACTATTTTGTATTAAAACCAGTAGATGGGTGCATTTGCTGTTGCTTAGTGGTTGGCTGGTTCGTTTTGGTTTTGAAATTCGCTTTAAATACTCCACCAGCAGCAGGGGCCCGGCCGGAGGTCACGCGTGGCAGCGGGGCCGCGGGGGACCCCGCGACCCGCCACGTCCCAGCCGTGCGGAGAGCAGGTCACGGCGCCCGCCTTCCCCCTCGTCCCTCCCGCTGGCGGCGGTGGGAGGCGAGCGGGGCCGGCACGGCTGGGGAGGCCATTTTGCAGCCGTTCAGGGAGGGAGAGCGGGCGGCGGGCGCGGCCGGGCGGGACCCGGCCCCCCGCGGCAGGTGAGCGCGGCAGGTGAGCGCGGCTGCTGCGGGCGCGGCCCGGCCCGGCTGCCCCGGGGGACGCGCGGCTGCCCCGGGCGGGCCGGGGGCGGCACCGGCGCTGCCGAGGAGCCCCGCGGCGGGGCAGGGCAGGGCGCGGGCGGCAGGGGGCGCTGCGCCGCCGGGCGCGGGCAGGGCAGGGGGTGCCGCCAAGGGTTAAGGGGCGGGCGGGGAGCCCGGGCCGCTCCCGCGGGGAGAGCGGGGGGATGGATAAACGGGAGCGGAATTAAAGAATAAACCCTAGCGGACAGGCAGCGGGGCCGCGGAGCTCTCCCGCCTCCCCTTCCTTCCCGCTCGCCTGCGCCACCCGCCCGCCTGGGGGGACAGCGCGGGACGCGGAGCCGGGGCGCAGCGGCGGGACGACAATGCAGCAGGCGGAGAAAGCAGGAGGGGCAGCGCACGGCAACATGGAGGGAGGCGCGGAGCGGGCCAGCCCCTGATGCGGCTCTTTCTCCTCCTCCTCCGGGCAGCGGCTCCGGCGGCGATTCTCTCCCTGGCGGCGGCTGGCGGCAGCGGGTGGAAATGAGCAGGTCGGCGGCGCTTCTCCTCTGCCTGCTGGGCTGCAACGTGTGGAAGGCGGTGACCAAAACCTTAGGGGCGCCCGAGGCGGCTCAAGGTCGGTGCGGGATGGGCGGCGGGACTGGCCCGCTTTGTGCGGCGGTCCCCGGGGCGGCGGGGGCTGCATTGTGCGGGGGGCCGGACCGAGGGTACGCCGGGGAAGCGGGTCGGTGATGTGAGACCTCTCCTGGCTTCCGCCGGCCGCCGCAGACCCCGCAGCCCGGAGAAGCGGAGACAGCCCCGCGGCTGGGGAGCTTTTGTTACTGGCAGGGGCAGGGGCTGCGCTGGCCTCATTGTGCTGCCCCCTCCGTTCCTCCCTCCGTCCCTCGGAGCTGTTGCATTGCGTCCTTTTCCCCCGGTTTCCCGTCTCCTCACCATGCCCGCCGCAGGGCCCGACGCGGCGGCCAGAGGCGGGTGGGGGCACCGGCGGCCGCAGGCCGTGCGGGGCGGCCGGGCTGGGGTTCGCCCCCCGGGCTGACGGCGCGGCTCGGCCGCGGCTCCGGGACGTTTCCGGGCCTCCGCCGGGCCTTTTGTTCGGCGCGGTGGCTCCCGCCGGCCGGGCGGGGTCTGTCACCGCTGCCCCTGGGCAGCCGGGCAGAGACGCTCCCCGGCCGGGCAGGGTCTCCTCCGCCTTCGCCGGGTGGGCGCAGAAGCCGCAGCGAGCCAATGCCCGAGCGCCCGGGGGCATCTGGAGCAGCTCCTGATGCTCCTGTGCCGGGCTGCGGCTCCTGCCCTGGGCTGCACAAGTCTGAGCTTCACCTGTGCCGTGGTGTGGCAGCCCCTCGGCCGGCCAGGTGCACCTGCCCTCCAGCCCTCCCCCTGTAGAGTCTCGGTGATGGGGGGGAAACGCCGCCGTGCCCTCCTCGCCCTTGGCCTTGGGTTTGATGGCAGGAGGGCAGCCCCTCCGTCGGGCTCCAACAGGGATCCTGCGGCAGCATCGTGCCTGCCGGGACCACGGGCAAGTCACGATGCAGAAAACTTGTGTACATAGGGGTACAAGACATGTTAGAAGGAAATGCATCCTTCCCTGTGGTCAGCGTTGGCCTTGTGGTATGTATTGTCAAATGGCTAAATTTGTCATCTGGGACGAGCAATCATACACCGGCTGAGCCTTCGTGGCAGTGGGCTGGCAGCATCCTTCCCGCTGCACTGGGGTGGATGTGCACCATGTGAGGGGTATGCTTATGTCCTCTTTCCTCAGAGCTTTCCTTATCTCACACAGGTTGTAACAATCAGTAACAATTGTAACAAACAGTGCTTGCTGCAAGAAATAAAACATTGAAAGTGACCTTTTAGATTTCCTTCTTTCGTGGTTGGATTTAGAATAAGTAGAATCTGGGTGAGCACGTGTTCACACACAGAGTAGTCAAAAGGCAAGGGTGTCTTGTAGGAAAACCTACCACACCAGGCAATCTGACGTCAAATGCAATACCAGTTTCTGCCTTTTTTAAAGGACAAACAAAAATAGCTGTTCTGGAATAAGAGCCACTAACTAAAACTCAAAGGCCCCTAAACTTGGGAGATACTGAATTTATTGATAAGCATCGCAGAAAACCAGAGTTGTGTGTGGCCCATGAAGCTAGCACTTCAGATACCAAGGTAATATCAAAATTGACTATAATTTTTGTATCATATGGAAAGTCTCCTTCATGTAGTCAAAGTGGTGAGGTATTGGCAGAATTATTGCCTTTTAACTGTCTGACTGATCTTGTCTTGTATTGTCAGGCTCAATTCAGATGGCATGGAAAGGCTTGTCTGTAGCTGCTACATCTACATCAGGACTGATGGCTGATTATTTGAGTAATAACAGCTATGTCAGTGAGTTGAGAATATCTTTATCATAACAGAAATGTCTAATGTTGTCTTTCACGTAAGAACATCTGAGTTTTCATAATATCACTTTCCAAAGCCTGAATAGAAGCCCAGTCTTTATTCTTTGGACATGTACATTGGTACAAGGGGGATATGTAGAGCCAATCTCATATCAAAGTGTATTCTGCTTCCTAATACTACCTTCTTACTGTGAATCTTTTTTTGAAAGTTTATGTGATGCCAGCTTGTAGTCTTGAAAAACTTCCTGAACATCAGGTGTGATGATTTTCTGTGGAGAAGAGTTTTAGTACTAGGTACATTCCCCGTTTGTATACACACAGCACAGTAAGTGCTAAATGGTTTTAAAACCTAAGCTAGCTGTTTTTCCCTCTTGCCCTTTTAGTACCATGGTCACAGTTGTAGGTAGAAGTAAAGGGCCATTGCCAGAGTTCAGGGATGTTTGTACATGACTGTCTTTTCCTTTGTGGCTGAATGGAAACCAAGTGATTGAAATAAAGGTAGAGGTTAGAAAGCCAGAGCATGCCATTAGGGAATAATTGCTTCAGCTGCAGTATTTGTTGTTGGACAGGTTACATGAGACTAAGGGGGAGAGCCCTCCTCATGGTGAGACGGATCAAATGAGACTTGGTTAAGATGTTCTGCTTCTGTGTTAACAATCCAAATAAATAGGTCTTGGATTTGGAGCTTTTTGAGGCTGGGATTTTTAGTCAGTGTTCTGATTAGGAAAGGATGAGGAGGGATGCTTTGCATCAAGCATTTCTCTCCTTTATTGGTCTCAGACATATGTTCAGACAGTCCCAGCTTCAAATTCTCCTCAGCCAGACTGATTACGTAATTTGTGAATATGAAGTACTGGTTATTAAGCTCTGCACTTAGCACTGTATTTAGAAAATTGAATTACTTTTTTATGCAGATCTCTTGTGGCCTCTGAAGGTCACAGAGGTACCCTCTAAGTCTCAGTAATGCACTTGCTTTGATAGGGTAAAATTCTCAGAGATGGGTTTGCTTTTGTCCATGTTGGTGCTTGGAACCCCAGCAGTGAGGGTGTTAGATGTCCATGCAAGTACCCTTTAGAACCTTTACCTCTGTAACTTCTCTCAAGTATGTAAAACCTGACAGATATTTCAGATGAGGACTAAATTATGGTTTTGTGGGGGTTTTGTTTGGTTTTGGTTTTGTTTGAATTTTTTAATTGTTCTAACAGGTATTCCAGAACTTCAGTTTCGTTTAGTGCTGAAATGAATGTGTGCAAATATTAAAACAAACAAATAAGCCCCCAAACTAACCCTTAAGCTGAATTCCTATTGGCACTGGTGATTTGTCTGGTGAATACGCAAAATATACGGTGCGTGCTTTTTCACATTAATAGGTCTTGTATAAAACCTAACAACAGACCTCTGGCAAATAGGAATTTAAGAGTTATATGGAGATGTAACATTAAACCAGGGAGAATGTAAGCATAATAAGTGTAATTTGGGAAGAGATTAAATTTCTTTATCGCCTGTAAACTTTGCTTCTCAGTAGAAGATGAGGATCATTTATTTGTAGCAGCTAGGGAGGTCGTTTTAGAGAAATCCTAGAATATTCTGGTTTAGTACAGAAATCTGGCATTATATTTTTCTACTGCAGTGTGTATTAGTTTTAACTCAAATTTCTTGGAAGTTGGTGTTCCTATTTTATTAGTTTTTCAAAATTAAGAAGTTATGAATAGTAAAATAACATTTGAGTGATAAATAGCACCTAATTCAAATATTAGCCTACCAGTAGATGAATATGCTCAGTATATCTCCTCTTCACAATCCCAGAATGAGATTAGATAGATAATTATTTTCCAGTATGACGGTGAATAAAAATTCAGATGTTTCTGCTTAGTCAGAATTTGCAGTGTGTGTGTGCATGGAGGACAGGAGGGTTGATGCTTGAGTGCTGCTGTTTGGAATTGCCTTCCTGCAAGCTGCCATTCCATTACTTCATGGAAGCTAACTTCACAGCCATTTCAGCTGGACATTCTGCAAAGTCTGCTTTTCTGGACAGCACAGTCACAGCTCTGAGAAGATCCTCTGGTTCTGGGATGGGTTTTCTTTATTTTTAAACTGGTTATCCCATGCTTGCAGATTTAACAATGATGCTAAAGTTTAGATGATGCAGAAATAGTTTTTATGGTCTACCTCTCTTTCCTCTTGCACTGCTATACTGTCTCTTCTTCAGCTGCAAATTACTAATGACCATCAAATCCAAAGGTTTATTTCATTGAGACCCAAATGGACTCCTCAGAGTAGAAGCTAAATTGCTCTAAAGCAGTAAAAAAGACATTGCTTTATTGTAGTGGAGGAGCCAATTGCTTTCTCAGTACTAGACAGTGTTGTAAAATGTTAATGAAGATGAGGTGATTGATTTTAGCAAAATTATTTTATAATTTTATCAATTATCAGATCCAGGTAAGCGCTGGGTTCTGGTTGGGCTTTTTCATGTTTGTCTTGAACAACTAATGCCTGCAAATGCCTAGTAACTGATTTCCCTCAGTCAGGTGAACAAGTTACCTAGGTGATCTGAGGGTTTAAAACCGCAGTCTTTTTCTCCTGAGCATTTGTATTCACCCTTTTGTCTTGTAATACCTTGCACTAAGTGATTCAAGGTACCTTTCATAATGGGTGTATGCACTTGTGAAGTGACAAATTCATATGCTGGCTTTCCCTGCAGGCCCACTTGTGTCTTGTGTCTTTTTTGCCCACTTGTGTCTTGAGATAGTGTTAATTGCCATGTGTTTCTCCCTCTCCTTAATTTTGTCCTTTTTTTTTAACACCACATTGATGCCTTTTCCTGCTTGAGACTAAAACTGGGTTCATGAAGCTTTTAAGGATGGCTGTATCAACTTTTGGCTAAGTGAATGGTTTCAAATAAAAGGTTTCTGGTAACAATGCAATTTTATGATTTTTAATTGTAATGGTTAACAGAAGCTTGGCTGTATGTATTTGTATGGTGGGGAGGAAGAAGAATTGTGCATTTAGATTTTTTTTTAAATATCAGAAATCTCCAGTGGTTTTGGTAAATGGAGGCATAGAAATGTCACTCCACTTTCTGTTATTACAAACTTCAGATTAGTTTTTTACTCTTGTCTTCTGTGGGCAAAGCCAGGCTTGGCACAGGAAGAAAACCACAAAGAAAATGCATGTCAAGGAAATGCAATGCTTTGGTCATGTTATTATAGGAATGTGCTGTACCTGGCAGGTTGGAGGTTGAGCTTAAATGGCATTTCTTAACAGCCCTGCTTGAAGTCTCACCATTGAATAGCAGTGTGGTTGGGAGTGATACTTCTATTCCACATCTCAAATGCCAGTACATTGGATCAGTACAGTTGTTGTGAACCTCAAGTTTGTCAGTGAGTTGAGAATATCTTTATCGAAATAGAAATTTCGATAAAGGGAGTGTTCTTCTTCCAGTCAGCCAAAGGCAAACTAAGTAATCTCTCAGAAATACATGCAACTTGAAATCAAAACAATGCACTTTCAGTATTTCTGTTGGCTTATACATTCATTACCTTATGCAAGCTGCATTTTTTGTAAGATCAATTCTCCTTTGCTCTAGTATATATATCTGTTCTGCATTTAGATACGAAGAAAGGCAACTTCTGAGAGAACTGTGGTGTTGGTATTCTGCTTCTCCCACAGGTCCAAATGGTTTTACCATACACATTCCAGGGAGGGAAAAAAGGGAGGCAAGAAGTCTGTGTAAATGGTTATATTTACTAGAAAAAAAATCAGTGTAGTAATACTAATATAATACATGTTAATAATGTACACTAAAACATTTTGTTTTAGGAAGTGCCAGATAGAATGGAGTGCTTTTTTTTTTTCCCTTCAGAAATTCCAGAAACATTATTCTGAAGGCTGGTTTACATTAAGCTTTCAGTTAATGTAATATCTGGCTTGCTGTGCACGGGTAATAAGCATTATACACATGCTTTTTACAAATACCATTTTTAGTTTTATTAGAAACTGGAAAATATATATGTATTTTTTATACAGAGCCATAAGAATGTGAACATACTGTAATTTTTTGTTCCTTTTACTAAATGCGTTGAATCTTCCACTTTAAAATAGTAAGACAGAATCACAGTTGACATAATGGCATGTCTGAGCCCTTGAAAGGAGTATTTTTAAGTATGTTCCAACATAAAAAGCATTTTAATTTCTGTAAAATATATTAATTTCTGTAAGATATACCCATGCCACTCTTCCTAGCTTGAAGAGCAACGGGTCCTGAGGAAAAACTGAAGGAAAAATTGATTTACGTATATTGTAGTCTCTAAATCTGACTCCCTATTATTGAGGGATCATCACTAGCTACTTGGGGGATTGGGTATATTTAAACAGAGCTGCAGTGGGTATAAAAGTATGTTTTGGGTACAAGCAGTTTATGCAGGCAGGGCACAAAAGTCCCTGGTAATCCAACACTGAAGCTATCTTTTAATTGTTCCTACTCTTTTGCAGTTCTGTGAGCTGTCACTGCCTGTGCCATTCATTGGCAGCATCCTAGGCAGTGAATTCCTGTCTTTGTTCATTATCTGTACCCCTGGTTGGCAGGTGCAGCCTCCCTGTCGCTGTGCGTGGGCACTGCACCAAGCAAACTGCTGCTGTCCTGGGTGCTTTTCAGATGGAGGCAAGAGCACATAGCAGTATGGAGGGCTTGCTGGAGCTGGAGCCACTCGTAGGAGCCACCCTCAGCCCCTCTGCCCTGAGGGCTTTCAGGAGACACAGTGGCAGCTGAAGTTAGCAGAGAGGAAATGGAGCATGGAGCGGAAGCCAAGGGGAAGGAAGCAGCAGCATCCTTTTCAGCTTGGGGACAACAAAGAAACTGAATGCAATGCAGTGCATAATGCTTCCAGTTAGTTGTAGCTGCAGGACTTCTGAGAGCTGCTGTACTTTGTGGTAGGTATAATACAATAGTGTTTAGCAGTAAAGGAGAGCTCACTGTGACAATCCATGAATGCTGAGATAAACAGGAGGTAGAAGTAGATAAAGTACTCCTGATTTTTTTAAAAATCCAGAGCCCTTCTTCCTGCATTGATGTACAGAAGTGATAGTGGTATTGGGTTCTTCCTCTTGTTTCATCCCACCTTTGTGATTGTCGTTATTGAAACATGGTGTCTTTCATCCTTTATAAGTAAAGGCATATACACAACAACAAGTATTTCTCAGGTGATTTTGTGAGAGCTGCTAAGAAAACAGCACTAAATTAAGGTAAAAGCTGCATTTATACTGCTGCTGCAAGTAAATTAATGTATCAGCAGTTTTGTCCAGCCCTCTTGCTCTTCACCATACTGTGAAAAGTTGTGAAAAGTTAAGATCCAAATAGATCATATCTCAGTCTGTACATATCAAGTACTCCTCATGTGAGGGATATGCAGTTTGCGTCCTGGGTAGGAGGCATCTTGTCTGGCTTGGGTGTTTTCAGTCTCCATTGTAGTGAACTGCCCACGGTCCTGTTACAGACAAGAAGATCTAATCTCAGCTACTGGAGCCAAGTATCATTCCTGTCACCTGGAGTAAGCACATTTGGGTTGATGAATATCCACTGTGTGAATCTTCACCGGTGAGCATGGCAGCCTACACAACACTATTTGAATTCCCATTTACTCAGATGAATCCTCCCTCACTGTTGCCTCCCTCTGTGTTGCCCTCTGGCTTGGCCTTGAGCTATTGAATATATACAGTGTAATAAGCTATGTGAAGGAACACACTCTTGGATTACCTGGCTGGGTTATGTGCTTTTCAAGACTCAGACAAGAGTTATTGTCTATTTACATTTCTAAACCATTTGTCTTTGTAGCATTATGCTTATAAACCTAAGTGTTTCACTCCCAAGAGTAAATAAACAAAAAGAAAAGTTTAGAAACAAGTAAGGAGGCTTGTAGAGTTGTTTGGACTTGCCTATATGTTTTTGCCATGTTTTTAATTAGCTTTGTATTCCCAGGGGTTGATTTATTCTGAATTAAATTGCATCATTATTCTCATCTTTGTTTTCTCACACTGGCATTTGTGTAGCAATGTGGTAAACCAGATCAAGGAAGTTATCCAGCTGAAAACTCCTGTGTGCAGCAGCTCAGTCTTCACCTGGATCATTTCCCTGACTGGATTCATCAGAAATTACAGAAATGCTCTTGCTGGTGCAGCAGAAAGGGCTGGGAGGAGCTGGTAAGAGAAAACAAGGACTTCATGGCAGCAGTGCCACTTGATGCAGGATTACATTTTGTTATAGAACTAAAGCATTAGACGTAAGACACAGCATTTAGAAAGGTAACTGTTTTGAAAGTTACTACTTAAAGGAAACTGCTCTTATCTGGAAATATGATACCATCCCATTGCTCAAAGTAAAAGCATAAAGAATTTTTTTTAAAACCAATTTGCTTACAGTGGGAAAAAACCTGCATTATACAGTTAATACTGGCAGACCTGGACCTGGATGCTGGCAGATGAGTTGAGGCACTTTCAGTTGCAACTGTCTCTTGTCAGAACAGGTTTTTGTCCAGGATTTCTAGTTTGTACCTTGCATAGAAGTTTAAACAGACTTCCATGCACAGTTTCAGCTCAAGTGTCCTGTGACATGTACCGTGAGACTCAAGTGCTCTCCCAGTTGTAGGGCAACAGGTGAGTTAGTACCTGAGTCATCTTTTCTCTGGATGTTCTCAATGGCTTGGGAGGAAATGATATATTTTAGTTCATTTGAATGCTAAAGAAACGTGGGGGCAGTACTGGCACTTACCATAGTCTTCTGGTAGAGTAAGTTTTGCCAGCAAGTGGTCAGGACAGGATTTGACATGATTGGTGCATGATGCCTGGTAGTGTCTGGTCACTCCTCTCTGATCTGTCTGCCAGCCAGAGTGAATCCCACCTTCCTTCAGCTGATTGCTTTACTTTCCTTTTGCTTTACTTTCCTTTGCTACTGCACTTTTGCATTGGTATCTCCAAGACTAGTGTCAGCTGAGAGATAAGAACTTTTAACTCTTTATCCTACCCTTCCTCCTCTGTCCCTGTGCTGGCCCCTCTCATATCTTGAAAGGCTTGGTTTGTTTTTGCTGATGACAGGTAGGAAAGTGTGCTAGGGAGTGTTCATGGCCTTTTCTTGTTTCTGTTTGAATTGGGCAGGCATTACTAGGGAAATAAATGTATCCAGGAGCTCTGGAGACAGGACTGATGGTCTGCAGGGGACTGAAGTGGACAAGGGCGGGAACACACCTCTGGGCAGGAGGGGATAAACTTGTCTGGGCTTTGCATTTTTTGGGGTTTTTTGTGTTTGCAGAATGGGGGCCAGCAGCTCAAGATGGGAGCTTTCTTTACTTCTCTCTACATTGTGGTCCCCACAAGTTTTGAAACCTGCTGAGTAGTGTGCTGACCTGAACAAATATTACAGCAGCTAAAAAGGCTGCTTGGGATAATAACATTGACAGACACAGTGAAGCACAATGATATACTTGCTCTTTTATCTTTATTGCTATTACCCAGAATATTCTTGCAGCATTCACATCTTATTTCAGCATTTGAAGCCCTGGCAAGTAGCTTAAGCTTGGGCCTGTCTCTAGGTTCATGATGTATGATTTACAGGACCCAGGAACACATGTTTGAAAGGAGAGCTGTGTTTTCATTGTTTTGTGGTGAACCTGTGTGTGGGGGCTGTTACATTTCCTCTACCGTAAAAATTCTTAATTTGAAGACACTAATTTTCTTCAAAAGTTAACTGTCCTATAAGAACAAAGGAATTTTTATTTCATTGTTTAGTATACTGCTAGTTAAAACTTTTTAGAGGGAACTGTGTCATTAAACTTAGTCAATATAAATATTGTTGTTAGCACGTTACATGAAAATTAAATATACAGTTGCTTCAAGCAACCTGAAGCAGGAGGAGCTAGAACTTAAAATGGGATGAATTTCAAGTTTGCTTATTGCTGTAAGCTATAACTGCAGTGGGTTTTAGAATATTAAATTAGTGAAAGTACTTTAAAAATCAGTTGTTGAAGGAAGAGAATCTGCCATACTAAAGTTCTTGTTGAAAACCATTCGTTTTTCCAGACATTTGATAAGGCCATCCTTCTTAAGGTATGCATACTTACCTGCTCTATGAAGCTTTACCTCAGCAAAAACTACTTGCCATTCTTTAGCTGTGTTCAGAGTCTTGGTGAAGATGTTGTTTTAATTAATAATTTTACGTGTATGTAATCTCTCAGTGAATCTCGGAGTGGTTGTTTCATTTGTTTGAGGTTTTTTTAAAGCATGGTTTACTATTGCTGCATAAAGAGCTGAGTGAGCCCTCTCAGCAGATGTTGTCATTAGAGAGGGGGTCAGAGTTGTGTCATGTCTCAAGACTTAACTGTGCACAGAAAAATAGCCTTGAGTTTTGAGGGGTGAGGGGCAAACAGAATAGAGGAGTTTTTGTGGTGGACTCCTAGAAAGGTAATGGTTATTCCCATGTGCAAGTTAATGCATGCTTTAAAGTGTACCTTAAAGCGGTGAAAAATATTTTATAAAAATGCATATAAGCTCTCAAGATATAACTTGTTAATAAGTGAAAGACTGAAAGTTCCTTCAGAGTGGTAGAGAATCTTTGCTTACCATAGATGATTGCACATAAACAAAGATGCTTTTTAATATGTGGTGCATTTGAGGATCAAGTCTTGCATCATTTAGCTGCTTGGGGTAATAAAATGTCATCTTCCCTTACCCCTAGCCTGATTGCATGGGGGAAAATATTAAAGCCTAAATTCTTCTGACCAAGCTCTCTCATGTACTCTCATGTGTGCCTGAGGTGATGTTAGCATTTCCAAGAAGGAATATATTGGATGGGAGGAAAAGTAAATGCATAGCACTGTTTCCTTACCATGATGCTGACAGGGGGCAGAAAATCCCATGGCCTCGCTGTAACTTCATGCCATTCTGTCTAATGCTGTACAGGTTAACAGCTAGTAAGAATATTCTCAAAACAGTCCATCCTGACAGAGCCTTGGTGCATCATGGGGCTGGCTATAAACAAATGGTATCTGACATTATTGGGTTGCAGATAATTGCTTACTTTCTGTTGTCTCTTTGTGGAGATAGTAAAATGTAGCCTTCATTACTCCAAATGTTAAAATTCAGAAGAGCTTTTAACAGCCCAAAGGCTTTGAAGATGATGGGTATGTTTGCCAAAAAGAAGGGCACTTTCTGTTGCTGTGTTTAATCTTTTAAGTTATTCTTACAGCTTCTTGAGAGTATAATAAAAGTAATAAAAGTTCATATTAATAAAGGTATGTATCTTCCTTGGAAAAGAAAGGCTAATTGCTTGTTCTCTAGTCACGGGATGAGGAGGGTATGTTGTGCATAAAACAAGGTCAGGAGTAAAGAGAAAGTGCAGTGACCATGACAGTACACTGTCTAGGTCAGGGCTGGGAAGTAAATCAAGCTCACATAAGAATTCATTCTTAATTCATGCCATTTTTACTTCAGTGGTTTGAGAACTTTTAATGAATTAAGTGATACTTAGTAATGAAGCTTCTGCTTGAACCCTTCTGAAATAATTTCCATATTTATTCCTCCTCTTTTTGCAGTTCCATGCTTTTCCTTGTCACACTTGCATGAGTGTAAAGGGTAAAGCCAGAAGTTGCCTGGCAGTGGGCAGCATGGTGGTGTGTCAGCAGTCTGGGCTTGTTTTCAGCCTTCTGGGAAGGCAGAGAGCCCCCACCTGTTATACTGACGTTTAATTCTGAGGGAGTTTTTTTGTGTACACAGCAACTTGTCCCCAAAATGAATGGCAAGCTTTTTTTCTGAATATATGTATGTAAAGAAACTAAGATTTTAAAAAAGTGGGCAAAAATTAAAAGCGTGAAGGTGATAGAAGGCATGAAAATTCCTAAATAGGAAATGAAGTTTGAATTGCAGCTAAGATCCTGCTTCCTTTTTTTCTTGCACTTTGCTTCACCTTACCTTTCCTTCTGAGTTGAGCTTAATTTTTAACTTTATTTCATTTTGACAGAAGATAACCTACATTTTAAAACCTAGTCTTGTAAACAAATGTGTATTTCAAACATACTCACAAAACTTGACATTGCAGATAACATCAGAATCTCATTTCATGCTCTGAAGCAGCAGGAGGATAAAACACCTCAAATTCAAGGTGCTTTTAAAAAGTCAATACTTGTCTGTAGCTACAACACAGAAAAATAGGAAGCAATTATTTTAATTCAGAGAGTGACACAACACTGAGAAATGTTGATTTCAGGAATTTTGCTGATAACCAATTGCATTTTTCAGTTTTCTCCATGCTTACAGTATAATATTAAGTTTAATATTTTTGCTACTTTACACCCAGACTGATGACTTGTGATTTTTGTGAAGTAACTCTGAATTCAGAGGACCTCAACGGTGGACCTCACCTGCGGGTGAAATAAAAAACTGTGTTTTATACCACCTTAAAAAGAATAGAGGGGAAAAAAACAACTTAATTGTAAGTCCATTGATCCCTTTCCTTGTCATGAATTGTTCACATATTAGTGTACTTGGTTTTGTTTGGGGGGTTTTTAAGCTTTGTAAAGAGTAAAACAATAGGAGCATAATAATTAGTATTGCTATAATACTGAGTTATCTTCACACCTTCATTTGTCTCAGTTTGTATTATTTACCAGATTTCTGAGACAAAAATTGTGAGTCTGTAGGATTAGTTTTTTTGAGTGACTCTTGAAAAACTCTGTATTTGTTTGTTGGAATCCTGTCTTCTTACTTGTGCTAAGAAACTGGGCTGGCTGCAGTTGGTTGGAGACCTTGGCATTCATGCACACATGTGCAGATGTGCACATATGCTTGTCTTGTAAGGCCATATGGTATGAATCAAAGCTTACCTCACAGTAGTAAAACTGTAATGCATTTTCCACCATTTTCAGTTATGTGTTCATGGCATGATACTCTGTACTTTGAACGACTTACAGAGATTGTCCTTTGTGAATGGTCATTATTCTGTGAAATTAATGTGTTCTCCAGGATACTTAGCTTCAATTTTGTCCTTGGATTGCTGTGGATATTTCAATAACACCAGAAGTTGTGTCATCTTTTCTGCTCACTGGCTTTGTTCAAAGCAGTTTTGGCTTGCAAATGCTTACAGATGTGTTTGTTCCTTCTTGTTCATGGCAGGTAGATTTGCAGCAAACCCTTGCTAGCAGATAGAAAGCATGTGAACTAATTGAGTGTATGAGTATGTGTACTCCCTTGTTTGGGATTTTTAAACAATCTGAGACCTCTAGTTAAACATTTCTGGCTCCTGGTTGTTTTTTTTTTCCTGCAGTTTTCATGGTATCTCATACTCTTATTGGGAGTTCTTAGAATTTTCCAACTTTATCAGAAAAACTGAATTTTAGTATTAGACCTTTATATCTTTTATGTAAAACTATAGCACTTAGAATTTTTTCTCTCATTCTAGTAGCTCAAGACAACTCAGCCTGTAGCTTGTGATAGTGCCTTTGATACTATCAAAAATAATCCTTTCTAGACACACAAATGCACTTAGCGTTAAAATGGAGAGCTCACCTACTGTTTATATTTTTATCTGTATTATGATCATTAGAGTGGTTAAGATACCCTAAATATTGACCAGATGCTGAATCAGATGTCTTACTCTGTAAATGACATTACTGAAAATCAGTACTGGTAGATTTTTCTCTTTGGTAGTCCTAGTAGGTTTTTGGGTTCTAACTGTTCCTATATACTTGTTTGTAACTGATATGCTGTCATTTTTCTCTATCAGGAATGTAAAACAACAGAAAAAAATATATATATTTAGGTAACATGATGTGTCTTGTGCAGTGATTTTTTTTTTCATGGTCTCTAAGCACTCCAAGCCATCCCTTTAGAATATGTCTGGTAGCTGAATCTTCTGCCATACTTGTAATTTTTGACAGCAGGACTTCAGTTGCCAGCAGTTCTGGTGTAGGTAATCACCTTGGGGAGTGGCCAGTAATTTGTTCACATAGTCATGATGACCTTGACTTTCAGAGGAGATGAACTTGTCATTCTCAGGGTGCTGCTGTGTTGTCTTGGAGCAAGGAGCATGCTCAGGCCAAGGTATGAAGGAGATGAATATTTCATCAGGGAGTTTTGCTAAGAGTTGCTTAGTTATTTCCTGATTATTTTTTTCTGGAGGCTGTCCAGACACATCCTTGTGTCGATTCTGGAGACATTTTATGCATTGTCAGGTTCACTTGAACTTGCCTCTGACCTGTGTTTCCAACAGGAAACTGTTGCTGTGCATTGCAGAAGTTCTCTTACCTGGATGTTTACTCAAAGAATCGTAGAAGCATTTAGAAAAGACCTTTAAGATTGCATAGTCCATCACTAAACCATGTCCCTAAATGTCACATCTACATTTCATAAAGGACTTAGTTACGTTCCTTCTAATAACTCTAAGTCCCTGACAACTTGGCAATGTTTCAACTTGTTGTTCCAATTGCTTGAAATACAACTGTATTTTAGCTTCTGAAGGACTCTAATCCATGTGTCTGGTTCCTTTCCCAGATTCTTAATCCTCATCAGAAGAGATTGAGAAGGATTTGGTTGCTCAGTACTTCCTGATGCTCATTGTGAGAGATGCTCAGTGTGTATGTGGAATGAGGCATTTTGCTGACCTTCAGTACCACAGAGGGATGTGCAGAGATGAGGTTGTAGGGAGCACTGTGTTTCTTTGTTGTTCATACTTGAGGGAAGCTTGGTTACCTTGACAGCCATGGCAGTATCTGATGGCTGTCAACTGCTGTGGTGTTGGCCAGTCCTCAGTGTTCTCAACGTGTTGCATCCAGACTTAGGTGGTCTGTTGAGGTGGCTTTCTGTCAACTGAGGATCCTAAACTGCAATCTCTTCAGTGTGGGCTGGTGTGGCTGAATGTAGAGCAGTGAACAGGCTGTGCTCCTGTTCTTCACCCTCATCCACACCCCACTGCTGCTGCTTTTTAGGAAGAGCAACCAGATTGTATGGATATGTGCAATAAATAATATAAAAGGGTGATTCTTATGAACATTTCGTGAGCTCACTGGGGAAAATGAAGAAACATTCATCTCACTGGCTCCTGTTCAGAAGAATGGTGGCTGCTGTGCAGTTGTTTTTGCCTTGCTGTGTGAGCTTGGAACAGATGTCTCATTGTTTTGCTCTCAGTACTTGGAGATGCTGGGCTTTCCCTGTTTACCACTGTTGTAACTTCTTGCTTGGCTGTTAGATATCTGTAGATAGCAGTAGTGCATGAGGGCCCCTGCTTGTGACTGGGGTTCTGCTGGCCTGTAATCTGTCAAGGTGTTGTGGCTTCTAATGTTTTCCATTGCCAGGGAGCTAAATACTGGAAGTTCTGCTTTGTGACCCATTCTAACACTGTAAGCTGTGCAACAGAGAAAAGCAAGTAATGTGGAAACAGGAAACAAGTTCGTCTGAAAATGCAAATAGTTGAAAGAGGTAAACACAATAGAAAGCATGAAAGGTACTTGGTAGCTTTGGCTGCTTGTTCTAAGCTGGTAAGTGAAGAAGGTGTCCCCCTTTATTTGCCAAAGGCTGGCATGCTCAGGAGTGCTTCAGAGCTGCTGTCCTGCAGTGCTGAGTATGAGCTGGAGGGTAGTTTGCTGTTTACTAGTTCATGTTGACAACCTGGACTTAATAGAAATGGATACTAATAGAGGAAGTCAACTGAGTGCAAGGTTATGAAATGATGGGGTAGCATTTTATCTATCTTTAAATGCCAACTTCTTTATTCAATTCTCACTGGATCTCTCTTTGAGAGGGGGTTTGTATTGCCCAGATACAGGGATTTGATGTAGTGACAGGATGTTTGTATGATGGAATAGCTTTTCTCAGTAGGTGTGGAAAATATGAGCTTATGGGGAAAAGGGCATTTGTTTGAAGAATTATAAACATAAGCATTTATTTTTCTTACTTGTGTTTATTTTTCTTACTTATTCTAGGTATTCTGGTCAAAGACAGTATCTGATTGCTGTGTGGCACTTTCCCAGCAGGTCTTGCAATGCAGACTTTGTCTCTGAGCTAAATTTGCTGTGGCTGGGTTTTAGTATCATATTTGGTCTTTACTTTCTGAGCACCTTTAACAAGAAAACAGTGTGTTGTGTGCTTGAATACTGCCTCAAAGTACTGCTTTTTAATAACAGTACTCGAGGTTTTATGCTCTTGTTTGTCCTTTTCACCAAGTAGTCATTGGCTGTGTCCTTCTCCCTTGTCCATATATATCTTCTCCCTCTAAGAAATCATACTGCTCTCTTCAGCCTTACCCGTCACTTCTATATAGGTCATGTCTGATTCTACATATTCTCTTAATTTTGATTTCTCTGTCTGTCTGGTCTCAACCAGCTCCTGGCTACACCATAATTTATTACAAGTGACAGATTT
This sequence comes from Calcarius lapponicus, assembly GCA_039654755.1. NCBI lineage: Eukaryota > Metazoa > Chordata > Aves > Passeriformes > Fringillidae > Calcarius > Calcarius lapponicus. The sequence continues at coordinate 22,032,007 of CM077464.1, forward strand.
GGAGGAGGAGGTCCTCTGCTGTATCATATCTCTGACTATTGTACTTACAGCAGATGATGGTGCTGTGACATTCCTCTGCTTGGGTGTTTTTTAAAAAAAGTTCCAGTGTGGAGGAACTGACATGCTCTGCAAATTGTAAAACCCAAAGGAGTTTAAAATAGCAGCTGCCAAACAGCTTTAACTCCTTCATTTCTTTCTTGGTTTATATTATTAATAAGGAATAAAGTTAGGGATTTTTTTTTAATGAAAAAAAAATTACCTTATTGTCAACTGTTAAGAATCAAATGCTGACTTTTTATTGTGTGAATCTTTAAAGAATTAAATCATGATAGCAAGGATGTTAATCTAGTAAATGTCTTCTGGTCATGTTTTAAACCCAGCTTGAACAGACATGGATGTTTTTAATAGAAAGACAGATATTTAATTCTAAGAAATATACAGGTCTTATGCCAGAATAAATGCAATTTGTGATTTCTGGTTAATTTTTATTAATATTATTTTAGAATTGTTTCCTTGGGGGCCATTTGCAGACTTTGGAACACTTAATAACTTTTGCTAATAGTCTCGAGATTTTGTGTGTTACGTAAACTTCAGATTTCCTTGCTAGTCATCTGTGTTTATTTGACTTTCTGAGAGCGGTTATAGGCACCAGCGATAGCCTGTATTTGATTCTTGGATTACTGATTTTTTTTATTTTTCAACTTTTTTTCCTCACTGCTTTGATCTCGTAAGTCTACCTTGTCTGCTTTGCTTTCAGCCTGGAGCAGGATAATTGTTACCTGCTGAACATAGAGACCAAATATTTGTGAGCTGAAAGTAAAGGGAAGCTGTCTCATTTCTCCTTTCTGGTGTGCAGAATAGACTGCATGTTGTTCTCAGAGTGAGTAGCTTGCTCTGCATGGTTGCAGTTGGTGGTGGTATGTAGAACAGAAGTGGGGGCCAGGTGAAATTCCTTGGTATTATATTGTGGATCATACCAAGTGGCCCTTCTGCCCTGCCATCTATGGATGTAATGCTGCAGAAATTACAGGTGGTGTGTGAGATGTGCCCACAACTCGCTTTGTAGGGAAAGATAATGAAGTGCAGCAATATGTTAACTTCTGTGTTTGATTAAAAATGTCTGGATTGCAGTTCTGAATATGAATCATGAACCCTCTGAAAGTGTAGGAGTATGGTACTGGAACAGACTGGATTTTCATCTCTTTAGCAAGTACCTTGTAAGCATTTTCTGAATCTCACTGACCTCATCTTAAAACTGTGTTCTGCTTGACTTCAGCATTATGAGTCAGAGGATGTTTCCAAGCATTTCACTGTTATTAGTAATATTGTGCAAATTTTTCAATACTTTTTATCTGCCAGAGCAACTGAAATATTAAAGTCCATGAAATATGGTATTTTGCTGGCCTTTACTGCCATGTGCATAGACAAGGTTGTAACCCAACAGCTTGATCCATCTAGTTGAGTTCAGTGAAAGTTGCAGTTGCACAAATGCCCAGTTGAAATAAAAAAAGAGGTAAATTTAAAATTTATAAACTAAAGATTGGGTATTTGGGGTCATTACCAACAGAGATGCTGAAAACACTTAGCAGTACAGAACCACAAGCATTCAGAAAAGAAACAAATTAATTTTTATTCAGGTGGTAAGGTAATTAGAACCTGATCATCCCTCATATTTTCCTTCTCTAGTAATATCTAAATGAACGTAACATGCAGATGTTCCTACTTCTTAGAACAATAATATTTTAGACCACCTTGGAAAATTGCAAAAGAGAGAAGCTTGCAGGCGTGAAGATTTTATCCGTTTTTCTTACAAAGTTGGTTTTCCAGCTTGTACATGCCTCAGTAGAATTGCTCTGACTTTAATTTATTTAAGTTAATATTGAGATAAGTCAAAGGAAAGAAATAAGGATGAGTAATATCCATCAAACTGGGGAAAGGCATTGAAATAGTGTGGAGATAGGATCACATATTGGTTGAGTTTAGAAGGTACCTCTAGTCCAATCTCCCTGCTTAGCCAGGGCCATCTAGAGCTGGTGGCCCAGGACTATTTCCAGACAGCTTTTGAGTATCTCCATGGATGGAGGCTCCACAGCCTCCATGGGCAGCCTGTGCCAGTGCTCAGTCACCCTCACAGTGAAAAAGTTCTCTTGATGTTCAGAGGGAACCTCCTTTATTTCAGTTGGTCCCCAGTGTCTCTGTTCTGTCACTGAGCACCACTGAAAATGCCTTTATTTTTCCAGTGAAATAGGAAGTGAGGAAAAACTGTGACATAGCATGATTATGCCACATTTAAAGCTGTTTTTTCTGAGTTGTACTTGGCTGGAAGGTGCTGCTACTGTTGAGACCAGAAAGAGTGGAAAGGCTTCTGTGTTTGAGAGAATTGTCAGACTTTTACTAATTATTTTTTCAGTAGAAGGATACCTGTCTGGGAAATCAAGCCTTGCATGTTTCTTCAAAATTAATTCCATGCCACAGCCAAGAAGTACACAGTATGCCAGGTTACTTTGACTTGCATTGCTTTCATAGCATTTGTTGTTAAAATATGAACATCAATGATTCCAGTGAACTGCCAGAAAATTTGGATGTTTACCTTTGCTTGTGGCCTCAGAAACACTGATTTCACACTTCAGCTGTCTATTCAGTGCTCTGGCTGTGTAAAATTTAATATATACTGAGCTGTGGTAGTGCCCTGCTTGTATGATTTTAGTGCCATATGTGTTGGCATCTATATTTTACTTGATAAGCAGTTTTATAACATATTCCTTGTACTATTTCCTCCTTACATTTAAAATATAACCATATTTTCATTTCTGATCTAGCACAATCAGCTTTAGATGTTGCAGCAGTTACTGCAAGATCCCCATTCCACAGGTGGGATAGCTCCAATTGCTTTTCACCAAAACTATTGAGCAGTGTTGGTGCATGGAGTCGCTGCCTGGCTGCACAGACAGGGATGAGGTGTGCTCACCTAACACTCTCCTTCAGCTGGAGGAGTAATAGTATTCACAGGAGGGATGGTGCTGGGCAGCTTGAGCATGAGCATCTTCATCTGCTGCTGCTGTGTGTGGTTACACTCTTTCATGCACCTTTGGTATCTATGGTGAGCAGCGCTTCTGGCAGTATTTGATCCCAATCAAAAAGCAGTTTTTTTCTTCATCAGAGGTGAGTGTTCTTTACCTATACAGAAAAGGTTGTCATAGCTAGCCTGAGCTCACAGCTTGGTGAAGCCATGTGGGACTGTTTTTATTGTCTTGCTATCAGTTTGTGCCGCCTGGCACAGCTCCATTACATTCAATTTTTTCCTCTTTTCCCAGAAAGGAGGAAATAGACACTTCAGGCCCTGAGTACTCATCTAAACATTACTGTGTGATAATAAATAAATTATTAAATGTTATGTTTTGTTTGTGTCATGTCCATTCCTACCTAGCTTTTGAACTGCACATGAACTTGCTCAATGATGCTTTTTTTTAACTTCTGGCATAATTAACTCATTTCTTGTCCAGTTCAGATTGCTATGTACTTTTTTTGAATTTCAGCTTTCTGGGACCTAACACTTCATCCTGGTACTTGTAAAATTCTCAACGAAGGGAAAGGGGGGGAAAAAAAAGAGTGCCTAGGGGTGGCTTGGGGAAGATTTCTTGATGTTTCTTACTCAAGCTAGTTGTTTGAAGGCTGGACTCTGCCATCCCCAGGTTCATCTGTGTGACCTGCTGCCCTACCTTGTTTGAATTACATTTGTTGCAATTTGTTGTTTGTGTTTCTTGACAGTTTGTTTTGTTAGGGAAATTGTCTGTCATTTTATGCTACTTTGCTCTTTATTTTTAAGAGGTGGGAACTGGCTGTTGCAAAGAACATACAGGACTCTTTTAGTTGTTTTCTACAAAGCTGAGATTTTGATGGATAGACTGTTGCAAAAGCTATTTTGGATCTTTTTTCTCTAACATGTCAACATTGCACATAAGCTCCTGTGAGTATTGAATGAGATAATAGTGTTGTTCCTCTTCAGATTATGTCCACAAACTTGTAGTAACAAAGCTGTTAGTTGTGTTTTGTAAGGATCTCGCTTTACATTTGGCATTGTTAAAGTATTTCTGTGTGACCAAACACAGTAGCCTGTGAACAGATGCTGAATATTTATATTAGTATGTTTTCATTCACCTTTCTAATAATAACACTTATAAAGCTTTGATTTTTAAAAGAGTCTTTACAAAATGAAACAACAGTATTACAGTATAAATTTGCCTATTTAGGGATCAGTAACATTAATTTTTAAGTTGGAGGCTTACCAGATCTTAGTTACAGAGGAAGAAACAGCTACAAGAGTGTTGGTCAGTCACAGGTTATTTTATAAGACACCAAACAAACGTGTTAAACAGTGATTCTCTCTGCAGAAATAGAAAGGACCTGTTTAAGGAAGGGATTGCACTCAACAGTTTGGCCTTGAGAAAAGTATGCAGGTAAAAGTAGCCATTGAGGAGTGGGGTTCTGGCAGGCAGCCAGTTGTGTGGGTGTGGAAGATAAGTAATTACCTCTTCTAAGACAGAACTTGAAAATCTTGACTTTTTATAATGCATGTTTCTTCTCATAACAGAGGCCTGGATCTGACTACCCACAAGATTCCTTTATGTTCTTTATTCTAATGTAAAACACTTCTACTAAGAACAAGTGAGAAGAATAGAACCACAAAGAAAGGTAATAGTACAGTGAAGGTCCAGCAAAAATATTTTCCTTTGTTTTTAGTTTTTGCTTTTCAGTGGAATGCAACAAAAACCCCTGTTCTAAAAATGGCCTGAGGTGACTCAGTATTTAAATTATAAACTAAAGTCAACACAAGGAGTGGAAAAAGTGACTCTCTAATTTCTTGAGATTTACAGTTTCTTTTGTACTTATGTTGCAGTTAGGAATTGTATGTTAGTATTCCTTGATAATTTTTATACAGGTTACTATTTTCAAAGTAATTTTTTCCACTCTTGCTGCAAAAGAACTTGTACTCAATTGAAAGTAGTTACAGTTTTATTCTCAGTGCACATGGAAAGTAATTCATATTTTAGATGAGGAATTGAAAGGCAAAGCATTTAACTGCATTTCAGGGCTGATGTGAATGACTGTTGAATATGGAAGAATTTGCCTTTTTTTGTGGTGGATTTGGTTGTTGCTAAAGAGTAAATACAAAACCACCACTGGATAGCAAGAGTAAATGAAAAGTAAAGGAAACTGGTAAATGTAGCTCCTAATTTTGGGAAGAGTTTAATGTCTGTTAAGTGCCTATTTTAGTATCACACAAAGATGTACTACTGCACACCTTACCTTTTGAGTTGATGGAGTGAAATGCATCTAATGGTGCCTGTGTTCTCCAGCAAATCTGCTTGCAAAACATTAATCTGTGGGTTTCTTTGTATGCTTGTTTTATTGTAAAAGACTTGGGTGATAAAGCAGCATGAGTGGAAGCTTTAAAAAGACTATCCAAGTATTCTTACTACTTGGATAAGAACAGAGAGATACTCTTCATTTAGATAGCTAACTGATTCTTATTTGGCTATAGAGTGATGTTTTGACCAACAACTGAAATAATTCAGAATTGCAGAAACATTAGAAATTTTTTTGGGCAAAATGTATAAAGTTTTAATAAATCTCAGCTCATTTAGTATACAAATCAAATAGCTGCAGAGAAGAAGTGGTCTGACTTGTTTCAAGAAGCTTGTAAAGCTGCCAGAATATGGTAATTTTTTCTTTGCCTTTCATAGTGCCAAAAACAGGACCTTGGCCCAGGTATTAACTTAGTACATCAGATTACTGAGTTTCACAGGAGAGCAACAGAAACCTCTAGATTTTGTCTGTGGAAAATCATGATCTTGGAAACAGCTAATGCCAGTCTTTCTGTTCAGTATGTTGTACGTTGTCCTGAGAAATTCAATTTCTTCTGCATGCTCCTTTGCCTTTATTTCATAACCATATTTAAAATGTAATATATTATTTTACCTCTGTTTTTCTCTCTGCTTCTTAGTGGGAATTGTACATTAGCATTTTGTGAGAATGTTTTGGAGTTGTGGAACACCCTTCTTCACAAAGTCCCCCACACAGCAAGTCTGTCAAAGTTTACTGCAAATAACTATTTAGCTATTTTCAATAATATTTCATGTTTTAACTTTTTTTTTTAATCAAAGAATGTTCTGGTTCTACATTTGTCTTTGTTGTTATTAGGTTGTTAGTTGAAAACCCATCAAAGTGAAGTGGCAATAAAACTTGGTAAAGGGCACAGGTTCTTTATCTACTGTGTGACCTTGTCTTGTGCCTTGCTTGCTGCTCCAGTGTGGTACATATTATCCCACTATGGCTTAACTGGCAAGCTGATCTTTTTCTGGCTAGTTTTCTTAAGTATTTTCCTGTATTTTTCTTTTGTCAGGGTAGAGAGAAGGAGGTGGCACAGGGGAATGGAATTGGGTTTTTTCTTCTGGTTTCATTTTCACCTCTCTTTATCCTTTACTTAAGAATTTTGTTGGACCTCAACAGACCATACTATGCCATCCCATGGCTGTGGTGTCTGTCTATAAGATTTTAAACCTAGTTCAGTCTGAACTGAGCAATTTTTTTGCCTGAAAAACACCCCCCAGTAAGTGGATATGGGAATTGTTTCCTGATTATCTAAATAAGTCCCTTGTGGGAAGTTCCTTGGAAACTATGAAACATCTTAGTCTGTACGTTGTGAGCAACTATTCTCACCTGACAAAATGCAAAACTATTTAAGAAAAATTATTATACTGGTACTTCTGCAAATGTAAAAATTTGGGTGCAATTCCACAGTTTTTTTTGTCCCCAACCACTCATCTGCCTTTACCAGCATTTGGCTGTACTAGGACCATCACAGCCTGTCAGTGATGCCCACCATCACAGCATGTCAGTGAGTTGGTTTGGGTTAAAAAAGAAATTATCCTTCTTTTCTTAATTGAGTTTTTAGCTAAAGTCTGTTAACCACCATAAATATGTGTATAATGTGCAACTGTACCCAGGGTGAGTCTCTTCTGGAATGACATCTGAAGAGTGTCTTTTCTTGCACCCACTGGAAAATTTTCATCTCCATTAGTTCTTTTGAAATTACTTTATCAAATATAAGTGCTTGACAGACGGAGCCCCATCTGTCATTTTACCATTATCTGTTGTATTCTAAATTTGCTCTCAGTTGTAGTGCTTGTGAGATTACTTTGACATTGTTCTTAATTGTTCCTTGGACTGCTTGCAGAGTTATAACCTTGAACAGTGAATTAACTCTTGGACAAATGCATGGTGTATTACATTATTTTATCTAAGACAATGCACTTTTCCCATTACACTATCCTTTATTCTTTTACTTCCATATATGTATGTTATGTAACTCTTTTTTTCTAATTAGATTGACTTTGTCACTTTTTTGCCAGTCCACAGTATTGAGCCAATGCCGAAGGCAAATACCATGTTAGATAAAGTAGTGACCTGATCTGGTGTGGCACATCCTATTTTCATTCTTTTATATATTTTTCATATATCTGTTAGTTTAAAGTCTGATTAACTTAATCCAAACCACAGTAAAATATTGCTAATTTATAGTAATTGTGTATTTTGACGCTGAGTGTAGATTGAGCTGTGTCTAAAAGTATAAAGGGTGTATGGCCTTTGGGAATGCCAATATAATGGTTTAGTTGGGTGAATAGGTTTAATTATTTCAGTAGTCACACTAGTAAATTGCAGAACCCAGCAAAAGATAATGCAGTTTATAGGATCACTGGTTTGAGTTCAGCTTGTATACATCATTCAGGAGACTCTGATCTGTAAAGTAACATTTGCAGCTGCCATTAAAAAAACCCACCCAAACTGCCTGAAGGCACATTTTAGTGGTTCAGCCTCATTTCCCAGCGTTGATACTTGGTTTTAGTCAAAGCACTGACTGAGTTCTGTCACAGAGGATCTATCAGGTGCACTGTACCTACCCTCTGGCTCTGGATAACCTTAAATTTGTGTGGCTAAAACCCATCTCAAACACACAAACAGAAATCAATGGGTTAGTCAATTCTCTGCCTTGCTTGTTGTCAGTTAAAGGACACTGTATCCTGTGTTGTAGTAGGGGAATAATCGGGATGAGTTTGGTTTTTTGAGGACAATACAGTCCTATTTTTCAAAAAGTTCATTCAGTAGTGGAGTTGGTTGACTTTTAATATTTTGCATCATTTTTGTTGATATCTTAACAAATATAAAATGAGTGGCCGGCTAAGAGTCTCTCTGATTTTAAGTGATTAGTTGAGGAGGTTGATGGTAATTCATGCTCTATTGTAGATTTTGTCTTTGCTGTCAAGATATAACTTAACCATGAATGACAGTGGCTTACATTGAACTTGATTTAAGACACTCCTAGAACTGCCTGGGGAAGAATCTTCTGATTAGATAGTTTTCTTATCTTGAGAAAAAGCACTTTTCAAAATTCTTATGGCTCAAGAGACTATAGCCTTCTTCTGTCGTAGTGGAACTGTGATGTCTGGTTGTATTTTTATACCAACAAATGTGTTCATTTTGTGTTCTTTCCAGCCTGCTGCAGATATATTCACTGGCAAGGTAATTAGGATGTGTGGGTTATGGAAAAGTTGATGTTTAAAGACAATAAAGCAACTGTCATGACTTATCACAGAGATGTAAATCTATAGAGTGAACACATGAGGACTATGGGTACCAGCAGCACCAGGGAAGCAGCAATTTGAGTAAAACCAAAGAAGAACTTGACTTTTTGCTGCTTTGCTGTAGGGGGTCAAAAAGCTGATAGTTAGGCATAAGAAGAGAGAGGAAATATATCTTTCTCTTGGGAAAAAATGCAGTAGCTTTAGACTAAGTTGGAATCTCATCTGGTACTTTCTGAAGGTCATCATGCATCAGTATTTATAGCAGGTTTCCCTCCTTTCCTCCCCTACACAGACATATGCTCACGCTCGCTCCTCTCAGCAACAAGCCAAGGCTTGGAGAATGTAATAGCTGTGATTCCTGAATCCAAGATGGAGACCTTTCCCTGTAGTGTTACTTCCTGTAAAGTTGAAGAATTGTTACACAGGATCATGAGACTACTAAAAATATAAATGTCTTTACTTCAAGTACCCATAAATATTAACATTCTTAAAGGAGTTTTTCCCTTCCTATCTAGACAGTATAGTGATATTCCAGTAGCACTGGTAAAGTTACCGAGCAAGAGAGGTACTGAATGGACAAATCTGCAGACTCTCCATATCTTTCTTCCCTTAGAAAAAAAGGACCCCCCCTTAATGGTTAATTTCTTTGGTGTTATCCTTTCTTTGGGGTGTGTTGCCTAATCCAGAGTCCCAGAATCACAGCATCTGTGTGCTGTTGCTGAAGGAGCTCAGAACATTTCTGCTACAGCTGAAGATGAAGTTCTGTCCATTACAGGTTAACATGCTCGTAGTGTCAACTAAGTTTGTACTTACCAGAAATTAGTATATTGGAGAAAAAAAAAGTGATTTTAAAAAATGGGACAGTACTCAAATTACACTTTCAAATTCTGTCTGCTTTGCTGCCATATGATAATTGCATCAGTGCTCTTTTCAGTGGTGTGTGCCAGAGGAGCTTTCTGTCCTCAGAAGAAAACTGTACATTGGTTCCTTTTGTCCTCTTCCAGGGCACAAAGGCAGATGAGGGTAAGGGTTGGGAGCTGCTTTATTTTTGTATGTTGGATACTCAGGGAAAAACATCCCTTCAGACAAATGTTCATGCAGTTAATTGAGGACATTTTCTGAAGATTTAAACTTTTTTTCACTCATGGAACTTTTTTCCCTCTGTTTTCCATAAGTAGGTTGTCTAAAGTCATGTGTACTGTGTATTTCATAAATGCAAACTAAGATAGGTAGTAAGCCTTTTCTACATTCATCAAGGATATCTAATTGAAGGCATGCATCAAATGACTTCCCTAAATATTTACCAAAATTAGGGATTACTAAAATTTTGGTCATTTGGTAATTCTTAAATTGACTAAAAACCTTAAGGACAAGCAAACTATGGTTGTCATCTAAGCCAATTTAAGTTGGCTAAAAGTGAAAGATTGTAGGTAGTATTGGAAAAATACAATGGAGCAATGTGGTTTGTTTCATTTATATTATTCTTGACAGGTAAGTGATACTGCTTTTGCATCTTGCTGTCTTGTATCATGTTGACTTGTGAGTAACCACGTATTTTTTTTTTACTTAAAAGTAAACATTTCATTGCTCTTTAAGTCCTGTTTGTCTAAAGCATGCTTTTAATGAGCATGGGCATTTAGCTGTAACAGATTGAAAACAGGAGGACTCTCACAGTAGAAGAATTTGTACATTGAAAGCTTGCCCACTACTGTCCTTTGTTTATGGCGTTGTGGTAAATTAATGCGCTGTTACAGCTCTGGCTTCTGCTTGTGGCTGGGCTTTTTTGGTTGTTGTTTGGGAGAGAGATTGGCTGTAATTCAGATGATATATCCTTTATATTCATATATAGGAACTGTTAAGAAAGATACTTTCACCTTCAGGTAGCACTTAATGTGCATGTTAAATGTCAAAGGAAATTGAGCTGCAAACTGTCATTAGGAGGCATCAGGAATAAAAGCACTCAAAGGAGAAATGGAATCCAGTTGATTTCAAAAAGTGGCTTGATGAGTATGTTCTCTGTTAAGTATGGAGAAAAAAACAGATTGCTTTTTATATCAGTTTGCAGCCTGCTTTAGTGTCTGTCTTTTCCACAGAGCTCTTCTGCTGTGTTTTCTTGAAGTACATCTCTCAGCAAGCGCTCTCTTCCACCATGGTTTAGAATAACTTACTGCAGCCCAATTTGAATGAGACGTGTTTCTTGCTATATAAAATTGTACAATATCCATTCTACTTTCTCTTTTAAACACAGTGGACAGTGGGCAAAAAACCCCATACAGTTGCAAGACATGGGGCATCTCAAATAAAATCAACCCTCTTCATTCTTAGGTGTAATTAAAAGGTGAGGTGAGCATATCAAACGCAGAAGTCTTAATTTTGTAGACAGGTTTTATTGTTACCAGTGTGTTAGTGGATTGATTTCATGGAGATTCCAGGAAATCTAGAATTGAATTTGAAAGCTATAATATTGCTTAATTTCATTTCCTTGGACAACTTTCCTAGAAAACGAAGTTTATGCATTTTTCTCACTTTCATTGTGGTATCAACATTGATAGCAGGCTGATTAACTACATTTTTAGCAGCTTTGTAGTGTTCAGAAAGCAAAGGGATGCCACCTTTGCTCAATGCCACTGAGGTTTGAAGATCGCTTTGTGAAATTGCTCTAAACTGACAAATAATGATTTGTTGTCTTTGACATCTGTTAAATAAATTAATACAGCTGAACTTAATTAACTAAAGGGAATGCTACTCCATAAGTCTCCTTTTCCCTTTGCTTTCCAAGTACTCCCTGGAGAAACAGTTTGACCATAAACTTTTTTCCAATTGCCTTATGGTTTTTTTACATAAATCTTCATATATGAAATGTTTTTTCCATCTCAGTTTTAAGCTAGTGTATAACTTGCTTGCAAGTAGAAGTACCATAAAAAACATACTGTATTCCTCATTGTCACTGGAGAAATATTGACATTCCCTGAATTGTTGGATTTGAATGCTTCTGGCAACATAAAACAGATTATATAAAATCCCTCATTATGTCTCTCAGTGCAGCATTTTTACACTCTTGGAGTTTGGTCTGATAATTGCAGCACTTGATCCATAAAGAAAAGAAGTTAAAGTAAGATGAAAGATCTGAAAAGCAAGTCAGATGTCAGGGAGTAGCAGTCCTGCATGGGGCAGTCCTGTTGCTTTCTTGTGGTGGTGAAACCTGCAGGGGCTCTCAGGAGTTCCAGACGTGGGGAATGACCCCAGTGGGCCTGGAGGTCACCAAAGACCAGTGTGGTAAAGTTGTCCTGCTCCCAGCACTGTCTGACAGCCACCAGGATGTGGTGTCTGGTTGGCCAGGGGGAAGGGAGAATCTTCACAGAGCTCTGCTTCTGCCTCTGTCACTGTAAGATTTTGCATCAAGGTAATTTTTTATCACTGGGCATGCTGTCCATAGATGGTGATTCCAGCAGCCACAGCACATGACTGTATCTCTTCTGAGATTACATACTTCAATTCTTAAACATATTGTGTTCATATGGTGATAAATAAATATTCCTTCCTGGTTTTGAGCTACAGCTGAAATCATCTAGTCCTCAAAATATCAGGTACAGTGAGTTTTTGCTTGCCACTTAGAATTAAACAATGTCCAAATTGAATGGTGATGAAATAAAGTTTGTCTACAACTTTATTTATTTATTTATTTCTGATTAAGGCCTTTCTGATTGGATTTCTTAGCTTGGTATAAATACCATATGATGGATTATTCCAGCCCTGAAGCAAAGCCCATGTGAAGTGAAAACTCTGATTTCTTGATATAGCTGCAAGAAGGTTAGTCCTTGCTTTCCTTTATGCCTCTGAACCAGTACTTCTATTAAAGAGGGAATGCATGAGAAGTGTAATGCGTAAAACCCCCAAGTTTTGTGGGAAGTCACTCAAGTAAGAGACTAAATACAATGAGGCAGTGAAATTAAGTGATACTCTGATTTTCATATGTTTCAGTTCTAGCTTGGCTGAAAGAAATTAGAAACTCCCATTTAACTGTTTCCTTTTTTTATAAATGCCCTATCTTAAACATTCTTTCCTTCTCCTGTATGAAAATACAATTTTAAGACGGGCCACGTGGTAGCATCACTAATGGATGTAAACGATCCAAAAGTGTGTAGTAATAAAATGTGTTGGATTCCTGTGGTGGCCAAGTTATGCTGTGTCTGTAGCATAGAGCATGACAGAAGCAGTGGGCTTCTAGTGAGTGTCCTGCTGTTACCTTCACCTCCCTATAAGCACAGGAGGGAAACTGCTACTTTTAAAACACCGCCCACAGATTGAATTTTCTACATTACAGAATTTCAGCAACCTATTATCTGTTTCAGTACTGTCGGGGTGTTGGCTGTTAACGTTTGTAATGCAAAATGAAAAACTGTATCATTATAGACTTGTCAGAAAGCTGCAAATCTACCTGAAGTTAAAACAGCAAAGTGTAATTAGATGTCTCAGTGATCTGCACAGCCTTTCTTTCTCCTTCACTGTGTTTTTTTTCTGTGAAGTGAAAAGAGGCAGCAGCATCTTTGCAAAGCAAGCCCAAATCCTGATATCAGGCTTTGTTTTCCACTAAGATGCTGTGAAGGTTTGTAGATTTTCGAGTCAGCCTAAGGCCAGGCTGAGAAAACGGTCGTCTCCTCAAAGAACAAGAAAAATCAGGAGTATTTTTATTGCCTAGTATTATCTGTGGGGGCAGGAGTGTGTGTACATATGTTTGTTTGAAGACTGAGTGAGGGGCAGAGCCTCAAATTGTGCTTTGTCTCTGAGACTCATGTGTGATGAGCCCATAAGATGGTAAAAGAGCGGTTCTTGGTTCCTCATCTTCTGCTGGATCTCTTGGTTTCAGTAACGCAAGGAAATCTGTTTTCAGCACTCCCACATGATGGTTTCTGTGTTGCTGTGGCAGCAAAGCAGGGTGAAAGCTGGCTTCTGAAACAGGCACACAAGGGGTTCTGCAGTGAAAAAAACAAGGCAACGATTAGTGCGTCACCAGATTCCTGCCTGTTCTCACGAAGAGGTTTCATCGTCAGCCCACTCACCCCCTTGTGAGCCCTCTTGAGCTGCCTTTCAATTGAGGCATTGTGAACATACTTGCCAGGGAGTCAGTCTTCTCATCAGCACAATGAAGAAATACTTCTATGTGGTCACCACGCAGCTCACAAAATATCAAGTTCTTATCAATCTGTTTTCAAAAAAGCAAGGCAAAACCCACTCCCAAACAAAACAAACAAAAAAGTTGATAGAAACATCAATTTCCTGAAGCATCTGTTGCACTTCCCTGGAGGGGAGCAATGTAGAAAAGAGGACTTTGGTTAGACATACCATTTTTCCTTGGCATGAGGAGTGTTCAGAACTGAGAAACTTTCCCAATGTCTTACTATTGTCTATTCCTTCAAACTCCAGGAGTGCTTGTCATGCTTTCTTCCTTACAAAACTTTAGCCAGTCATCTTCCTACCTGCCTCTGTTTCCAAGTCTAGGCAGGATGCAGGCTGAAAATGGGAGAGGTCTGGTCACTTGGTGACCTTCACAGCCCATTTTACTACATTTAAACTATTATGAAAGTGGTGTTCTTGGAATCAAGTTTCATACACATCAGATGATTTAGGGATTTTTTTATAACTATTTTCTAAAGATCAATTCTGTGAAGAAATTATTGTAGAATTTTTCAGACCAGATATAAGTAAGAATAATTCTAAATACCTGTTTTGTGTGGGTTTTGAGGTTCTTTGGTAAACTGCGAGTTTATTGTATGTGTGTTCTGTTTAAAAACAAAGGTTGATTAAATCTTCATATTGTGGTATATAAAACTTGATTAATCTCTGTTTATTAATAAGCTCTCCTCACCAATGGCACTTGTGAATCTCAAAAACCTGGTATAATAAAAGCCAAAATACTGCAAAGGAAGCTTACAAGTCTGTAGAAGGTAGATATGATGCACAACGCTATTCACACTTCTGGTGCTGTTGGCCTTGGAAGTATTGTCTATGTGCTTGAACCTTAAATTTTCGGTTTCTAGGTGCTCATTTTATGGTCTGTCAGCTGGACATGAGTAGGGTATAGAACCAAACAGTTGCCTGGTAAACGCTCTTTATTTTCTGTATAGTCTGTGGTACTTAAAAGTAAAATTGTATTAGTGTTAAAAACTAACTATTTTCTTCCTGTACTAACCTTTGAACAATTTAGAACTAGTTTGTTAGATGTATAAAGGCATAGCATTCAAAAATAGCCTAAATCTACTCTCCAAATGTTGCTTGACTTTTTCTCTAAGGTGTGCTGATGTTACAGGAGCCTTTGGAATCATGGAGCTATATACAGAGTACTCAGAAAACTTCATTTTCTGCTCTTGCTAAAGCTTGCAGTTTTTGAAGTAGCTGAATGTGCAAGTGAGAGTCCTACAGCTGTCCTTTGCAAAACCAGTGAGCATTCCAAATAAAACTATTGGAAAATTCTTGTCTAAAAGCTGGCAAATATTTTACTGTCCACAAGGAATGTAATTAAACTGATTAAAAAATAATAGAAAATAATCTGTAGACATTTAAATTCAGAGGAACCTACAAAGATTTTTGGAGACGAGGCAGGATATAAAAAGCACACATATTGCATTTATAACATACATATTGCATATATTTCAAGCAATTTCATTTAAGCATTCTATTTTACTAATTTTCCCTTTGGGTATTTTTAGATACTGCTTTGTATCTGATTGCTGATGTGTATAGATGTCCTCCACCACTGTTTGTCTCTGCTGAGTGACAAATCTTTTCCATTTGACTTTTTTTTCTTTTTTTTTTCCCCATAAAGCTACGTGCAGATCATCTTCTAGCACTTACGTCGCTACTTAACCTATGGTTTGCTGAAGTGTTTGTAAGAGCCATGCTAGTGTTAGATGCCTTTCTGCTTTCAGCTTGCTCTGGGTTTATCTTGCACGTGTCCCAGATGCTGAGTGCTGTCACACAGGCTATGCCAAAGCTTCAGGGGGAGAAGGGGTTCACCGTGTGGTTTGCAGTTCTGGCTAGGGTGGGACGCAGATGGTTGTTACAGGCCATTTTCAAAATTCATCTTGTGGAGAACAAGCTGCAGAAGTCAGAGGGGTGGCATCCTCCTAGGTGTCCTCCCAGCATGGCTCTGGGATCTGTTGGAGCAGTGGGTACAGATCCCAGAGCCATGGTGTTTCCCTGAGTCCTGTTGCACAAGACTGGAGTTGCTGTTTTGCACAGCTTGGGTGGTTTCGGGGCATGCTGTTCAATATTCCTTTCCCTGTCCCCAATACCCTGCTGCTGGTTTTGATGCTTGCAGGGTGTGAAGTCAGTGCTGCTGTGAGTCACTGTGTGCCTCTGAGGGGATGGGTGTCGTAGTCCTGCAAGCCCTGAACAGCATCACAGCACAATGTGTGCGTAGGCAAGTGTTTGTATCTCAGCTTGTCTTGACTGCTGTGACAGGAGAAGGCAGAGCCTGTGGTTCTTTGGTCTCCCCTCCCCACCTCAGTTCCTTGCCAGCTGGCTGACAGCCCCGGGTGGTGGGCTGAGGGTGGTGTCTGTGGGAGGGAAGAGGCAGAAGTGACCCATATGCTGGTGCTGGAGTGGAGCTGCCCTGTTTCTGTCACCTGGCTCCATGACAGCTGTTGTGCAGCCCCTTGCACCCAAGTCTCTCGGCACACAGCACTGATGTACTTACTCTGCAAATCAAAGGGAGTGGCTTGAAATACTCAACTTCTCTTCTTTTCCCTCCCTTCCCCCGCCCAACACCCCCATATCCAGGGGGAGATGATACTTCACATACACAAAGCCCACATGCATAGGAGGATCTTAAACCTGAACATCCAGCTGCTGTAATAAATAAAATGTAGCAAATGAGCGCAAAGAGAAAGGAGAAATGGGAGTCAAAAGGCCAGGGTATTCTGGCCCAAAGCAGATGTTGTCAGTGTCTGGGGTGGATGTGCTGGAAGGGGAGTGAATCTTGGATGATGTCAATGAAGTGTGCAGCCCGAGGCTGGGGGATGGGCAGCTTCCCCAGCAGAGCTCCTGGCTGCTGGCAGGATCACAGCTGTGTGCTGCTCCTGCTGCACCTCCATCCCAGAGACCCTGGCACATCAGCAGAGTGGAGCAATGGCTGTAGCAGCAAGCAGGGCCTGAGGCATCGTGTAGGTGTTGGTCTTTTACTGCTGCACCGAGGAAAAGCTTTCTCTGCATCTTGCTTTTCTGAACACTTCAGGGTCACTTTTGAGGCCGGTCCAAATAAGAGCAAATAGCAAGAGTCAGTCAAGAGCTGACGGGAATTACTGGAATGTGATAAGGACTTAAAAAGCAAGGAGAGTCTGGTGTTCAGGGAGAAAAACCCATTTATGGGGTTTTTTCTAAACTTCAGGAACACGGAGGGACAATATCTGTGGACCTGTGACTTTCGTGTAAGCATCTCTCCTTGCTCTAGTTTCCCTATTGCAGTGAATGGAGACTGTCCCCTGTCCTCCTGTCCCCTCCCATTTTACCCAGGCTGGCAGATGTGGCAGGTAACCAGATGAGCTCCTAGCTGTGTGCCTCTGGTGTTAAGGTCCATTTACTGCACTTGCCAGCTCAGCCCAAAGGCTTTTCCTTCCCCAAGGATACATTCACTCATCTTTTTTTATCTAATAGAAAGTCCCAGAAAATCCCACGGAACATGAAACATTTTGTTGATTCTCTGCAAGCTAAAAAACTGTTAGAATGAATTTGTTTGTAGGCTTTCATTAAACTCATACAAAAATTGGATGCTGCCCTCTCTTCATTATGTTTTTCACTCTGTTATTGTACTACTTTTCTTTCTCTGAGTTCAGAGCTCCTTTTCCTAAATAGAGTCTGTGACTGTTTCCTAAGAGCCCTAAACCAAGAAGCAGCCCCACTGCCATCTTAGTAGACCACCTTCATCATTCACCAGTATTTATTAACCTTTTTGATTTTATGAATCCTATTTAAAATATATTTAAAAATCCAGTAACAGTAAAAATGGCAGTATAATTCTGGCAAGCCTCATGACTTGCTCTTTTTCAGGTGCAATTGATGGAATCTGTAGGTTCAAGGGCCTTATGTGGAGCCTGAAAAAAACTGCCATGGTGGGGGAAAAACCAAAACAGACTGGCAGGTGATTGCTTTCTTCAAAAGGGAGTAGATCAAGTCCCATCTGTTAACTGTAGCAATTGAGTCATAGGCAAGAGCAATTGGGGCTGCCCACACAAAATGGCAGGAAGATGTTGCTTTTGTGTGAGTCTGCTGGAGCCTGCATCCTCACCCTGGAAGAAGGAGCTCCAGGACTCACCAAGGGGCCTTCTGCCTGCTCTGAACTTCATGATTATATCATGTTTCAGATATTCAACATACTTTGCTATGTGCTTCAGGGCTTCTTGTAACTCTAGGTTTGATTGATTTGGCAAAAAGGTTTGGTAACTTCACAACTGAGCTGTTACAGTTGCTGAAATCAGTGTTCCTGCTGTCACTGCAAATGATCTGAAAAGGATGCATATTTTCAGAAGGGTGCTTTTGGGGAGCAATGTAGCAAGGGTTGCAATGAAGCTGTTGAAAAATGAAAACTCATATTTTAAAAAGTAATTTTAAATTCTCTGTGCATTTTGTAAAGTGAGCTTCTGAAGCCTGTTTTCCTCTGCATGTTGACACGGTCTCATGTGAAACTTGGGAGGTATTGTCCTAAACTGTTGTAGAGAGAGCCAAAGTAAAGTACACGTGTTTTGTTGTTTTGCTTTTTAAACTCTGGCAAGTGTGTTACTTAAATATATTTGCTACCATTGCTACTTAAATAAAATGAAGTATAAACAAGACATATTGTTCCAGTGTAAATCAATTCTTTCATATTATTACAGTTAATTGCATTTAGCACAGCTTTCTCTGTTTTCTTTTTAAAAAAAACTGTATTAGTGAGTGATGGAGTCTTGGAACATGAGGACATCAGGACGAAGGTAGCTAAATATGAAGTAAGGTGTTTCCCAAGCAGTTCTGAAAATTAATAGCTGAGGGTCTAAATACATCATCTTAACCAAGTTATTTCAGCAGTAAGTCATCAAGCCAGAGAAGTGGCAGATTTTAAGCCAAGTGAGTCTTCAGCCCAAGAGCAGAAAGTAGTCCAGACCAGGATTCCTGGGGGAAACCCTCAGGCTTGAGCACATTCTGATGCAGCTCCAGGGACCCAGGCTGGGAAGATGCTGTGCAATGGCTCTGCCCGACAGAGAGGATTCCTGGCTTGGAGCGCAGCTGCCTTTCACAGACCCTTTCTGCATGTGATGTAGCCTGGGCAGCAGAAAAGGGGAGCTATCAAGGTGAAGGCCGCATCTTCGGAGTCCAGACTTTGTTACTGCTAATGTAACAGGCAGTTCCCAGGACATTTTGCCAGGAAACCCCTCTGATTTGTGGAAGAGGATAGGCACGGTACAAAAGTAGCTTATGGCCTGCAGAGCCATCTGCTTCTACCGCTCTCTATGTTGACAGCAAGTTTAGCACTGCATCCCTAAGTGGATCATGAAATCTCACCCATTCTGCTTCACAGTTACCTACTTGATTTTCTAAAAGTCCTTTCTACCAAGGGAATTGGAGCAGTGGCTCTCAAAAACACTTTGGCTGAGGTTCCTAGTTAAAAAGAGATTTTAAGAAATTCCACCCACTTCACTGCAGTTTTAGCATGGCAGTAACAAAAATGAGTTTCTAATCCAAACTCCAAGGTAGGCAGCAGTGTTTTATATGTAGAACACTCATTGAAATGAATATGAAATGTATTTTGCCTGGCTTTGGTATTGCATCTAACATAAGAATCATCATGTTTTAAAGGAGTAGCTGTACACTATGAGTTGCTTTACTTAGCTCAGCCATTATCTTGCTGTTATGTGCTGTTTGAGACCCAAGCATTTTGGGCTGCATGTGAATGTGACTACAGAATAATTTCAGCCTAATTTTAATATTAATTTAATGGCTAGAAAAATGAACTTGAAATGTAAATATTAATTAGCTGGTAATAATTCTTACTTGCTTCAATTTTTCTTTATTTAGCTAGCAACTCAGATGGGAGTATCTGATTGAATGGTCCAGAGCTGAAGTTAAAATCCTTCTTGTTCACCTTGAACATCTTAGCATTAGAGTAACTCTACCATTTCTGAGAGAAACTTGAGTCTACAGATAAGCTGTTTAAATTGCCATTTAGGGCAATTGCATTTTAAATTGTTTGTCATATATTGCATCCACGTGTGTGGGTACAGGACATTAATGTGTCTGTAGAATTTTATTATAACTACATAGGACTGTCTCTATCTTGCTGCAGTGTTTGTTGCTGATCCTGTACTAGAGCAGTGGACCCAAAGTCCTTTTGTCTTTATAAACATCTAAGGCAACTGAACTGGTTGTTGTCATCCTTGCAGTAGAGCCCTGGTTCCTTCAGGATGGGTGCTGTGGGGTTTCCTAACCTCTCCTAACCTCTTTAAAGGGGTGTACACTGTGCTTGGCCAGCTGATGGCTGGAAGTCTCCCTTGTGCTGTTAGGGTAGCACAAGGCTGGCTGGGAATACAGGCTGGCTTTGAGCAGTAATAGCAATCTACTGTCATTTTTCCTCTTCCCTTTAGTCATTTTTCAACCTCAGGAGAACAACTGACCACTTGTGTTGTTAGACCTGTTGAAATAAATAAATCAGCCTTCCTGTATAACTGTGTGCTGCAGATTGTGAGTGTATATACATACACACATCCTTTGAGTTATGTGGGCTGGTTTTTTTTTTTTTTTAGTTTCTTAGTGTGAAGAGGGGCAAAAAAAGTAAAGAGCAATTTTGATTTAGAACATATGCTCAGTAAAGCAGAAAGAATACCTTACTTTTGTATTGTGGAATGTTAATTTCCCGAATCTCAGGACATGTTGAAATTATATGAACTTTAAAATTAAATGTATAGTGATTTAGAGAAGTGAATGTCAAAATAAGACATAGCTTGAAGAGACACTGAATATGTTGTTAAAAATTGGTGTTTATAGATTTCCTACAGCTGTTCAATTTGAGAAGGAAAGATGAGGAATCTGTATCTCTCTTTTACATGTTTACTAGAAGGCTAGCACTATGGTGTTACTCATTGGAATTGTATTTATGGCTAAGTATGGTAGAATATGTTTTAAATTTATTGGACTAGTTCTTTTAAAGTAGTGATTAACTGTTAAATACTGGAATTTTTCTTAGCAGCTCCTTTGTAAATGTGAGAACAGAATAAATTACAAATGAACAAAGAGGAGATATCCCTGCATGAAATACATATTTTCTTAACTTCAAGAGAGTATCTCTAAACTTGGTTTTTGAATGAGTTTCAGGAAAGTGATAACAACTGGTACTGTCAAGGAAACTTCTGAGTCAATGCTGTCATTTTTAGTGTGATTGGATGTACCTTGTGTTTTCAGTTTAACTTAGCATACATGTGTATGTGCATAGCATACATCAGCCTTTTATCTGCTAATTATAGAATCTATAAGGTTGGAAAAGTCTTCTAAGTCCAATCTTTAACCAAGCACTGCCACGTTCATCAGAAAACCATGTTCCCAAGTGCTAACACTGTATTCATTCTGGGCACAACGTATAATAGAGCATATTTTACTCTTTTACAAGTTGATTATTGGTCTCATATATCTCCTTTTTCATTTGCATCGCAGCAAATTTCCCAGCACATCCTGGTAATGCAATGTCTCTGTAAAAGTGTAGCATCTGTATGATTTGGGTATTTAGAAAGGCCTTCCTCCTGCTTCTCCTGTAAGCGTTGTTTGCACACAGTAGATCACTTTCCAGACATACAGCTGTTTGTTTAAACCATATAATAATAGTTTATAATGCTTGCTTAATGCATAGACTAAGTAGCCTACAAAATATTCATGTTGCTGTCTGTGCCAAGGAAGCAGAGCACGCCGCTGGAATGTTTTCAGTTCTAAATATCTGCTTGTCAGTGGGAAAGTGGCCGTATTTGTCCAGCTGAAAACACCAGCAGCCCTGTGTGACTCCTAAGTAGATGTGTGTTTTGTAACACAAGTATAAGAAACAGACAAGGTAAAATGAAAGAATTTAAGGGATTCTTTGCTGAGGGAAAGAACTTGAGCAAAGTGCTGTTTACAGCTATAAATATCTAGAATGGGCTTATGCCAGAGTAAAAGCAGTAAGTCTTTTATGTTGTCAAATGTACAAGCTAGTAAATAATGTCAGCATTTGCCAGAATCTTACATGCTCTGACTGGGCTCTTTTAGGTAGGCCATATGTGTAATATAAAGTTTACTTATTTGAAGATACATTTAACATTAAGTGGGACTTTTTATTTAGCAGAATGATAAAAAATATACCCAAATCACAATGCCAATGTAATTTGTACTTTGCTAATATGAAATACATTAACAACACTAATAATTCAGTCACTACACCAATATGTGGTACATGTTCTTGGTCTCTGTAATAAGCTCACCATTATATGCTGGCCATCACCAGCTGCTGAGAAGGAATACATGGGTTGAAAACAGCCCACAACTATCTCTGATTTTATTTTTTTATGTTGCTAATTGTTCAATTCTTACACACTTTGCTGGTCTGAGCCATGTATATATGCCTTCCCTGTGCTAGTCTGGGAGACATTCTCAATTTTTTAATGAACTTGGAGAAATATTTGATCCACTCAGCAGTGGTGTAGTCAGTTGATTCACTCAAATGACATAGCTGTTCATCTAACACAAAGGCCACCCTCGGGTGCCATTTGTGTTGAGACACAGTCAGCTCTGTTTGCAGCAGCTGTGGTCAGTCCCAGCCTGCATTATTTCCTGAGCTTCAGGGCACATAGCCCTTGCCCATCTCCTCTCAGCCTTCCTCTGCCATTTATTGGCCAGTCACAGCATTTTACATCAAGATTGATCTCTAAATAGAACAGATAATTCACTGATCTGTTTGATCAGCTGTGATTCATTGGGTTTTAGCATTTTGATTTGTGAACCCCAGGAGTCCTTCAGCAGAGTGTTATCACTTTCAGACACCCCCATTAGATAGGCAATTATATATACTACCTAAACAGACAGGCTACTCCCAAGTTACTTTCACCCATTCCCAAAGCCTGGTTTGTGGACCTCCAAACCTTCATTTCTAGCTGCAGTGGTAATCATGTATTTATGATGAGCAACTCTGGAAGTCAGAGCTGCAAAGCGACCAAGAAATAGAGAGGTATTCTCCAGTGCTCTTCCCATCTTGGAAGGCAAGATAAGGTGTGTGAGCAGCATGTCAAACCCTCATTGTCACATTGAAGTTTTTATATACAGTGAGTCTAAGAGAGAGAGATGAATGTTGCCAGTGTAACTGTACCTTTCCATTATGACTGTGAATTTGTGGAAGAGCCAATAACTTCTGATCTACATAATTGACTTCCAGTGTAGGGGAATAGAAAGTAATTTTTCAAAATTCACAGTTTCAATCTGATTAGAATTATTTTTCTCATGAAATCATAATGGCCCTTAAAAATAATCCCCTGCCAAGAATTTAGATCACCATGGCTATTACAGTAATTTAAACTGACGTAGGTTTTGGTTGCTGAGTCAGTTATGTATGCTCTGCCTATATATGCAGTCATCATAGCTGAAGTATAGGCAGTACAGCAGCCTGGTTCAAAAATATTAATTGAAAAATTAATTGACTTGGATCAGAAGGCTTCTTCTATGTGCCTGAGAAAACAAAGTGTAGTGATGAATGGCCATGTATTAAGCTGGGGTTGCTTTACAGTGTTAGGATAAAGGGAACTGTAACAAGTCCTATTTTATTTAAAGTTTTTCTTGATTATCTAGAAGAACACCTAGATCACAGGTTAATTAAATGTTTAAGCTATTCCAAATGAGGAAATAGAAATATTATTTTGAACAGAAAAATCTCAAAAACTTGGAAAAAATTAATTTTGGAGGATAGGAAAATTTCAATATAGACAAGTTGGGTGGCATTTAATGTTGGTGCTATTGTGACAGAAGTCACAGGAAGTGTCATGTAGAGATGTTAATAAAAGGAAGCTTTTTAGGGTTGGGAGGAAACAACAGTAACCTCCTCCATCAACCCAATCACAAATACCAACTGACTGTAGAGGTTTTTGGGTGTTCAAGAGATGTTGTAAACACTCTAATACCAGTGCAAAAGTCCATAGTGCTTCATACCAGCCCTTTCCTGGCATTGTTAAAAGCATCCTGTAGTTATAGTGCCAGGAGATTTTACTGCTGTGGTGCCAGTATGCAGCAGTAGAGGTTGGGAAGTTACTGGAGAATTAGTATGGGATTTGAAATTAATGCAGAATAAAGATTTGCCACAACTGTACATGCGAAATATTGACCTCAAGCTTGCCTAGGTCAAGAGATGGGCAGGTACCCTTCCAAAGGGCAGCAACAGAGCTGACTGAAATGCCTGTGAACCAGCAGGGGTGGTCCCAAATCCTTTCTTTTCCTCTGCCAGTGTTTGCCTTGGCCACCACTCTCCACCCCCACACCTGCCTGTTCTGCTGATTTTGGCACGTGGGGCTGCGTTGCTTCAGCAGTTCAGCCTGATGACCTGGCATTGAGCCACTGGGTTTGTTAGGCTGGTGCACTGCTGGGTTGGTAAATGCAACCAAAGCTGCAGCAGGTCCAAGGAGAGGTGGGGTAGCCCAAGAGAAGGAGCAAGAGTCCACAGCCAGGCCAAAGAGGTGGGGAGGGAAAGGATGCTCCTGGTTTTGCTGTGGAGTAGCTGAACAGTAGAGTAGTGCTGCACTCCTCATCACTCTGCAGAGCACTCTGCTCAGGCTGGCTGGGTTGGAGGATTGAGATGGTTACTATGTGTAGCTTCACCTACGATTTCATTTTCCTGTGAGCCAGCTGGGGATAACCTCTTCAAGGAATGAAGTGATTGTAAATCGACAGGCAAGTTATTTGAAGGAAGGGTACGAGCAAGTGCCTGGATAAAGTTTCAGCACAATAGTTCACCTCTCTCTGTGCATGAGCTTATGTCAGTGGATTACTGAGATGAAAGTGGAAGTTTGCACTGCAGGCTGCAATGGGAATGTAGAGAGGCCCTTGAGATGGTTTGTTTGAATTGTTACAGTGGTTTGTTTAAAAACAACCCAAGTAAAAATACCCTCTTCCAAAGTGATATCTAGCTTTGCTTTCACAATAGGCTTTGGAAATTAGAGATTAAACCTAAGATTAAAGCTGCTTGAAAATGAGGGGAAAACAAGTGCATGCCTCCTCACTGCCCCAATGAACATACACTGGATTCCTTGAACATAGAATACATCTGATTTAAACTGCTGTCATCAGATACATACTTTTATTAATAGACTTAGGATAAAGTTGTTCTGAGAAAATGTAACATGTGCCTTTGTGGCTCAGCAAATCCAAGTTTTCCCTCTCTGCCCTCCCCAAAACTAGACTGATGGTGCAGTAGGTATAGAGTTAAAACCCCAATTGGCTGAGCTTGGTGTGGTGTTATCCTCAGAGCTGATGTCACAGAATCAGCTGGGGTCTTGAGTCAAGGGAGAACTCTAATGCTGAGCAACTGGAAAATATCAGTGCACTAACTTCTCATTCCATTTTGATCCCCAAACAGAGTTTCAAAGAACTCTATTACAAAAAAAAGGAGAGGGGTTTAAGTAGGGATTACTTTTTCGTGTCTTGTAAAGAATACATTATGCGTGTGGCAAACTAGAGCTTTGAAACTCAACTTCCATCTGCGCTCCATGACAGTATTTTATTTAATTCCATGTCTAAGAGACAAGGTTTGGAAATGAAATTAGTTTGTGTCATGCACAGTTCCTGTAGAGATCAAAGGCAGACCTGTTAATGCAACTATTGCTATTCATGAGTTTCATAACCGTGTGAGTTTCAAGTTAATTATAAATGCTTGTTTAATCATTTAACAATAGGGTATCGGAGTCTCATCTGGGCATAATGCATATGGCTCCCACTTTTTTTAATTAAAGCAAATTCCTACCTTTTTTCCCAAGAAATTAATTTTGGTGGTAATGCTCTAGGCTCTAGCAGGTCAGGATATGCAAATCTTCTTTTACATGTTGGACTGTTGCATGATGGATGTCTTTATTTTATTATCCCATAACTGCCCCTCCCTCCCCTTTGAATACAGGGGTTGTATAGCAGCCTGGTTTTCATTGTATGTGGCATAGATTGCTCTAGTTCATACAGTAGAATTCTTTTTGTGACACGTTACTAAAAATTGTGTGCATTATCCCTAGGACATAATGCATTGTGAGATTAATATATTTATCATTTTAGTTTATGAACACTTTGTTGAATGGATTTTAAACCTGAAGAGGTAAGTAGGGCACCTGTCTGACCTTCATATCACAGACAACTGTGCTGTATTTGAAGACTGAGGATTAAGACTAATTATTTTAGTTAAGATAAACTATTTCAATCCGCTGGAAATTAAATTCTTGTGCACTAGGGGAACCAGCCACAGTGCCAGCAATGCCTGAGGCACTTGGAGCAGCAAGGATTGTTAGATGAGAAATACGGATGAATCAACCTGAGCTGCAGAGAAGGGTGAAAAAGCCTCAAGTGCTACCCGGGTGTAGCTTCCTCCCCAATCCTGGATCCTGATTGTCCTCAGAGATGAGGTGAGCAGAACGCTCTGATCAGGCACCATGTGGGGCTTCTCTGTGTTAGCCAAGAGTGTAATATGCAGTTCTCATTGCACTCTGCTATTTCTGGGGAAGAGCAAGAGAGTGGAATTAAAAAAAACTCAGACATCCATCAGTTGTGCATTTGAGGAAGAAAGTTCCTTGGCTTCTGAGGTGTGGGGTCAGTTATAGTCAGCACACTGCAGGTACCCAGTGTGTGGAGGACCCTACTGATTGTCATCCCCTGGACCTCTAAAGTACAAAGTGTTCAGCAAATTCAGATTGCAGTGCTAAAAAGCACCACAAACAACCACTTGGGCTGGCTTCATGAATGTTCTAGAATTAAACATTAATTCTCTTAACTTTTAACATTGATTGTAAGCCTTAATTAAACACCTAGAACTAAAATTACAGCTGTTAACCCAATTTTTTTTCTCACAGCCTGAGTCTGCTATCTAGTAAGCTGTTCTCTTGTCGCCAGGAAATGACACCTGAATTTGCTTAGGTTCAGTGTACAGCTGTTGGCTGTCTCTGTCAGCCAGACTAAAGGTCCTCAGCTGACTTGATCTTTTGCAGTTTCATTGTCATGCATGGTGATCCAGCCTTCTCTTGCAGGAAGAGGAGGTCACGCTCTTCAGATGGCCAGTCCCAAGGCTGCTTCACTGTCCCCTGGGTTTTTTGTGTCTCTTCTCTGAACCCTTTTGCTTTCTAAATCCCTTCTGAATCTGGGTCTGAGAACCAAGATGTGTTGAGTAGTCCTTGCTGGATTTCTGCCTAGTGTAGTAAGGAACTTATTTCTTGATGCCAGGGATTGCAGCAGCCTTGCTATCAATTCTCCAATCACTGAACAGGCACTGAGCAGACCTCCTGTGTCCCATCCTCTGCGTGGTTGGGTTCCCTGGAAACCAGTGCTGGACACTCAGCCCAGCTGAAACCTGAGTCACCTGTGGTGGAGGAGAGAGCTGTGTAGCACTATTGATTTTCCTGTAGCGAGGGCCAGAGCCAGTTCTGAGTAGAGGATGTCATCATCTTCACTGCAAATCTTGTTCAAGCACATGTAGTTTGCTATTTGAGGTGCTACTTGAGAACTTATTTTCAGCTGACAACATTAGTGAAGATCAGTCTATTTGCTTCTAGAGGGATCTTACATTCATGTTTCCTTTGCTTCATACAAATTTAGTCTGCTGCTATTTTGAAGTGTGATTGTCAGTAGAGCCTTCTTGATGTAGCAGATTAGGAAGATACAATATGTAAATGCTAGAGTTGGCATCTGTGGCTAAAGCACAGGGAACACTCCTTTTCTAGGAAAATGTTTTCCCTTAGATAAATGAAAATCCTATTGTTTGCCTGAGGATTGACCTCACACATGGGCGAAAGGTTAAGAGACAGAAAGGCTTATCCATTTGGCACGTAGGATTCAAAGCCAGGCATGTTGCCAGTAAACTCATTCAGAGCAAAGGACACAATTTTACATAAAGTTTATAATGGCTTTTTTTTTTTAAATGAGCAGGAAGCTTTCTAATCAAAACCTAGATAATTTAAATATCTCTTTCTTTGGTAATATCCTGACATTGTCCGTGGATAAGGGACCCCCAAAGGAAAAGCTAAGTGATCGCAGCTGCCTGTGTCAGCCTGCTCCCGAAAGAGATCATCTGTCCAGCACACATCAGTGGGAGTCTGCCTGACAGAGGGCTGTGTGCACAGAAACCAAATTGCAGGCTTGGGATCTAAATAGGACTGTGATCTTTGATTTTCAATCTGTGTCATAACTTTTCTCTGTTTATTCCAGTATGTGGAATCTGACAGTTTGCCTTTGCTCAGATCACTCAGGGATTTATTTTCTGTGTTATGTTACTGACTTTAAAGAAAAAAAAAATCCAACAAACAAACAAGCAAAACCCCAAACCACCTAAAACCAGTGCTTTTCACTTTTCAAGAGTTCAGTTTCAGAAGACAGCAGTGATGACAGCCATTCCCAAAAAGGAAACCATTCCCAAACTGAGAGTTCACAGCAATGTCAAGAGCAGTTGTGAGTATAAGAAGGGGTTACAAGTGAAGAAGTGGTTTTTTTAAGGTTAATTGTATTTCAGGAGAGGCAATAGGGTTCATAGAGCAGATGGCACAGGAAGGATTGCTCAGAGAAAGTTTAAACTTAGTAAAATCTCAAAAATCAGATTAAGAGGACAGATGGGATTCTGGATTGGAATGCTACCATTTAGGGATTTTTTTTTGGTCTTTTTTTCACTTTCCCAAATTATAACCTTGAAGATGCTGGAGTTTTTTATACAGCTTACAATAAATTTAGTACTAGAAAACTGGGAGGGTGCTGCACTTAAGCAGCTGTTTTCACAATAACTAGTAGTTTTGGTTTGCACTCATTTGAAGAAGAAATAGGAGGTTTAGTGTTTAAAAGAAGACAAAGGACTATAAGAGAAGAGATTTACACTAGACTTGCTTGAATATACCTATACATCATCCTTGATATTTTTGTGGAATTTACCCCTGCATTTGCTGGTTTTATTTGCTCTTTTCTCACTTACCTTCTTTTCCCACTTTACTTTGGGATTCTTGAAGCAGAGTTGAAGGGTTGCACTATTTAACAACTGCAAATGGGCCATTCCTACCTGCACTTACAGACAGGGAGACACAGGCTTTTTGCCCTTACAGAAAGGCTGTTTTTTGCTGTGATTTATCTCCTGGAAATGACAGTTATCCTAAGTGGTTCTTGTTTTGGACCTGATTCTTTTCTGTAAGAATATAATGACAGGACACACACTAGTGGTGACTCTGGCTCTGTGCCTGTGCCCACCAGTGCTCCCAGCCAACAGGAAAGTACATGCCAGACAGATGAGGTCTGAAAAAAACACATTCACACCACACCAGTCAGGAGCCAGGTGCATCAGACAGGGCTGTGGCTTGAGCATAGCCTGATCTGACTGTGGCTGGCTTGTCTGGGGAAGTGAGAGAGACCACAGCTGCCCTGGGTGAGTCCCTCAGCCCAGGGTCTATCACCTCAGCCATCTCTGCTTTGCTCTTAAATGAGGAAGCATCAGTGCTCTTCACCTTTATGTCCCATTCCTCCAGGACCTCACTAGCAGCACAGAACAAAGCTCCTTCAGAATGTAGCAAATATTTCTGCTGGACATACAATCGTGTGAGAATGAAGCAGGTTTGGCTTCGCTCATCTTTTGCAGTGCTTTCAGTTCCCTGCCTTCATCCGCAGCTGTGCCTCTTCTCTGAGTCCATGTGTCTTTAATTCTCTGTGAGCTCCTTGCTGTGGTAGGCTGCAGAACTCAGGAATAATGTACCTGCTTTAATAACCACTGTTTGCTGAGAGTTCCAACTAAAGAGTTTGCCAGATATTTTAAATACTCTATTCCTTAGTTTAAAGTAAGTCTTCTAAACAACTTCTAACTGATTTCATCCAGTATACCTAGTCTTTCAATCTAAGACTTCCCTGTAATTAGAGATCAGACTGATCTTGGGTCACTTGTCCTTACTCTGTCTTATTTCCCATCTCCAGTTCCCCTGATGCTCAAGAGGTGCCTGAATATATTTTAGCAATTCTGAAACTTACTGAGGTTGTTCTCATCATGTCACTGTTTGAGAGGATGTTTTCTTCAACAATTTCTTTCCAGTTTTAAGCTTTTAATCATTCAGTTACTGTGGAAATTGCAGTGATAACGTAGCTTTAGTGTTCGTGACTTCACTGCTGCCTTAGATAAGAAAAAGGAGCTGTCGCGTGGGAGAAGGCCCTGAATTAAGCAAGTTGTATACATTTCACATGTTTGTCAGGGAAGATAACACATGAAAAGGAATTAGGATTGTTCAGGCTGCTAGGGTTTTCTCTATCAGCTCAGGAAAAAACATGTTAAATATCAAAAAGGAGAAAACAGGCCCAATGTCTGATCTAGGGACTGTAGGGTTTGGAACAGCAGTTCCAGTCTGCTGCCTTTCAGGACATCAGTATTCTGTCTTGGGTGATTGCCTTTGTCATTTCTGTTTAGAAGAAGGATTTTGGAAGCCCCTGTCCTTCCTTATCAGAAAGAGAGAGGGATGCAGAAAGAGAGAAGTATGCAGGCAGAAGCCCATACATAGCTATGGAGTGGGAGATAAAGAAATTTCCTATTGGAGATAGCCATGGCTAGCTCTCTGATTTGGGAAAAGAAAGACGGATTTGTGAATACAGGAATTTTTTTTCCCTCGTGATCAATTTTAGTAGTAGTCTCTCTTCTAGAATTTTGAATGTATATAAGGAATTAAACTGATGTGATCCTTCTGTTGTTTTCTTACCCTCTTCCTTAATTAGTATTTAATATTCCAGAGCTCCCTGATTCCTTATATGTGGTTGTTTTTAGAGAAGGTTGAACTACCATGTTACTGAAATTGCTAACAGCAATGTCCAGCTTGTCCTGTTCTCTTGCTTTTTCTTTAATGCACCACCCATTATTCTTAACCTCACCTAGTCTTGCATTCTTTGCTAGGAAGTTCAAAGTGGGAAATGCTAAGAGCGCAGCTATCTGGCTTTGGATCTAAGCATGTCCCTCCACTTTGAAAATTAAAACTTACACTGTTTGTTGTCCTCATGTTTGTAAATACATGAATATATATCTTTTCCTTCATTGATTAATGTGGCTGCCTTTCACATACACAAGATTTCACAAGTTGCTTGGTAGTCAAGGCAAGGTTTCTAAGGAGGCACTCTGTACTGGACACCAGAATATGTGGACACTGCTTTTCAATGTACATTGCTTCCTTTGACTACTAAGTGCAAAACTGGGAAGAAGTCCAGAATCTTTAATAGCTGGAATATATTTCATGCTGATCCCATCTAAATTGGCATCCTCCATTGCCAAGTTCTAAAGCAATGGCTGAGATGATGATGAATTTCTCTAATGAGGTTTTTGTTCAGGGCTGCTTGATATTGGTGTTTTCAGTACTGTAGGATTCAGAGAGAAGGTCTCTGCTTATGAAAGGGCCCAAGATATTGATCTTTCTGGCTGAAATGTCCTCAGGACAGATGTGCTGATACTTTTGTATTAGATCCTTGTGTCCTTTTAAACTTCTAGGTTGTTACAGTGTGTTTCTCCCCATACTCGGTTGTGTCATTTCACTGTTGAAACTCACCGCAAAGATTTTGTTAAATTCTGTGTTTTCTTCTTGGTGTCATGTCTGGTTGACTCAGGGCTTAAACCAAAATAAGTTCTTATAAGGCATTAGTCATGGAACAGAACTATGCCACCAGTACTGTTCTGTAGAAATCAGTGTAATGTTTTTGAATATATATGAACAGGAGGTCGTGTCCTCTTTCCTGGGCATCACATGCAGAAATGTTTACACATGAAATGGGAGGAGAAGATCTTGCTTGTTTGTGTCAGGCTGAAGCTTGATCTTTGGTCAGGCTGAAGCTTCCTGACACAAAAAGGGAGTTTACAAAATACCATCTACTACCTTAGGGAATGGAGTAAGCTGAGATAGGGAACTTCATGCAAGAACAACAAAATTTCCAGATATGAGGATGGGAATGAGAGAAAGGGAGCATTGGAGAGAAAAGAGAGAGGGAGGTGTTCATTTAAGAGGAAGAGGCCAACTGGAAGTGAAAAGAACCCAAGGAATGTCTTGGTGGAAGCAGTAGATCATTGCTGGATCTTTTCAACAGCATTGGATTTAAGTCATGGTTATTGCAGAAAGGCAACAGCTGCTGCTTTAGAGCATGAGGCAATTGAACTATTGTAGGCACAGAAAAATAATCATAGATACAGAGGAATGCCTTCCAGAGGGACTGTCTTGCACAAGCCACTCCATTTTATGTAACAAAAGCCTGGTGACACAATGCATGGTTTAGTCATAGGAGTGCCCAGAGTGGACAAATATTGTACATCTGGAAACATTTAAACTAGTAATTATTTTCTGGAAAAATGGCAAATTACTCAAGAAAAATGTAGTCCATTGTGTTGGCTTCAGACTGAATAGCTGCAGGATGTATGATTCTCCTGACTGCCCTAATCATCGCTTCTTTGCCTCTCACCATTACTTTGTGGGGACAGGTGATACAGTGATGTCAGGGCTGCTGCTGTCACTGCCAGCACTCTGCATCCCACCTCGTTGTCCTGTGCTTTGAGGACATGGACATGATCTTGTGGGACTTCTCCACCTGGTTAGACATCACCAGGGAAGTCCTGTGCCAGCTGGGGCAATCTCTCCCACCAGAGCTGAAAATACCCAACTGTAGCACAGCCTGCTCTATTGCCCACTTTATTCCTGGGCTTCTGTCACAGCAGATTTCTGCCATTCCATTGCTACACAGAGAGAATTGCTTAGGGAAGAAGTGAGGAGCATACCCCACTGATAGCCTTTCCCTCTCCCCACTGCTGCTGGAGAGGACTGGCTGGAGCAGAGGCATGGCAAGGCAGGGACCTTACAGAGAGCTTCCCTGCCCTGCTGTCTGTGACTAACACAGGATGTTTGATAGAATTGCCACAGTACAGCAGTACTCTGTGATTGACATGTTGCCCCTCAAAGGGAGTGTTGCCTGCCCTGGAGATGTGCTGCCCAACTGCATGGGGGTCATATGTGGAGATAGATGCCTCCACAGTTGGAATTAGCTGTTGGGCAATAATTCAGGACCTGGTCTGGCTTGTAGCAGAACCTGCAGGGGCTCTGAAGGGTGACTGCCTGACATGGAGAGCTTCAGGCCAGTATAAGAAGTCATACATGGCACCAAAATGTCAGAGCTGGTGTCTTTTCAGCCACTGGTGTGTCAGCATGTTTTAACTGCTGCCTCCCCCAGAAGCTTTTCAGACAATAATCGCTGTGCTTGTTTGTCATTACAGAAGTAACGCTGAAGGTCCATGTAAGCGATGCCAGCACCCATCAGCCAGTAACTGAAGCCTTCATTGAGATTTTTACCAACCAGATCTCCATTGCATCTGGAACCTCAGGAGCAGATGGCACTGCCTTCCTCAAGTTTCAGTATAAGTTGGGCAATCAGCTGATAGTGACTGCTAGTAAACATGCATATGTGCCAAATTCTGCACCATGGAAACCTGTAAGATTGCCTGGTAAGAGATCTTTATTTTTCTTCTGAGGTAAGATATTGGATCTAAAGGAAGCTACACAGTTTTGTATGATGTGTTTTAATGCTTGAGATCCTGGGTGGGAAGAGAAACATCTGCGCATTTCAAAAATAGTAACATTTCTTCCTCAGTTAAACTGCAGCATCAAGGCTGAGTGGAGATTCACCCTCCTCCTGGAGGTCCTCAATACAGTGCTACATCAGTTTTCAAACACCTGTTGGTGCTCCTACAGCTCCATAGAAAATATAAATCTATTCCAGATCCTTTTCTTTATGGGAACTCAATTTCCAAGAACCTTGTTTCAGCACCTGTGCTGTATTCTTGCTTCTCTTCCAAGGTGTAGCTACAACTGTTGCACCATAGGCTGTAGTGGACAAAAATGTTCTTTTAGTTCTTAGCCATGCCAATAAAAGGGTTTTAATCTGCAGTCATGTTGTCCAGATGTAAGGATTTTTACTAACTTAATCAGCATGGCTTTGCTTCTTCCACAGGCAAACAAGTATAACAATAATACTTACATGTTAGTTTTTATCAGAATGCCTCAGAACCTAACATTAGTTATATGAGAGGAAAAATTGAGTCATGAAGCCTATTTCTGACAGCTAAAAAGAACAGATTGAGGGTGGCTTTCAAACCTTGAGATGTAACATCTATATGAAGATCATATCCCAAGTTTCATCTCCCTTTCTTGTAATCCTCAGCTACAATTAGGGTCCATGTAATTTGGGATTGGTCTCAGGCTTGTATGATACCCAAATCACACCTAAATAACACACACCTCAGGTTTGATAATTAGCCTGGGCCAAAGCCATGGGAGGTTTTAAGAGCACTAATATTTAAATAGTGTATATGTTCCCAGGGCCGTGTTGAATTCCATGCCTTGGCTCCATTTTATTTATTAATATCAACATAGCCAGAAGGGCTGCGTGACTTGCTGCAAGGTCAAGTAGCAAAATGTATTTTCAGAAGGGGAAAGGAATGTGAATCTCTTCAAACCCAGAATTATGCTTTAGGCATTTCAATGTGATGTTTACTTATCTGCTTTCACTTGCTTCAGATAAGATAGGAGTGCCTTCTTCCACATTTTCTGTACTGTATTCCACTGTGTTTTTCAGCTACTTAATGGAGCTAACGGCAAAGACCAAGTCAAGCTCTTTGGGATGTGGTGAAAAAATAAGAAGCAACTGAAAAGAGTTACAGCCAAGAGAGTTTCAAATAAGTAAAAGGCATCAATTCATTACAGTAACAGCTGTCACAGCTGGTCTGTGGCTGAGCAATTAATTCAGTTATAAACAAGAAACCCAGCCAGGTTCTATAAACTGGCCCCTGGATTGACGCACAGGGACTTCAACCAATCACCAATGGACTATGATCAAATTGCCCCACAAACTTCCTGAGCTGCAGACATCACACTGGTCAGGAAACTGGGAGGTGTTAAGAGCAGACCAAAGAGCATTATAGACTGGGATGTTTCAAACCTGCCATATAAAGCTGGGTTCAAACAATAAAGGTCTTGCTGTTGCCACAGGAACCTTGGGGGTGTGTGTTTCTCTGTCCCAACCCACCCTTCCACGGTACAAGCAGCAAAATTGGACTAGGTTGCGTAGAAAGGTTGTGAAATGTCCACTTTTAAAGACATTCAGAACTCAACTGGACAACCCCTGCTTGGTGGAAGAGGTGACATCAGAGGTCCCTTCCAGCCATAATTGTTCTGTGACTCTGTTTAGAAATTTCCTTTGAGTTTTCTTCCCTTTAAATAAGATGAAGTGCAGCTTTCTCAGCATACTTCATGTGATTTTAAAGGATGAAAGTGTGCAATAACTGTGCCTTTGTCTTGTCTCTTTCTGACTAATACCCTAGATCTTCTGAATGAGATGTACTGGAGTTTGTTTGGTTAGTTTTTTGCTTGTTGTTTTTCTTAAATACTGATTTTGAGGGAATGGAATGAAACAGGGCATTTCAGTTTTAGTAAATCATTGACGTTAAAGAGCAGTAATTGTATAGGTTCCACAAAGTCTTTCTTTTCCTGGCTGAAACGTGAGCTTAGCTCTGAAAGTAGATTCGTTTCACCTCTGATCGTCCCCCACTGAAACTGGTAGATAGTTTGCCATTGATTTAATTGGAAGTAGAGTCCTTTACTTTGCTTCCTGCACCTTGAACTTATTCCTTTCTTTGATTAAAGAAACAAGTTATAACTTGATATGCCCTATGTAGATTTGATAGGGTTGTTCTTTGAATTAGTCCTGAAAAGGTATATGACATACAAGTTAAGATACTTAGGCTTTTATATTTTGTATTGACTAAGATGCCTATAGTCTTTAAAAAACTTTCCAAGAACTGTTTGTATTTAAATGCCCATCATGCTTTTAACTAGCACTAACAAAACTTTGGAAAAATGTGCAAATTGTTTTGTTGTTATTTTTAAGCTGGTTTGACTGATGGGGAGCAGGCAGCATATCTCAATCTTGGTTCTGCAGTGTGCAGTCTGGGCACACACATACAGCTGCATCCTCATTTCCCAGAAATGCTTGTTAACAGTCCTAGGAGCTGTCCCCCACAGAGCAGATCCCCCACTCTGAGAAGCATTCCACCCAGGGCAGTGTTTAAGCTGCCATCCTCTGTGCTGTGGTAAATGAACTATGGCCATATTTACCTCAAATGGGAAAATGATAACCATGAGCGGGGAGTAGGTTTGAAAGCTAAAGGGTGGTAATGTGCTGTAGCAGAACTTGGCCAAAGGATTAGGATTCCTCCATCACATGGAGTTGTGCTGAAATGTAGTAATGGTGTTATGCTGAAAAGCTGTGCAGCCACTGAACTTGTGATACTGTTGTAGTAGCTTCAAGGAGTAAACATCAAGGGTTTTCTGTTCTTGTAATTTACCAGAAATTAACTTCCCTTATATTAACAAAAATAATTACTACCTCTTTACTGCTTAAGCAGAAGGATTATTTATTTACGTAGTGATAAATGGTAGGAGGAAAAGATTGAAGATCTCTTCTTCCATTAAAATATTTATCAGCAGTGCCATGACTCCACTTATTAACAGTTCATAAATTTAACATCACTTGAGTTGTTGAAGTGTTCATGATGGAAGATGTGTTCATCTGTCTGCTCTTAACTACGCTTAGATTTTTCTTTGTAAAAAATTTGGAAGAAAACATTTGTGATTGGTAATCCTTATTTAAAAGGACACTTCTTTTGGAGCAGTGTATGCAATGAAGAGAGGGAGCTGCTGAGACAGCACAGTTCAGAATTCCTTGGTAGAGGCAGTGTCATGGTTTAACTCCAGTCATCAACTAAGTACCACCCATCTGCTTCCTCCCCCCCAGCCTCCATGGGGTGGGGAGGAGAATCATAGAAAGCTAAAAACTCTGGGTTGAGATAAGAACAGTATAATAATTGAAATAAAGTAAAATTTTATAATAAAATAATAAGAAGAATGAGACTTAACAAAAAGACAGTGGGAAGTAAAACCGAGTTAAAGCAAGTGATGCACAGTACCAATTGCCCAGCCCATCCCTGAGCAGCAGTTGACCCCTGTCAGACAACTCCCCCCAGTTTATATACCGGCCATGTCATTCTATGCTATGAAATTTCCCTTTGACTAGTCTGGGTCAACTGTCCTGGCTGTGCTCCCTCCCAGCTTTTTCTGAAGCTTCTCACTGACAGTGTATGGAAAGCTGCAAAGTCCTTGACTGAGGGTAAGCACTGCTCAGCAGCACCCACACCATCAGTGTGTTATTGACATTATTGTCATCCTGAATCCAAAACACTGCCCTGTACCAGCAGCAGAGAACAAAACAGCTGCATCCTGGCTGAAACCAGGACAGTCAGTCAAAGAAAACTGTGGTATTCAGTATGGTGAAACACCATAGTGAAACAACAGTTTTAGGAGCAGAGGATGACAGCTATGGTATTTCTGGGAGAGGAGAGCTCATCTGGAATTGTTTACCTGTAAAATAAGGTTAAAAACTGGGAAAGCAGAGTATAGTATTTCAGGACTTGTCCTTGGCATAGCCGTTCAGGGCAATGTGTGTCCAGCTCTGGATCCATGCTTCAAGAAGAATGTTTAGAACTGTGGACTTTTATCTGGGGTGATTAAAAGATTGGAAAATGCAGTTTACAGGGAAAGACTTGGAAGTGCTTAATTGATTTTGTTCATTAGCAAGAAAGTTCATGGGGTAATTTGATCATAGTCCATCAATACCCTCATAGAGAACAGGAAACGGGTAAGAGAGAATTCTTCTGTCTAGCAGGCCTGTATAAAAAGAAGATCAAATGGCTGGAAATCGAACCTCTATAAATTTTGATGGGTAAAGAGGCACATTGTTTAACTGCCCTCATCATTATTTATTAGAACATTGATGCTGTGGTGTGTTCTTCACACTGGACACTGTAAAATAAAACTGGAGTTTTTCTACAACATGTTTTCAAGTTTCGGTACAGCTATTGAATCTGCAGCAATAATTAATTCAGGGAAGGCTGTAGTTATACAGGAATAAGGCTGGATCATCACTGTCATCCTTCTGGCCTTAAAAGCTGTGTCTTTCTGTCATTGTCATGCTGAGAAAGGATTGTGCAGAAAAGCCCAAGGGAAGTTTAGAGGTTATATATTCGTTATAGTCTGGCACATATGGAAGAAGATGTTGGCATGGTTGATTGTATTGAGCTCCCCAGGGTGTCTAAATTATATTAGCTTTCTTCATACAAATTAAGTTATTGGAGTAAAGACAAATTTTGTAATTGTGTGGCCTTAGTGCTACTTGCACTAGGCTTTCTTACTTATGTTGCCTAATGTGTAGAACTGTTTCACATTTGGGCATTGGAAAGAAAATGCCCAGCTATACTTGCAATAACATTATATGATTTTTTCTTATTTTAATGTTTATATATATTGTTAAGACCATCTTATAGATGGAAGTTATTTTCAGTGTGTTTCTCCTACTTTTTTCTCCTAGTTTTTTTCTCCTTTCTCCCATACTTCTCCCAAACACTAAAATTTCTGATCTTTAAAAAGAGAATATATTTCTTAAAGCAGAAATAGTGTAGTCTTCCTATTGGTAGCTAAAATCTATATGATGTCTTGGATTAATTAATGTGTATTAATTTAGAGGAAATTCATACAATTCCAGAAAATCAGAAGTGTTTGTGTTGTTCTTCTGTTGACTGTTTTTGAGAATGCCTTCCTCAGTTTGCATTTACTTCAGAATAGGATGAGTACTCTCCAGGTATGGGATGCTGTCCAGTTACTACTAGTTATTAATAGTAACAAGTTATTACCAAAAATAACTAGTCTGCATTGGTCTCCTCTTCCTCCATCTTTGAAAGCCACATGTGGATTGCAGGCACTCGTGCTCCTTACTGTTTTCATAGCTGCAGGAGGCAGGTGGGCTCTGTGGCTAATTCCTTCCATATTTTGGGTCTTCTGGGTCTGAAGAACTTGGCATGAAATTATATCCTGTTTTTCCCTCTGCAAAGATGTGTGTGCATACTGACACAGCCCCCTGCAAGGAGTGTCAGTACCCACTGGGAAGGGAGGTCCTTGCAGGTAGACTTCTTGCAGCAAATACCATTTATCTTTCCCCTTTCACACCACTGGTAGGATGACAGTAGTTTTGCTATAAATAGCACTTCCCTGGTGTAGGTGGTGACTCAGTACATGCTGCATTTTAAAGCAAATTGTTCTCACTTAATCATCATACTTTGCCTTTCTGTATAACTTACGTAAGCATCTCAAAGTACTTTAAACTTAAATTTCATTAAAATATTCCTGAGGTAAGAAGCATAGCTGTTGCACAGAAAAATAACTCAGCCATTTCAGTTCTCTTTATGTATTTCTTGTCTTTCTGTGGAGCTGGGAATTGCTTCGTGTAAGGCATGAACCCTGCTTTACACTGCACTCTCCAGTGCTTTGAGCTACCACGTGTGACGTGCAGGAGTCAAAGCATAGAAAATTTTGTTTAGTTCAGTAGTTACTCTGTCAATTTAACTGTTTGGTTCAGAAAATGCATGTGGTTTCTGTCATGTATACAATATGATTTTAATAGTTTGGGTGGCCTGCTTTTGCAAAAAGGTGAAGAAAGTAAGCGCTGTTGTTATTGGATTATGTTATAAGAATTTAAATATGTGCCACTTAAACCACTTCTCTCCCACAGTGTTCTCTTCACTGAGCCTTGGCCTTCTTCCTGAACGCTCAGCTACTCTGATGGTCTATGATGATGTAGTCCAGATAGTCTCAGGATTTCAAGGTATGCTGGCTTTGGGAAGTCAGAATTGAAATTTGAGGGACACTAAAGAAAAAGTCCGACAGCCCAGTGCTTTCTGAACTCTGTCCTGTGAGTGAGACTGGTATTCTGTGGGGAGTTCTGAGTTCCCTGAGGAATGCTTCTCTGTGGGATTGTTTTACCAAATTAATAGCTGAATTCATCCCTGACTGCTGTGACTAGGGAATTCAAGTTACACGGTAATAAATGAGTTTGGACTTTATTGTGCCATTTGAGAGCTAGAGATTAAATTTCTTACACTATCTCTTGGATGTTTTTTTATCTAGACTCAATTAACCATCCTTGAAGGAGACATATTCTGGTGTTCTTAATGTCTAAGATTTTTCTCTGGTTTTATTTTTTTTCTTGCTTCCTAGCGTGAATGACTTAGATGTTTAGGGCATAGAAAAACTGAAAATTTCTTGTATCTGCTTTGTTGTATACCCTGTATAAACTTGCTTTTCCTGGGGACCCCTTGTCAGACTGCCTGCCAATCCAAGTCCTACACATTGAAACCCACTATATTAGAAAAATAAAATTTAAATAACCTTTTTGTAAGGCCAAACACAGATGTTAAAGTAACTGTAGTATCAGTTAGAGGAACAGTGTTTTCTGAATTGCACAGTGAAGAATAAAATGTTCGTTTGACTTAGGGGTCTGACATAAATTAGTCCAACTGATGTGCTGGCTGAGGTAAGTCTGTTAATAAACGAACAGGAGATTTTAAAGATACTTTGAACCAGAACACAGGCATATCCTTCCTGTGGGCACTCATTGTGCATAAATGGTGTCTTACTCACGAGAAGTCTTATGCTTGCCATCATTTTAAACTCTACTGTATAGTTAATAAACAAGGAAATAGTGCCCTCAATAGTATTCCAAGATAACCTTGTTTTATCTGAGAGAATATAATACAATTATGCCTTCCTGACATATTTTTTAGTTAGAAGCCATCCGACACAATAGGCTTTTCATTAGTGATAGCACTAGATATGGCTGAAGCTGAAAATGCATTAAACAAATTAGGTAGCTGATGGAATGCTCAGAAGGAGCTGGAGAAAGAGCTGCTGTACATATATTCTGCAGTTTGAGAGCTGGACATTGTCTAATGGGCCAAATTAGATGGATGGTGAGCTGTGTTAAAACACAAGGGATTCCATTAGGCAAGACATGAAACATTGTTTACCAACAGTATCCCATTATCATGCTGTATTAAATACTCTTATTCTTATGCAAATGTGCTAATATTATGCAATTAACTGAAAAATAAAAGTATTTTCATGTAAAAGCTTCCTTCAAAAAAACAGGGGATGCTAAAGGACTAGAGGGACATTTAACAGCTGAGTGAAACTCATAAATATTTTCAACATAATCTTCTTTTCCTTCAGTGAATTGATACAGTGTGTTAACAATATATGTGAATTAGAATAATTTAACTGCTTCTTCTGGGATAGCAGAAAAAAAGGATAAAGGAAGAAAGGGGTACCTGGAGTATGCTAAGGATTGGGATTTGAACTTGCAGTCTTGCCCAGTAAAATCTATTTTATGGGTCCAGTCCTCATTTCTTTTCTTGGGATTTCTCTTGTGATGAAGCCTAAAAGAAAGACAGCCTAGACATTGTTCCAGTATTTGAATGGAGCCTCTCTAGTCTCCATCCAAAATCCTTGTGACCTAGTTTTTCTCTGTTATTTCTCTAATTTACTTCCCAGTAACCTCACACTGTTTCAAAAGAGCTGATCAGGAGTTACCTTAGTGCAAAAATGAGAGCAAACCAGAACTCATTAAACCAGGAACAGAGTGGGAACACTGGTGTTTGCGGCACCAGTCAAAGGGAAATTAAAGGCCTGTCTTGGTACACTAAGTTACCAATTGCATTTGAATAATTAATCAAGCAAGTGATGTATTATGCAGTTGAGAAGTTTGTCTGAGTTGATGCAGGCAGCTTCATTTTCAGGATGGCATTACAATCCACTGTCAGTAATTGTGAGGGATGGGGCTTGCCAGCCACTGGGTCACTGCAGTTATTTAATGCCAGCACAGTGATGGCTGAATTTCAGTGTGTGGTGAATGGAAGCTGTATGGGGACTCTGTCTGTCTCTGACCCATGAGCAATCAGAGCATGAACTGGTGAGGCTTCAGATGGTACTGCACACAGATTAAACCTCAAATGCTGGTGTGGTGCCACATGTCACATATGCAGTGTGACAGGAGGTGCCTTACAGGGACTCCTTGAGGTTTCTTCCTCAGGAGTGTACTGGCAAACTGGAGGTGACAGCATTTAAATCTGGCTGTGTTGACAAGAGGCTGTTTGAAAAAGGTAAGATCAGTGCTCAACAGTCTTTATTTACTTCATGGCACACATCATGTGGGAAGAGCTCACAGGCACATTTTACACTCTAATGTGCTTGGGTTTTATAAGTAAAAACTGGATTTTATAAGTAAAAAATAGGTATCTTCAGTAACAGAAGCAATTCTAATAACCCACTCCCAGTGATAAGTGATGACTTGTTGAAAAATACTCTTGAGTGTGGTCAGCAAAAGTTTTGATCACTTCCAGTTCCCTTAATAAATCTGTACCCAGACATATGCCCCAAAATCCACTATGGTCTCTGATAAAGGAGAACACTGGATTATCTTCCAGCAAGGTGGTGACAGAAGGTGAAAGCCTTGGTAGCTGCTTCCCTCACAAGCCTTTCTCTGGAAGCTCTCAGTCTTCTGCCCCTTTGGAGTCTCTTGCCAGGTATGGGAGACCCAACTGAGGAATTGAGGGGAAGAGTCAGGGTGAGTGCCAGGTTTTTGGTGAATAATCAATATGGAGGAATTTGTTTATCTAGGGTGTGAATTAACTACTCTGTACTGATTTATTAAATGTCTGTGTATGCACTATCACAGAGGAGGCTGTTTCTTCACACTCAAACCTTATAGCTGAGTTCATTATTGTGCAGGTTTTCTGCCAGGTTTTGGGCTCAGCCATAAGAAGGCTTTGTACTGCTAGTAGGATTGAAAGAACTGAGGTTGGCTTTCTGAGTCCTCCTTATCTAGTTAAAATTTGGCATTTCATGGCTCTCTCAGTGCTAAAATCCATGAATTTTTTTAATAGAAAACCCATAAACTACTATATTGCAGACTTTACAATAGTTACTTGGTTTCTAATTTTTGTTTAGTTTGTATCTTTGGAAATAAACCACCAGTTCTTGGCAACTTGGATAATGCAGCTTAACCAGAGATTTTACACTAAACTATTGGTGATGATCCTAAGGCCAGTTTCTTTGTTGTGGGTGTTTCTTTCCTGTGTTTTTACTGTGGATATGTATACCCATGGGCTGAAGGAGCTCACTCAGCAGTGCAGTCAGAGGGTTCCAAAGTGCCTGAGCACATCAATCCCTGAGGCACAGCAAACTGCTACTTGCACAGGAGATAAATCCTGCCTGAGTTTGTTGCAGTCAATTTCATTAATCTTTTATATAGTTTTCCATTTATGCTTAGAGATCAGATAAGGGAGATTTTTTCACATTTCACACAGGTGTTGTTTAATGACTATTTTAAACCCTAAGAATACTGCCAGTCTTGAGAGCCTGCTGTAAACACTAAAAGGCTCCAGAAATTAAAAAATAAAAGCAATTTCATAGCTTTTTCTTGCAGAATTACCAAAGAAATGACAGCTAAACAACCATCAGCTCTTTGGAGGT
This sequence comes from Calcarius lapponicus, assembly GCA_039654755.1. Lineage (NCBI taxonomy): Eukaryota > Metazoa > Chordata > Aves > Passeriformes > Fringillidae > Calcarius > Calcarius lapponicus. The sequence continues at coordinate 22,075,313 of CM077464.1, forward strand.
GCTTACCCCGGTACACAGGCATTTTTCTAAGCCAATACAACATTTTGTTGAGTTTTGTTTTCTCACAGCTAGAACTCTTGCTGGAAAATTATGCAAGAAAGATTCCAGTCTCTAGGTTAATGACACTGGCAGTTACAAAGCTTAGGAGGAATCAAGCTCGTTATTCTTTCTCACAGTGAAGCTACCATGTAACCTAAAAGTGCTGCCAGAGACTAATGGGGGAAAAGATGCAAAATTGTTTTGAGTTGACATCTTTGAATCACATAGTCCAATGTGAATTAAGAAGAAAACTGCTTGCCTCTTGATTTTGTGCTGTGTGGGAAGTGTTCTGTGTGTATTCAAAATGAGCTCTGGAGAATACAATAGCTTTTGATTTAAAAATTAATTTGCATGTTGTGCACACAAACTTGCAGATGGAGTCTTGCTGTGTGTTGCTAAACAGTATTAATGGTGAGTATCCTTTGAAAAAGACTATTGACTTTATAAGCTGGGATTTAAATGAGACATGAAATGCCATAGTACGTGAAACAGTCTTAAATCACGTTGCAGCAAAGACCCTTCAATTAACACCTAGGGATCTTGAAAGAAATGCTAACACTCTACAAAGCAGAGAAAAAGAGAGAAATCTTACATGCCAAGTAATCTGGTTCTATTTAGATGGATTCCTTGCATGGGAAAATATGGAAAACCTTTTCACCCAAGGTTTGTCAAGTGAATCTCCTCATTCAGTGATTTCAGTATTGACTGGTCTCAGTTCTAGAGTTAGTTTTCATGGCCAAAGCTTTACAAAAGCTACATAACTTAACTGAGACTACAGGTAGAACTGTCTCTTAGAAAATAATTTTGAAAAGTATGAACTACATTGATCTTGCTATTTCCAGGAAAAGAAAATTTGAACAAATATGGTGAACTGGATGCTTTCCTAAGTTTTTGCATACCCTACCTCTGAACTTAGTTTTAGTTTCAGTTATACTAATTCAAAGAGGCATGCAGTGGGAGTGGAGGAGGAACAACATAGCCAGAAAAGCTTCTGACAGTAGGTGCCTCCACAATTTTGCTCTGGAATACCTGTAGAGAAATAATGGCAACAACAAAATAAATGTAAAAATACTGTTTTTCCGTCTTTCATAATAGCCTTCTGATGTCTCTGTCCTTCTCATGCTACTGAAATTTATAATGAAAAAAATGTAAAATTACTTCCATGAATATGAACACCTAAATATTCTGCCCACCTTGGATATAAAGTCACTTTTAATATTTTTAGGTGCCCGGACTCAGCCACAAGTTCACTTTCAGAGAAGATCTGTGAAATTGCCAGAGAACACTAGCTACAGTGATTTGACAGCATATCTGACTGCAGCCAGTTCACCCTGGGAAGTGGACAGTTTCCCTTATTTGCAGGGATTAGATGGAAATGGAACAGGTAACCCACTACTTTGGTTTTGCTCTGATTTCATATTGGTCCAGGGCTTGACTTTTGATCCTATAATTTTTCCATTCCCCATTCCAGCAAACATTTTTTCAAATTTGGGTGACATGATGTTTTCAACTGCCCTACCAATATGCTGTTCCAGTGAGCAAGAGGGCAAGGTCTCCTATCCCTAAATGGGGCCACTGAATAGCAAAGATGAAAACTCCTTGGGCTTGGGAGATCAGAGAAGTTGGTCACACCTTTAGTTCAGAGCTGAGTGTCCAAATGCACTGCATGTGCCCATAAAAGATGGAAATTAATGTGAAGGAACAAGAGAGAATTTAACCTGAAGAGGCAATAAAATTCTTAATCTTTTTTTCTAAAAATAAATAAAATGCCTACATATCAAGAATTTAATACTGTGTTGTTTCAATGGCTTTGTGGATACTTTTGAATGTAGCCAAAATGTGCAAATTTGTCTGGCACCAAAGAGAAAACAATGAATATTCATAGTAGAAACACAATCACTGTTAAATTCAAAGTTGTAATGCATTTATTATGACTGCAACTGCCTGCTAGTCTTTTTCCACTTTTCATTCAGTCTTGAGTGAAATAATTGGTGTTTCATAGGAAGGAGAAGACTAGCAGAATAAAGAGCAGAAGCCTTCAAATTCTTAAAAGGCTGGTGTGAAAAGGAGAGTAATTTGTTTTCTGTGCCTGTAATGGGTTAGAAAGATATCAGTGGCCATGCAGTGTAGCAAGAGAGATTCAGACTAGTGATTAGGAGAACCTTTTATGGTGAGGATAGTTTAAGCTGTAGAATTACTTGTTTGAGGTGTTGGACAGAGTTAGACAGTCACCTGTGAGGATGGCAGAGGCATAGCTGAGCCTGCTTTGAAGCAGCCTGACTATCCCCTTGAGGTCTCTCCCTGCTGTTTCTCAGGATGCATTTACTTGTGATGTGTTGATCTAAGTGACTTTGAATGCTAGGTCATGTGTGTAAACGGTATCTGCTGGCTTCCCCCTCTTCCCTTTGTACAAATCTGCACATCTCCTTTTCTATTACAACAAGAAATGTGTCTGCAACCTTACTCCAATCCTTCTGTCTGCTCCAGTGAGTACATCTTATCCTATCTCATTCTACCTCCCTGTCATTTTCCTATTCTCATCTTCAACCTTCAGTTTTATCTGACTTTTCATACTCAGACATGATCAAAACCTCTTTATCTTTTTTTTAAATGAAGGAATGCATTTGATCTCCATCATTTGTCTATTTCCTCATGTCTTTTCTTTTTATCTGTAAACCAACTGAACAAACTGCTGGCAATGTGTGTGGGATTCCTCTTTCCTAAATCTTTCCTAGGTACTCAGCAACCCAACTTCCCATTCTTGCATTTATTTAGTGATCACAGATCTTGACAAAGCTTCAGATGATCCCATCTCATGGGAACTGCACAACCAGGGTATTGTCTTTCTCCTGTTTTACCTCCTAGCCCCCTATAAAGCAGATTAATGCAGCCTTAGGTTTTTTAGTCTTCTGTATTCTTGCATGACAGAAACTTTTCTGCTTGAGCACAGAGACCCTGGATTTGACTTTTAGTTTTCAGGTAGAACTGTGTTGTAAAAGACCAAAATTACTGGCAAAGAAATGGTGTTTAAGAGACTGAGAAGAGCCTTGTTTTCTGAATACTGTGGTATTCAGTGTGGTGTAACAGAGACTGCAAATGCAATGTATTTTATTATGCCGTATAGTAGAAGTAAAATGTGCTCTGTCTCCAGTAGAAGCCTCTCCTGATGTGGAAACATGTAACTTTAAAATCCTGAAGTTGGATTTCCTTTTCTACATCTGCAAGTGACTTGGTGAAGACTTGGCCTGGAAAACTTTTGAAAGCATAAAAAATTAGGCCAACACCTGCTGGAGATTTTTAAATATTTTTGTTCTCAAGAAAAAAAGAATATTTACAAATTTTAGAATTCTAAAAAAACTTAGCATTGATTTGCATGGGAAATTTTGGAATTCTGCAGAACACTGTCTCTTCCCTCTCCCTCCTCTCCTTCCTCCCCAGTTACTTCTCTGTTTTTCCACAGTTTATTTACATGTCTCTAGTGTTTTGGTGAGGTCCCTCCATTTAGGTCCCTCAGTATTCGTCCAGAGTGGCTTTTATAGTAGTTTTAGCTAGAACCTGCTCTCTATGAGTTCAGCATTATTCATAAAATCCCAGCTGGGTGTTGAATCAGTAATACAGAGCAGTGAAAATTCATTGCATGAAGCAGCATGTTGTAAACATAAAAATTGGAAGAATTTCACTGCAAGTAGTGGCAAGCCTGTATGGTGTTAGCTTATTGTTCATATTAATCACCAGTTAAAAAGCAGGAGATTGGGTTAACCCAACTAAACAAAACTTTCCATCTGCCTCAATGGACCAAGCTGGCTGATAACCATTCTCCTCTTGCTTTTTGTGGCTGCTTGTTTCTTTATAAAGAGTCATGTCTGAACTGACAGTGAGTTTTATCTGATTCTTTTTAAAGCTCTTTGCAGGTCACCAGATGTCAAAAGTGACAAGAAATAAATGAAAGCTGACATTTATCGAAGTCCATTCCCATTTAATCTGTGTGTGTGCTTATCAGTTTTATAGCATGCAAGAGTTTTATAGGCATTGATTTTAATTTGCCTTCACAACAATAAGAGAAACATTTTATCTTTTCATTGAGCATTAACACACTGTACAAGGTGGCAAATGGAAAACTATTTCTTCTTGCTAGAGGTCAGTGGATTTCAGAATTTTTTTTCATCTTCTAATGTAAATTGTTCAGTCCAGTGCTGAGCAAAGTATTAGTGCATCTTAGTTAAAAATTGTGTTTCACAATCCAAATGCTTTTTCTGGGACTGAAAACTAATTTTTACAGATATATGCTATATCAAGACAGTAATAAAAGAAAAAGTCAAAACTTTCAATATCTAAAAAAGTGCAAAATATAAAACATTATTTAATCCTTTATATGAATCTAAAATTTGAAGTTAAACCATTTTTAGTTTGGAATTTGTATACACAAGAATATCATCAGGACACAGTACTTGGCAAGAGGAATTTCTCTGATACCAGCCTGAGAACTTTAGTGGCCTGAGTCCTGGGGTCAGGCATCAATCTGACAGAAGTTATAGGGCCATGGCAGAGGCAGTGTAGTGAATGATCAGGAATAAAGAAACAACTTTTCCCTCACCAATTCCTTCCTCTGGCTTGCTGTTTTATATTCTAAAGTATTAAGGGAACAATATTGTTTATCATTGGAGCCTATATTTACAGATGCATTTCCCCTACACCCTAGCTGAATTTTCAAAGCTTACTTGTCTGTTTTTAATCTGCTAACTCTGTGTCTCTCCTACATGGCCACCTTCAGAGTACCTGTGTTCTCAATACTTTAATCCCTCTGTGAGGAGCATCTGCCCCTCTGTTCACAGTCAGTGAAGGCAGCATGTGTGTCCCTTGCACATCAGCTGTGTCACAGTGACACCCACCTGGAAATCTGGGCAAAGTGTGCGTCAGACTAGATGCTTTCATAAATGAGCTACATGCAACATTACTTCTGGTTATTTCTTCAGTTTGGCAGTCTTGCAAAGTCCAAGGAATTTAAAATTCGACAAAGTTTTGTCGCCTCTTTTCCCCTTTGCTTTACCACTTCCCAACCCATTTCCAGGTGATGTCTTTATTTGGTGAGCTGTTACTTAAAGACATCAAATTTAATAAAGGCCAGTCCTCGAGATTTAACCAGAGTTATGAGAAATCATAAAAGTCTCAATGCTTTCCCACTATTCCCTCAAATGTACTCATCCTTTTGAGCACTGTTGCTGGGATGTACCTGAGGAGACCCAAAGGCCACATGGTGGGTGTGAATATGCCCTCACAGCAGTGTGCAGCCTAAGGCACCAGGCTTAGCCCCTTGCAAAACTGGAAGCTCCATCTCTTCCAATTTGAACTACTTTTGCTATTGCTTTGAACTCCAGATCTCAGTTTTAAAATTCAAGAGGATTTTTTTCACCTGTGTGTATATATCTGTGATATTTATCCCTGTCATTGATTCATTTGGTTAAATCATTGAAGGGTTATAATGTTATTTATAATGTCATAAACTTTCTAAAAAAGAAGTATGTTGTCATGAAGTAACATTCATTGGCATCCAGTTTAAACATAAAGAGTATATGCTAAAAATCCATTTAGCATGGTCCTTTTCAGTGAAAGACCAAAGGAAATGTGACTTGGCATTCTTAAACATGTGACTGATCATTTGTGAGGTGCTACTGGTTATTTTGGTGTTTGTTAGTTAACAATATGGGCATTTGAGGTTATAACAAAAACTTGTAAAATTAATTTTTTTGCCATGAAACTGTTACTCATACAGGTTTATTTAAGATGAATAAACATGAAAAAAAATATGTGCAGGAGATTTTTACACTGTAGTTTTTTTGTCTTCATGTTTTTCCAAAATTAGGTGGAAAATAGACCATAAACATCTTCCTTAAATTTTGTGGCTTGGGTTTGGTCTTTTGGGCAGGGGGAGGGTTGTTGGTTGGTTGGCTGGCTGGCTGGCTGGTTGGTTGGTTTGAAGTCCTTTAGTAAGGCAGGGAGGAAATTGCTGCTCCCATCTCTTGAGAATTACATTGATGCAGTACTGCAGTGTGGAACCACACAGGTGTCCCTTGAATTCTGTACCTGCTGTAGTGACAGTGTTCATTCCCTCTCTTGTCAGGAAACAGCACCAGGTTTGACCTCACCCCTGTCACTGCTGTCAGCGTCCACCTCCTCAGCAGCGACGGCAGCCCCGTCCCCGTCAACGGCCCCATCTATGTAACAGTGCCTCTGCCAGCTAACAGCAACCTGAAACACAATGCACACGTTCCAGCATGGAGGTTTGACCAAAAATTTGGTAGGTAACGTCTCATTGTGGCTCCCTAGATGGTTTTTGTTTTCTATCTAAAAGAAGAGACAATTGAGTTTTACTGATCGAGTAATATATGGTATAAATGCAAATATACTTAGCACTGTGTGCCAATTTTAACCAAAAGTTTTTGTAAATGTACCATTTTTCAATTAATAAATATTTTATTTTAAAACTTGAGAGAACTGCATTTCACCCGCAGACTGAGAAGAAGAGAAACATATTCACTACAGCCTTGAATTGGAAGTGTGTAGAAATGGAAACTTGCCTTATCTTTGCCAGCAGCCAGCTGTCAGACCTTCGGTCCCCCTCTTGGCTCAGGCTGTTTCCTACCTGCCAGATAGGAAATATAGTGCTGACTTCTTTTTATATCACTGTGAGATTTTCTAATACTGTCAGGAAAATACATGTAAATTATTTAAATTAATTTTTAAAAAGAAAAACTAGTTAAATATTTTGAAAGGATAGAATGACTAATTAATAAAATTTGTACAATGTGCTCAAATTTTTTGATTACAGAATAGTGTTTGCCATTGTAAACAGGGGTTTTCCCAGAAATACATGTTTTAGGCTCTTTTCAAAATTTATTTTCTTTATTTTGTTGCTAGCTGGTACACTGTACTGGCCTTCTTTACAGCTTCAGATTTTAAAAGGCAAAGGAGTGCCTAAGTCTTGTATTGGTGATCCCCCTTCAGTTACTGTACTGTGCCTTCTGAAGTATGTACCAGATGGTTATTAGGAAAAAGGAGAATGGAAGGTGAGAAAGGTAGATGCTGAGACAAAAAGGAGCCAGAAATATGGGTCTGTATAGACAACTGGGGGGGGTTGTCCTGCAAGCAAATGTTTTAAGCCAGCTGATGATCACACCTAGAAGTAGAGGAACATGAAAGTAGCATGTTGGAGGAAGGAAGAGAGAGGTGAAGGAGGAAATAATGGTTTTGTTTGTTACCTGCCTCTTTGTTGAAAAAGAAGGGATGTATTTTCCAACAGCATGCCTATGAATCTTCTGTCAGAAGTTGCCTGTATTAGAGGGGAAAGCAGTATGATTTAGTGAAGAGTAAATTTGAATATGATATAAAGAATAGTAGAAAAAGAGTGCAATGGATGGATTTGGCTTTTCCCTTAACTGTGGAAATTACACTTCTCTTGTGCTGACCTGGCAATAAATTTCACTACATTTTTCCTGAAATTGAATAATTGTTATGGAAACTGTTTTGTTTTCCCTTATTAAAAAAAAATTAAAAAAAAAAAAAAAGCAGGGAAGATTGAGTTTACTTTCCCCATAAGAGGCAGTCCTTCCCCAGTCCTTCCTGTCAGCTGTGCTAGAGCTGCAGCCTGCCTCATTGCTACTTGCTCATTGTAAGTAAATGGTTCTGATTTTGATTATGTAGCTTCTTATTTATGGCCAAATTCCCATGCCCCTGCAGTGAAGCCACAGAAGCTCTCTCTTAGTATGGAATATGGTTTTTAATTTTGTATATAAGGAGCTAGTTACCCTATTGTGTGCAGCATATATATTAGTATAAAGCAATATAGGTAGTTAATTAGTGTTGCAGGCTTGAGGCTCCCAGTCTTGAGACAAGTCCAGCCTTGCTTGATTCATGACAAACTACTGGAGCACTTGTGTTATTGGGAAGAGAAGGCATGAGGACTGCTAAACAAAATGCATCTTTGTTAGGCCACTTAGCTTCACAAAGCTGTGGAGAGCAAGGTATTGACGAGGATATGCTCAGGCTGCAGCTCACACTTCAGCTGAAGTAAGCATCTTTCTGTGCAACCAAAGATGTTGAACAAAGATGCATTTTAAGCCCTGACTGCAGCATGCCAATTCTATTAGAATTTTGGCCACATCCCAACCAATTTAGAGTAGCTTAATTTAATAAGTAGAGCAGCCACACTATCTTGTGCAAGCTACTTTAACACCCTAAGCTCTGTCAAACTAGCCATATGTAGCATGAACATGGTGGTATCCTGTCATTCCACATCCCTGTTGTTCTTGGACTGTGAAGGGAGATGGATGGATAATGACTGGGATGGCTCCATACTGGAGAAATCCTTAGCTGGCAGATAAGGATTGTTGTAACCCATTTGCACTGCCAGATCTGTGCCTTGTCAGGACAGGACCTCTAGTTTTATTATTCTGATTTTCTTTTATTTTATGTCTGCTTTTTTCAGTGCTGTTTATGTTTTGGTGTCTCCTTAATAGATTTCCAGTGGCTTAGATTTTCATGCTTTTCTGAACAGTGAGTAAATGCCACAGACAGAAAACTGCAACTCTTACCAGACACTTACAGCACTTCTCTGTTGTGGATTAGCAGTACAGGGAACACTTGTTCATGCAAGCCATTGCTTTTGTTTAGAGTCCATGTGGTTGTCATCATTACTGCATGGAATACAGTTTCTGCTCTAAAAAGCAGAAGTACTTCTCACTTTTAGAGGACATAGAGAAGTGACAGAAATACTACAGAGATATTTTAATCCTCAGTATCTCATACGTTTTGCTGAGCTCATGATGAACTAATATGAACCCAGAGGCATCTGACTGGAAGTGCAGAGATTTTCGTAGTTTCCACAAAAATGAGGCGTATTTGCATCTTATGGCAGCCAAAAATAACTAATGGCTTTTTAGGATGTTTACCATAAACAATCTGTATTTTCATGACCATGCTTCCTATCCTTGGGAGAGAAGCAGGAGAAGCAGCATAGTCTGCTTAAGGCTGAGAGTGGCTCCACTGACACTGATGAAACAAGCAGCCAGAAAAAACAGGCTGACATCAAAACAAGACAATCTGCTGCATCTATTTCATACTGTTCCAAATGAGATTTTTCATTATGAAACAAACCTACTGCCTTGTGTGCACAACAAGCAAATTAAAGCAATAATACCATTTTGAATAGTTAATAAAATGAAGATCAGCTGTCAATGGCCCTGGAGGTGTTTTAAGGGTAAGCGAATACACGTAACCTTGCTCTTGTGCTGGTCCACCACCATTTTCTGCAGCCTTTCTGAGTGTTGGCAGTAATAAACACAGATGCATTGATGTTACAGAGACATTACATGCTAAAATGCAACTTAATCCCGCCATGCTGTGGACATGCCCACATCTCGTGTTTCACACTACTGTGGGACAGTGTGTGGTATGCACTTAAAAGGTTTGGACATAGAGACAGGGATTCTCATTTCTATAATCAAGAGTGCTCAGTGGGATTTTCTGGAGTTTGGGGTTTTTTTCTCCTAATAAGTGCTGTGTTGGATTTCTCAAAATCAGAAGGGGCTGAGAAAATAATTTTTTCTTTATCCATAAACAGATGGTTGGGATCATGACTTCTTCTGTGTATATTTGCCTTGATGTCAGTAGGATTTACAGCAGTATAATTAATCTCTCTATTTTTGGACACCAAATTTCTGTTCAAAACTTCTCTCTAGCCTTGTCCTCTTCAGTCAGAAATACCACAGATCCCAGTAGAAATGAAACTTTCTGCCGCCTGTGTCATCTCCAGCTCCCACCAGCTGGACTGAATAACACAGCACTTACTCAGCTGTATTCTCCTCAGCCCCCATTTAAATGGTTTATGTTTTATGTTAAGGTGTCTGGTTTTCATTGGATTCAGGGAGCAAAACCGTTAAGTCCAGCATTCTCCATTTTAAGTCCTCTGTTTCATTCCATGTGGTATGACAGCATTATGTTACACCTAGACCTCTAGATCCACATCTGGAGCTGTATGAAGGACTTCAAAATTCTACCAAATATTCCAGTGTGCATAATATGAAAATGAGATTTATTAATATGATGCAGCTGCTAGTTAATGATTCCCATCCAATAACAGGAAAATATTTTCAACGCTGTTTTCAGTTGTGTGGCAAAGGACTCTGGACTCTGTAGTGGAAGGGTTAATCCTTAGTCCTTTTGTTCATCCTCCTTAAAATATGTTATTTCTTGTGCACTACATGTAAATGAAGTTCAGAATACAGTTCTTCCTTCTCCCCAAACACTTGTTGTACATCTTGGACATGACCTTGTTGTCTTTCCATGACTGGTTTCTTTGCAGAGGAGGATTTTTCCGCAGTGCCTGAAATTTCAGCCATGTGTTCATGTAAAGTGATGGCAGAATATGGAGAAAAGTGTCTTGGGGAACTCTTTGTAACTTCATAAAAAAACAATGCTTTATGTACTCCTCTCTTCTTGGTTGCTGCTTTCTGACTTCATTTAATGCCATAATAGATTTCTAAATGCATTTAAAAGCCTGGTACTTGTTTTTTCTGGGTAACGTTCTGCTGTCAGTGGTAAAATTTGTATTGATTTTTGTAGAACCAGAATTTCCAGATGTTCCTTCCTCAGCAAAATCAAGATGATGTTTTCTGTGCTCAAAAGAAGTCATGAGGATATACTTATGTGTAAGCAGTATTGGTGCCTACTTAAACTTGACTACAATTTCATAGAGGTGAACTTAGGCTTGTTTGTTTTTATAGTGTTCATAGGGAGAGAGCGACAGCTACTGTCAGGCATAAAATGTAAGCAGATTACTGTACATCTACTGGTCCAGTTCACTGTGCATTGTTTGCAAATAAGATGATTTATTAAAATCTTGGATTTAAGCTTCCCACGTGGTAGCAGTGATAATCCACCCAGAAAAAAATTGTCTTTCAGTTTAAAAATAAAACCTTTCTTTTTGTTGTGAATTTGACCAATTTCTGATTGCCACCACATTCATAACCCTGTGTGACTGACAGAAAATAATAATTTAGCAGAAACATTTGCAGCCTGTCACTTGATCTGACGCTGGGTGTGAGTTTGTGCCTCTGACCTTGGAAAGATGGTCTGCATTTGGAGTACATGCAGCTGCACACATGGCCTGGGACTTCATACACTTCTCCATGAGTTGTAGTGGGTTTTCTGTGCATGAGAAATGAACATGCTCAGGAAATCACATTCTCCCCGCCAAAGGTTTGAGCTTAGTATAATCAGATACAGAACACGTGGTTCTAGACCAGATTCAGTGGTGATATGGAGATTAGTTTGCAAAGGTGAAAATCACAGAAGTTCAAGGTTAAGCTATTTCTGTAGTTTAAAATTTCCTTGACTATTTGATTTTGACTTCCTTTTTAATCTCAGCTGGAAAGCTTAAATTATTCTTAAAGACTAAATACACTAAAGAATACAGGTTCTTGACTAACTGCTCTCTAAGATTTTCATATTTTGTATGTTGCCATAGAAATGGCAGCTACCAAACCCAGCTTTTTACCATGTACAGTATCTGCATAATAGGTGCAGATAGCATTTCAGAGTATCAGACAGACCTCAGCATTGAAAGGAAAAGAAGCTCTTCCTCTGATGCTTCACAATGTAGCTCACTGAGGTATGTTCTCACTCTCATGATTCCTCTGGAGAGAATCATAGGAGGCAGCTGTGCTTATTTATTAGTGTGTATTTTCAAAATGGATGTTGTGGCTCACACATATGAAAGGGCATGAATGGATTGCTTAATCCTCTGCTCACCTTGTACAGCATTTGAGCTGCATTTATAGCAAAGCAGATGAGGTGTGGCAGAAAGGTGATGCTTAAGAGAACATAGAAAGAATCACATTGGTGCCAAAGTGTAGTGATCTTTGTGCAAATAATCTACTAATATGTAGGCAAGGAAAGAAAACTGGAAACAGATCTCTGGCTTCTGGGAGCAGGTTTTAACAATGCAGTTCATGTAGACAGCCCTATAGCTCCACCTATAGAGGCCATGGCAGGAGAAGGTGGGAAGAGGCAGGCATCAATGCTTCAGAAATGAAGAAAACACCTTTGTGCTTATGCAACTGCCTCAGTTGAAGAAGACCTGGAGATTGGTGGGAGTCCAGGCAGGACTGGGTAGTGCTGGAATGGGGCTGGAGAGGCTGGGAACCTGGGAACCCCTCCCTCTGCAGCCTTGCTATGTTAGATCAAATCCCAGTGTGCCTCTGCTTCCACTTCAGTTTGAAAAATAGAAACTGAATGTGAGTGTGATGTGAGGCTGAAGGAAGGAAAAGGCATGCAGTGTTTTGTGCATGTGCATTTATTTATTACATGTTCTAATAATTTTTCAGTAACTGACTGAATATGATTAATAACGTGGTAAAGCAAATTCTAAAGGCAGTATCTTTCATGTATACCAGTAACTAGGGATGGTGGTCTAACAGGCATAACTAAGCTTTTCCTTTTGAAATACACTTATTAACCAGTAATTATGGATGGAAGTAATTTTCTTTAATAAGTCATTTCTGTTCCGGCATTCTGGAAGGAGATACTCTGAGGGGACTAAAGCAATGTGAGCAGTTCTGTGTACAGTGTGCCCTACCTTCTGCCCAGATATAATTAGGATTATTAAATAATGAAAACTGGTGTGTTCTTTTGTTAAACACTTGACAGGTGATTTAAGGGGAAAAATGAGAAGAGATGGAAAAACCCACAGAGCTTCTCAGGCACAAACAATAAATTGAACTCGTTGATTTCCTGCCAAAATCTTCAAGGTAGAATGGTAAAAGCATTTCCCTTTTAGTTAACAAAATAATGGTGGTGCTGCTAGAACAGGAGGAGCAGGATCTAGCCCTGGAAGGGTTGTGTAACAAATTCTGTAAGAGTGGAAGAATAATGAGAGTATTGGGCTCTCAAAGCAAGGACGTTTATTTTTTGATGTTGCCTAGCAACCCTGAAAACAAAATTGAAATATTAACTTAAATACTATGAATTTTTAAACCCATGTGTATTGGGGGAAGGTAAGGAGGAGAGTAAGCTCCACCCAATATTCAGGAAGGAATTTTCAACTTCCATTTCAGGCTTTTAGCTTTTTAGAAAATGAAAAAAGTAAAACCAAAAATCCCATCCCTCTCAAGTAAAACTTCCTCTCCTGATGCAGATTAGAGGTGATTTTCAGTTGGAAGAAGAAATCTGATAAGCAGCTTTCAACTGGTAGAATGAAAAGCTACAATTTATATATGTCATAACATGCTTTAGGAAGTTCTTTTCACAAACTTGCCCTTGATTAACTCTTCATAATAATGCTGCCATTTGCAGTGTCTAAATCAATTACTTCTAGGAGCACTTTTAGTATGTTTTGAATATCCTTTGCTGTCCTACACCGTCTGATAACAACCTGCCTCATTCCTTTTGACACACAGATCTCTGTTTAACCATGAATCTCTGCCTAAGCAGGACAATCTTATGAGACATTGTAGACAGCACGAAAGAGATCCATGCTGAAAGAAAAGCACTTCTCATTAAGGAATATTTATTTAAAACATCTATGCTATTAAGCAGTACAGTTAAAAGTACTTTTCTTTCCAAAGTGCTTTTTTCCAGGGAAGATCATCTTGTGACTAAAAATAAATTCATATTATATGGGATTATGTTTAATTTGGTTTCTTACTAATTAAATCCTTTTATTTGTCAAACCTCTTGGATGGAAATAATTCATGTTGTAAATCACAGTTTTGGTTCCCTGCTTGAGTGGGATTGGATGATCCTATTGCCAGTTAAAAGAAACAAAATGAAAAGCAAACAGTATTTGATCAATGGAAGAATTTCTACCAAAAGCTCACATGTAAAAGTAATTTATGGAAATAAACCACCATAGCTACCATATATTTAAACACAAGCAATATTTAGGCTTTATGACTGTCCGTGTGGGAGGCTGCTGGCTGCAGCACACCCATCTGACAGTCATTCAATAGAACTATTTTGGTCAGTGATAGAAAGAATGCACAATCAGGGTCAGCAGAAGTCCCTGCAGCAGTGGTGATCTGGAAGGCTCTAAGATGGCCAGCTTGGGAAGTTAAACCCAAAGCAAGCAGCATTATACATCCTCCCAGAGAGCCACGTTCTGTGCTGGGGTGGCATCAAGAGAACTCCCCTCGCAGGCAGATCACAGGAGGGGAGGTTGTTCTCCTTCTCCTTGGCTGTAGCAAGAGTCCCATGCACTCTCCCCAGAGCAGATGGTGCTGTGGGGCACTCCTGCCTCACCAAGGCCAGTGGGAAGTTTGCCATTTGCTTGAGCTGGATCAGCAGGGGATTGTCAGCATGCACAGTCACACGTGGAAGCCAGAGGACAATTCCCTGGATTTCACTACAGAAATCAATTTAAAATAATAAAGCCTAGCTTTAAAATATGGCATCCTGTGTCCATTCATGCTGCCTGATTCCAGCAAGCTGTCACATGGAGTAGTTGATGTCTTTGAAGACAACAGGACATCTCTTTTCTGGGCAAACCACCCACACCTGCAGTGACCTGACTGTGCAGGGGGATTGTCTGGAATAGCTGTTCTTCAATGGCTTCTCTGCCCATCTGGGCACTCTCCTTGCTGAACGTGCCATTTTTCAGTGTGACTCAGAAGTAAACCAAATTAAATTACAAAAAGGTTTTGTTTAATCCTGAATGTGTCTTGAAATGTGCAAACCATTTTTTGTTAGATTTGTTCATCATGTGCAAACCATTTTTTATTAAATTTGTTCAGTTGAGGCCCTGTCTGGCCTCCATTGGCAGGTCCTAAAAGCTGCCTGAGATGAGTGTGTTCATCACAATCAAAGTTACTGCAAAGTATTAAGATGCTTCTCTCTAGCAGAATTTATCTCTCCTGCTCTGCTGAAATCTTGAGTTTCTCTGATATTTTTGCAGTCAGATGGATATCACCTTTCTTCATCTGATAATTTTTGATTTGTGTATCTTTAAAGTACTCTGATCTTTATATTCTTTGCTGTGTTCTCTTACCTTGCTTTTGAGTTCCATACATGAAAGAGTGATGGGTACATGCTTCTAAAGCTTTTTAAGAAAGAAAGAAGAATAAATTCATTAAATTACATCATTTATTCCAAAAAGTCAGTAACCGGCAGTATAATTTTGGTGAGAAAAGCATTAAGTGTCTAGGTTCTCCTCCTGCTGTTAGTTTGAGCCAGAAGACAGCTCCCCTGACTTGAATCTTGGATCAGCATGTTGGCTCCACTGAGCAGTAAGAGAGGAAAAAAGAGGAAGAGAAATGTAAAAATGATCTATAAGCAAGAATGTATCTATATATAGAAGTTTTCCATGAAGCACCAGAAAGTCTTTAAGAATTAATGGTGAATTGGCCCAAATCATGCAGTGCTTACAGACTATACTGAGCTCGCTGTTTCTGCTCCAAAGAGGCATGGACAAGTTTTCTTTGGAAAAGTGCAGTCTTGAACAAAAGTGATCACTTCCATTACATCCAGCTCTTCTTACTGGTTTGGTGGTTTGTTTTTTTTTTAATAATCCTGTATTGCTTGTTACTTAACAATCATTACAAATCAAGTATAAATATTAATAAGCAGTGAAGCTCATTGATTTTGCTGACTTGAGTGGGGGGAAGAAGTTGATGTTGCAGGATATTCAGAAAAATAACAAATTGAATTATTAGAACACAGCATACAGGGAGGTAAGACCTCTCTTCCCTTCTAAATCCTACTGCTAAGTTCTGCAGTTGTAATTGTGACAATACAGAAAGAATGAATGCTGCTTGCTCTTCTTCCATTTGCAGGCTACTGCATAGGAATGGATCGAAAAATGCACAAAGATCTTTACTGACTGCCCCAGTCTCCTCCTTTGCTTACAGCAGCAAGTGTGTGAGGACATAGAGGGTAATGAGCTTCATTTTTAGAACAGGAAAACATCTTGTTTTCCACTCCAAGGAGGACTCTGAGGCAGGATAGGGAATTCATTCTCAAGGCTGCACAGCAATGAACTCTTGGTCACGTAAGGCAGTGTGAAAGGGTGGGAGCACAGCCAGTCACGACCAGGCAATTGGGTTTTGCTCAATAGAAGGTCCAACATGAGTCACTACAGCAAGGCATTTCATGTAAGGAGCTGCAAGAACACTGCTTGTTTAGTGATACTTGAAAAGCAACCAGGAAACTAGAACCTTTAAAGGATGAAATATGAGAGACCTGGAAATGCTGATGGATTTGCAGAATACTGGAGGTATGTCAGTTCCCTCCAGTAACACCAGTTTGGCTTTCAGCTATTTGATCACAAAAGAAACAATACAGGACTTTGTGTTTTCAGCTGTTTCCACTCAAACCTGTTTTGTTGCTGCTGTTGTAAAGGATGGAGTTCTTTTGCTTTCTTCATCCCATGATGTGGGAGGATGCTCTGTTTTATTAGTGGACTACTGGTAAGAGATGGTGAAACTTTACGAGGCAAATTTAGCACCCAGGTGTTGGACAATGAAAGTATTAAAAAAGGGCTGACGATGAGATTGTGTACTCATGGTTCACAGGAACCCACACTTGGTGTTGTACTGATGAAGGAACTTGGGGCAGTGCCATTTAAAAGTTACTATTTTCTGCCACAATACACCAATTTGTAGGATATGGTCAACAAAAGCTGCATCTCTTTTGCTTAAAGATGACCAATATTGGATATATCTTTTATGCACTTGAAATATCTTAACTATCCATAATAGAGAGATGGAATTACATTTTTCCTTAATTCATGCAGACCAGCACATTGCCTGGAGTATGTCTAGTGGTTACCAAGAGCAGGTGAACTAAGTGAGCAGCAGCTGGGTGTGAAACCTGTCTGAGGCTTGTGCAGTGGACTCTCCTTTGCTTCCATCACAAATAAGGGATTCTTGTTGTTGCTAAAATATGAGCAACCTGAGCTGCTGCTCGTTTGCAGCAGAGCTCTGCTCACAGTGATAAGCCTGCAGCCTCTCTGAGCTTCTTGATGGCTGCATTATGCAGAGTATTTCTGAGCAAAGGCTTTTCGGGAGGGCTGCTCTCTTGGCTGCGGCACTGTGGGTAAGGCATGCTGGACACAAGTTCCCCCTAGTGAGGGGATCGGTAACAGCTTCTGCTCCAGGAGGCAGCTGTAGAAATAGACATGGGAGGCACCGAACTTGGCTGAATTACTTATGTCTGTGCTCTGCTTGTCTGTGAATTTAAAGGGCTTGGAGATGATAAGAAAAATATGGGAAACTTGATGTATTCATCACCCAGTTCCTTCCTTTTATTTTTAATCAGTGCTTTATATCTCTGTTGAAGTTTTATTTCACATTGTTGTGTATTTCAATAGTTGGTGCATATTCTCATCATCCACATCTTGCAGAAAAAGAAAAAATACAAGGTTCGAGGTTACAGGTTTTTTTAACCAAATGGCATTTTAGAGACAATTTGTGACCTTAAGGGCTATTTTTCAGCTTCAGGGCTATTAGTATGACATCTTCCCTGAAATTGCATGGACAGAGAATCTGAAGGGTTAGTGGCCATGTTAGTGGAGAAAAATAAATCTACTTTTCCTAGATTTTCCAGAAACTCTACAGAATTGTGAACAATTCTATCCTATTTTTCTTGAAAATGTTTCCCTAAGAGAGGTAAATGAATGACTACATGAAGATGTCTGCAACATCAATTATAAATGCCACATATGAAAATCTGTGTACACAGATTTTGGTATTTTTAATACTGTAAATCAAAAATACTTGTCCTGTGTGACTTTTTTTATGAAATAACAGATTATTGCTACCCTCTACAGACTGGAAATGATACTTGGAAAACTGATAATTACATCAGTAATTCCTTTACCCTGAACAAATTCAGTTTGGTTGCAAATACAGTTGGCATCTGGTAGAAGTAGTCATCTAGATCTAGAAATCCTCTCAATCATGTGTTCTTCTAAACCTTTCATTGTATTCAGGTGGATTTATTATTAGCCTAAGACGGTGGTCTTACATAGGAAAAATCAGTAGTAGGGAGGAAATAAATACTCAAAAAAGCCATTTTTATGCGTAGAGGGTTTGCACAGGAAGGAACACAGAAGAAATCATCAGGATCTTTAATGTATTATAAAAACAACAAACCCAGCCACAGCACCTCTTCTGTGTGTTGTGTACTCGCTGCTGAGTGTTCAGATGACTGTCATCCAAAATGCTGTTGCTTAATCCTAAGTGACATCTAATGAAAAGCACAATTTTGGGAATTACAAGCAGGAGACTTATTTAAGGAAAGGGGAATCACAAGTACATGATGCAGCTTTCCTTTCAAGTGAGAGTTTGAAGCTGGCTAAGGGAAATAGAGCATTCTTCCCCCTTCAGCACAGAAATAGAGAACTGCACTATAGAAATGCAGAGGGGTTTATCCCTCCACTGTACACAGATCAGAATCCTGGTAGTGGCCATCAAAATATGTGAGGCCTTAAAGAAGCTAAGCCCTCTGTTCTGGCACCCACTGGAGGTGCCAAGCCAGGACTGCAGGTTTGGGAAACACTGCCTGGCACCAGGGGTGGCCTCTCAGTGATTGCTCTTCATGTCAAGGCCAGCAGTTTTGTTCAAAGAGGATGAATAGGGGAGCAGTCTAAATGCCATTCTGGGTATTTATTACATCAGAAACTAAGGTGACAGCCCCAGAATCAGGGATCTCAATGAATGACAAAAAGGCATTCAGCTGGTTCAGTTGTAAAGGTCTTCATAACCCAACTCTTGGAATAAAAGTAAATCTTTATGAAGTAGATAAACTCTCAGCTAGTGCAGATTGTCAACCTGGACTTAAACACATTGCTTTAAAAATTTTAGTCTTACTTATTTTGAAATTATCATTTCATAATTCTAAAAAAAAAGTATTTTGTTTCCTTTAAGAAACATGTTTTAAAAAACTCATCATCTGTTACCAAACAGTATTCCTGGGGCTATTATACAGATACTGAATGATTAACAGAGTTAATCACAGCGATGGTGCAATGTAATTCTGGTCATTGGCAGTAACTAAGCTTGCTTTCTGTATAGGAAAGCCATTTTGAGGAAACATTTTCCTCTGTCTTCTAGAAGTTGACAGCCAGGGCTGGTAGAAAGGTGGTTTGTAGAACTCAAATGTGGTCAGAGAGATGTGATCTCTCTTGAACTACACTTTTTAAGTGGGCTGTCTGCATGTAATCAGCTTCAGGAATATCCATCTTCAAAATAGGGAACCCAATATGACAATAAATGTTTTCTTTTAACAGGTTTTGAAGATTTACTAGTTTTATTTAATCTTAAATGTTTTGGGTTTAGGTTGCTTTTTTGCTTCTGAGAAAGCCATGGGTACTCTAAAATGCCAGTGACCAGAAGGCACCACTTCCCACTTCACAGCAACACACACAGTCCCTAGAGCACATGGATAGGTTTTGTTACTGCTTGATTTTCCTCTTGTTTGCAGAGGAATGTGTGAATATCTGTAACATCTTCCTACAACTTCTACATTTACAGGGACATGGCTGAAGAGTAGTTTGGGCATTGTACAACAAGAAGGAAATCAGTTGACTTGGACTTACATTGCACCTCAGCTGGGCTACTGGGTTGCAGCCATGTCACCTACTATCCCAGGTAAGATGGAATTGGATTTTATTGATATTTGCAGCGCTGGGTAATTATTTATTTATATATAATGTTTATATTTTTCAGAATGACCTCATCTGAGATGCCACAGCTTGATCAATAATGGATTATTAGAAAACAGAAATCTGAAAGTAATGGGTTAAATCTTTTCAGGATTGTGTGGGGCAACCCTGGTGCTCAAAATATCTGTGTCATTTCAAAGGGGAACATGTCAAAGTGTTCCTGCTTTGATGCATTTGTGTCACCACTGCCTGGTAGAGCCATTGCTAGAAAATGATGGGAGTCATAGCATCAGTGTGTTAGTGTTCCAGCAGGTAGAAGAACAGGTGCTGTGAAGTTTCTGTACAGAAACTCACAGAGATATGGATTCACCTAAAACCAGCATTATCCTGGGTTAGACGCTTACTAAGGGATGGATGGATGGATGGATGGATGGATGGATGGATTGACACTTTTCCTTTTGCACTGAAGATGCCCATTTTGCCCTGAGTTATGCTTTGCATCATTTTGCTTACTGAATAATTTACACTCTGAATAACTTAGCTTAGAAGTTCCAGGAGGTATTTTAGAGTGGCATTAGTACAGAGCTGACTGATTGCCATCTGCAAACCTCTTGGCATAACTGTAAAAAATAACTTTGAACTAGGCATTAATTATGTGCTTTGAAGATTATTGGGCTGCAACTTCTGGTTCCTTTTTCTCTGTCTGTAGCTGCCTCAGATTTCTGGTAGTAGCTCTTCAGTCACCAATAATCTGAGATACCTCTGTGTATAAAAGAGCCAATCAATCAATCATGAATCAAAAAAAAAGAAAACAAAAAAACCCTAACCCAGAACTCCTTACAGATTTTATTAGGTTTTCCAGATAAAAACCTAATCTAGTAGAAATGAAAACATGCTTTCCTTGGCTGTGCAAGCTCTACAAACTAAATATAACCAACAAACCCAAACTCTTACATGAGGACAAGTTTTAAAGTCTATTCATACATATCATTAAGTAGTTTCATAATATGTGAGCTTTTTATTTGAGGTTCTATTAAATGATAGATATTAAATGCTGGGCTATTCAGCTGATTCATCGCTGAACAGAATTTAGAGGCAGGAGCAGATCTGAATAGGCTATCATATTAAATTAAATAGAATTCTACAAAATAATTGTTCTTGAAGAAAAAGCAACTGCTCTGAGCCAAACATTTCCCAGTACAGTTCTATCCCAGACTGCAAGGAAGTTACACTAGTCATGGAATTGTGTTTGTAACTCTGAGGTTACAAGGCCTGTAACTCTTAACAAGAGAGGGCTTCTTTGTCCTTGTGATTTACCTTGTATGGCAGAGTTGCTACTTGTATTTTACTTTTCCTTCCTTCTAGGGCTAGATCTGAGTTCCTAAAAATTTGTTGCAATGGGAACAACATTTTCATGAAAAATTCAAGTGATTTATCTTGTCTTCTTTTTGCTTAATGTCCTAAAGCAACAGTAAAATGAATTATGTAATGGTAGTGGTGGGACAGAATGTATAAATATTTAGATTTCCCAAACGCAATATAATTTATGTTACTTTTAATGAGTTAATGCATTTTTGCATATTTTATCTCCTAATTGAATCTATTTGATTTCTTATCTCAAAAATGGACAAAAATTATCTTTGTTTTCCTAGCAGTGGCTCTACAGACCACTCAAGATCCACAGATGAGGTTTTGCAAACTTTATGACGTAGACCCTCTAAGTTGGCCAAGTTTGCTGTGCTTCACAGTACATGCATGTTAGTCTGACAGCTGGTGCTGTACCTCCTTGCCTGCAGATGAAAATTCGGGTCTTTATTTCAAAATCATCATAAGGATTTTACAAACCAACTGGGTCACACATGCATAATTGGGAACAGAAGTTGTCCACATGTGTGCATTCCTTTGTGTGTTAGAACATTTACTAAGTGTTATTTAAACCTGGAGTTACAACACTGTTTCACTAGTGGCCTGGTAATTATAGCTACTGAAGATCTGCTTGGCTTGGCTTGATCTAGACTTCAGAGCACCAACACATCTTTCATAGAATCCTGCACTGCACTGTCTGTACTGTTTGGTGTGAAGAGCCACAGATGTTAAAGAGCAGTGGTTGGCCACAGTGTTGCTTTGTGCATTACAGTGCTGGGAGATGCTGAGATGGATTTTCTCCAGCGGTGAGAGCTTTTTGGCACACGATGTCAGCATTAGGACCCGGAAAGCAGCATGCACTGATGCATGCTTTTCCACAGAATGAGCTAGCTGGACTTGCAGACATGAAAACCAGCACATGCTTTCTCCACAACTTGCTCCCTTCTCCAGAGATGGTCTGTTCAGTAGGCACCAAGGCAATGAGCACCACTTGCATAGCATCCTCATAATAAGGGAAAGGGTCCTCCTCCTTGTTCAACTGTTGCTTCTCTTCCTATTTGCAGATTATTACAGGTCTAAATTCTCTTTTCTGGCCTTCCAGGTCCCGTTGTAACACACGACATTACCACCTATCACACAATGTTTCTTTTGGCAATTTTAGGAGGGATGGCTCTCATACTTCTAGTCTTGCTGTGTCTGCTTTTGTATTATTGCAGGTAAGATTCACCATCCTGGTTACTTAGTTCATGTTGAAAACACAAGTTTTTTTGTGCTTATGAAATTAAAAACTTCTGTATTGAAAATACAGAAGTTTTTTTTTTCCTTTGGGGGGAAAAAAGGCAAGCAAACGCTTGAAAAAGAAACAGTGAGATGAAATTTCCTGTGTTCCTGGTTACATGCAGCATATAAATCCCTGCCTTTGGGAGGATGGTAGTTGAGTGAATCACACACATCTCTACCTGTGTTCTCCATGTTAATTTCCTATCAAACATGGGCATAGGTTCAAGATCTCTCTACCTGTTACGCATTTGCAAATGATCTTTCTGTTAGCGTTGTATTAAAATGAATGTTAAATTATAAGCAAATG
This sequence comes from Calcarius lapponicus, assembly GCA_039654755.1. NCBI lineage: Eukaryota > Metazoa > Chordata > Aves > Passeriformes > Fringillidae > Calcarius > Calcarius lapponicus. The sequence continues at coordinate 22,097,956 of CM077464.1, forward strand.
CCTACTAATGAGTGATTTTTTACTTGCCTTCGCTCGACATTTGCTCCAGTTTGTAATTGGTACTTGAGAAATTTCCCAAATGACATTAGTTATTCTTTAATTTTATCTTTGCTGCTGGGATAAGCTTTTAATTTTTAGATTATGTAATAAAAGTTCAATTCCCCTAATACTAACCACTGCTTAAAAATCTTCTGTTAAGACACACTTGCTTCTCTTGTTTCTGTGTACAACATTCATAAATTTTTAACTTCTTTTGTTACTGGCTTTTATAGAAGAAAATGTCTAAGACCACGTCAACATCATAAGAAACTGCAACTTTCGACAGCATTGGACACTTCTAAGAAGGATCAAGCAACCTCAATGTCCCATATAAATTTAATATTTTCACGTCGTGAGTCAGAATTTCCAGGTGGATTGTCCGTTGCTAGCAATGGACACGCTGAAAACTCAGGGGCAAAGGAATTAATCAGTGCTGTCCACATGGAGATGGTATCACCAACTGGAGAAGCAGATATGCATACACCTATGCTCAAACACTCTTTCAGTACTTCCCAGGAGTTTAGCTCCCGAGAGGAACTGCTCTCTGACAAGGAGAAAGACAAGAGCAGAATTTCCTTGGATGACCTGACTCCCAGTGGGTCTCTAAGAAAAGACTACCACAAGTCAGCAGATAGTTTTCCTCTAAAGACAAGAAAATCTACAGAAACAGCTGAAGGCTATGAGTCCCCTATCAAAGAGGAGTATAGGAGAAGTTACAATGCTATGCTGTCTCAGCCTTTATTTGAAAAGCAAGAGAGAGAAATTCAAGTATCTATGAACCATATTGCTACTGGAAGTAAATACAATATTCAGGAACAAATATACCCCACACCTTCAGCCCCCGAAAAAGAGCTGCTGGACTGCAGACCTACTGATTGTATGATGTCTCGTTCAGTTGATCACCTTGAGAGACCTACATCTTTCCCTCGACCAGGTCAGTTAATCTGCTGCAATTCTGTCGACCAAGTCAATGACAGTGTTTACAGAAAGGTTTTGCCTGCACTGGTCATCCCAGGTCATTACATGAAGCTGCCTGGAGAACACCCTTTTGTTAGCCAGCCCCTGGTTGTCCCAGCTGACCAGCAGATTGATATAGAAAGACTTCAGGCTGAGCTTCCTAACCCTCACGCACGGCTCTTCCCACACCCTGCCCAGCAGCTGCAGCCCCAGCAGTTGGCATCCCAAGCAATATCTCAGCAACATTTGCAAGATGCAGGTGCAGCTGAGTGGAGTCAGCAAAATGCTTCCATGTCTGAATCTATTTCCATTCCTGCTTCTCTTAACGATGCATCCCTGGCTCAGATGAATAGCGAAGTGCAGCTTCTTACAGAAAAGGCTTTGATGGAATTGGGAGGTGGGAAGCCATTGCCTCACCCTCGAGCATGGTTTGTTTCTCTAGACGGGCGTTCAAATGCTCATGTTAGACATTCATACATTGATCTCCAAAGAGCTGGTAGGAACGGGAGTAACGACGCCAGTTTGGACTCCGGTGTTGACATGAATGAACCGAAATCTGCCCGAAAGGGAAGAGGAGATCATCTGTCTGCACCTCAGAGTCACCCCCCAGTGCAGGAGCACCAGCAGAGAGAGCGGAAGGTTTCAGACAGCACAGCTTACACACAGCTCGTGTACTTGGATGATATGGACCAAAGTGGCAGCGAGTGTGGAACAGCCGTTTGTAGCCCTGAGGACAATGCTCTCCGATGCCTCCTAGAAGGCACCAGTAAGAGAAGTGGTGTGCAGCTGCCCAGCCTGCAGGAGGAAACCAGAACTGTGGATACCAAACCAGAGCCATTAACTAGTCCTGAACATGGAACATCTGTTCAAGATGATGACGATGAAGATGAGGAGGATGAGGAAGATGACCAAGGGGAAGATAAGAAGAGTCCTTGGCAGAAACGAGAGGAAAGACCACTAATGACTTTCAATCTAAAATGAGCTATTGTGAAAATCCACCCTTCAGTGGAGTATAAAATTGCCAAATATCCTTTCTGTGGAAGTGCTTGATATTTTTTTCTTTTTTTCTTTTTTTTTTTTTATATTGTGGAGAGAAAAGAGAAAAACAAACTATGGTGAGCAACATTTGAAAGAACTTAAATGCATTACTGTGTAAATGTTAGAAAAGAATTAAAATCATTCCTCTGATTTAACAGCTGCCTCCAGTGAGATAGCTGAACAAAGAGTGTGATTGTTATTCCATATACTTGATATTGGTCATCCAGGATGTTGAAAATACTGACAAATTGTTTTGGTTGGTTTATGACCTCAATCTCCTTATGAATGGGAGCTGGTAAAGCTTTTGTTTTGTAGGCCAATTTTATGTTGATAATGCTACTGAAAGTATCTTAAAAACAGGAGTTTGACACAAGGTGTCCAAAATTGTGCATTATCTCAATGAAAGGCTATGCATTGCTGCTTTTAGTAATATTTTGCTTATACTATGCTTTTCTTAATTTTACAAGTTGGTTGTAAACATATTATGTCCTCTATTATAAACTACTCAGCAATTTATTTTAATGTACAACTGCAGGAAACTTGAGTAGCATCCCTTAGCATTGAAGCCTTTTTATGAAACCAAACTGAACTTTGTGTCAACTAAGATTCCTCCAATTCTGGTACCATTTTCTCAAAGTGCCTTTTTTACAGTAACAATGAACAGTCCCTTCTTTTGCTAAGTCCTTTTAATTGACCCCATTTGAGATTTTATAAACTTCTGAACCTCTAACTTTTATTTTAAGCTGCATGCCAAGAGTCCCATTTTGTGCTGAGCATTTCTCATTTCAATACAGTGTATTCTGTAGCTATCATGTATATTGTGGATTCTGTTTAGCCAGGATAGACTTAGAAGACATTTTAAAGGGCCCAGAGTAGCCAAGAAGATAGTTTCAGTGACTGTATATATATTGTTAGTTTCCTCTGGAATCCCATGAACTAATCATGCTCATATAAAATGGACTATTGACCGAGCAAGTGGACTGAATGTGTCTAGAAAAATCTGGGGAAAAAACAAATGTACTATCCAAAAGTGCCAGAATTACTCTTCTGTGCTTTTTCCATACAGAGCTGCTTGCTTATCCAAAAATTATAATTGAAAATAAACTGCAAAAAGTATCTTTGTGGATTTTTTCCTCTGTTAGTGGTTATCACATTATTTTATGGTATTTAAAAAGAAAAATACTTTGGTTTCATTTTTCCTGTGCATATTTATGCTCGTGTGATTTACTTTCTTTTGCAGTTCTCATGAGCTTAAGTCAATACTGAAATTTAGACCCCTTTTCAAAAAAGCATCCTCTGTATCTTGATAAATATATAATGATTTGCTTAAGTATCACTGAAGACATTGGAAATGAAATCCTGGTATCACCAAAATTTCCTGTGGAGTCACACTTCCTATGGGCCAGTTTTCTTTCTGAGATTTCTGTGGGTACTCACACTTACTGCACTCTTCTCACTTTTTCATGAATTGGGTTCAAAGAAGAGGAAGTATGAGACTTCCACTTTTGTAGAATCCTTCATATACATTCAGTTTATCATGTTTTATTCAGTCATTTTTATGCAGATTAGCAGCAGTCATGCTTACTAAAGTTTATACATACTCTCCAAAGTGATTTAAGTGCTATATAGTTCCTATTTAATTTGTAATAATAAGCCCCAACTCACAGTCATTGTTTTACTTTCAGTAAATTTCAAGGTTTTCATAGAGAGTCTTGTAATTTCCATATTACTGTAAGTCTTACTTGGGAACCTGATCTCTAGCCAGGAGTTGAATCCTGATTTCCTAGTTCCCAGGTCAGTGCTCCTTTCCATCCACAAAGCCAGATCACCTTTTGCTTTGGTTCATGTTTGGAAGTGGTATATGTTGTAAAAGGAATCTAAAATATTGTGGAGTGCATTGAATATTGAAATCACCATATTAGCACTAAATTACATTTTACTCATTGTGTATGTGGCAGGTCCTTTCCTGTTCTGTTTTGGAATTTTGTACTGACCACCTGTGAACTGGTTTTGGGCTCTGGGTTACTTATTGTCAGTTTGTGCAAGGTCACTGAACAGAAAAATATGACTTTAAGGGCATAGTATTTATCAGATGTTAGTAAGTGCTGGTAATACAGTGTCACTTATTAATCAGAATGCTGCATAAGTAAACATTCTGAATAAAATTTCTGCATACTAGAACTATCGTGCTATTTAATTTCCAGTTTTCTGTTGTCTTAAATATGTCATTTTTAATTACATTATTTTTTTCACTTTCCTTTGCAAAGTTTCCATCATTGCTCTTGTAAAGTGAGATTGTTGCTATTAAATTGCAGTGGTTTGTTTCTTTAATTGTGTTGGTTTTATGTTCATTTGATGATTTGTGGTTCTAATACAGCAAATATACTTGAACAAACACCATGTGGGTATGTTTCAAAGCTTCTTTAAAATAGCATTTTTTAATTGGTGTGATAGTTTAATTTTGCAAAATACATAGTTTATGAAATGTATTTCTCTATATCCACGCCTGGGCCAGATGCTAAATGAAGCTGGAACAGAGTTAATGCAGTTCAGGTAGCAGGTTAAGATTTAAGATTAAGATTAGAGTAGGTTATGCCTAATCCAAAAGTCCAGTGATAAATTCCATGTTTTAATTTTTAAAAACTTACTGATGCAGATACATCAGTAAAATACAAAGAAATTTTCTTGCTTGTATATTGCACTTGCACAGTGAAGCAAGTACTAATAAAGCTTATAAAACACAAAGAACAGAGTACAACATGAATAGATCTTGGTGGCATCAGCAGCTCCAAGTCCATGTAGAAGATAACCTAGAAAAGCAATTGTTTTCTTATTTTATGAATGGCAGATATTAGTATGGAAAAAATGCAAGTTTGTAATGACAAAGCTTACAAAAATAATGAAAATATGTTTGTCTTAAAAAAATACTAGAAACAAACCTTCAAAGTTCAGGTTCATTTATATCACAGACTTTCTGAAATGTTAGCACTGTTGGGAGGTAATACACTCACTAAGAGTGAATTCGCTTCATGGTTGTCCCTCAGCTCCCACTTTCTTCCTGCTCAAATACTTGCTTCTCAAAGCTTCTTAAACTGGCTGTAAAGCACCCTGACTTGATAATGACCTCTTACTGCTCGATTAAGTGTTTTGTCAGGGTACCAGCAGCTAAACCTTCTGCAAATACAGGGACAAGAACTAGTTACTGCCTTGGAGCATTTGCAGTCTAACATGTTCAACAAATTATACAGACTTGTGTTTCTGATCTGAGATGAACAGATTACAAAGGAAGGCCCAGCATTTGGAAATGGCTCACAATGCTTTTCTTTGTTACAGGGAGGACTGAGTAGCTTTAGTAGAGTGAATTAAGCACTGTTGAAATACCTTGGCAATATTTTCATTTTCTGCCCTTCATTCTATTCATGAATGCTCTCAGGGACCAATTTTATCTCACTATTCTGAACCAGTATGTTTGAAATTGGTAAGAAAACAAATGTCCTATGTAGGCTTTAGCCTACAGAACAGTACAGGTATAAATGAGCAAGTGTTGGATGAGATATTTACTCTAGCTAGGTGTATAATGAAGCAAAAAGGCTTTTTTTTTTCCTTAACAAGAATTCAGCTGTGAATTGAAATTTACTATAACACAGTAATCAGCTATCAATAGTCTGTTACTTGGAGCATGGTAGGGTCCATGCAGTACATCCCTGGACTTGGTCAAAGAAGAAGAGCATCTGTTTACCTTTCTAAAATACATGTGCAACAGGTAGGGTTTTTCTGAATCAGTGCTGCCGTTTGGTCTCTCCAGCACTTGAAATTCAAGTTGTGGTATCTGCCACCTGGTGGTGAACTGCTTCTCCAGACGTGCTGTGTGTGAAGCAGGTTATCGTTTCAATAAAAGCACAGTTAACAACTTCAGTAACACCAGTAGGCAGCTGGCACAGGGTCATCAGTAGTGTCCTGGGCCTGCTGTCAGTGCAAGTGCAGAGATCCCTGTCAGCTGAGAGACCTTGCCCAGCCCCTTTCCTGGGGGAGTATTCAGCTTATGACATCTCCATTCAAATCAAAATTCATCATCACTGATGGCTCTATATTCTGCCTTGTGAATAGCACCTTGGATTTAGAACAAAATAAAATAAAAATAAATTTAACTACTTTTTCCAAAGTTGAGGAAAATAGGAGCAACCCAATTATTCTTTCCTGTTCCTCTGCTAACAGACAGAAAACCTGGCAGGTTCAACACTAATGCTTCACAATGCTAACCTTACTATGTGTGTGTGTGTATATATATATATATATGTATACACTCACACATAATTTATAATGTATATAATATTATGCTATATCATATGCCATGATAGGTATGTACATACACTATATTTTCATCATATGTGCTGTTTTCATTTCCATGCTGTAAAACAATTGGAATTGGAGCTTCAGGTAAACAAACTGGCAGCTGTCAAGTGCAATTTTCAGAAGAGAATAGTATTTTTTATTACATTTATTCATGTAATTCCAGCTGTTAAATTGAGACCAGGTACTGTCTTCTATTTGTCAGTAATAACAGAAAGGGTGTCTAGTTCTTTTCAGCTGTAATCCTCTGGTATCCACCAGAGGTGGATATTTATACCAGAGGTGGTAATTACTTTGCAAACTGTGGCACCTGGTCTATTATCACTTAACTGAAGGATTTCTTGTTTTATTGATGTGCTTTTCTTCTAGGAATGAACAGTGCCAGTTAGTTTGTTTGATCATTAAATAGCTATTTTGCCTTAGAAACTTACAGGCATGGGGAAGGAAAATGTGATGACAACAGGGAGGTACAAATGAAATACTTGTCTACAGGTTATTTTTGTAATTCTGTAGAGGACTTTGTGTTCACATGACTAGAAAGACAGACTCCTCAATAAGCCAAACAGAGGAATCCTCCTGACAGTTTTATATTATAAAGGGATGAAATGGTGCTTAAAATGATGCTGTGAGATGAGAAATCCCACTTTCAAAGGAACCGCTGGTCCTGCTGCAAGAGAGGTTGGGCATCCAAACTGAAAGAATTTATTTAAAGTGGGTCCTGTTACAAGCACTGTTTTTTAAAGGGTTTTGTTGATTTAGTGGTTGTAGGAAGTTTAAAAAGCTTGGAGATGAGAGAAGCTATAGGCCTTGGCTTCTGTCTTCTCTCTCTTCAAGGAATGCCCCTTCTATAAACCCAACTCCCTGATTCTGCTTTCAGTTGTGTGCCATGCTGTGAGGTCACACATCAATGGACATGCAATGTGACACCGTAAGATTAGACTTGTCAGTGAAGCTACTTGTAGATGTTGGTGAGGGCAAGCTTTCTTTGTATCTGTGCTATTTGCTCTAACTTGTATTTAACACCTTGCAATCCTGCATTAAATAATAAAAATGAGAGAAGTAAAATATGATAGCCCAGGTTCCCCCAGTGAGAAGTGTATTTGTCTTGACAGGTGGATTGGTCTTCATTTCTTGAAATCCTTTAAAGTATGCTTAGATAAGTGTGTGTGTGCATGGATACACATTCACATGTATGTATATAATTGCACTTTGTATGTATATAAGTGCACTTGATATAAAAGCTGGCTTAAATACCAGTGTCAGCATTTCAACATCAAGCACAATGGCCAAGTGAGGGTTGCTTGCCCAGACTGACTGGAAGAACCAGCATAAGAGCCCATAAAGGCTTGGATTAATTAACTTAATTGTCCTTGTGGGCTGACATTGCAGGGTCAAGACCATGCCTGATGCTGAGTTTCTCCTGTACCTCCAAGTTCCAAGAGATTTATTCACACTTGCCTTCTAGCCTAGACCTGATGTATAAATTTTGTAATTAAAGCTTGTCTAGTATCTATATTTTAAGTAAGTTACTCTGCAGTTGTTGTACACTTGACAGAGTCTTTTGTGCAAAGTTGTAAAATTCTGAAAGGTAAAATCTTACTGTAAAATCTAAAATAACTCTGCATAGAAATTGAAGAGTTATAATAGAGTCTGATTTTCTATGGTCTTCATAGGGAAGACACTATGTCTATGACACACTTCTTAATTCAGTCTAATTCTCCATGCCATAGGTGTGGCATCCTGAACCATGCTGTTAATCTGTTTCTAACCACCCACAAGGCACATCTGTCACAGGAAAGAGTTCTTTTGTGTAAGTGGGTAAAGAACTATCTGAAACAGACAAAAAAAAAAACTCTAAAAACATACATTTTGAGAAAACTATTGAAATGGTCAAGAGATAAAGAATAATTAATGTATCTATCACTCCATTCAAAATGAGGGAAATAAAGCATTTTGGCTGTACCTGCAGATTCCCTTCAAAGAGAAGGAAACAGCAGGCACATTGATAGGGAGAAGTGTAAAAGGCTAGTGGGAGAACTGATTGCAGAGCTGATGGGAGTAAATTGGATTGATTTGGAGATTGGATGGGCAGAAGTAATTGCTGAGTATCAGTCAGAGCTCCTGCAGTACCTGTGTCAACACTGTCTTTATCAAAAAATCTTTCACCACTAATTCTCATTCACATACATAGTTTGAGAAGGGTCTCAGAATAAAAATAGATATAAAAAGGCAAAATATTTATATATTTGTAATAATTATTTAATTGTTGCTCTTATTATTAGGGTTTTTTTACTTTTTGGAGCTAGAGACCCTAGGATCTGAGGAACTGAGCAGTGCTGAAACCAGTTTGAACCTGTGTTTGATGTAAGTCTTGTATCCTGCTTCCAACAATCATCAAAACCAAATGGAGACCTAAAATGTCTACTAACAATAATAAGTCTTTCTATCCTTATCAATCATACCTTTAAGCACAAAGGTTTGTATTTATCATTCACATTTTTTTAATGCTCTGATATGTTTTCACTATGCATGTGAATGCCTAACCTTCTTCAGTGCTGCACAGCCCACAGCCCTTGCCATTCAGACACCAGCATGGAGAAGTTCTGTGCAAAGGTAAGCTGTAAAATAGAACAGGTAAGGTATGAGCTGCATTTGAAAATGGAATTTTAAAAAGCTGAAGGAGAGTGCAGCAGAAAGAATGGGATACTTTGAGAATGTTTGTCCCCACTCTGACCACTGCAGCCAATACAGGCGGTCAGCAAGGGGGCTGTGAGAACAGGCAAGTCTGCAGCTCCCCAAGCAGGGGAGCTGGAAAGAGCTACAGTGGGTGAGCCAAACCGCAAAGATCAGAGGTGTGATCTCACATGGATACAGGGGTGCAACATGTGGGATCAAAAGCTCATTTCCTTCCCTAACCATTTCTACTTCTGCTGTTGGTAACTGTAACAACTACGCAGAGTGTTTTGGTGCATTTTTTCTGTTTATTTTCTATCTTATTCTTTTACACTTGCTTCTCATTGAGAATTGAGGAAGATAGTATTTAAGTTCTTACCATAAAGTGCAGCCAATTAAAAAAACAATATGAGGTAGTAGTAGTAGACACTTGAATGAACCAAAGTCTAAATATATTTGTTTGCTCAATAACTTTTTTTAATGTTAATTAGAAAAATAGGGGAAACACTAAAATACTAGCTAATTTTCAAATTGGACTCATTTTGCTTCCAATTTGCAAGATTAAAAATGTTTACACCAAGTTGTTACTTGCAATCCAAATCCATTTAAAATTATAAATGCTATGAATATTTCAATGTGGTAAGTAAAGGTAGGAGCAGTCCTATGACTGCATGAAAATTTTAGATACTTTTCTTCTGCAGAGTTTAATAATCAAAACACATAGACTAATAAAATGATGCCAATAGCCTGAATGCTGGATTATACATCACCAGCTCACTGGGATGTAATTACTGTGTTGCTAGGCAGGTAAACAAGTCTGGGTTATGCCTGGCTGCTTGAGGGAAACAGTATCTGTGCCTGGCTGGCTTTATTCAGTCACAGAAAAGGAGAAGCAAGGTACAACCCTGCCCATGAACTGCAGTCTCGCCTGATGGCCCATCCAGTCCCTGTACTGGGAATTTAGGCTTCCCAACCCCCAGTATTTCTTACTGCCAAGCAGAGATGGCTCCTCCCTCAGTGTCCTGGGGTTCTTGTGAACTCATGTTGGCCACCAAGATGCCCAAAGTATTTGAGAGCTTGTAGGGTTTCAATTTGAGTCCTGGAGTTTCCTCTGGGAGTCAGCTAGGAAAAAGTTAAACATAGCAATGGCAAAGTCCATTTGTGCATCTGGACCTGTGCTTATACATGCATCTGAGGTGGCTCAAAGCATCTCTGAATTGTAGACACAGGTTAATTTTGTGTAGCTATGACAGACCCATGACTGCCTCTCTTATGGAGAACTGGGGAGAGACAGAACCTGGAAGGTAGAATGGGGAAAGAGCCAGAAAGCTGAGATTGATGGTGGTGTGGTGGGTCCCCTAGACACTGCTCTGTTCTTTGGTGGCTGACATTAGTGGGAGCAGCAAGGCTGAGCTAGATCTGAAGTAATTTATTTGCTTTTCTCTCTTAGTTACTTTCAATTTGTTGCCATAGCTGGGTATTTTGTCTACATCTAGCAGCACACCAAGAGTCACTACTAAAGCTCTGAGGAGACCCATGAAAATACCCAACTGATGAATACTTCATGACATGCTGCAAATATTTTAATTGATTTCATGATATGCCATTTAGTACTAAGTGAAGTGTATCTCCTGCAAAGGAAGTCTATTTTCCTTTGTTAATAATTTTTCAGCTTTTGTACAAAATGACTGTGCTTTCTTCTTTTCAGTCTTCATAAAATAAAAGGCTTTTGCTTTTATCTTCCCTGTACATCTAGGAAGAGGTCTTTTTTTCAATTAAAAACAGTAAGTTTGCACTTTTATAAGCTCTTTACCTGGTTAAGTTCAAACATTTCTGATGGTTTTTGATGGTCTGCTCAGACTGGTGTGAGTCTGTGGGTTGTGTCTGCAGTACTGGTGTGCAGCATTTTGGGGGGTTCCTGGATATACCCTCATGCAATAGCAGAGATGTTGGAAGTACAGTTGCCCACAGCCCTTTTTTGGGCACTGCAGGTGCCATGTTTGCTGCTTGCTGTCCTGATGTTTCATACTCCAGTAACTCTCTGTGGCTGAGCATCTGGGGTCATGAAATTCAAAGATACATTTTTTCACCTTGCTGCTCTATTTTCAGAAGACAACTACACATGTGATAGCCAGCATCTATCAAGTAGTGTAACTGCTGAGCAGTGTCTGCAGAGTGCATTTAAATGCTCTGGGAATATGTCTCCTAATTTCAGAAATGCAAAGCTACCTCAGAAATCCACAGTGCAGGACAGGTGCTTAACTCTCACTTCTGGTGAACTTCTCTGCTTGTGGTATAAGTAGAAGTTACATTTTCATGAAATGCAAAGCACAATCCAGTGCTCTCCTTTGACCTTGCAATGGTCAAACCTGGATAATAATCTCAGGATATCAACTGCACTATGCTTAAGGTTATTCTTCACTTCACACATGCTACCAAGTACAGAATAGCAGCCATTCTGCAGCTACAGTCCCCCTTCCAGGGAAAATGCCTAGCAGGGCAGCTTGCTGGGAGAAATTCATATTGCCTCTTTAACTATAAAATGCAAGAAGAGTTGGGATCTAGGCCTCTTCTATTCCATTTGTCTCAATGAAGTGAGGAAAATTGTGATAAAGGAAAGAAGACAGTGAAATTTACAGCTTGTCCAACACAGTGATTCAATACAGCTGTTTAGTCATTGACCTTCTGTTCTTCACTTCCTCTTACACGTTATTATGAGGGAGAAAAAATAGTTCATAATCACTGGATTAACTTCTCTCCAGGCTACAGGACAACTTTACGATTGCTTTTTGTTATTGAAAGCTATTGGGTATTGCGCCTTTGTTTTGAGATTTCCTTTCTCTCCTATGCATTACAACTGAATGAAGGTTTACTCCTAAAGGTAATTTCAAAGTGGAGTGACATGATAGAAACATTTTCCCTCTAAACTGCAGCGATGGACCTGACACTGGGAGGTCATACTTGGCCAAGTGTAAATTACAGATTCCATTTCATGCATTTGAATCACAAGTTCTTATGGCAACTCACAAGTTGTAAAGGACCAAGTGCAGTGAGACGAAGGGTGGCCCCAGGCTAGTGCTCAGCCGGAAGGACATTTAGCTTTCTTCTGTTTGGGCAGAAAGATCTTTTACTTGACATGTCACCTGCAATACATGACAGAGCAAAATGTGATGCCACCCCAAATCAAAAAGGGAAAAAAGTAATCCAGATCAAACCTTAAATAGAGCAGAAGCAAGAGCTTCCTCACATTAAATTGCTTTCACGGGTGTAAAAATAAGAAGAAATTACAACTGATGGACCCTATGTTTTAATGTGGTGTTTGGCAGCACTGCCAAACCAAGCACTCAGAAATTCTGGATCTCATTCAGAAAGCTTGATATGACCCTGGAAACCGTGGCAGTTCAAATGCTTAACACAAGTTGCTCTTTATTTTCCTGGATATAAATCATTACCATTCAATTCCAGGTTTTCTAGCATGGTGCTTGTAGAAATACAAAAGGCTTTGGGAAAAGAGCAAGTGCTGCAAGTGCCCACCAGCCACAGTGCTGGGATTGCCCTAGTGGCCTCAGCAGCCTCCACCAGCAGCAAATTTTGTTCATAGAGCTTCATTTTGAGTCCTGGAGCTTCTTCAGGGAGTCAGCTAGGAAAAAGTTAAACACAGCAACGGCAAAGTCCATTTGTGCATCTGGACCTGTGCTCATACATGCATCTGAGGTGGCTCAAAGCATCTCTGAATTGTAGACACAGGTTAATTTTGTGTAGCTATGACAGATCCTTGACTGCCTCTCTTATGGAGAACTGGGGAGAGACAGAACCTGGAAGGTAGAATGGGGAAAGAGCCAGAAAGCTGAGATTGATGGTGGTGTGGTGGGTCCCCTAGACACTGCTCTGTTCTTTGGTAGCTGACATTAGTGGGAGCAGCAAGGCAGAGCTAGATCTGAAGTAATTTATTTGCTTTTCTCTCTTAGTTACTTCCAATTTGTTGCCATAGCTGGGTATTTTCTCTGCATCTAGCAGCACACCAAGATTCACTACTAGAGCTCTAAGAGACCTATGAAAATAACTTGGGCGTCCGAGTGTTTATGATGTGAGAAGGAAACGCGGGCAGAACTCGCTGCCGAGGCCCGGGGCTGCAGGCCCAGCCCCAGGGGCTCCGGGGCCGGACCGGCCGGGGCTGCGCTCGGCTCTCCCGCGGCTCTGGGGCAGCGCCACGGACGGGATCCCCAGGCCGCAGAGGGCCGGCCAAGCAGCGGGGATGCCGGCATGAGGGGGCCAGTGCGGGGCCGGGCCCGGGAGCGCACCGCCCGAGTGTACCGGGCTGAGCTGGGCTGAGCTGGGCTGGGCTGGGCTGGGCCGGGCAGGGCGGGACAGGGCATGGAGCGCTCCCCGCCCCGGTGCCCGCGGGGTGGCGGGAGCGGCCGGGCAGCCCCGGCGGCCGCCGCCTCCTCGTTCCCCGGCTTTGGCGCGGGGAAGGACCGCAGCTAGAGGGAGCTGCTCCGGACCGCGTCTGCCCGTGCGCCCCGGTTCTTTCACAGGCTCCCCCGCCCCTTCCCTCCCTCCTTCCCCCGTGATGGCGGAGGACAGCGAGTCCGCGGCCAGCCAGCAGAGCCTGGAGCTGGATGACCAGGACACCTGCGGCATAGACGGCGACAATGAGGAGGAGACCGAGCACGCCAAGGGGTAGGGGCGCGTTTGGGAGCGCGCGTGGCTCGGGGAGGCAGCTCCGTGTCCTCCGCCGCGGCAGAGGCCGGGCTGGAGGCGCCCGGGCCGGGCTCCCCTGATGCCCGGCGCGGTCCTTCGGCGGCGCGGGTGTGCTGGGCGCTCCTGCCCGCTGGCGGGCGGCCTGCGCGGCCCGGCCTGGCCCGGCCCGGCTCATCCGCGGCGCCTGCGCCGGGCCCCGAGCGGCCCCAGCCCGGGCCGCCTCCCGCCGCAGCATGCGGGCGTGGAACGGCCCTGCCGCCCGGCCCGGAGCCCCGCGCCCTTCTGCCCGCCAGGGGAGAGGCGGGAGCCCGGGCCCGGCCCGGCCCGACGTGAAGGGGGCGGCGGGGCTGGCACTTACCCGCCGGGCACCGGCCTTGAAACCGTGCCGTATAAGCGAGGATAAATCCTGCCTTGTTGTTGGCGCTTTTAGGGCTTGGGGGCGTTTCTGCGTATTTCTGGCCGTCAGGAAGTCCCCTGCAGCGGGGAGATGCCCCCGTGTCCTCCCGGTGGTTCCGGCTGAGCGGCTCCCGCGGGCCGTCCCGCGCCCATCCGCGCCCGCAGCCACCGCCCGCTCCCTGCGGCCGCGCTCCGCTCCGGGCATCGTCCGTGTCAGCCTGTCCTGCCGACACTCCTCCTCACCCATTGTCCTCCCCGAGGTGTTACCTCCAGATCCACACGCTGTGGAGAGCAGAGCGCGTGTTTTAGCGCGGCAGTAGCCGGGGCAGACGCTGTTGTCTGGTTGTAGTTCCTTCTCCGCTAATCTCGCGTCTCAGATCTTCCCACGCTGAGGATCAGGCGCTGTTTCGGTTGCCTGGGGAGCTGATGGGAGAGGCAGCCAGCATCGTGCGGCCCCTGCCACCCGACCGCTCTTGGGCTGGCTGCAGTATGACTCCGTTCAGGCGCGAGGTGCCAAGGTTCCAGCTTGCTCTGAAGGCTTTTGGGAGCAGGGGAGTGGGAGGAATATGTTTCAAAAGTCGTCTTCATTTAATTTGATTTTTTTCTCTTTTTTGAGGGGCTAAAAACGTGATTGCAGAGAAGGCGCATTGTTGTCGCAGCCAGGAGTGGCTGGAGTAACCCAAAATAGAACTAGGTTAATCTATACAGTGCTACACAAATATCTTCCTCGTGAATTTGTGATTGATCTGCTTGAGAGCTTTTCTGTAGGTGACTGATGTTTGAGGATGTACTCTGTTTGCTGTCTTCTGCTTCTAGGATTTGGTTGAGAACAAGCTTGAATGTGGCAAGAGAAATCTAAAGGACTTAGGAAGGCTGACTTGTCTAGAATGCTAAAGGAGGGAAACTTTGATGCTCTGTCATTGAGTTAATGGCATGCACACTAAAACAATTGCATTAGAAATTATTACAGTAATATAAATCTGGGATATTAAAAGGGACAAAATAGTTTAATATTAATATTTTGGGGCTTTTGTTACATTTGCTTCAGTAAATATGTCACAGTTGGTGATTCCCAAATACGTGAAACTAAAGTCCTAAGAGCAGAGAGTTGTTATTTATGTTCTTCATAGGAACTGACCTGGCATCCTAGTTGGGATTGTTTAACAGCCAGGTAATGATTCAGGTAATGATAGCCAGGTAATGATTCAGGTAATGATAGCCAGATTCAGGTTTGATTCAGGTGATGCCTGTCCAGAATTCATTGGGATTGTATTCCTACTTCAGTTTCCTCTCCTGTCTGTCTGTCTGTGTGCCCAGGCTGTAGCTGCCCTCTGCAGCGTAGCTCTGTGTGTGGCTGTGCTTGGGCTGCTGTGACAGTGAGTGCAGTGTGTAAGGAGCAACCAGGGAACAAAGAATTGCACTTCGGTGTGCTCTGAGTCACAGCTTGCTGCTCTTCTCCAACACGTGTCTCACTGCTCTCTGAGGGACACCAACTGTAGCCTGTATGGTCTTCTACCCAAAACTGGTCTCAGTTGAATATCCCACATGTATTTTAATTAGTGTTTTTTAGTAAGTTTAGTTAAATTAGTGTAAATTAGGGAGATTATTCCAGTAAAAAAAGCCTCTTAAGTATTAGTACCTGCTGCATGAAGTCTCATATTGACTCTTGAATTACTTTATTTTTCTGTAATCTTTGAAAAATCTTGTTTGCTGCTCTTTGTCTGGAGGCTGAAATACTCAAACAAATTCCAGCAGATGAAAGGAAAAATCTCACAGTGGAGCATGCAAGATCTACTCTTGATCTGAGAGATTGACCTATAGTAATAGGAGCCTAATTAATTATCCCCTGTTTTCTCCCTGGCATTGTGGATTAATTCTTGAGGTAACTTGAAAGTTTGCTTCAAGCTTTTAGATTAAGTTTTATATACTTAAGCAATTTATGAGCAGTCCAACTACTTGAGACTATGACTGTGTCAACTGACTCGCTACATTCTGTGTGGTCTCCATTAGTGCTGATCAGTATTTAATCTCATTCTGTTTTAACCTGCACTTTTTTAGAAAGAGGCAGAATATTATGTGTCAGTCTCTACTGGATTGCCATGTAAGTTAAGTTATTTTCAAGATGTTTCTTGACATTTGAAAATAAGTCCTTAGAATATTGCCCACAGGAAAATGTGATTTTTAGATACATATGACTTTTTTGTTTTGTTTTGGTTTAAATTTGCAGGGTTTTTTGTGCTTGAGCACTGAATGAGTGCAGCAGAAAATAACCATTTTGTAGCTCTCAACTGTGAAAATGTCTTTGTCCTCTGATTCTGCTCCTGCTTTTTAGAGGCAGGATTATGTATGTAGTGTGACTCATTGCTGTTTTCCTGTTCTGTAGTTTGCTCCTGCTAGACGCATTATGCTGTATTTGTTCTGTGTTGTAATAAAGTGTGATTTACAAAATATCTTTGCTATTGTGTATGTAGAAAAAAATGTTGCACCTGGATCCACCCTGCTAAGTCCAGCCTTATAAGGTCTCTCACATTCTAAGTAGCTCCTTATGCTCATTGCCAGAAAGGCCTCGGGCATAAAACATTTAGTAAACACATGAGAAAAAGGTATGACCTTTAAATAACTCCCCCAGCCCTCACAAATTATTTGCTTTGAATGTTTTAGTAGTATACCCCTATAATTATTGCTTAAAAAGGCCAACTTTATAATGAATACTGCTTCTAGATTTAAAAAAGAAGCAAATATATTTAGGGTTGTGGAAGCAGTGCTTGGTTTTAACAGGTGGGTTTTACAGCTCAGAGTTTGGGATTACAGACTTGAAGGGTGAGGCAGAGGAAACATGCAGATCTGAGGAATACCTCTTGGGTATTGCTGCTAGGTTTTCATGCTAAAAACCTTGCATTCTCAAGTATTGAAATGTATACAAATGAAATCTTCATGCAGAGAGATTCTTTGTAATGACAGTTTGTTAGTAAGTCAGATTTGAAGGGCATAGACCCTTCTGGTCAATACTTTTCTGTATTGTCTTGGAGTGGGGTTTTTCACAGCAATCAGAAAATCCTTTGCACCTAAACCTCCATTTTCTTTATGAACCAATGACAGCCTTGGTATAAATATAACTGCTTTAAAATTTTTTGAAGTCTTGCCCATATACATGAGACCTGATTTTTGTGATCAAAAGGATCTGTGTAACATCTTCAGAAATGCAGCTTTGCAACCTCACTTACTCACAGAGGGAGAAGTACTGTGAAGCAAGAACCCCACACAGGCCTTTGCAGTTTAAAAATAAACATCTGAAGTACATGTTTGGTTTTAAATTTGAGAAATTGCTAACTTAAAATTACCATTCCATGTAACATAAAACAGATGTTGACATTACAAAAGTCTGTTTCTGCTAAAGCAGAATTTAGTGTTTAAAAAGGAAATTAAAATAATAGTGACAATTAGTCAGTGAGAAAGATAATCTCAAACCAAGGGAACCAAAACAGTTTTACCACCTGAACAGGATAATTGTCATGCTCCTCTGGATTTTTTTGTTTCAGCTTTTCTTCTGTGGATTTGCTCTGAGCATCATAAAGTAAGTTTCTCCACCCTTGCCACACTTCCCAAATGCACTAAGTATTCCCATTTTTCAGTTTTAAAAAACCCAATCCAACCAAAACACCACCACATGCAGGGAGAAGCAAAAGTATTTTTTCCCACATCTATGCAAAACACCAGATGTGTGTACATAAGTGGAAAGGTATGTGGGTGGGATCATGGGCTTGCATTTGTGACTTGCAGACAAAATCCTAAATCTGTAGGCCTAAGTGACTATCTCAGAATCCTATCCACAGCCTGTTTCTGGGGCAAGGTTAAGTCATTTTGGGGGAGAATAAGGTCTTTTGACCCTTCTCCTGGCTCAACTGAATTTTGATTTGCATGTCACTTTTATGCTCACCTTTTTCTTGTTCATCAGACTGACAAAATTGTTATTGTGGGTGCAGTTAAAGATATCTTAGACTGTGCCTGTACTTACATATAGTGAACCTCAGTGTACAGACTTGCCCTCCTGTCATTAAAGTTCTCCTGGTATAAGTGTGTCTCCACTAGACTGACATAGTCAATGCTTCCAGAAGTCTAACACTGAATGGTTTTCTTTGTATAATCTGTTGTGGTCTGTGTGGCAGGCTGGACTGGGGCAGATGTGTTGATCTGATGTGTGAAAGGGTCGTGTTTCCTGACCTGCCAACTTGTCATGGCAGCACCCTGAGCTCTGTATTGTTTTTCTGCTTCCCACATGGGACCTGAGCTCAGAGTTGTGTCATTTTACAGGTGCAGGGTAGTTTGGAAAAAGAGATTTCACGCTTAAAGGTCAACTTTCATAAAAATGGGAAACTTTTTTCCTCCCAGCTTCTAAGTGTGAGATATAATTCAATGTGTCATCATAGAGGTGTATCTGACCAGACAGAGGAGAATTCAGATCTTAGTCAGCACACAAGAATGTCAGAGAAAAGCTTTTAATAGGAGCCTTTGGTTTCAATCTTGTTACCTTTGCATATCCTTTGTGCTGTCAAGTCCAACATAATTGCTACAAGTAGAGCAACCAAGTTCCTCTCTTCCCAGCCGTTCTCACTCCCAGTTTTAGAGCCTTTCTGTTCTTTTCAAGGCAGAGCATGAGAAGGACAGCAAATCCTGAGATGTTTTTGTTCTGCTTCTGCCCCGATTTGCTTGGTGTTTCTGGTTGTAACTTGTGTTGGACAAACCTGTTTATTGAGTAGAAGTTTCTGTGTGCTGCCTGCTGCCAAATATCTGGGTTGCAGGCGTGCCTAAATAGTAGGATGAGTAGAACTCTATTTAAATCCTCTTTTTACATTGTGTGGACTGTAACAGTAAAAAATAAACTGACCCAATCAGGAGACTGCATAAATAACTGCTCAGAATGATCCCCAGATAACCTGTCAGACAAAGATACCAGTATTTATTTTGCAATAGACAGTGTGAAAGATTTAAACCTGAAGGTCATAAACCAAGGACTGGGATTTTGGAATTTTTTTAAAAAATTAAAAACTTGTAGTGTTGTTTTAAATGCCACATATATTTTACAGCAGTTTACTTCTGTCTTCCTTCTTTCCCTGCTGAAAAAGAATGAATGAAATTAAATGAAAAAGATCTTGAATTGGTCAAAGTACAAACTATGATTGTCCTGGTAAAAGTACGGTTTAACTGGGGATAACATTAGTAAAGCTTGGCAAAGCTGATTTTTCTCCATAAGCTTTTTTTTTTAGCTCAATTGTTCATTATTTCACCAAACTAAATAAAACATTGACCCTCAGGTAATCCTAGTGAGCAAAATTCCCCTGTGGTGTATGTGACACTGGATCATCCTGAAAGACAAGAAGACAAGTGAGCTGCACTTTGGGGCTCTGTGCCTGCTCAGGGTGTCTGTTAAGGACAGAGTTTGCTGAAACTCCAAATAGCCTGGTGTTCAGCACACAAACCCTTGGGAGGCAGCTCAGAGACACAGAGGCATCATTTGTTTGCTATATGTGAGGTGTTACAGGGAAAGACAAGTTTGTGGACAGTTGCAGAAAGTAAAAAAAATACTTCCTTAAATGAATCCCAGCAAAGGTGAAATCACTTCCCCTGGTATTTTTATCTCAGTTTTGCCAGATAGAGGTGGTGAAGTCCTAGGCCTTGTACACGTGTGAAGTTTTACTGTTTTGTATTTATAACCACTTGCCAGTCTTTTAGGTCTGTTCTGTGTTTAAATTCTGTACAAAATGTCAGCTTCATATACAGGCCTTCAGAGATATTTGTCTTTTAAATAAGTCAACACTGTGCTGCCCAGGTGGCCAAGGAAGCCAGTGGCATCTTGGCTTGTATCAGACAGAGTGTGGCCAGCAGGACCAGGACAGTGATCATACCCTTGTACTTGGACTGGTGAAGCCACACCTTGAATCTGTTTTGAGCCCTTCCCTGGCCTCAAAACTCAAGCTGGAGCATATCCAGAGAAGGGCAGCAAAGCTGGTGAAGGGGCTGAAGAATAAGTCCTGTGAGGAGTGGCTGAGGGAAGTGGAGTCGTTTAACCTGGAGAAAAGGAGGTTCAGGGTGGATCTTATTACTCTCTACAATTCCCTGAAAGGAGGTTTTAGCAAAGTGAGGGTCAGCCTCTTCTCCCAGGTAACAAATGACAGGACAAGAGAAAATGGCCTCAACTTGCATCAGGGGAGATTTAGATTGGATGTGATGAAAAATCTCTTCGCCGAAGGGTTGTTGAGTATTGGTAAAGGCTCCCCAGGGAAGTGGCTGAGTCACCATCCTTGGGGGTATTGAAAACATGTGTAGATGTGGCACTGAGGGATATAGTTTAGTGGTGGACTTGGGTTAATGCTGGGCTCAATGATCTTAAAGGTGTTTTCCAACCAAAGTGCTGTGATTCAATGAAATTGTGATTCATTGTGGATCATGTAGGTGATCTGGCAGTATGCTTATTCTGCAACAAAAGTTTTTCTCCTTGCGTCACTTACACAAGTCCATCTTTTGTTTCTGCAGCCTTCTAGTAAATGCTTCAAACTCTCTTACCTCTCCAGCGTGTTTGGTCTGCTCTACTGTTGTCCCTTGAGTGGCAGCTTGGTCCTGTTCTAGAGGCTGTGGCATTTACAACACTTTCATTCTGGGAGCATAACTCAGTGTAACCTTCAATGTTACGAACTTCTTGAGATTGATCTTTCACTACAGACTATTCTAAAGTACAGTAAGGATCTCACTAAAATCAGTCTTTGCTTAGTTGCATTGTTTGGTTAATTGCAGGCTTTGGGCCTCCCAACTGGAGGGAGGATGTTTACTTGACAATACCAGCTCAGGCACGGTATAGATGCTAAGACTTGTCATCATAATCTTGAAAGTGAGCATGTTACAGCAAATAATATCCCTCGCAAATATGTTGATCGTAATAACTTTGGTTATGTTCTTCTGAGCTTTCTTCCTTCTTGTTTGTCAGTATGATACATAGGGTTTTTCCCCCTCCAGGATTAAAAGAAACAATTGTTTGTTGAATTGACTTTTTTTCTTTTCCAGTGAAAAACACCCAAGCCCCCCAAACTCTGATATCTGTCTTCAGTTCCATTAAGTGCATATGGTTTTGCTGAGAGATTTGCCTCTTGAAGACAGTTTAGTGTTAATTGACTCATTGCCTCCGTATTTTCATTCTGTCTGAGAGTTGCTAACACATCCCACACTTTGCAAATTCTGATCTAATCTTGATTCTATATCTTGATTATTTTTTAAATAAAAATCTCCTTTAAGAATAACTTATGTTATCAAGAGTCAAAATATATCAGAATCCTCAAGTGCGATTTTTACTTTGTTGCTGGGGCTTTTTAATTAAAGTTGACCCCATTGTGCTTATTGTTTTAAAGCACAAATATTTGGTTGGCTTTGTGTTGTCTCTTACTGGGATTTCAGCAAGACCTTCATTGCAGCTTATGTTAGGAACAAAATTTCCAGAAAACAGAATGTTTCATCTGGATTCTTCTCAAATTCAGATGTGTCTTATGGTTGAGCATGAAGGAGAAAAAGTGTTGCGGCACTAGTAGTTACTGAGTTTCCAAGGAGGTTACTTTCCTCAGTTCCCGTACTTTCTTGTGTTCCTCCCAAACTGTTGAATTTGGTCATTTTGTTTTTGTGCTGGCTAATAGTCTGGAGAAGAGCACTGGTTTCTATGTAGTGTCACAATTTGACATGAGTACGTCAAAATCCCTGGTTTTGCTGGTGTCAGAGTATAAAACAAATGAGGCAGCACTTGCAGGAAGTTTTTCATCAACACTCTCAGTTCCCCCCTTCCTTGCTTTTTTTCCCACTGCTTTTTCTTTGCATTCAAAATGCTGTTAGATTTTTCATATCAAAATGCTGGCTTTTCCATATTTAACTTTTTTAAAATTTAAGGCTCAGTGGTATTGATTTTTTTTATTGCACATTCTTTGCATCTCTGGCAGAAGTCCTGGAGGGGATTTGGGAGCGAAGAGGAAGAAAAAGAAGCAGAAGAGAAAAAAGGAGAAACCAAATTCTGGAGGCACCAAATCAGATTCTGCATCTGACTCCCAGGAAATTAAAATTCAACAACCTTCAAAAGTGAGAGCCTGGTTCTGTTTTAATTTGTGCGTGCTTTCTAATTTAATTTTAATTTGCATGTCACTTGTTGTTAAAGTGAGTTGGTAGTTCTGCCTTAGTGTGTGAAAATTAAGCAAATGGTTCCTTTCCTGAACAGAGAGAAGCAAGCCAAGACCTGGTGTTTTCAGAGGTGCTGTCACCACCACAGTGGTGTACTGTGAGAAAGGCAGAGGAGGAGTTTTGTCTTTTTCTTTGAGCAGTTAGAGCTTGGGCTAGTGACAGCCTCATTGCATAGAATCATAATCTGTGATGGTAATACTTTTAAACAGATGTTGCATTTGATGAATTGCCTTTAGTTTTTAGCCACCATCTAACTTGGCTTAGTGCAGTTTTGGTCACTTGTGCAGCATGAAGCTCTCTCAGCAGCAGCAGCAGCAGCAGGAGAGAAGGTGGGCCTGCTGTGCTAACCAGAGTCTCTTTAGGGCAAGCAAGCAGCATGTATTTGTACATAAAATGCAGTAATCTTAAACATGGAGATAAAGGCTGAAGAAAAATTTTGCTTTCAGGAAGGCCTCCTATAATTAAGAATGCAAAATTGCTTGTGGGAATGTACAGTCCTTGTGGATTTTCTGATAAAATAGCATTGTCTGTGTGTGCTTTTGTCTATCATGTTCTGAATGAGCAGTGAATAACATGGTGTGGTGCCTTTTTAGCATACAGCTTTTATCCCAAGAGAAATCTGAGAGCAAGAACTAAAGTTTGTAAAACTAAGAAAGTTTATGGACTGTTGAGCATATTGAGGTAGTTATATTTGCTTTATCTGATTATTGTGAAGAATTTTACACCATTGTACCAACAGGAATCTTTGTCCTATAAGATTTGTCAAATACATTTGGGCTACTAACTAATTTTAGGGGAAAAAGATTGTGTTCTGGCTCATTAGCATAGTGATAGATTTTTGTGTTGTCCCTTTAGATTGTTTCTGTGTTACCCTGTTTGCTTTGCATGGGCACATTTGGCACAGGGGACACTCTATAATATGTAGAGAGATCTTAAGTACTCTGCTACATGTTTTGATCCTGCCTTTCTGTAAAACATGCCGTGAACTGCTAATACAGGAAGACTGTTGGCAAAGGATGCACAAGTGACCTCACACTCTTACAACTGGCGTGAGGTAAATTTTTGTGTCAACGTAAAGGTGTAGTTCATTGCTATAGTACCCCATGAGTTCCTTGATTTTCTGCTGACCAAGGTTATTGTTCCATGTGTTGCCTCTAATTGCATTAAAAGAAAGCTACTTCGTAGTTTTTTTGCTTTTTTGTGCAAGATTTTAGTCCTACACCTTGCAGTCTTGCACACCATTTCTCTGATGTGATGTGTTGTGCAAATGTGGAAGCCTATCCTTGTTCCAAGTTGTGTGCTTAGAGTGGCACTGTTCATGATTTTACTGACACAAGGTTAGTCAGTTCATTAGTAATCTCACAAAATTTTCTATTTTATTGGCATAAAGAAAATGTTCTTATATAAGATTTTCCTTCAAGCTCCAGGCAGCTAAACCACTTTGCTCTTCTTTTGTGGCTTTCGCTTTTCTCTAGTTACAAATGTATCAACATTGCCTGGGGGATTATTTTGCCTTCTCTGCTGTGTTGCAGGTCTGTTTTAGACAACTATTCTGTTACAGATTTTTTGAAAGCATCTTAGACTGCTGATCTGGATCTGTGTGGAAAAGTATATTTATTTTGTCTGCTACTCAAGTAAAGTAATACTTAAATTTTGTATTCGTGTGCTGTATGAAATTTAATACAGAAAACAGGCTTCTAGTGTTAGCTTGCTCTTGGTTGAAAAGAATACATTTTAGAGGAGAATGACATCGTAGACCTTACCTCTAAGAGACTATATGCAAGATCACCAGGCAGAACTCAGTGGGGCTCATTGAAAAGGATTTTGAAAAAGGATTTTGAAATTACGTGAGTTTGTAAACAGTTCTGTCAGTCTGGAGATGAGTAAAGCAGAACAGTGAGTCTCCTTGGCTTCTGCCTTCCCTGTATGTGATGGTAGTGATGGTAGCCCTTTTGAACTCTGGTGTGAGCGTAGTTATAGCAGTAAAGAACTGTTAGCATTGTATGCTTACAGTGACCTTGAGGACACTTCACTGTCCATCTCACAAGACTTCCATCTCTCCCTATTACAAGTTCCAGTGATGTAGGCTGTCCACACTGACACAAAGAAAGCTTGCCATATCTGCAGGCTCATCAGTCATTATTGTAGCCACTGGGCTACACAACCGAGTCACAGAATAATGGATTGGAAGGGACAATTTGAGGATTTTTTGACCAACTTGCTTAGAGCAAGTTCAGCTAGATCAGGTTGCTCAGACCTAGATCAGGTTGCTTGGTCTCCAAGGATGGAGACTCCGCGATCTTTGTGGGTAATTTATTCTGGTGTTTGACTACAGTTTTCAGTTTAAAAAAAAGTAATTCCTTATATCTAAATGGATTTTGCTGTTTTGCAACTTGTCTCCTTTGTTTCTTGTCCTAACACTGTTCCTCTGAAAAGATTTGGCTCAGCTTTCTTTATAACCTCCCGTTAGGCAGTAATAAGATTTCTCCTACTCTCTCAACCTTCTATTCTTAAGGCTGAACAAACCAAGGTCTCTATCCTCTTCTCCTTGTGTGTGATGTGCCTCAGCCCCCATTTATCTTGGTGCCCTCCAGAGAACTCATAACAGTCTGTCAATGTTTTCCTTGTAATGGAGAGCCCCAGACTGTAAGGTGTGACCTCAGGGATGCCAGATAAAGGGTAAGACTTCCTGGCCAGTTTACTGGTACTGCCTAGTATGCAGCTGTCCTTTGCTGGCCAGCAATCTGCTGGCTCATGTCCAGCCTTCTGCTCACCTGAACCTCCAAGTATTTTCTGCAAGCTGCTTCCTAGCCAGTCCATGCCGGTCTCTGCCTTTGCATGGGCTTTTTCTATCCCAGATGGAGGACTTTGTATTTGCCTTTGTCAAACTTGATTAAGTTTCTTTTTCCAGCTTGTCAGAGTAGCTTTGAATAGCTGCTCTGTGGTTCAGCATATCAACAATTCTAGAAATTCTTCTTCTAGGTATCATCTGTGCACTTGCAGAGAAAGTACTCTTTGTCAAGTCCAGATCATTAAACAGTGTTGACCCCTGAGTCCTCCACCTTGCATTCTTGAAAATGGGTATGACATTCCCCTTTATCCATTTGTAGGAAACTTACACCAATTGCTATTTTAAACTTAGTAGATGTTAGTTGCACTAACATCAGCCAGTTCCCTTAGTATCCTTAAATGCATTTGGTCTGTTTTCAGGGACCCTCTGCATGATTAGTTTGCTCAACAGTCCCTGACTTTCTCTCAGACTGCTGCAGTGCACAGGGACAGCCAAGGCCTGAGGTCATCAACAAAACTGAGGCAAAACCACCATTTCCTACCTCAGCCCCATTGCATGACAGGGCTGTCTTGTGCTGTAAAGAGATATTTGCCCTAAACTGAAATTAAACAAAAGAGCTGGTTTTTGTTTTTCTAATTAATGTGAAGGTCGATATAGGTTTTCCTTGCTTTCTATTGAAGGAAAACTAAAAGTGTTAAAAGTAAACTTCTTAGTCAGGCCAATCTCTGGGTGTTTTGAAATGAAAGGAATTCCTCCTGATATCCCTATCCATGGTCTGTTTAGTACCTGAACATTAATTTCTTACTTATTATTATGGTAGTAAGATCTTTCTTAGGAACTTTTTTTACATTTTCTGCTTTTTTTTTAATGTAGAAGACATAGACTTTAAATAAATATACAGAATAAATTACAGTGTGCCAGCATTTATGTATGATTTCATGATGTACTGATGACATTTCAGAACTTGTCTAGTGGCATTAGTAATTTATGTCCCTGTTACTCTGATCTAGAAATAAGGTAGGCTTTTTAGTCTGGAGCAGTGTTGTTCTAAAGTGTATAAACATGTTAATTCACAGTTACTCAGCTGACAGGTGTTTAAGGTGAAATTTGCAATACTTAAACATTAGGCATTTTGTTTCATTAATTTAGATAATAAAAGTTTATTATAAATTGTAAATAATGGGCTGCTTGAGCTCCAGGTACAAAGTTTTGCTCTTTTTGTGATTGAGGATACCAGAGGCTGATCACCCAAATTAAGCTTTACCTTAATTACTACATTTATTTTGTAATGGTTTTTCAATACATGAGTCCTAGAAAGAAAGTGAAATATGGAAATAATAGTCCTTTGCTATTCAGTTAAAAAAAACACACAATGAAAAAACAGTCTGGCTTGAGATCTCTGTGCAGAATTGCTTAAAATTTTCCAGTACATTTGAGACTTCTTTCAGATGCATTATTGCACTGCAGTCTAAGGAAACCTGAGCACAAGCATGCTGTTGGTATTCCTCAGAACAGGACTTACCACTAGGAAGATAAGAAAACAAAGAGATTTAAAAAGAGAGGGAAAAATCCCTTTAGATTTAGAGGCTGTCACCATTATTCTGCTGTACTATCCTTTGCAGGAAAAATTCTTATTCCTGTTACATTTACTCAGAGTGATCAAAAAACTCCATGTGTACCAATGGTACCTTTATTGTTAAATACCTAAACTGACCCTTTTTTGGTATTTTATTTTTACCAGGGGAACAGGGAATATAAGAGGCATTTTTTATTGTGATAGAGTATCCTGTCTTAATGCTGCTGTATTTGTGTTAAAAATGTTGATGCTTCTTGGTTAAATGCAAGTACTGCTGACAACTATTTTTTTTACCTGTTGCACACCTAACTTTTTTCCACCCTCCTGTCTACAAACATTGTACCTAAACTAACCGTGATGAGAAGAGTACCTGTGAGAATAGCTAACAGTAAAAGAAATTAACATCTGTGTACAGCTATTCACAAAGTAAATGTACTCAATAAGTTTCCTGTTCTGTTTGTCTATTTATGCAGAATCCAGCCATTCCAATGCAGAAGCTTCAGGACATTCAGAGAGCAATGGAGCTGCTCTCTGCATGCCAAGGCCCAGCAAAGAATATTGATGAGGCTGCCAAACGTAAATACCAGTTTTGGGATACACAACCTGTACCTAAACTTAGTAAGTTTAACTGGATCTCTGTGAAAGGGCTTCTTATGATCACTAAGGAAATGTTATGGTGGCTCTGTGACGTTCTCTAAAATGGGTATAAAGTTGGACTCTGTGTGGTAGGAATCCTTAGACTTTTGTGTAGTTTATGTGCAATTCTTGGTGGTTTCCAGGGAAGTGGTTGTCCTCCCCACAGATAATATGCAAGATACAGTTTAATAAGTCTCATTCTGATGTCCACTGTAAAAATGAGAAATGCTTTTGAAATAGCATTCTTCTGTATATTTTATGTCTGAAATATTGAACAATAGAATGTAGAAGTCTTTTTCACTTTAGAAGTAAGAACTCTCAAGTGGTGACAAAGAGTAAACTTTAACTTTTTTATTAGTAGCATTTGTTTTGTTTGTTTATTTGTATTTCCTTAATTTTTTTCACTAAATGGATTTGTTATCACAGAAGCAATGACTCTCCTGCCAGAGGTTGCACTGTTTTCATACAGCTTTAAGTAGACAGTGGCACTTGTCTGATACACAGACTCTTTCTTTGCTGTGTGTTCATGTTCTCCTCCACAATGTACACTACCTTGAAGAGGTGCTTTCTCAGATTCTGCTCTCTGTTCTTGATTCCAAGTGAGATGATGAGGTGATCTCTCCTTGCCTTTAAATTTATAATGAATTTGACAAATTATTTTTATATTGATCTGATCCCTGATAACGCAGTTGGTAAATCTTCTCATTGTTGGAGCAAGTAGTTGCTGACTATCTTGTCTTTTCTGTGTTGCTTTCTGAACCTTCTTTTTCTGCTTTCATTATCTTCAAGAGAAGCAGTTACAGCTGTTCAGTGTGAACATACCTTGGGGTCCCCACAGGTAAAACATTCTCAGCACAGTAGCTGTCCTGCAGGTTTCTCTCCATTGCACTGGAGACTGGCATAGAATAAGCAGAAATAAGGTAGAATCTAAAGCACAGGAGCACTCTGCTCACTCTCTCTCCACAGGCAGCTTTTCACATTAATCCATGCCTATAGCTTAATCTGCAGCAATCTCATTTCTTCCTGACTTTCCTTGCATAGAGAAGTCCAGAGCAGAGTTCCTGGATACAGTATTTTCCTCTGGATTGGATTGGGTTAAATTGAATTGACCTGCCATGACTTTTCTCCCTACAAACTCTGTCTAAATACTTGCATAAAGGAATTGGAGTAATCATCACCAGCAATCCAGCCTAAGTGGAGAAAGACCCCAGCCAAAATAAGTTAAAGTGTAAATCAAAAAAGGTTCTGGCCATAATCAAGCTTTTCCAGAGCTAGTTCAGGTGTCTGTGCAGTAGTGCCAGGAATTCAGTTCAGGCTAATCAATGTATCTCACAGCACTTAAAGGGGAGAGTCTGTCATTTGCCAGTCTAGAGAGGCCCATGCAGTGGCTCAGAAAATGATTTGTTAGTGTTGTTCAGTAGAAATATGTTTCATTGAATTTGGTCAGTGAGGTTTTGTCCAACAGTCTCTATGAATTTCTTCTTAATCCCACAGATTTCTTAGGCTTTTCTTTATCTGCTGAATGAACAGATTGGGAAGTCATCACTAGTTGATATGCTTTATGTGTTTAGGTGGAAAAAATAATTTATCAATTCAAGAAAATGTTGTAGGGATCTTTGCCTGTAACTCACTTCAGCATCCTTTGGCCTTCAAGTTAAAATTATTAGCAATAGGTCCTTTAGTTATGCCAAACCTGCCATTTAGTGGCAGTAATATTTGAGCTGTTGGTACTTTTCAGAGTTTGCTTAAAAGTGCTAATAATTATGACCTTTAAAACTGAATGGCAGGCCATAACTATTAGTCAGGATTGTGCATCATATGAAAAAATTCATACTCAAAGGAAAATTGACTGTCTAGTTTGATGATGGCTGACAACACAGTTGGGTGTTTACAGGTAAGAATCAGGGGGAAGGCCAGCAGGGCAGATACCATGGTGTGAGTCAGTTCCAGACCTCTCAGCCAGGATGAAGAGGCAAATGAAATATTCTTTAAACATCTGGCAGAAGTCTCACAATCACTAGCCGTTGTTCTTATTGGGACTTCAACGTACGTAGGATTTACTACAATTATAAGAGTGACTCAATTACAGATTCTTAATTCTAGATTCTAGATAACAGCATTCCTACTCTACTCAACTCACATTGCACACAGGCACAGAGTTGTTTACATGCTACTGTGTTCAAAGGTGCCTGT
Source organism: Calcarius lapponicus (assembly GCA_039654755.1). NCBI lineage: Eukaryota > Metazoa > Chordata > Aves > Passeriformes > Fringillidae > Calcarius > Calcarius lapponicus. The sequence goes on from CM077464.1 coordinate 22,127,514, forward strand.
TAAAAATTCCCCTTGAGCCCAGTGACATACATTGACTCCCTTGCATTTCTCAGCAGGCAAGGGCTGAGCTTTGAGGAGTGGAGGGTGTCAGTGCAGGCCTCGTGCTCAGCAAGTCTTGAGAGCATTACAGCCTTGAGGGTATGCAAGACATCCCTCTCAGAGGGAGGAGCTGGTGCAGCCCACTGTGGTCCAGGGCACTGTAAAGGGTCTCACTTAGGACCACTCTTCATAGGATTGCCAAATAATCGGCTTTAATCATCAGTAAGTTTCCTTCCTGGCGGTAACCCACGTTAGTAGCTGCTTTTTGAAAAATAAAAGCCAAAAAATCCCATCCAGTAACAGTGGTACCATTTCACTTGGACTACAGTTCAGGTAAATGGTGTTCCAAGGCTGTCAGGGAATAGCTGGTTATTAGGGAATAACTGATTATCCCTTGTTCCCCCCCTTGTTCAGGCAAATGATGATCCTGATACAGTCAGTGTCACTCCCACCTTTACTGCTCAGGAGCTCCTGTTAACAGGCAAGGGACATTTCACTGGCCAGCTGGTTTGGTCAAGGCTTACTGGGAACTCCTGAGATCATAGAGCAGGCCCGAGGGTGGATGGGGAGATGCAACACCAAAGGGACTGCAAGGATGCTGAGGTTATGCAGGGAGAAAATCAGGAGGTCCAAAGCCTGACAGTGTAATCTGACTTAAAGGACAATGCTACAAGAAAGACATTGAGGTGCTGGACTGAATCCAGGGGAGGACAACAAAACTGGTGAAGGGTCTGGAACACAAGTCTGATGAGGAGTGGCTGAGGGAGCTGGGGTTGTTTAGCCTGGAGAAAAGGAGGCTCAGGGGAGACCCTATCACTCTACAACTACTTGAAGTGAGATTTTGGCCATGTGGCGGTCAGCCTCTTCTCACAGCTAAAAAGGACAAGGGGAAACTACCTCAAGGGAAGTTGTGCCAGGGGAGATTTAGATGGGATGTTAGGAGAAATCTGTTCACTGAAGGATGGCTGAGAATTGGAAGAGGCTCCCTAGGAAAGTAGTGGGGTCACCATCCCTGGAGGTATTGAAAAGATCTGTAAATATGATGCCTAGGAACATGGTTTAGTGGTGGGCTTGGCAGTGTCAGGTTAGTGATTGGACTGACCTTACAGGTCTTTTCCAACTTCTATGATTTAGTAGGTGCTGCTCCTTAGAAGAGGAGCAGCTCCAGTTTATTAGTGTATGCTGACTTAAAGTGCTGTAAAGTAAGGGAGGAGAAGAAAGCATGCCTTCAAGTAGGATTTTAGGAATACATTTCACATACCTACAGTATCTCTGAAATGCCCTCACTTTGCTATGGCACTGCTCCTGAGTAATCCTGTTGAGTTCAGGTCTGTTCAAGTCAGTGGTAAACAGGATCTGAGCCATAGCTTGTTAGCTGTGAGTACATGTTCTCATGGTGAGGCTGTGGAGCTCATGGCTGGCTAAATGCTGTGTGTGTGCGAATAAGTTGTTGTCTCTTGTGTTATGAAATGCAGGGTATCAGTTGAGATGGAGTGGTTCTGTGCATATCTATAAATCTTATGATGAGACAGGCATTAGTCTGAATGTGGTCTATGAGAATGAGAAATAATGTAAACTAATAATACTAATTTTTTCAGCATTTTGAAAAAGCTTCTTGTTCCATTTACATAATTATGAGGAAATACATGATGTGAATTAAATGTAGTTAGAGAACTATCAGGAAAGCTAGCAATGTAACAGTTTTTGGTTTGTTTTTTTTTCCCCCCTCCTCCCTCAAAAGATGAAGTTATAACTTCACATGGTGCAATTGAACCAGATAAGGACAATGTCCGCCTAGAGCCATATTCTTTGCCACAAGGTTTTATGTGGGACACATTGGATCTTAGCAATGCTGAAGTTGTAAGTAGAACAATTTTTATATGTGTCTAAAATAATTCAAGTTTTTTCTGATTGATATGTGGATAAGTCTTTGGATTTTTTTGTGTATGTTTTCAGCTGAAGGAGTTATACACACTATTAAATGAGAATTACGTAGAAGATGATGATAATATGTTTAGGTTTGATTATTCACCTGAATTTCTTCTGTGGTGAGTAGCAAGTTCCACATTCTGTTCTGGCTGGAGTGCAATGAAGGGTGTTTTTATTACATCTTCTTAGGCAGTAATTTGTAATTATTTCTGTCATCAATTCTAGGGCATTGCGTCCTCCGGGCTGGTTACCACAGTGGCACTGTGGGGTTAGAGTGTCTTCAAACAAAAAGCTGGTAGGATTCATAAGTGCCATCCCTGCAAATATTCGTATTTATGACAGGTAAAATGCACCAGTACTTTTGTATTTGTTAAAGAATAATGCCACAAAACAAGCCTTAAACTGGTGTCCATTGCTATAGAGAACTTAAAAAGAGAGAACAAGGTGAAGAGCACCAATATTTATTTAAGGAGTTTTCTTAATGATGGATGATACAGATAATGCCATACAATTTTCTGACCCTGCTGAAAAGCAGTTCTAGTTGATCAGCTGGGCTTTTTGGCCAAGTCTTTGTACACTGACAAACATAAAGCATTGTGACTCCACATAGCACTGTTTGGATGCTATATTGCATCTGAAAGTAAAGCAATCAGTTAAGTCTTGATAGAGCTCTGGTAAAGGACTATTGCAAACCTCTTAGAGATAGCTTGCATATTGCAGTTTGACATTGCAGTCACATAGGCATAGATTAGTGTTCGTTGCAGATGTACTTTGTCACAGACAAGTTTATTTTACTTCAAATTCTTGTATCACAGTATGGAAAATTGTAATTATAAAAATGGAAACATGCAGTCTGTAACTCTCTTTAATTTTTCCACTACTTCATGTCTTTTTAGTGTGAAGAAAATGGTAGAAATCAATTTTCTGTGTGTCCATAAGAAACTGAGGTCTAAACGGGTGGCACCTGTATTGATTCGGGAAATAACCAGAAGAGTAAACTTGGAAGGAATTTTTCAGGCTGTTTACACTGCTGGGGTGGTACTTCCCAAACCTGTGGCCACTTGCAGGTAACCTAGGTGATGTTCTTAATATTATTGGTTCCTATAACAGTAACTTTTAAGAAAATTTAATGTAATTGTCTAAAAACAGTAAAAGCATAAAATTCAAAGCTATTAAATGTTATGGCCTTGACTAACCTGAAAGCCTGAGTGTTTGTCACTGTTGGGTTTTTTTTGGTGTTGGGGTTTTTTATCCCCCCTTCCCTCCCAGTGCCTCAGATAAAACAGCTTCTCGGACTAAAATTTAATTTGTGGTTTGTTTAGCATACTTGAAATAGACTAACAGATGTTTCTGTTGACCTTCTGGTGGCAGCCATGCTAGCAATAGCAGCATTGTATACCTGTGTTTTTCAAGTGGCCTGTATCCCTACTGGGACACTTCCCTGTTAACCTGTGTGCTTGCCAGAGATGGCAGAGCATTTCTGGTAATTCTGTGATGTGCTTTTTTGAAATACTTTCATCTTCTGTGGAGAAAGGAGGACTTTATTGGCATTTGATAAATACAGGAACATGTGGGAAGAGTTACAGTCAAATATAATTTCATTTGCTTGGAATGGATTTTATTTCTACTTGGAGAAGTTCAGTTCCTGCACTTTTAGTCCAACTGTTTAGACTTCTGGAGGACAGAGTACCTTTTGATTTGAAATTGTTTTGTATCTATCAACACCCAAGATCCTGTATGTTTCTGTAAGGAATGATGGGGGGAGGGAAATAAAAAGCTTTGCTGTGTTAGAATAACCAGAGATGCTCTGTTGCACAATGACCTCCCAGGAAAGGGAGAGCTCCTTCAAAAAAAATGCTCAGACATGAGCCGTGGGTCCTGTCTGCACAAGAAAATAAATGTTGCTATGTATGTATGTTGAGTTTTTCAGGGCTGTGACAAATGCTAAAATGTTTAGCCCTCTGCTTATTCATTCTGTATCAAAAAGCATTTGCTTAGATTGAAAATACTGTGATAGCAGGCTTGTTTTAAAACCTATTACTTGGATATAGCTTTTCCTTAATTTTTTTTTCTTGCTAATCAGCCTTTTTATAGGCGTAGTACAGGCTTGCTTAGAAACAAATTTGGAGCATTGAAAAGGAGGAAGCAAGAAAGCAGGGCAATGGATGCAAGTGACACTGACACTTAAAATACTATTTAAATTTGTGATTTGGTTGTATTTCCAGGTATTGGCATCGATCACTAAATCCCAGAAAATTGGTGGAGGTGAAATTTTCACATTTGAGTAGAAACATGACTCTACAAAGAACAATGAAGCTCTACAGACTTCCTGATGTAAGCAGTATGACTTCTAGAGAATCCCCACAGTTATTGTGAGGCCCAAAATAACCTTCCATCTGTCTCTGACAGCACAGGCTTTTCTGTGTAAAGGCAGTGCATGCAGGACATTAAAAAAATAATCTCTGGTTGATGAAAAGGACCTTAAGGGCTATACTAAACAGAAGAGACTGTTGCTGGAAATCTGGATCTCTATGGAGAAAATACAAATTTTAACCTAAAATCCTTAAACAAAGGAAAAAAAAAACCCAGAAAGCTTGACTTCACAAACATGTGGGATTGAGTTGAAGATGCATAAGACTATTCTCGGTATGTTTAATCTGATAAGAGATTACTGGAACAGAAAATCAACAGTTCTTGTCATAACATTCTCAGAGAAGTCCATCAGCAACTTGGCTGATACAATTGTATTGTTGATTCCACTCTAATTCACTTTTTTTTTTCTGTACTGTCAGAGAGTGTTGTTTTGCATTGAGCAGGCTCAGTAAAAGCCTCTTCAGAATGTTGTGCACTGTTAGTTTGCACAGTCTAGTAAAAAGCAAATATTCTGGCATAGCTAGGGTAGTAAAATATTTTTTTCTCATGTTTTCAGCTAATAGTTAAGCTTGCAAAAAGCCTTAGGATGCATTTCCATGACAGGGCAAGTCACTGTAAATGCTATGTACTGTTAAAAAATCTCATTGCTGTAATTAATAGCCTGTAGGATTTTGACTGAGATTTATAGCTGAAAACAATTTATTTGCTTGTAAAAGCTACCTTTTTTGAAGAGATTGCAGAGTATCCCTTACCTGTACCTTACCAGTAAACCTCTCTTTATTTAAACAAGCCCTCTCTTTTAGTTCAAAACAATACCTTTTTTCCCCTCACTCACCGTATTTATAATGATTGATCTGATTTTGGAGAATTGTGTCTGTTGCCATATTTGACTTGATGCTGCAGATTCTCCTAGTGCTCAGATATCTGAGCAGCAGGCTGAGCAGCCCTTGGACTAAAGCACGTGCCATGCCTTGATCCGTGCTCCTGCTGCTGTGGGAGAGCCTCGTTTCCTGCTCTGCCTGCTGCCACCTGTGCTGCACACGCAGCTTCTCCCTTGTGTGCAAGGCAGCAGTTATAACCAAATTAATTGGGTTTTAATCTTGGCAGCTAAATATAGCTTCCATCAAATCTTGAAGACAGTCTGAAGAGTGTAATATACAATTTCAAGTGTAGGTTTTGGTGGCAGCTCTAGTAACATTGCTTATGGAAACAACTGAGGAAGTGATTAAAGCATAAGAATCTTACTTGTAGTACTAAATGTGTAACTACAGAGAAATTTTAGAAATAGCAGTTGTATCCTGATCATTTTCCTTTATCATAAAACCAAGTTTCAACAGAGAAGTGAATTATGGAAAATAAGTAATATATCATTATCTCATCCATAAAATAGAGCTGAGGCAAACATACTCTGTACATAGAAGTGCAAATAGACGATAGGTGTTCTCAAAATCAGCTTTTAAAACTAAGTGATGTAGGAGTCCATAAAACTCAGAATTTTTGTTATTTTTAGGTTGGATTTGGGAGCTTCTCAGTGGAAAATAAAGATTTAATCTTTGTTCTGATGTTTTCTCTTTAGATCTTGTGCTTTGGGCTTATTTGGAGGCCTTTTTTTTTTTTCCCTGAGAAAGGGATTAAGTGCTGTTGAGGGTTTCTTTCCCCAGTTTCAGGCAGTTATAAACACTACTGTCAAACAAATTTGTCCTTTCAGTCCACGCTATCCTATCCCTCAGCACCAAACACTGTTTCTTGCATTTTAACCTCTTTTCTTAATGTCCTTGGAATATCATTGCCACTAGGAGCTCATCTCTGTTTAAGAGAATTAATCATTCCTAATCACTTGAACAGCCTGAATTAAAAATGTTTTTCAGGTGTAATAAATACTGTAATTAATAAATATCACTCTCCCTAAAGGCTGTTCATGTACCTGTAGATGCAAAAAATAAAAGTGGTTTTTTCCCTAAGTTTTTAATCTCTTGAGCAAGGAGTTTTCTGGAAGAAGTAAAACTTGTCAGTATTTAGAGTCAGGACAAGAGTATGTTTGTCTCTGTTGTCTTTTCCTAACCAGCTGAGATCCTGATGCTGGACAGTCGCATGATTACATGCCCAGAGAAACAAATTTTAGCACAGTTCTGTACACTTTCCCCTCACCTCTGGGATTGCAAATAGTCATTTACTGGTGGTGATTCTGAGCATTACTGGGGGGAAAAAGATTTTCCACCCCAGCTGCTTTTCCTCAGTCCTTCCTGTATGTCAAATGTGCACCCTTCTGGAATGAGAGCATTTAAAAATACAGATGATGTGCTGTTGTGGAGTCAAGCCATAGTTCCAGGCTGCCTAGAAAAGCAGGAAGACTGAAATATAATACACAGGCCAGAGCTGTGGCAAAATGTGCCTTGATTTCTCATCTGGCTGCTGACTCCCTGAGCGCAGGAATAAACATCTCCCCCGGAATAATGCCTTTTGGGCAAAGCATAATCAGCTACACTCATTGCAGGCTTCCAGTAATCAAGTCTCTACCTGGCTGCTCTTGCCATCGACTTTGCTGTGATTAATGTGGTACATGCCCAAGTATGTAGCTCAGACAGATGAGGCAGGATAAATGAGCACTGAAAAGAGCAAGCATTAAGCTCCCCAAAAGGAATTATCCAGGAAGGCTGGCAGAAGATGGGAGGAAAACTTTAATCGCTTTTGCTTGTTTAAACAATAATTGCATAATACTAGAAAGTAATTCTTTCCTTTTCTGATGTTTAAAGTCAGAAAAATATTTGTTAAAATAGGTTTTTAATTTCAGGCAGCTGTAACTTATGAGAAGCTTTCTTGTTATCAGAATAGCAGTTGTGCCTGTATAGAAGGTTGTTAGCAAGGAAGTTTACAAGTGCTAAAAATAGGTAGAATCTTTTTTGATAAATAATTTACAATTAAACTTAATCAGCTGACATTGATGTATAGCTTGACTGTAATTTCCAAAAGTTTGAATTGCATGTGTTCTTGTCTTGAGATAACTTCTGATATGCAAGTTTCTTTGTTTTGTTTCAGTGTCTGGGCCCCACATAGTTTAGAAGAAGATAAGAAATAGATCGACCTAAAAAAAATTAAAAACACAAACTGCACAAAGTGTAGGCAGTTGGTGATGGTATGTCTTTCTCTGGAGAAATGAAGCTGTTTCAATAATGAAATTAAAAGATTGAAGTGCCCCAGACTGTCCCAATAATTAGAAGAGAGGGAATTCTGATTGAAAGCCATTTGTAAAATAGCATAATGAATTAGGTGGCTGGGATAAAGTAGGCTAATAATGAATGCATTATAGCGAGTGGAGTGACTCTGCAACCTACTTTCAGCCTTTGCTGTGTGTGCAGTTTTCCTTTTAAGATCCTAACATTTACTTTTCTTTTTTTTTCACTAAGGCCACAAAGACTTCAGGTTTGAGACCAATGGAACAAAAAGATACTAAAGCAGTACAAGAATTAATCAATACTTACTTGAAACAGTTTAATCTTGCTCCTGTGATGGATGAAGAAGAGGTGGCCCACTGGTTCCTGCCTCGGGATCATATTATTGACACTTACGTGGTAGAGGTAAAATATGCACTAACACATATTAATGTGAGTGAGTGTCCCTCAGTAGTTCAGAGCACTCTGCACTCAGAGTGGCAGACAGTAGTTCATATCAGCATCAACTTTTGAAATGCAGGCAATATGAAATATGTGTGTTATAGGTAGAATTTGATACCATGAGTGCAAGCTTTGTTCTTTGTATTACATGTTCTTAATAAGAAAATGTTTGCCTGTGATAAACTGCAGTGCTCTAATAGAATATCGTAAAAAATAATTCTGAAATATCAAAACATCACTATCTTGACAAGAGCCCTACATATTTTAAGATCAACTTTTCCACCTGCATTTCTTGATTCTTTTTTACAGAGGTATGACATGATACTAAGCAGTGGTCCTCAAACCTCCTTTTCTATAAAAATGGAAAAATGATGCCATGACTGATAAGGATTTGGGTTGGATTGGCTATCATTCTCCCAGGTGTACACGTTTCTGCCATACACCATTACAAAATTCTGGTTTAAAAAAACTAATTTTAGAGGCACCTGCTGGGGGAATTGTGCTTTTTGATGGTTTGCTTTTTTTTATACGCTGGTAAAAGAATGTGTGTATGTATGTGTATGAATTACTATATATATAAACATATATATATATATATATATATATACACATACATACACATCTACCATCCCCACCCTCCAGAGAGTTATAATGGTTATAATGCTTCTCTCAAAATAAGGAATGCAGGAATAGGAGTTCATTTGAATTGGAAATCTCCCAGACATGTTTGAAATAGGTGCACTAAAGCTAGTGGAAATATACACCCTTCTCTTTGAGTCCATACAAAATCAGTTGTAGACAGCATATTTAGACAGTGTATTACTTTGCTTAAAGTGATAATGTTATTTTAAAATGATCAGGACTAACATCCCTAAACATTCTCATAGAAAAGCCCTAGTTTGTGAAGCTCAGTTTTCCCACACTGTAATCTGAATTTGTGCAGGAGCCTCAGCTGAATTAGGGAACCTAGAGCTGCTGGAGATGAGTGGTCCTGCCCATCAGGTTTTATTGTCCAAATTTAGCTTTCTGCTTTGTAGTGGGTCTAGTGCTCATTGGACTTTTCCGTGGTCTAATCTATAGTCCCACCTTCTTTCTCCACTCCCTCTTCTCCCTGCCCTCTGCCCCGCTCCCTGAGTTGGTTTTTGGCTTGCTTTGTGAGTTGAGGCCTACAGGAGAGTTCACAAGCACCAGGATTAGCATGAATGTGACATTAACAGTGCCCTATTAACAAAGTAGCACAGTCTTCACTTACTTGTTTTATGCTGTTGTTTGGACTAGATTTTTACTATACAAAATGTAGGTTTGTTAGTGCTTAAAATATTTTAAGACCTATGTGACCTGGAGAAGTTACTGTCAGACTTTTAAGTCATCTTTGTAATGTGCAGATCTAAGACCTTTTAAAATTTTTAAAATACTCTGTAAAATTTATGAGTTAATATTTTTGTCATCCTTACTGAATTTAGTGAGTGACTCAATAACTTTTCTGTTCCTTGTAGTTAGTATTACTCTACTACAGAATCTGTACCTGCTCTAAGACAAAAGCTTTTTTGCATGTGGTATGTTCAACTGTTTTACATTTTACTGTAGAAGTACTATTAATTTAAGGAGCCATGTGAGGTCCTTCATTGAACTCTAATTAGTGGTTACTAGTCATTCAAAAGTAAAGCAAACAAGCAAGAAGAAGTATTTGTGTGTCTCCTTTACCTTATTTTCTTGGAGATACTCTGGGGAGTTTTTATAAATATGCTTTGTATACCAGCACAGTATATTTTTTCTCTGTTTTTAGAAAGATGAGAAAAATATTGTTTGATGTGAATGTCATCAGGTTTTTAAAATATCCATAATATTTTAAGAATATTTTATTAAAAAATAGTTCAGTCAGAAAAAAACTTTGATACTTTCAGTGGAAATGTTCTTTGTTAGCTTTGTCCATAAAAAACTACTGCTTTGACAGTTGTTTGTCAAAATGTTAGTGGTGTAATAGACTAGAAAAATCTAAATGTTTGTTTCCTCTTAGCTAAGACTAGCTGCTATGCCATAGTACTTACAGTACACAAACCTTGCTGCATTTGTTGCTTTCTGTAGAACTGTCACATCAGCCTAACCAGTAACTGATTACTTATTAATGGACTTTTTTGTTTTGTTTTTTATAGGGTTCAAATGGTATTTTAACAGACTTCCTCAGTTTCTACACATTACCTTCAACAGTGATGCATCATCCTGTTCATAAAAGCCTCAAAGCTGCCTATTCCTTTTACAATATTCATACAGAGACTCCCCTGTTGGACTTAATGAATGATGCACTCATTATAGCTAAATTGGTAAGTTGTAGGTTGGTTCTTTTCTGCTTCATTCACAAAAGTATTCCTAGGAGCAGTGGCAAGGTAAGAACTGGAGTAATTTATCCATGTCAGTGCATTTACAGCACAGAGTGCAGTTGTTGAGACATATACAATATATATATCAAAATATAAAGCAGTATGCTTGTTTTTCCTTTTTGCTTTGAGTGATGCTGGGGAATGACAAATGCATAAAGTATTTTCATTAGCTTGAACTTTGGATACACCCAAGAGCACATTGATGACCACAGTCACTAAGTATCAGAAGAATGAAAAGTATCACTAAAATCATTTCCCTTGGAGATGAATTAATAAGCGTTATCAAATACATTTTGCTTTTTTAGATTATTTTTGTTCCTAAAAAATTTAGAAATTTATTTATGTGATCTTTATCATGTGCCACTGCTCCATGTAAAGATCTGTAGATGATGTCATAGTGTAGCTTTTAAGCATACCCTTAGGTATGGAATTATACTGATAGATGTTTGGTTGAATGGAAGGGAAAAGACTATAAATGAAGTTCTTAAATAGAAGAATTTTGAGAGTTTAGTACTGTCTAATGAAAAGCTCTCTCTCAGCTCTTAGTGACTATGGTTTCATGGGAGTGCAGTGCTAACACCAGTCGCACATCCAGCACTCTGGATTTGCACAGACCTGTTTGTCCTGGGTGGTTCAAAGCACTGCACAGGCTTCCTGTGGTCCATAGCACCCGCTCTGCCACCATTCCCAGCAGGCTGCAGGCACAGGAATATTTTCTGCTCCTTCCTGCACTGCTGGTGGTGTCACAGCCTCCTGGGGAGTGCCCTCGCAGGCCATGCTCCAAGCTGCCTGCACCTGCCACAGGGGTTCCTGTGCTGGTTCTGGATGAAGCCAGCGATGGTCTGCAGAGGCTGTATCTGTTCAGACTTCGGGCTGCATCAAAGCAGCCACACAATCTTCAGCCTGTCTGCCCTAGCCATGTTCATGCAGCACTGCAGCTGAGCTGCCATCTGTGATGGGAGCTGCTTGCTGAGGCTTGTTAACCTAGAAGCAGTTCAGTAACTATTTGTCAAGGAAAACTCCTGGATAGTTATGGGAAATATGGTTATTCAGGCTCCAGAGTGATCCAAAAGGAAGTTCAGAGACAGACTTTGAGAAGCCATTATAATTTTCAGGAGTGGCTAAGAATACTGGTAATTATTCTTAAAAGCCAAGGTGGAAAAGGGTTAATCTGGGTTAGAAGTGTGGCACAGGGAGCTGTGTGTCTGGCCATTCTAGGCCATAGTGGGACAGGTGAGGAGGCCGTTCCATGGTCCGACCCCAAGGCTTTGCACCTTGCCCTGCATACATTTCTCTCTCAATGTGACGTGAAGCTCTTTCCTTTTGAGCAGATCATCCTATATCCCTTGCAATACTGGGATTTAGACACCTGTGGATTTCTTAAGTACCTGCTGGGCCTGTAATGCATCATTAGATGCCTAATTATAGTTGCAGATCTGGCAGTTGAGTTTTACATGAGGAGAGCTAAGGCAGCAGAGGAGAGATGCTAATGCAGTCCTATTCACAGCCTTTGTTTACAAACATAGTGAGTCTGGCTGGGATGGAGTTAACTTTGTTCCTTGCAGCCCATATGGTGCTGCACTTTGTCACTGAAGCAGGGCTGATCACACCCCAGTGTTTTGGTTGTTACTGAACAGTGCTTGCACAGCCTCAAGGCTTTCTCTGTCCCCTGCAGTGAGGAGGCTGAGGGTGGACAAGAAGTTGGGAGGGGACATAGGCAGGACAGGTGACCCCAACTGACCAAAGAGATGCTCCACACCATATGATGTTCTGCTCCACAAAAAAGGCTGAAGGAAAGAAGGAGGAAGGGAGGATGCTTCGGTGATAGCATTTATGTTCCCTAACAATCATTATGCATGCTGAGATCTTGCTTCCCAGGAAGTGGTTTGACATCTGTCTGGCAGTGGGAAGTAGTGAATGTATTCTTCTTTTTGCTTCCCTTGTGCCTTCAGCTTTTGCTTTCTCTGTTAAACTGTCATTATTTCAATTCACAAGACATCTTACCTTCCTTTTATTTTCTCCCCATCCTGTGGGAGAGCAGTAAAGCAATGTCTGTGTGGGTGTTTGGCTCTTGTCTGGGGACAGTCTCCACCACAGTCTCCTTTCTGTACTTTAACTCCAAAGCATGGGTTTTGGAGGTACAAATTCAGCTCAGCAAATTGCTTTAAGGGTTTGCATGCCAGCTAATGTTTATTTTTATCTTCAAATCACACTATATAAAATTAATTTAGAATTAGTTTGGCAGTTACAGGACAAAATACCTGGCCTTCAAAGTAAAACCCGAAATGTGGAGTTATTAACTTAGGTTCTATGCATTCTGCATGGAGAGACAGTGAGATTTTGCATCAGGATAACCCCTCTAAAACCCTGCATATTTTATTGTTAAACTGACACAAAGTTTCTAGATCTAGAACACAGGGAAGAAATTATCTTCTGAGTCTGGTGAAGTGGTCTGTCAGAGCTGTGGAGAAAGTACCTTGAAACAGAAACCTTTTCATCCCTCTCAGAAGATCCTAATCTGAAACTAATCTGCTGATATTTAGATACTGAATTAAAACTACATCTGTAGAGTTTTGTTTGAATTTTGAGTGTTCAGTTGCTGACCATAGTGTGCTTGTATCTAGAGTGTGTCTCCATTCTCCCCCATTTCCCTTCCTGCCTTCTGAGATTGTTGTTACTGTTACTTACTTACTTGGAATATTTCAGAATTTACTATCAATGCCAAATGTAAAATACTGTCACCTAATTGTCTTATTTCTGCATGTTTTTCACAGCACATTTAACTTAGCATTGTGTCATCTGCACACAGAATGATCTTTGTGTAAGGTAGCAGGAAGCCTTACTGAACTCACTGTCTGTGCTTTGTAACTGTCTTTTAAATAGTCCTGATGAAGAGCTTAAGTGCTCTTTTTCTTCAAACCTCTTTGTTCCTAATATGGGATGCTCATTTAAAAGAAAAAAAAAATCTATTTTTTTTACTGACTAAAGAATGTTCCTTACCCCATCTTCTTGTGCTTAAGTAATTGAGCATTATTGTTTTGTACCTTTTGTCTTAAAAGTGTATCATGTCCTGCTGGTGCTGTACCTTTGTGCTATTAAGACTCCAGGAGTTTAGGTCTGACTCCCTTGTAGTTAATTGCAAATAAATTGCAAATAAATGGATTTTATATCCACACCCCCGAGCAAATTCAGCTCTCCATATGTGATGATTATTGCTGCAATGGCTTACCAGACCTGGGCTTTAGGTTGCTTGTTAAGAGTCCCCAGTGAGGAGAAAGGATTTGAGTATGTGTTGATGGAGAAAAAACTCTTGAGACTGATTTGGCAGGGTGGCTCTTCTGAGACAAAAAATGTCTCTTTGTGGTGAATTTGGGAGGTTTCTGAAAAGAGGAGTTGGTAGACAGTGCACAAGTAAGGGAGGGAGAATCGCATGAAAGATTTGAGTTCTAAAGAGAATGGCATTTCAGAAAAGGACTAACTCACAAAAATATGTTTATCATTAACAGAATGATAAATTGCTGAAAAACACAGTAATTGTATTTATGCAGCTTCAACTAGAATAGGCCATATATGTCAAAACACTGTATGTGACTGTAAAAAATGCATGTCTGTAAGGATAAAATAATGGAAAACGCTTTAGGGACTCTTTAGACATTAGGCCGTGAAAATGGCTTTAAAATTCATACCTTTTTGGAGCTAATCTTCAAGCACAGTTGTGTGTTATACTTTAGGTTTTATTGAGAAAATGTCTTTTGTGTGTACCTAATTAAAAGGCAAGATTTATTCCACTGTATTTTTTTCTTTTAATTAGCCTAAGTCTCTTGGATACCGTATGCCACTCTGTAAAGTATCATTTGTGTGTCATTTGAAAATTTCAAAAGTAAAATTTTAAAAATGTTTTGCTGTTGCCAGAAAGGATTTGATGTGTTCAATGCACTAGACTTAATGGAAAACAAAACATTCCTGGAAAAACTCAAGTTTGGGATTGGAGATGGAAATTTGCAGTATTACTTGTACAACTGGAGATGTCCAGGCATGGAATCTGAAAAGGTAAGGGAGAAAAATGAGTTCCTGAATTCTATGAGATGTAATGGTACATGAATTTACACGGCCAACAATGGGCAGAAGTTTTAAAAATAATGTAATTGGCCCTGTTTATGATTAATAATTGAGATGCAGAAAACTGCTGATGCTTAGATTTACTGCCATACTTGAACTAAAATACCATATTTTTCTTCTTCCTTTAGGTTGGTCTTGTATTACAATGAGAACGCTTATGTTTCTAGAACTCTTGAGGTCATCCTTTGAGTTAATTTGATCTCCATAACTCTTGAAATGGTCTTGTTCAAGAGGAGTAAAAGCACAACGTCAGTGATACTGAAATAGTCCATTAAATCTGATCCATGAAGACATCCACATGTGACCAAATTTATGCATTTTCAGATAGATCAGACGGTTCATAAAACTCTTCTATTGTCCATGAAAAGAATAAAAAGCACATTCATTTAAGTTTCAAAGCTTAGCTTGCACCTGGATGAGAAGAAGGTATTTTTTCCACTCTGTAGAAAAGACTGTTTTGTATAAACTGAACTTCAGTGGTGGATTAGGGTACAAAAATATTTGCTATTATGTGGATGAACTGCTGCATTTCTATTTATTAAGTGGTGATGTATGTATGTCAGTGTAACAGAATGAAGGATACAAACTGGAGTATCTTTGCTTATTTACTTAACATGGATATCATCATTTGGGGGAAAATCATGAAGTATGATACCTTTGTAGCTCTATGAAAGTCCTGGATGTTTTTGTAACTGGAGCAGTATGACAGTGTACTGGTTTAACTAGTGCATTTGTTTCTCCATAAGCAACGCTGCCAAATCAATAAAAAATACAGATTTGTACTTTGATCTTCAATAGATCAGTGGATTGATTTAACAGTATCGCACTGTTCAGTGCAGGTGTTATCTATGTTGCCAGAATGATAATACATTACTGTACTTAATTTACAGTTGTGGCACAATACCTTAGTTTTTCCTCAGTAGAATAACATCAGCCTGTGTGTAAAACTAAGAATTTTAGTAGTGCTATCAGGATATTTATAGTTTGAATGTTTTCAGCGCTTCTGCGAAATTGCACATATTCCTTTGTCTACTCTGATTTCCTATGAAGTCTGTAATTCTAATGAAAAGTACCTTGTGTAAATATGTATTCATAAATTGTCCCTGGTAGTGTTTTTATCCTGACTTTGAAACAAGAAGTTTTGCTATATATGTGGCTGGTTAAGCAGAAGAGAAATGCTCTGCCCTCGGTCCTTGGAAGTCTCTGTACTGCACTTCCTGAAATGTAGAAGGGCTGATCTTTGTTGTTGGGTGGAGCTGTTTTAATTCCCTCATGAATGCTCGGCAATGGGAGTGGCTTCTGAAGCACTTCATATGCATTCCAGCATAGTGTCATAGCTAGAGATGATAGCAGTTCTTTCAGCTCATGGATGCTGCAGAAGCGGGAGCACTGAGAAAATCTGTGTTAAGAAACTATTCTAGCTGAAAGTGCCAAATTGTGGTAGTGAAGCCTCTGTGCTGTGAGCATCTTTTGAATGTGACTTGAATATCTCATGAAATGCAAATGTCTGACTTTCCTTTTAAACATGCCTGTAATTCTGACAGCAGATTTTTGCTGAAAGTTTAATTCTGTACATGAAGATAAATTTGTCTGTTCTTCATAACTGTTAGCCCTACCCACTACCTTGTAGCAGTGGGGTTTTTCTTTCTTTTTCTTCTTCCCTCTCCTTTTCCACTGTGTGAATGGTTTGTGGTTTGGTTTCTTTTTCTTGTTGAATTGTGGTGAGAGGATTCTGCCCTAGAAACAGTGATAAATACTTTCCCTTACTGCATTATAGCTGATTAAAGCATTCGACCTCCTTCAAACAAAGGAAGGGACTGAACGTGGTTTGTTTGACGCCTGGCTGTGCACCAGCTCAGGACCTCATGAAATTAAAAGGACTTCACAGGAAATCTCACAGTGCAGTTGGGCTTTACATCTCTGGCCACTCTTGATACCTCCCTCCTAGTAGCAGTCAAAACAGGTGGTGCAGAGACAGCTTGGACTCTTGTGTGAGGCCTGAGCAGAATTAAGTGCCTGAAAATGTAATTGATGGTAGCGATACCTGAAGTAACAAGAAGGATTTAATCTTAACCCTATCAAAGACTTAAGTTTTTAACTCCTAGAAGACAAGATGGTGCCTCCTTGGCAGGCAATTTCCTGGAGCATTCTGGGATGAGGTTCACCAAGGAGCTCAGTGTGTTTTGCTTCAGCTCTAAAAGGCAGAGCCTCAGCAGTCCTCACTCAGGGCTGCCTGAGGTGAGGTGGGACAGCAGGGCATGGCTCTGTCCTCATAGCTAAGATACTTCCTTGCTGAGGCAGCCCAGGTGATCACAACCCAGGTGAAGGATATGTTCATGTTCTATGCCTTCCTTCCCCTCAAAAAATTGTGAGTGGAAGAAATGTTAGGCAGATGATTTCTCCTCTGAAATCAGAAGGCAGATCCTCCCAAGTATTGTCCTTTGTAAAACTGAGGCCATGATAGGACCAAGGTAGAAGACAGGTAGAAGACTGACTTGAATGTGGATTTCCTGCAGCCTGGCTTCTGCCTAAATCTTCAGGTTAGGGCACATGAAGGAAGGAGCATGGCCAGTCTTGTACTCTCTTCTGGTAAAATAGTGCCATTTGCTTCTGAATCCAGGGGATAAACTTCTGTCTGGCTCCCTCTGCATGTTCACTAGGGGGCTGGAGGGCAGAGACATGCTCCTGTAGAAGCTGTGCAGCTCTGTAGCTGAGAGAGAAAATTTATCAGCCAGAGCATGAGGGAAGCAGGCATCTAAGCCTGAGTGTTGGGGCAGCTCTTGAAGAGTTCTCTTCATGGACTTGTGTGTGTTAAGCATGGCTTCTTCTGTCCCTGCCGAGTGCCCTTCATTTGTAGTGTTTTGCTGAAGTATCACAGCATCAAGAGAACTTGAATCTTGAAGGTGTCCCAGCCTGCACCCACATAATGACTCTGGAGGTGAAAATTGTGGCAACTCACTTTGACTTCCTAAGCAGGTACCAAACAAAAGGTGAATATCTGTGTGATCTGTGTGGGGCCACTGTCAGGAGCTCAATAGGAGAGACCTTTCTCTTGTTTCCACGGTTGAACCTGTGTGCATTAGTCCTGCTATGAAGGTAAGACTCCTCAGAACCTAATAGGTCTCTGCAAAGGCTTGGCAAATGTAAAGCTTGCTCTACCACCTTTTGCACCTGGCTTTTTAAACATCTGTTATTTCTTTCCCAAAGTAACTTCCTATCTGCAGAGGCAACCCAAATCCCTGAAGACAGAGATAGTCCTGGGCAGGCAGTGAAGCGCTTGAAAGATGATTGCTGTGCTTATGTTCTTTACCAAAGCTAATCCTTATGCTCTGTCTAAATGCTACGACTCTTATGCTATGGTTAGCCAGCCTGGGAATGAAACACACTATTGCTAGCATGCCTTCCAAGTTTTATGCACTCAGAAATCCAGAAAAAAGGACTTGTATAAAGGACTGTGAAGCAAGGCAAAGAAATTTCACCTCTTCTTGAACCCTCAGACACGGACAAAAATGGTAGCATTTAAATGCTGTGTTTAAACTTCAAGGAGCATCATTACTACACAATCACTGCTCACTGCTACTGCCTGCCTTCATAGTTGGTATCATGAACTAAAGTAATCTCTAAATAAATTCAAAATACAGATGAGCTATTGGTTGGCAGTGGAAGTCTGGATTAACAAATCTCTGAAAAATAATGTAAATTTTACCTTTTAAGGAACAACAAAAATTACTCAGTTAAGGTATTTTATGCTTTCTTCTACAAGTAAATTCCTAGGCTGTTGATTGCCTGAATTGCAGTGCTATTTCCCTTTCTTCCTACCACCCAACTCCCTCATTAGAAAATTGTTCATAGTCCCCTGTAAAATTAAAGGAAACTCAGAAATTACATTTTCAGTCTTGTAGCAGTTACAGTTCTCATCTACTTTATATAAAACAGTATATGGCTTATGTCAGTTTCCTGGGAAATAATGTTAGATTTCATTTAGAGATCTAATGGAGTTGAGGTTTACATTTTCTCAGAAGATATATGTTAATAGTTTGCATATGGAAGTATTTTTTTTTAATACCGCAGCAGTTGTAATTTGGATTTGTATTTGGAAATAGTTTTTCCTTCAGCATACCGTGCACCAGGAATCAGGTGGAACCCAAGTCTGCACACATTTGTGACCAAAAAGAAGTTGTTCAGCAGAACAAACTATAATAAGAGTTCAAAAGGGAAGTCTGCCTGTGCTATTTACTTGAACCCAGCTTTAAAAGACTTATACTGGCATGGACCTTTGTTTAAATAAACTTTCACTTTTGGTATTTATTTGTTTGAGTAATTATACTTAAATCTCTTTTGCTTAAAGCATGTTCATCTGTGTAAAAAGACAAAGTTCATTTAATGCTTTGTATTCATTCCAAAGAAGTATAAATTATGTCTTAAAATTACTTTGGCATGTTCATTCCCGGCTTTAACTCTGATCTCCAGCTGCAAATGAAAATACTCTTACCCCCAGTAAAGACTAACACTCAAGTCTGAACAATATTTTTTATTAAAGCAGAAAGTACCTCAGCCAAATGCAACATGAAGTTCACCTTGCATTCAAGACCTGTACACTGTAAAGCCTAAAAGCACTGCTAGAACTGTACTCCATCCTGCATTTAAAAATCTGTTTAATAGAAAGAACCAAACTCAGTTATGCTGAAAAAGCCTTTTTCTTTTTGCGAGGTGGTTTCTTTATCTTATTGGGATTTGGGACAAGTTTCTTGATTTTCAAAGGCTGCAAAATTACATGGGAAAGATCGGGCTGACTGCTTTCCTTATGCTTCTGCTTCTGACTTGTGAGCTTATCCCCCAGCACCTCTGCAAGCTCTTCGGGTTCCAGACTTCCTGAAGAATCTGTCTCTGCATAAGCCATGGATTCTTCAGTTCTGTTCTGAAACCACGGCACTTCCAAAGCCGGTATCTTTGGAATTATTGCTGCTATTGCCTCAGTGAAGGTGTCAGAGTGCCTTTTGAAGCCGAGCGCCAGGATGGACGTCAGGCCGAGGAGGGGCGCGAGGGTCTCGCTGAGGCGCGGCACCTGCCCCGCCGGCGTGGCGCGGCTCGCGCTCAGCTCCACCAGGTGCGACGTGATCATGGCGGGTTTGGCAGACTTGCACACCAGCAAGAGGAGGAGTTCATTTTTTTCCAATGCTTTTGTAACTTCGTTAACTCCAATAGCAAGCTGTCTTCTGATACTTACATCAGTCCACCCTGGTTTCTGTTGGTGGCTTTCTGCGTCCTCTTCAGGGAAGTCATTGGTGCTGGCATCACACTTTCTTTCCGTTTGTTTTTTTGTGAGGGAACGTTTTTTCTTTCTTGCACTCTCAATCTTTTTAAGTCCAATATGTTTAATCCTTTCTTCTAAGGTCTCTAGTATAAAATGCATATCTTCTCCATCTATGGTTTTCCATTGGAAAACAAAGGGATTATCTAGACAGGTTTTTACAGTGGTTTTCTTTGCTTTCCGAAGCGTTGCCGTGCCTTGCTGAATTACAGACATCCTGAGGTGGTTCTGTGTTTTGTCACCCTAGGAAGAAAGAGCAAGACATGAGTTCAAATACTGTACTGTAGCAGAGCTGTGGACATTGTTACCAGAAGCTTCTTCTGGGAATGCATAACAGAATCATTGCATGTCAGTGATACTGGCATCTATCAACCTCACACATCTTCCACAGGGCAGGTGTGGAGCTGGGGTTTTTTTAATAAATAAAAAAAGCTGGACAGGACAGTATGGCAACAGCAGTGACAACAGATCCTTCTAAAGCTGAACAAAAGCAGCTGGAGGTATTACAGAAACTTATCCCCAGAATGGTTGAAGGTCCACTCCATGTTCACTGCTGCACAGCTGCATTCCCCCCCTGACATAGGAGGGGAAAAAAAAGCAAAAGCTGAATCACACCATGAAACAAGTTCCTGAATTCATTTACGAATTCTGTAAATCTGTTTTTTCAATCTTTGGTCTGTGCCTTTGTGTTTTTCTGCATTTGGAAGGTATGATAAAAACTTGCGGACTCTTTAACAGTTTGTGCTTTCAGGGAAGGAAGGCAATCCCCTACATGCTTCCAAAAGTTCAGAAGGGGTCTTTTATGTGACCTGGACAATGCCTTCAGGGGTGAGAAAAACTGAACAGGAGTGGAGAAAGTGCAATTGTTCTTGCTCTGATTGATCTAGTCCAGAGTAGCAGTGAAGACATGAGGTCAAGCCTGATGACAGTCCCTGGTAAATTGCAAAGCCTCCAATTCCAAAATACAAAAAAACCATCAGTACTCAAGGGCACTCTTTGAGTACTCAGAATAATCTATGAAAAGCCCTGGGCCACCTCAGTGATTGTCCATCCAATCCAGTTATCTGCCTCCAACAATGGAAACTGGAGAAACCAGCTGGGGAGGACAGGGTTGGCATTCCCCTCAGCTCCCAAGCAACCAGAATGGTTGCATCTAGGATGTAAGGATAAAGATGTGCCTACTTA
The DNA here is from genome assembly GCA_039654755.1 of Calcarius lapponicus. NCBI lineage: Eukaryota > Metazoa > Chordata > Aves > Passeriformes > Fringillidae > Calcarius > Calcarius lapponicus. The sequence goes on from CM077464.1 coordinate 22,148,459, forward strand.
ACCTATTAGTCCTTCATGGAGCTATCGTTCATGCAGTTGTCTAATCCCTTTTGCTTACCATCACAGTAGCAACAACCAAAAAGTGAACACAACTAAAAAATGGAAATTACCACCAGAATTCTTACGTGTGACTGAGTCAGAATGGAAGCTTGTGATTGTTTTTTTAAAAAATGAGCTCTGGGTTATCGCTTTTAAAAGCTTTCAATTAGGGATGCTCTGATGACCTTTAACAAGCAAAATCAGCAAGAGACACAGTAAGAAGAAAAACATGGAACATGTTCACAGCTCAATGACATTTTTCTTTTCAAAATGAGCGCTCCTGAGGAAAACAAGCGTGCAGGAGTAAGGAAACAGAGCAACGAGTGAACAAACGAGCACAGCTCCCGCACCTCGCACCGCGGTCGCGACCCCCTCGCTTCCGGCGGAAGGGAGATCGCAGAGACGCCGCCCGCTCCGCCAGGAACCTCCGCCAGGAACCTCCGCAGCGCTTCCGCCGCAGGGCGCGGCTCCCGGCAACAGCAAAACGCGGGCCAAGCACGGCCCAGCACAACGCCGGCTCCCTGTGCGGCGGGGGCTCCGCCGGGACCGCAGCACCCTCTCCTCAGACCGCAGCACGCTCTCCCCGGGCCGCCGCCCCTCAGCCGCCAAGCACTGCGGGCCGGCCCGGGCCCGGGGAGCGGAGCGGCCTCCGGCTGCCCGACCGCGGGGCCCAGGCCGCAGCTGCCCAGCGCAAAGCCGGCCTTACCTCGGCAGTCCCGCACTCCCGGAACACGCCAGGGGACGCGGCCCGGCACCGCCCCCGGTCCCGCTCCGCCCCCGGTCTGGCCCGGCCCCGCTCCGCCCACGGCCCCGCTCCGCCCCCGGTCCCGCTCCGCCCCCGGTCTGGCCCGGCCCCGCTCCGCCCCCGGCCCCGCTCCGCCCCCGGCCGCGGCGGGGGATTCTCTCGGCGGCGGGGCGGTGTCCGGAGCGGGCCGAGCAGGAGCGGCCCGTGCGGCGCTCGGGCGGGTCTCGCTGTGGCGGCTCGGGGCCCGCGCTGCGCTCCAGGCCGCCTGGCGAGGCGGCCGTAGCGTTAGTGCAAGGCAGCCATAAAGCGCTGGTGCCCGGGGTCTGCCCTTGGCCAGTCTCACCGTAGGCTCACTACTGGCGCTCCCGGAGTTCGAGCGCTCCCGAAAACCGGCGCATGGGCGATGGCAGACTGCTTAGTCCCGAGTCAGCTAATGCAGTCAGGGCCAGGTCACCAGGTACTTCATAGGCACTTCACAGCCACAGGGGAGTCCCTCGCTGCAGCGCGCTGTGCGCCGTGCTGTGCACGGACTTTGTGTGCTGTGACTACGGTGACAGGTGAGGACTGGTTCCATTCAGTGTTTCCTGCCATCTGCCCCAGCCTTTTACAAATCTTCACAAGTGCGTTCATCTTCCGCATTCACTGTAGTTAGTGCACAGCATGGTTAAGCCCAGTTTTTGGCCCTGAAAGAGCAGAGCTTCTTTGCTAGGGCGCCGGTACTACAGAAATGTTTCATTTTTTTTAACCTCCTATTTACTTACATTTACTTGGATTGTTTCCTTGTTAATTCCTGATTTAATTTAAGCTGGACTTGTTTCCTCTCAAATTACTTTTTTGGTGTGGTTTTATGGAAGTTAGCGGGTTAAAAAACACAGAAGTACCTACCATAGATCAAACTATGCTTATGTGGAAAACGCCAATCACTTGGGTTTTTTTTTTTTAGTTTTAAAAGTTTAATAATAATAAAATTGTTATAAAAATAGTAATACAATTAGAGTAATAATAATTTGGACAATTTGAATTAGGACAATATGAAACAATAGAACCAAAGAGTTACAGACGTCTGGGTACCTTTCTCTGGGCAGCACGAGCCTGCAGAAGGATACCCGTTAACAAAGGATTAACCCTTAAAAACAATAGTTTGTTGCATATTCATACACTTCATACATGATGCATAAATTCCATTCAAATACAGGATTCTGTCTGGTCATCAGCAACTTCTTCCTCTGAATCCTAACAGTGCCTTTGAGGCGGGAAGAAGTTCGTTTCTTCTGATAAGAGGGCAATAAATTCTTTTTCTCTAAAAGGTGAGCTGTGGCTGCTATCTCGCTGCAAGTCTTTTCTTTAAAAAAAGTATCCTACATAGCATCGTTTCTATTTTAACATTTTTTGTAACCTAAAACTATATTTAACACACTACTTAAGAGAATTAATACAGCATTACTTTCTAACACAACACATATAATATTCACTTTAATATTTGCAAAAAGCCAATCATAAAATATGCATTTTTCACATACATAAGTGTATAGAGGCATGAATATAAAGAAGTCATTGATACAAGAGGGATGGAATTATTTTTCTTCAGTGGTTACACTTGTAGGGTAGTTTATCAATTAATTTAATATTTTTTTATTCTGTACTTAGTAGGCAAAATTAAAAACCAGCATTCACAGTGTATTTTGTGTATGTAGCCAGTTGTGTGAGGCATCCTTGGGATGACCCTCACGTTTTTCAGAGCTGCTGCTGAAGGGTGAGAGGTCCCAGGTTGGCTGGACACGGACATGGGCAGGGACTGCGGCAGAAGGAACATTTCCAGTAACTGGACTGGTTGCACTTCAAATCACTCAGGAAATTCCTTGGTCAAACAAACGGCTTGGGAATCTTTGTGTCCCTGCTCTCAGCCTGGCGGCCCGGTCCTCAGCGGTGTGGCTGGAGCTCGGCCTTCCCGCGGCCGCCGCGGGGGCTGAGCGCTCCCTGCCCGCCGCCCCTTGCGGCGCTGTCGCGGCGGGAGCGGGGGGCGCGGCGGCTGCGAGTCCCGTGCGCGGCCGGGCCGAGCTCACGGGCACCGTCCCAGCGCCGCCGCAGCCGGCCGGCAGAAGCGCCGCGTCCCCGCCAGGAGAAGGAGCGAGGCCGTTCCCTGCGCATCCCCGCAGCATCATGACTCTCCAGGTACGCAATTCTGCATCTGGGGAGACGGAGGCGAGGAGAGGGATGCGCTGTGCGACTGTGTGATGCCGCGCTGCAGACTGTGGTATTCCGTCCGCATAAGGATTTTTACTGCGAAATCAAGGTTACCTTGTGGCAAGGGAAATCTGCCTGAACCCTTGGAGGGTAAATAGTGCGTTACTTTACACAAGTGGAGGATGGGAAGCAAGCTGATTAATTTGAACTGTTTAATGGGTCATGTAATATTTTGGATTTTCTTTTTTTTTCATGGGTCATGTAATTTTACCTGTTCAGAGTATGCATGAATTATGTTTCTTCAGGTATGCATCTGAGTTTGCTAGGCCTGAGTTAGACATGGAAAGGCTGGTACATAATTATGTTTTTAGGATCTAGCTGGTTGCTTGGAGCTGTTAAAGGAGGAGGGAAACTTCTAACACTGAGACGGTGTTATATGTGCATTTGGGAAGTGTAAATAATTTTTAAAGAAGTTGTGTGGATTTTTTAGGGTGTATGCCTCTTTGGACTGCTAGATTTTGATAGGTTTGTGTTTTGGTAGGAGAGCTTCTACTTACCTTCTAGCTAGAGAGAGAGCTTCTTTTTATGTACTCTCTGATTGTAGCTTTAAATAGCTGTTGAGGAAATTATCTTCATTGGTGGCTTTTAGCCTCCTACCTTTGTGGGAAACTATGAATACTTCCCTTGTCTTGGCCATGTCCTGATAGATTAAGCTGATTTTCTTCTTTAGGCTTTCCTATTATCCCTTTCACTTTCAAGATTTGCAAGCTCTTCTATCCCTGTCTCATTATGTCTGTCTCAGCTTAGTTAGTGTGCGTTTTGCAAAGAGTGAGCAGCACAATGCTCTGACCTAGATGCAGGGAGTGCATTGCCAGCAGCTTAGCAATTTTCTCCTGAGCTGCAATTATGCAGAATAGCACAGAGGTTTCATTGTGCTGTGTCACAGCTAAGAAGAAATCTCTTTCTTTAGTGGGTCAAAACTGTCAAATCCCAAACACAACGCCACCTTTGCATAATTAATATTGCTGAAATTACAGTTTGTTTTATTCTGCCTTGAACTCAGTCTAGAAAGTGAATTTATTAGCCTGATGCTTAAGCAATGAGCCATAAATTATGGTGAGAAAGAGCTGAATGCAGTATGATATGCTGTTCCATAGCTGTGTACAGTTACACTTTCACATAAAAATCAGTAGTTGAAATTTTAAGATGCCATACGCATTCTGCATTAGACATTATAGAGCTTGTCTGTCCACATTGGTTTGGTTGACAGTTACCAACCATATCCATAAATTTACTGAATCTAGCTGTATGGGAATGAGGACAAATGAATAAAATAATCTTCTCTTTAGTGAGGCTGTAAAATATTTAAAGTTTCGCAAACTGGTAAAATATTCTGCTGTAAATGAAGAATTCATTCAAGCTTTTTTTTCTTTGCAAAAAGGCAGTGTTTGATAATGATCTGATAATTTGTGCTTTTATCTTTAAGGCATGTGTGTATGTTTATGTCTGTATATATTTTTATGCTTTTTATTTGAGGAGTTAAAGGGAATTTTATCGGCACATGATTAACAGGAAATTATATTTTTACAGGCTGCTCATAAGCATGTTGTGTAAGCAGGCAAATCCTAAGCAACAGTCTGTGCAGAATGATTGGCTAGAAGGGATTTAAAGAACAAAACGTTTAGTATTTAGATTTCATTTCTGCACCTTTCTTGCTCTGTAAGATATGCCTTTGCAAATCTTTAAACTATCTTGTGAAACTTGCCTATAGATGAAAATAGAATAAAATTATAGGAAAATAAGGCTATTGACTTAATGGTTTTCTTAACTTTTTATCTTTTATCTTGTACAATTAACAGAGCTTCTGGTTCATTCTTACTGTGAAGTTGTCATGGTTTAACACTACCCAGCAAATAAGTACCATGCAGTCACTTGCTCACCTGCTTCACCTACAGTGGGATGGGGAGGAGAATTGGCAGTGAGGAGAAGGGGAAGGAAGCAAAAACTCATGGGCTGAGATACGAATAGTTTAACAATTTTTTTTAAAAAGTAAAATATAATACTGTGATAGTAGTAATGAGAGAGAGAAAGAGAGTGCATGTGCAGTTAAACCCAGAAGAAGCACGTGATGCACATTATAATTGCTCATTACCCACTGACCAAGGCTGAGCCCATCCCTGAGCAGCAATCAGTCCCTTTTGGCCAAGTTCTCCCAGTTTCTACACTGGGCATGGATGTTGTGTGGTGTGGAATATCCCTTTGGCCAGTTTGATCAGCTGTCCCAGAGGTGCTCCCCCCTTCCCCAGATTCTTGTGCAGCTCCTCACGTTCAGAGCATGAGACACTGAAAACTCCTTGGCTCTGTGCAGGCACTACTCAGCAGCAACCCAAACATCAGAGTGTTACCAACACTATTCCCATCCTGCATCCAAAACACTGCACTGTAGCAGGTACTAGGGAAAAAAATTAATTATACCTCAGACAAAACCAAGACAGAAGTTTAGATCAGAAAACAATTCCAGACTTGTGAAAGATTTCCACAGATTTGAATGGTCCATATACATCAGTGCTGGCAGAAGCTCACATGCAGTAGTAACTCATTTAAACTTTAAACAATATGGCAACAATTAGTTGCCACAATAACAACGTAGCTATGGTTTATTATTGGTTTATTATTGATACAAATTTTAAATCTTACAATTAACAGAGTCCTACTATTCTTCGCACCTGTGTGGATAATATTAAGAGATGTCTGTGATGGAGGAGTCAGTCATAGTTATAGTCAAGAATGTCACATTTCTGATATTTGGATTAATAATGAAATATTTATTTTAATAAAATTGTACCTATAAAAAACCCTTGAGCAGTAGATCATCACATTTATTTTTGTAAGTGAATGTCCATCCCTTTTATATATCTGTACCAATGGTGTGACTTTAAATGCTTTGCTTTGAGGAGCATCAAATATGTACAGTTCCAGTTTCTTTGAAACACTGTTTTTAATTCCTTGGTAAGGTAGATTGCATTGCTAATTTTGTTTCCCCTCGTTAAATGCTTCTCCATTATAAATGCTGTACATCTACTAAAAACACTGTTGTTAGTGCATAGGAGTTTTTGTGTCATTAGACTGGCCTTGCTACCTCAGTACAAAACACCCTCCTGTGCTAATGCTGCAGTGCCTGGAGCACGGCACAGCAGCGTGGCACGGCTGCAGTGACTCAGGGGCAGGCTGGGATGTCAATTCAGAGCATGTGAGCTCCTCTGCAATCCCCATGTCCCTGCCTCTTCCTCGAGGTGAGCACAAAGTGGAACAGGCCTTTTTTCATGGAAGGACACTCACCTGACTGTCAAAAAAAGCCCTATGAGCAGTCTCACGGGGACTGTGAGTTCAGACTCCTGCTTGTGGCAGTGTGTCTGTCCCTTCCCTGCTCCCAGGCTGAAGGCACTCATGCTGTGCCTAAGACACAGGGCAAGGTGCTTCTGTCCCAAACCCCAAATTCTCTGCCTGTGCTGGTGTGACTTCCTGGCCCCAAACACATGGGTTCACCATTCTGGGTTTGCTGCTGAAAGGAAGAATTGTATTATTTAATTACTTACTATGGCCTCAGCAATTTTTGGTGAAAAATTAAAAATTAGCTTAACATCTGAACTTGTTGAAGCATTTCAGGTGATTGTAGCAAATCCAGGTACAGTTGCTGTGCAGAAGGAGACCAAGAGACAATACAGCCTAAGAATAAAAATTAAAATGTCAAGACTTTCATGAAAGCAAATAATATTACCAAAAAAAAACCTGAGAAGGGATACTGTAAGGCCATTTCAACATTATTGATTCAGCTTTTATATGTAGTCTAGAGCACACAGTTTTGGTTTATCTAAATTACAAATAACATCTATATATAGCATATGAATGTATTCTGAGCATTTTGGTTTTTTATTCTAGAAAAATTCTGTATTTGTTTTGCAGCACTCGCAAATGCTTGGTTGGTTAAAAAAATATCTACAGTTCTTAAAAGAAATCAGACACAAAAAAATTGGACTTAAGCCTCACGTTTTTCTGTGGTTCTATGGTATAGTTGCATTTTAGTAACATTGAGAATTATTTTTATTAAAACAAGAGCAAACTACATAAGTAATTACATGTTTCAGTATATAAAGTTTTAGATTTAAAAATATAATTTGGAAGTAATTTAATTTAGAATTTAGTGCAGAAACTGCCAAATCATATACTTTATTGAATGACCAAGTGTCAGATCTTTAAGAAGACAAATGACAATTGGAATCAGCCTAATTCTCAGAAGAATTGCTATATTCAAAATAGAACAACAGCATTTCTCAAACTTCAAATAGTAATTTTCAATTTTAGCACACCAATTCTTCTCTGTCCTCCTCCCTTCACTACTGGGCATTTGATTCAGGGAGACCTTGGTGGGAATCTCCCAGACACTTCTGCTTGTCATTTATGCAAACATTAAGGTTCTCACTGAGTTGAAAGATTATTTGTTAAAAACCATCTGCATTGCTGCAGGATTTTCCTTTCATTTCACTTCAAGGGTGCTATGAACTGACAGACCTAGAGATGTGTATTGTCATCACGAATCCTTTCCATCTAATGTTCTGTGAATTTACAGCTGCAGTTTAAAGAATATTCAAGATTTCATTGCAGTTTTGCAGGGAGCTAGAATGCCTTTTAAATCACACATCACGATTTTTTAAAAAACATTCCTTTTAAATGCACCTGTTTGCCTGCTGTTCCTTGTTGCAACACTGCTGGTCCAGATGTACATCCTCCTGTGGCGAGCACTTCTGTTCTTAGAAGGCTTGTACTTTCCCTTTGTGGGTTCCACACAGCAATTCAAAATTTGCAAAAAATCAGAAATTCCTCAGAAGTTTGTATCTGGCAAATCTCATCAGCCAAACTAAATTTCCAGACCAAAATAAAAAGTGAATTCCATCTTGGGAGGCAGAGGAGACTCACTTGGTGGTAGAGTGGCCAAGTTTCAGTGCAGGAAGCTGCAGTGCACCCAGCTGCCTGTCCTTGCCCTGTTTTGCCTGCTGCTCCTGCCTCCTGCAGCCACCAGCTGGTACGTCCTTAGGTCAGTGAATATGTGGTTTCATGATTCCAGAGAAGGGCTTTTCTGTGAGGAAAGATGCTTGAACATCACTCTCTAATTAAATTACTACTCTTTTTTCCTTCTTAAATTTAAAAAAAGAAATAACCTTTCTCTTGTGCTTTCTCTAGTACTTTCTCTCTGTTTAAATACAGAATGCTGTAGTGAACCTAGCTCTCATTCAAATTTGCTTATTTCCATCACCTGACCCACCCAGCACAGTCACTTGCCAAGGAGAAAAGCATCAGTTAAGGAGATAAACATGCATTAAATTTTCTTAAAAAAATTAAATAAAATCTTTTCTGTAACTAAAGGGAAAGGTGGTATAAAGAAGTGCAGTGCAGACTTCTGAGGTAATGCCAGGATCTCAGTGATGTAAACAGAGCCACAGTATGCATGCTCAAATCATTGCTGACTTTTACACAAACTTTTAACCTGAAGTAGTGTGTGGATGCTGGCTAAATGCCAGTACCCACCAAAGCCACTCACTCTCCTGCAGCTGGACAGAGGAGAGAAAATTTAACAAACAGTTCATGGGTTGAATTAAGGACCAGGAGCGAGATCAGTCATCAAATACCATTGAGGGCAAAACAGGCTCAACTTAGAGATATAAAGTGAATTTATTACTAACAAAATCAGAGCAGGGTGAGAAGTAAAATAAGCCCTTATAAACACTTTCCTACCTTCTCAGCTCTACCCCCTAGCCCAGCAGTGCAAGGGAACAGGGAATGGGGGTTGTGGTCAGTTCATCACCCATGGCTTCTGCTGCTCAAGGAGAGGAGTCGTTCCCCTGCTGCACCATGGGGTGGCACAGGAGACAGTTCTCTGTGAACCTCTCCAACACGAGCTCATCTCATGAGCAGCAGCTCCCTGTGACTGCTGCAGTGTGAGTCCATCCCATGGGGAACAGCCCTCCCAGACTGCACAGTGTGAGTCCATCCCATGGGGAACAGCCCTCCCAGGCTGCTGCAGTGGGGTCACTCCTCCACGGGGTGCAGTCCCCCAAGGACAGGCTGCTCCAGCCTGGGAGCAGGGCCCCTCTCCAGGGGTCTCCCACAGGATCACAGTCTCCTCCCAGGCATCCACGTGCTCCGGCCTGGGGCTCGTGCAGGGGCTGTGGTGGATCCCTGGCTCCCCACGGCCTCCATGGGCTGCAGGGGCACAGCTGCTGCCCCCTGGCCTGCCCCACGGCCTGAGGGGGAATCTCAGCCCCCGGGCCTGGAGCAGCTCCTGCCCCTCCTGCGCCGCCCTCGGTGTCTGCAGGGCTGCTCCTCTCGCGTTCTCGCTCTGCTCTTCTCTGGCCGTGGTTACAAATGTGCAACCACTGCTTGTTTATTTTCCCCCTTAAATCTGTTACCACAGAGGTGTTACCACCATTTGTAATCAGCCTGGCCATGCCCAGCAGCACATCCATCTTTGGAGCCTCCAGGAACTGGCTCTGCTGGGCATGTTGGAAGCTTCTGGCAGCTTCTCATGGAAGCCTCCCTTGTAGCCCCCCCCAACCCCAACTACCAAAAACCAGGCCATGCAAAACCAATACCCTGGTTTTGTAGATTTTAAGTATTTGTGCAGGATATACTGTGCTTCTGTAAATGCAGATCCAACTCAAAATCTAAAATAATTGTTGAAACCAGCATATGGCATGTTAAAGTGCTTGTATCAGTCTTCATTAGAGTAGTGTGGTAACCTGACGGGTCTGTAGTCACTATACAAAATCTGTCTCTCTCTGAAATGTTCTGGGCATGAAACAGAACTCCAAACCTTAGCCTGAGACATGCTTTATAGCGAGAATGGCTACAGCCTCAGGTTGATGTGCGTGTGTGATTCACAGTGATGAAAGGAGTAAATTCACACTTTACTCTGGTGCTCTCCTGTGTTTCAGAGATGACCGTGGAAGGTGGTCCTGGTTCATCTCCATGAGGTGCCTCTGTGCCAGCTGTTGATCACCTACTTCCCTGTCAGCAGAGCAGAGGAAATGGAGGGTGAATTGGGCAGTACCACTCAGAGGGGATTTGAGCTCCACCAATTGGGCCAACACAGTGTAGGCAGGGTCAAAACAATTCAGAGATTACTGTGGGATGTGAAGTTCAGTGAATGGCTTCGTACCTGCAGTGTGACTGTAAAAGACATATACACCACATAAATTGTGGAGGCTGCCCCTATCAACCATACAACCCTATATCCCTTTCTAACAATGTACACATTTATGAAGCTTCTTTCATGGGAAAAAGCCTTGTCTGATTGCTAAACTCAAGTGACTCATTGAGAATATCTAATGATACTACTGTGTTTTGTATAACTCATGTTTTAAAAACACCCCTTGAGAGGAGAACCCTTTCTGTTCTTTCATCAGGATGACTTTGATGGTGCTGCAGAAGACGTAAAAAAATTAAAAACAAGACCAACTGATGAAGAACTGAAGGAACTATATGGATTCTACAAACAGGCTACTGTTGGAGATATTAATATTGGTATATATTTCACATTTACTCACATATCTTGATAAAATCAATCTAATGTGATGTAAATCTGCATGATAACCAAAGCTATGCATTTATTTTGACAGAATGTCCAGGAATGCTAGATTTGAAAGGCAAAGCCAAATGGGAGGCATGGAACCTGAAAAAAGGTGTTACACCAATTAAATTTACATCCTGTAGTCAAGTTTATAGGATGACAAATGAGAAAAATAATGACTCTTACTTTCCTTTGCAGGTTTATCAAAGGAGGATGCCATGAATGCCTATATCTCTAAAGCAAGAGCAATGGTAGAAAAATATGGGATCTAGAATATTCAAAATAATTCCCACTAATACTTAACTCTTCAGTAGCTAATGAACTAACTCTGTTGAGAAAAATGCAATACTAACTCCTCAGTGAGATCTGACACTAATATCTTTTAAGCATAAGCTTTTTGACTGTAAAGGGTATTTACATATATAATCTATTTCTAGCTTGTATATTAATCCAAATAAATTTAAACTGAATAAATGAAGCTTTCTGTGAGAATTATGGATTTTTGTGGGTATTAAATTATATTTAACATTTTGACGGGAGCAGACAAACAGAAGCTCTAACAGTAAAATAACATAGACATAATATTTTGCAAACAGGGTTATGGAATAAAGTGAAGAGTTTGTACACATGTAAGAGAAGAAGGAAAAGAAGAAACCTTTTTTAAGACCCAAAGCCAATGTTTGTTTTAAAAACATCAGGAAAACACCCCCTTATAAAGGATTACAGAGGAACAGAACAACTTTGAGGCATAACTGCAATGTAGAGAAAGAAGTGATTTATTACAAATTGCTGTGGACTAACCTTACACATTTGGCTATTAAAATTGAGAGAAATACTCATAGACCATTTTCTATGCTTCTTGTCATATGTTTTATCAAGAAGCTTTCATTAGAGGGTTTCAGCAGATAAAGGTGATCTCCAGGAAGCTCATAAAAGGAAGTATCTCCACTCGTTAGTTCTCGCCAACCTAAAAATATATTTAAAGTGTCAGAGAAATGTCAACTATTGTGATCATTTTGTATAACTATTTCAAAGCTATAATTTAATAATTATTTTAAATCCTGTATCAACTTTTTCGTTCATATATTGAAACAGCTCTGGTGATTTGTTTGCTTTAAGAAGGAGGTAGACTCTAGAAAACTCTAATTAATGGGTGTAATACAACAAGAAAATGTGTAAGTATAAGAGGAAAACCATTTAAGCAAAGTACCTTTTGCATCATATATTTTATCATCAGACCCACAAAAGTAGGTAATATCACAGGAGAAGGGGATATTCATTTCTGTCTTCTCAAATCTGTGAACATAAAAGTAGTCATAAAACATTCCATAAGATATGTATATTTGGAATTTGCTTCCACATACAAAAAAAGTTTTTTGTTCTTCTCCAAAACGTAACAAATTTCAGGAGTTAGATTATACAGAATATCAGGAGAAGAAAACACTCTGGAAGTTTCTTAGCTCCTTACCCTACTTCAATTAGATATAAAATTGTAAGGAAAGAATGACCCAATAGTTAGGGGGAAAAAAGAGCTTCAAGCTGCAATAAAAATTCTCACCTACAATAAATAATGATGTTACCTACTTATATACCAGTTCTAACATTTCAGCATCTTTCAGTGTCAGATTGCTAAGACCAAAATGGGTCCCACATCCAACAGTGTCCTTGTTTTGCCAAGGTAAGAAGCCTTAACCACCTGTCTACATGAGCTGTCATGTAATGTCCAGTGGGGACAGCAGTTAGGACACAGGAAGCCGGTTGCTGTCTGGGTGCCCAGAACACAGGGATTCTTTTTTCTGGTTAGGCTAGAGGACCTTGGACCTGGAGGCTCAATGCAGTGTTCCTGAAGCATGATGAGCTGAGGTTGTTAACCTCAGAGAACAATAAAAAATACAAGAATATTCCCTTTTAGTAGCTGCTAACTTTAGATGGTAGGTAGAACTGGAATTCTTCCATGACAGGTTCACTGAGTAGTAACAGTTCTGGTTGCTGCAGTATGCAGTGTTTCATCTAGGGCTTAAATACCAGAAAACAAGTAGAAAAGCACTCAAAGGAAAAAAAAACTATGTTTACTGTTTCTTATTCTTTTTATAACAGAAATGAGAACAAGTTACTAAGAAAGAAAAAAGAAATCTTAACATGATCAGACAGAAGTAAAAATGTAAAATACAATACAGAAGTAATACAAAGTTGTAAAACTTACGAACACGTCTGAAAAAGTTTGGCGTCTTCTTTGAAAGTAAGCGCCGTAGCTCTCCAAAGGTCTTCATCATGTGGAAGCTCAAAATTTCCTCCTAGAATCTCCATAATTGCAAGAAGGTCATTGGGGTCCATCAGGTAGGACTATGCTTTTGACAGCAAGATATGCTGCAGACTGTCAGTACCAAACAAAGCAGATCAGATGTTTGTTTATAATATACTTTGAATAACTTTTTCATTAAAATTATTTTAGTAAAAAGTACAATAATTTTTCCATCTCCAGAATATGATGGCTGATTTTTTTAACATTCACAGAGAACACTTAATGGAAAGGTTAGTAGACTGTGCTTACTGAAATTACAAACTATGAGTGAGCCAAGTACTCTGTACTTCTGAAACTTATACAAATAATTTTCAAATAAGACAGATAACTGTTAATATTATTTTGTTCAAGCTTGACTCTTACTATTGAAATACAACTAGTAAAAATAATCTAAGAGAAAGAAAAACCTAGCACTGGACATAAACCTGGCTAATGTAGGACTGAAGAGACCAACTGATTATGGAAATTTGTGGGAAAAACAATTGCTTCCATGAATCACTAGCTCATACTCAGGACTGAATATGAAGAAAATGAAGCCTTAAAAACTGAAGAACGGAAATAGCAAATGCTAACTGAGGACAGGGAAAATGGACTGGAAAAATGCCACTTCACCACTGTTTTTCTGAGAAAGACTAGCAGAACCAGCAGAACCTCAGGAAAAAAAAAACCTGATTAAAATCCTACAAAGAATGAGGAGAGAAAAAAAATTGGACAAATGTATTCAGGGCTGATGCAGCAGGTTTATGAAGGACTTGGCAAAGACAATCACTTCACACATTACACAGTAAGGAGGACCACTTAGAATTTTGGTTTGATTATTTTTGAGTGTTAAGCCAGTGGCCATACTAAATAACAGAATATTCAAAAAAGTTTTGTTTAAGGATTAGTTAGTTTAAGCATTAATTAGTTTCCAGCATTAGTTTAAGGAGATTGTTCTCCCAAGGCTAAGGTTAGCAGCAGTGAATATTATGTATTCTGCATCAACCTCAGAACACTTTTCACTTCAGAGATTCTGAAGAAATGCTGATTTTTTTTTTCTTATTAAAACTACTCTGCATACCCTACTGTAAAATATTATTCTTACTCTTAGTAGATAATTTATGGCTCTGTTTCATAATGTTAATGATTCTGCAGCTTACATTTGGGGCATGTGCTGCTGACATGAAAAGATGGACTGGCTCCAGTCCGTACTTTTTTTTCAGATGAAGTGCAACAGCAAAACTCATGTAAGTTCCAAAACTGAAGGAAAACAAGAAATTAAAGCAAAGTAAGTAAAAATGTACATAAAACCTGGAAAATATAAACATAATTTTAATTTCAGTACTAACTGGCTATCTTGAACAATTGCTGAAATGATATATGACACGTAGATTATAATGATATTACTTTATTGACATGAAGTATATTCCTACACAATCTAATTTTGCAAATAAGGCCTTTTCATATTCTCTTTCTTTTAATAGTCTCCTTAATTTTCAATAAGAATACTTATTTTGAATGCTTGGGACTCAACAATCTTTAAAATCTGTGTTTCATGAATGGTTCACCCCCTGCATTCATACAGATCAAGCACTGGCACAAATATTAACAATAAATGCAATTATAATTGATTAGAAACACATGCTCAGATGTTGCCCCTGAAGGTATAAAAAAATAACCAGAGTATTTGAGAGCAACTGCACGTTTTAGGATGACTTCACAGAACATCCTTACAGAAGCATATTTTTCCTAAAGGTTTTGCAAATAAAAACAAGTAACTCTCTACTCCTAGAGCTCAGCAATAGAAGCTCTTTCACCAGGGTATCTAAAAATGTATATATTTTTACCTGTGACCAAAAAATGCAAATGGTTTTTCTTTCAATTCTTTTAACAAAACACTTGTAATTTCATTAACTACAGTTGTCATGTCTTTTGCAAAAGGCTCTTCAAGACGAGTTTCTCTTCCAGGAAGCCTTATACAGAACACTGCAGAAGAGGTGAAGGAAGGGAGGGAAAAGAATTATAGCTATTTCAAATAGATACAGTAAAATAATTTTAATTAAGTTTTTTTAATTATTCTGCAGAATATACATACTATTTTAATTAATCCTTCTTAGAGTTGATCCTGTGCACTTGCTTGCTATTGCTGCTACTGTGATTTAATCTTGCAAGAGATTAGGTTTCCACCCTTCCTTTAGTCTCAAATGTTGCCCTTCCTGCTGATCTGATTGCTAAATGCCTTAGGTCAGAATCCGCAAGATCCTGATTTCAGCTGAGATTTGAAAGCAGCTTTATTGTTATACATTTTAATAACAACCACAAATTCATTAATTTCAATAATAGTAAGTTAGAGGGTTGTGTAAAATCTATCCTTTCAAGGGCAGCATTAGTAAGTGAAACTATATTAGAGTTGTACAATCCCTGTTTTCTTCTTTGTCATCTCTTCAGCACTGCACATTGGAAAATGTGGAATCATAGTGCAAATTGGTGGATGTTTGTATTTATAGTTACATTTAAAGTTATTTATTTTTATAGAGAAGGAAATGTACATGCTTTTACTATTTTCCTTTCAAAATTGAGAATTTTCCTCTCACTGTTTAGTGAAAATAAGGAATTAATCAATCAGAAAAAATGTTGATTTTTTTTCAAATCTCCTTGACATCATGCATACTGCTAGTTATGTAGAAGTAATGGGTCAGACACAAAGAGACAGACTGTTCTAGAAGAGACAGACTAAACCACAACTTAATACCATAGATACCAGTACAGGAAAGTTTGCATCTTCTATACTTTCTGCAGAAACCATCCCTGAAAGAACATGCTGTGCCCTGACTTTATTTGTCGGCATCTGCAGTTGGTCCTAGGCCATTTCCTTAGTAACTTTCTTGGAAGTAGTTCCAGTGGACAAAAACTTTTTCCTTCTTCTTTTTTGTTTTTTCCCCTAATTTCAAGGAAGATTCAATGGGCAGCTGCTTACCAGAAAGGTATTTAGAGGACTGGTAAAACTGCAATGGCAATGTTCATGAATATGAAATTGTTTTTTTTCTTTGTGGAAGGTTTGGAAAATGGCCTTGGTTCCTCTTCAAATAGATCAAGCAGTGGACTTTTTTAGTGCTGATCTATCTTGTGAGCAATGAGAATTACTTCATAGTGTAACTAAACGTCATTTCACTGTTATAAAATTCATAGATTAAATTTCAGTTTTGATACAAGAAGTACAAACACTGGATAAGAGATACTCTGTAGCCTCTCAAAATTAAAAATAGTTCTCATATCTTCACTGTTAACCTTGCTGAAGACTGGCTTATCAACAATATTCAGTGTAGTTCTGTTTCTGAATCATTCCAGTAGTTTCTGAAGCAGTCAAGCATACTATACTCTTGTGAATAGTAGCTCTGAGGATCTAATTTTTCACCCAATCAAATATAATTTGATTCAAGGTGGTACAGAAAATGTACCCTAGTGGAAATGCTAGTTCCTAATGAATGCTAGTTCCTTCCTTTCTGGAGAAGACACATTGGATAAAGATTTTGGTGCTTTCAAGACTATTATATTCAGTTTAAAAATTTTGGCTAATGAGTATTTCAGAATTGCTTAACTTCTACTGCAACTACAAAATGACTAACCTTCAACTGAGTCGTTGAAGAGTCTACCCCACTGAGCAAGTTGTGAAGTTCCACTTCCAGCCCATGGAAAGCAAATCAGTCTACAAACAGCATCTGGCTTTTTTTGTACACAAGCAACCAGCTTTTCCATTTCTTAAAACAAAACAAAACAAAACAAAAACAACAAAAAAACACCCACTATCATTCTAGAACAAGACTCTTCAGATATAGGAAAATTAGAGTGAATTAAGTCTAAATTGAAACAACAGGGTGCAATAGTCTGTCATCAAAACTGCTGGTGTTACAACAACTATCTGCTAGATATGAGATAATCTTCCTGCAACACTGTAAAACAGTTCTGCTTTTATAAATGATGGTAGAATAGTGTTGGGCAATACCCTTAGTTAATATTTGCTCAGTCATTGACCACAACAAACATTACAAGCAGCAAAATAAATTGTTAAGGGATTTAAGAAGGACCATTTGAAAACATAGGCTTTTAGGATATACACAAAAATAAAAGGTCCATCTGAAGAACCTAGAAAACATAAGGACCACCTAGTTCAATGTTCTCTCTATCACAGTGGTAAAACAGATGTCAAAGCCACAGTAGGATGTCAATTCTTTATATATAAAAAGCATCTATTAATTACTCTTTCATGCATTTTTTCAGTCTCCCCTTGAACAGTTGGCATCCATGACATCCTCTTGCAATGAGTTGCACAGCTCCACTGTCTGATGCATGAAGAATGAGCCCCTTTTCTGGTTTTAGTGGCTCAGAGAGTAATCTAAGTCAGAGCTGTAACTGAGATGCAGACTTGTCACCAGCTGTGTCTGATCATGCTGCTGCTGAGACAATCTGTCCCTTCCCAGCTTCTTGGAGCATGATGCTCTATCCCAATCTTTTACTCAGCACTAGCACTCCATAGCTATGTAGTAAGAGCACATTGTTTATCAAGTTGTAACCTAATTCTGTAGTTTAGTTTTCACCTACCTCAGTCTCACCATCCTCCTCTTGAAAACAAAAGGAGTCTTTTATGACCTTTTTGGAAGCTTTCACACACTTCATCCAGCTGGACAGGTGCATGCTGGTATTACATATACAGCCCCAAAGTTTGGATGCAAATGACACATCTGTGCTAACCTAATGGAGTAATTTACCTTTAAGGATTATTTTACAACTCTCTCTGAAACAACCGGCAGAGTCTGTCTTACTGGTTTGAAAGATACATTCAGCCAATCTAATTTTCGTTCACAAAAAAAGGCCACAAACAAGAAGGAACTATTACATGAATACATCATCTTCTTTGGAGTACAGCTGAATGCCAATTTATTTGAAATCTAAGCATATTTGGTTAGGGAAATGTCTTTTTCCCCATTTTTTACAAGACAAGACAGCAATTTTTAAAAAATTTATTATTATTTCCAAACTGTCTTTATATTTTCATCTACTTCCACCTATTGGCCTTATACCCGAGATCTAACTTTGACCCTATTATAACAAAGAGAGGATACATAAGAATTCTTCTGCAAAATCAAGATTTTCCTAGATTGTAAGCTTTTCAAGAGAAATAAGCTTTTATTTTATGCCCTATAAATTTTGTTAGATGTGTGATCTGATGAATTAATGTCAGAAAAATCTACTTTAGAGTGTTCACAAACAAAAGAATGTTTATTTCTTGAACTATCAGCAAAGAAATGGCTCAGTCAGTGAAAAAAAAGAAAATCCACTGAATTTTAAGAAAGTATTTCCTGGCTTTTTTCTCTTCACATTTAGAATAAGCTGAAAATAAAATTCTAGTTTGATAGAGAGCTGTATAAAAGATTAAAAGAGCCATCATTTAAATCACAGAACAACTTAGGCTGAAGGGGACTTCTAGAGATCATATAGTTAAAATCTTCTTGTTAGGTGTTGAGTATCTCCAAGGATGGAGACTCTACAATCTCCCTTGGTAACCATGTTCCAGTGGTCAATCATGGCTCACAGCGAGGACACTTTTCTATCTATGTGCTTGTTGTCCTTTGTATCCACAAGTCTTCTCAGTTTTTGCTGAGCAGAGCCAAGAAGAGCCTGGCTCTGCCCATCCTTCTATTAGGCAGGTGAAGACATCTTCATTTGGCACTGCCTTCTTGAGACAAAACCAATTATCTCAGACTCTCCTGTACACCACCCACTCCAGTCACAATCGCAGGGGATCATGCCACGCTCACTTCAGTATTTCAATATCCTTCTAATACAACAATTAAAAATGGACCCAGATGTGGTCCATTACCAAAGAAATTTTGGATTATTTTTCAAACATGCTTTTTAGACAGGCTTTCAGGGCATGACAAACTTTTTACATGAGCTTTATTTATTATCATGGCATCACCTTATAGTCGGTGGAAAAGTCTTAATTGAAAATCACAATTGAAAACACAAGTGACAACAAAACTGCTTCCACACTGACCAGCTGCTAGGGCAAGTGGACCAACAGCCCCACCCTGCAGGGAACAGAAAGCCAAAGGTAAAGAAACACCAAGTGCTTGCAGCACAGGGCTGCAAGATATTTCCCCAAGGAAAGTATATTCCATAGCACACAGTTTAAAAATCCGTGGAAGAAGTCTTTGTGAACTGCAGGAGCGTGGTATTTGCCAGTGGGGCAGTCAAGGACCTAAGAGGTGTCTCAGGTATCCAGGAACTTGCAAACCCTACACAGCAGACCTGTGTCATTTGCACTTACATGAGTTAACCCCTTGTCTGCAGATTCTGGAAGCCAGGGAAAAAGCAACCCTTTCCCAGGCAGCAAGTAGATCCAAGTCTACTCATAAAATTTAGATTTAAGGTAGTTCATTCACCTCCCAGCAATAAGTACAGAAGTGGAATAGTGAGCCTGGGAGTCAAGTGATCAACTTCATGGTAGGTATGGAGTCTGTTTTCAAAGCTGCTGGATTGCTTACAGCTAGGCTTGTATCTGAGATACCTGGCTGGGCATTGACCACTTGGTATCTGCAATCCTGTAATAACAGAGCTGTCAGGCTGCAAGACACTTAGGCAATGTAATCCTCTACTGATTTTATCTTCACAAGAGAAACACAGGTTGTATAAATGATAGACACCAATGTCTCAGTGTTCTAAACATTGTAACAGTTGATTTTTTTTTATTTCTGCATCTATATCAGTACCTTACATATTACTGTATCATACACATTTGGCTACATTCATTATTCAAATAATCCTTTTAAAAAGTTTAAAAATATGTTTTTCAGGATAGGCATTTAAACTTTCTGGAAAATTACAGGTTTATGAAAAGAGGTCTCTAGTTAGAGAGAAAACACATTTGTTACATGCACTGTAATATTTATTACATATTTTTGAGGTTTGCAGATTTATATCCCTAAAAGTTTTCTTACTCAGCAAAAGCAGTGGTGTGATCTTCCATTTAAGAGACAGCAAAATGCATAAACCACAGGGAAAAAAAAAAAAAGTGGGAGCTCAGTAGCTCCTGAGTTCAAAAAAATACTGGTGTTGGCTTCTTGAAAAATAAAGACTTCAGGAAATCCTTTGTCTTTATATCTAGATGCTATAAATTAATGGCAAAAAAAGTATGGAACATATACATCTTATTAGCAATATTTTTTCCCCAATAACATATCCCTCAAGGCTTCATTTTTAGCACACTATATTTGAAATTGGTTAATTCCATTGTTACCATCTAAAAGCTGCTGATGAAAAAAAAAAAATTGTGTCATTACCAACTGAAATCATGTCTTCCAGAAAGCTGTTCACTCATCCCTTTACTTCTTCTTGAAAAAAAATCTAGGACATTATTACAGAGAAACTTATTTGTGGAACACTTGCATCTGATAAGCTCAAAGCATCCCTAATGCAAAATTATTGAAATAAATATTAAAGTCACACAACATGCATTCTCAATCTGGACGTTACTACTTTGACCTTCCTGGGCACTGAAACTGCCAAATACACAGACCATGTGGATGTTCCAAAAACAAACACAAGGAGCAGTATAATCTCCCCTCCTTTTCTACTGCTGCTGTCATCCTAGTTCTGCTATGGTACAACCACCTAACCTTTGCTCAGATGTTTGAGGACATCGTTCATTTGAGAGGAAGAGCTCTAAAGCAGTCCGTAGTGTTGAATTGTGAAAGGTAAGAGAGATAAAACTGGA
Source organism: Calcarius lapponicus (assembly GCA_039654755.1). NCBI lineage: Eukaryota > Metazoa > Chordata > Aves > Passeriformes > Fringillidae > Calcarius > Calcarius lapponicus. Next base: position 22,169,106 of record CM077464.1, read on the forward strand.
GAGAAAGGCAGGCACACAGGATGGTGTAGGAGGATACAGTATGGGTAAATAAAGGTGGTATAGAATGTAATCTTACCCCTAAAGAGTTGCAGCTGAGCCAATTATTAAGGATTAGGAGCAGGCCTGATGTTAACAGCCACACCTGTAGCCAATAAGAAGAGTGTTATAAAAGAGTGGATTGGTTGTTGAGGGGAACTGGAGTCAGTTGGCTACTGCAAGGACAAGGAAGAGTCAGTGTTTAGAGGAGCTGCCTACAAGAAACATCAAGGAGGTACAAAACTCTAGCAACATGGAACCCTTGCAATGTAACGAGAACAGGATGGTACTAGGCAAGTAGCTCAACGATCAAGAGGAAAGGCATTAATGTGGAAAGATAATTACCATCTCAAGGGAAAAATGAACAGGGAGATTGCAACTTGCTGTTTAGTATCTGCATGAGGGGACTGAGTGCACTTCTCAGTAAATTCTCAGACAACACTGAGTTGGGTGGGAGGTTGATGTGCTGGATGTCAGGAAGGCTCTGCAGAGCGTTCTGGACTGGGTGGATCGATGGTCCAAGGCCATCGATGAGATTGTATGAGATTCAAGAAGACCAAGTGCTGAGTCTTGCTCTTGGGTCAAAACAACTCCATGCAGCACTATAGGCTTCAGGAAGAGGTCAGTATATAAAGTGAAAGGAATAAGGTGGAATGGGGAGATGTTTTATGTGATGGGTGTTTGTCTTCCCAAGCAGTTGTTACACGTGACAGAGCTCTACTTTTCTTGGGATGGCTGAACACCTGACCATGGGAAATAACAAATTCATTCCTTGTTTTGATTTGCTTTTCTGTGCAGCTTTTTGCTTTCCCAGCCCATGAGATTTCTAACTTTTACTCATCTGATCCTCTCCCTGATCCCACTGCTAGGTGAGTGAGTGAGCGGTTGTTGCATAGGGCTTGGTTGCTGGCTGGAGTTAAACCACGACAGTGGGAAATGGGAAGCCATTTTGGCAGCAAAGACAGAGAGTAACAAAAACAAACAGAAGGTGCCACTGCTGCAGATGCAAAGAGGAAAGAAGTCACAGAATCACTAGGTTGGAAGAGACCTTCGAGATCATAGAGTCCAACCCAGCCCTAACATCTTAGCTAAACCATGGCTCCAAGTGCCACATCCAGAGATGATGACTCCACCACCTCTCCAGGCAAACCATTCCAATACTTTATCCCCTTTCTGTATAAAACTTTTCCTAATATCCAACCTGTATTTCCCTTGGCGCAGCTTGACACAGTATCCTGTGGCTCTGTGAGTCATTGCCTGGAGAAAGAGACTGACCGCCTCCACCTTTCAGGAAGTTGTTGAGAATGACAAGGTCACCTCTGAGTCTCCTCTTCGCCAGGCTAAACAACCCCAGCCCCCTCAGTTGTTCCTTGTAGGGCTTGTTCCACTGGGCCCCACATCCCCTCACCAGTACAAGTGGTGCTTCACCATGGGGTGAAATGTTTGGTCCAGCATGTGGAGTGCTCCAAATGCCACCCAATCACTCTGGCTACTGCTTACTCCTACTCCTGTGGAACTGCAAGTTGTATCCCACAAGCATTTGTCCCACATAACACTTTAACAGGTGGCACAGAAACCCATCAGCCCAGAAGTGCTCCACAGAAACACCCTTGCAGATTCCTGTGCCACTGCCCACCCACAAAGCAGTTGGGCCACTTACCCTGGGTGAGGAGTCCCCTGGGCCAGGCAGGGCTTGCATCTGGTCTCAGCTCTGCTAAGGACACCACAGGAGTTAAGGGCACAGCCCATGAGGGACAGCAGCTGTGAAGAGCCCCTGCCACCAGTGCAGCCCCAGGTGAGCATTCTCCCCATGTCACAGATACTGAGTTCTAAGGATCACTGAAGTCCAACTCCTGACACTATGCAGGACATCCCAAGAATCGTGCCATGTGTCTGAGAGCATCTTCCAAATGCTTCTTGAATTCTGGCAGGCTTGGTGCTGTGACCAGGTTTCTGGGGAACTTGCTCCAGTGCCCAATCACCCTCTGGGTAAAAACCCCTGCCTAATATCCAGCCTAAACCTCTCCTGACACAACCTCAGGCCATTTCCCTGTTTCCTGTCACTGTGCACCACAGAGATCAGTGTCTGCCCCTCTGCTTCCCCTCATGATGAAGCTGTAACTGCAGTGAGGTCTCCCCTCAGTCCCCCCCAGGCTGGACAGACCAAGGGATCTCAATCACTCCTCACGCGGCTTCCCCTCTAGACCCTTGACTATTTTCATAGCCCTCCTTTGGAAGCTCTCTAATAGTTAAATGTCTTTTTTGTATTGTAGCATCCAGAACTGCCCCCAGCACTGGAGGTGAGGCCGCCCCAGTGCAGAGCAGAGCAGGACAACCTCCTCCCTTGCCTGGCTGGCGATGCTGGGCCTGATGCCCCCCAGGACAAGGTGGGCCCTCCTGCCTACCAGGGCACTGCTGATTTATATTCAATTTTCCATCAACCAGGAACCCCAGGTGGATGGAAATGAGGTCTCCAGCCTCTTGTTCCCCAGTCTGTACGTACGTCCAGAGTTACCCTCTCCCAGGCGCAGACCGGCACTTGCCCTTATAAAACTTCACACAGTGGCGACTGCCCAGCCCTCCGATTAGCCCGGGTCTCTCTGCCGAACCCGTCTGCCCCCGAGGGCGTCAGCACCTCCGCCTCGCCGCTCGCTGCCCTTTTAACTCCGCCGCCGGCCCCCGGAGCGCCCGGGACGGCGAGGCCGCTCCCCTCCCGCCCCCGCGGCCGCCCCGCCCCGCGCGGCTTCCGGACCCGCTGGGAAGTGGGACAGAGGCGAAGGCGGCGGCCGGGGAGGTGGGCAGGGATCCGGGAGCGGTGGTGCTCGCCGGCCTCGTTCCTCGGGGGTGCGCGGGGCAGAGGGGTGAGCTCGGCTCGGCTGTGTCCTTGCACCCAGGCCCCATCCGCCTGGGGCTCTCCTGGGCTTTCCTCGATGTGGGCCCTGGGCCGCTGTAAACTCTGCTGTGGTGTCGCGGGCCTCGCGCTCGGTCCGGCCCGGCCCGGATCGGGGAGCGCTTGGGCCGGGGCTCGGGCGGGACCTTGGGGAGGGTCTGCGGGCGGGCGAGCAGGGTGCCCCCCGCCAGCCGGGCCGGGGGGTGGTTCCCCTTCCCCAGATATCCTCTAGTGTCGGGCGGGTGTCCCTGGGCTGACTGGCTGCTCCTTGGGAAAGAAAGCGACAGTCTCCGAGCTAGTTAATCGCGACATGCCGGGGAAAAGCATCAATAGCAGCCTGGTCATCGTTCCCCCCTGCTGTGTGTGTGCCTCTGGTGGCTGCAAGCCAGCAAGAAACCCTCGGTTCGTGCTTTGTCGGGCAGTGTTTCCTGATATCTGTCTTTTTCCGTGTAAATGGCAGGAGGCCGGAGCGAGGGAGAGAACAGTGTGGGGAGATTCCTCATCGAACGTGGGCTTCGTGAATAGCCTGTGGGGTTGTGCTGCAGATCTGCAACATGGAAAAGCAACTGCTTGAATCCTCAGAGGAGCGAACGTTTCAGTACCAAGATTCTCTGCCTTCCCTGCCAGTACCTCCTCTTGATGAATCTTTGAGTAAATATCTCGATGCAGGTAATGACTTAATGTTGTAATGGTAGCATGTCATGTGCTGTTGTAACCAGGATAATCTGAAGATGTTTGCGAAGTGATTGTAGACACAGCTTGTACTGTAATTGGGCCGTGCGATACAGACAAGCTTAGTGTGCCAAAAGGATCTTTCAGGCTCAAAACTGGAAACGCAGTGCCCAGAGAAACTTGAGTAAAAGTTTGTTATTTATCCCTAATTACCTTTCTTCAAGGGAATTTGGCACTTGGTTAACTTTTTGGTTTGAGAGTGGATTTTTTTTCCCTTTTTTTTCCTTCTCCAAAACAAAAAAAGGCTTGTCTGATGAAAGATACTTTGCTTAAAAATTTTGCTTTGCATAACTGCTTGTTTATAACTGTGTTTGTTCAGGATCTTTTTAAAAGAACAGTTATTTAAAACTTTTCATACTTAATATTGGTGAGAAAGAACACATTAGCTATACAGTCATAGGCAAAAGCAGTGATGAGCATTTTCACATAATTTAGCTTGGATACTTTTTGCCTTAACGTGTTGACTAATCTAAAGAACATCACAGAAAAGTTTTGAAAACAACATCCATGCGCCTGTATCTAGTTTTGTTTATAAAGAGGAAATGACTGGTTAATTCTTTATTATGTATTGGGAATGGCAAAAATGCATTATGAAGTATTTTGAGATTATTTTTCTCTATTCAATAATTTTCAGAACTCTGAGACATGGAGTTTTTTTCTGGAACATCTACTTTGTATCTTACCATCTTACAGGTATTACACAATTGCTAACAAAGGAAGACTTGGAGTTCTTTCTTTAGCAGAAGCGTACTACACCAAATTTTCCCTTTCCCAAAATAGAATTCCTGAAGCTTACTCTTGAGTTCCTATTTATTCTGAGTACTGGAAATGGCCTGCTTTGGTCTTCTTTACATAATTGTTTAATGATGGAGAATTTTGAAGTGGTGGGTTTTGAGCAAAAGTGTTGTGTGTGTATGTGTGTCTAAAATAATGCACTGTCTTTTTGCTGTAATGCAGGTTAGCTAAAGTTGTGCTGCAAGAGTAGAACCTGCAATAACAAAATTGCTGTTTAGTTTTGTAAACCCACCTGTCTCTCCAGGTTAATAAATAACTCTCTCATAGAGTGAAAAGAGCTGACAGTGAATTTGTTTGCCCTTGTTTTCTGATTCTGATTTGTTTTCATAAATAAATATCACATGTCCCTTTCTTTTTCATGCTGAAGCTAGTTGCTGCTTACTGTTCCATGCACAAAATCATTCTATAATTTTGATCACTGTTGCTCTTCTTTAGTCTCACTGGTTGTGGAGAAAAGTTAGCCTAGCATTTGCCAGTCTTCCCTTGGACAAATATATTAAAGTCAGAGGGTGCAGGGCACAGTTCTAGACATAGCTCTGTGAATTTCATTGCTTAAGCGTGTCATTTTAGTCTGTAAATGGGAGTGGAGGAAAGGAGGTGCTTCAGTAGAACAATTCAGAACCTCCAAATGATTCTTCATAGAGGCTTTAAATTAGTCCTGGGAAACCTTCATTCATTGGTGGGAGGAGGACTCCAGGCGCTTGACATTAGTCAGGGTGCCTGCTGGTAAAGCACTTACCTGTTTAGAGCCAGCTGACTAGAAAAGCTGGACAAAGTATGTGTCAGAATGCCTTATTTAAGGCTTTACAGTTGCTGCATTTTAAGGAGTAACCTTGTTTTGAAAGTAAGCCTTGAGCAGAGAAGGTGGCCATTGCCATGTTATTTAGCCTTCTAGCCCAGAGGATGAGATTCAGAAAAATAGACTCAACATGAAAGTATGAAAACTCAAACTTCCAGCTTCCCAGAAGATTCCTTAACTATGCAACTGAAGGTATCTTTCATGGGATTCTTCTTGTTCATGGGCAGAGCTGATCCCCTAATCAGAAAGAAAGACAAGATCTGTGGACTGAAGAAATGCAAGAGAAGTTTCATTGAACTCTGATGAGAAAGAGGCCAAGTTCTGCTCCTTAACAGTGCTGCTTCTACATCTGATTAAATCGTTTTTAAATTGAAAGAAACCCGGTGAATCATGTAGATTGGGAAGAGTTCATCTGGACCAAATTTCTGCTCAAAGCTGGTCCATGTTGCTCAGGCCCTGCTTAGCCAGGCTTTGTTTACTTACAAGGGTGGAGACTCTGTTTGATTGTAGCCTGTTCGGGTGTTTGATCACCCTCATGATTGTGGGAGGGGGAAGAAAAACAACAAACCAAAAATATCAGCAATAACCAAAAACCCCCAAAACTTCACATTTTCCACGTGAGAAATTTTCTGTATTCCACCTTTATTCCATTTTCTCTTATCCTAATTCTTTCCATATGTGAGAGGAACTTCGCTTTATCCTCACCAGGACTTTCCATTCAGTTGTAGAGGGCAGCTAGGTCTTTACTTTGCATTCTCTTAATAAGCTCAGTAACACAGTTCTCAGCCTCATCTCATTGTGCATTCCATTCACCTTGCAATCTTAGTCACTCCTTTAATGGTTTGACTAAATTAATGGCAGATCTTTTCCAGCCTAAATGATTCCATGAATTGAGACCAGAACCAAATAATTTTGCTTGGTTTTCATTTTTTATTGAATATTGCTCTGTAATGACTTTATAACCTGAATAACAGAGGGTAATCATCCTCTCTTTCAATAGTATGTGATAATAAGGTCATTTTCTGGGAAGCCTGAGTGTTGGACTACCCCCAGTGAGGGAAGACTTTCAACCTCAGGATGAAAACTGTAATCTGCAAAAGGGTAAAGGTGAATGGCTTTGTTGTTGTTATTTCTTTTTTCATTTGGGTTCATGACTGATGGTGTGCAATTCAAGCTGCATCTAGATGTGTAGGCACTGTGTGAATGTCCATAGCTGATCATCTGTGGTGGAGGTGTAAAGGGAATGCTGGTACCTTTCCAGTTATGATGGAATTTTTGGAGGCCCCAATGCAATTTAAATACAAGCATTGTATGGTAATATTTGAAAGTAGACATTCTGCCTAAGGTTGCTGGAATGTGCTTAAAACCACATTTGTAGGTAATATTTGGCTCTCTCCGTCTTTGTCCTGTGGAATAGAAAAAATATCACTAGGACTTGCATTATTGTTGTGGAATACCATAAGGAGACCAGGATGTATCTGAAAATGGATCCCTATCTTTCACTTTAGGACAGGTAATGCAAAATACTGAAATGCCTTATATAATTAGGATTAAAATGGAATTATTTTGAAGAGGAATCAGGATGACTTACCTTTGATAGAAGAGGATCAGCACTGAACAGATTGAACATGAGAAACTATGTGGGTCATGTTGAGATGTGCCCATGAGCACTGAGGGAGCTGGTGTTTGTCTTTGAAAGGGCCACTTCTGATTATCTTTGAAAGATCATGATTACTGGTGAAGGTTCCTAAGGAAAGAAAGAAAGCAGATGTTACTGTTGTCCTCTGGAAGGACAAGACCAATTAATCTTACTTTAATTCCTGGGAATCCCTGGCAAATAATCATGAAAACCATTTCTGTGCTTATGAAGTACAGGAAGGTGATTGGGAATGGACAGCATGGATTTCTGAAGAGGAAATTTTTCTTGACCCCATGGTAGCTTTTAATGATGACTTTTTATGGTGACTGTCTCACTGGATAAAGGAAAAAGAGTGGATATTGTTTTTATTGACTTTAGTAAGGCTTCTGGCATATCAAAAGATTTTTTAAAAAAACTTCATAGAGGAACTAATAAAGTAGGGACTAGGTACAGGGCAGACAGATGGGCTGGAAACTGTATCATCTGCTGAGCTCAAAGGTCTGTGGTCAGCAACACATATGCCAGCTGTAGGCCAGTCTCTGATGCTGTACACCAGGGGTCCAGTAATTCTTAATATGGTCATTGGTGGTGATGGGACATGCATGATGGGACAGACTGTACTGAGTTTGGGAGCTTCCAAAGCTGGAAGAAGCAGCTAATACACCAGATGGTTGTTATGCCATCAGAGGGAGCTTGATAGGCTGGAGGAACAGACTAACAGGAGCCTCATGAAGCTCAGCAAACACAGGGAAATGCCACACAGGCAATCTCTCTCACCCAGGGGAGAATAACTTGCCACAGCAGCACAAGCTGGGACATAGTGCCTGAACGCAAAAGAGCCCCTGGGGTCTGCTAGACATGAAAAGTTGAGCATGAACCAGCATGTGGCCTGGCAGCAAGGCATGTCAGTGGTCTCTGGGGCTCCCTATATAGAAGGAACATTGCCAGCAGGTACAGAGAAGTGATCCATTCCCTTGGTTCAGTGCTGGGGAGGACACATCTGCAGTTCTGTGTCTGTTTCTGAGCTCCCCATACAAGTGAGACAGGGACATACTGAAGTGAGCCCAGAGAAGGGCTGTGACAGGGATTAAAGGCTTGGATTATCTGACATATGGGGAGAGACAGAGAAAGCTAGGATTGTTCAGATCTTTGCAATATGTGTGATTGCTTGTGGAGGAGTAAATAAGGTGGAGCCAGAACTCATAGCAGTATCCAGTGACAGAAGAAGAGGTGATGGGCACAAACCGAAATACAAGAAATTCCTTTTAACATAAGAAAACTCCTCTTATTGCAGCAGTGGTCAAGAAGTGAACAGGCAATTGTAGAGTGTTCATCCTTGGAGATAGTTAAAACCCAACACAGTCCTAAGCAACTTGCTGCCACTGACCCTACAGAGATGCAGTGTTGGACCAGGTGATCTCTAGGTTTATGAAGAAGAGGAAAACCAATGGTTGCAGGCAAGCAGGTGTGATTGCAGCAAGATGGAGTTACAATTTAATACTTTGGTTAACTAAGTATTTGAGACCTTGCCCTGCTGAAACTCGCCCGTTGCTTGCAAAAGCTAAAGATAGATGAGAGGTGATGCAGATACTTGTTTAAATTTTTGTAGTTGTGTATCTTTCTTTGTTTCTTAGCAGCTATAAGTCAATTACAGGGTTACCAGTAGCAAGGCAAACAAGAAATTAACTAATGATAGTGTCCAGTGGCCTCAAACATTACTTGGTCCTCATTGTGTAGGCATTGAATCACCAGAAACACACCTCCCACACAAACCTCCATTCTGTTTCCCACTGACTTCACAATCTTAAGTATAACTAAAACAGAAAATACATTATACACCAGATGAGTATAGGAAAAAGATGAGATGTGCCTGTATGGAAAATGACATCAGCAGTGCCTGTTACTGACCAGAGATTTCATGGTAGAAAGTCTTTAAGGAGTGTATAGATTAAAATAATGACTAGTTTTGCAGATGTTTATGGAGGACTTCAGCCTATAATGCACATGGTCTGAGAGAAATCCAAAAGGATTTAAAAACAGAAAAACTGTCTACCAGTAACTACATTTGCTGTCAATCAAAGGTGGACATAACATAGGGACAGTGAATGAGAATTGATGGGCAAGTGGCTTGTAGACCATGAATGGACTTGAAAATACAGGCAAGTAGCTTGTAGTTGGTGCAGTAGGGTGGCAGATGTATGTACTCAATGTGTTAATTTACAAACAAAGTTCCTGTAAATTTAATTACTTGGAAGAACTCCATAGTATTTACAGATGTAAATATATTTGATTTAGTTATCTGTCAGGCATTTCAGGTTTTCAGCAATTACTTTAGTCTGCTATCATCTGTATTTATTTAAAAGTATGTATTTATGTTTTGTTAGAACATAATAATTTATTTACAGACTTTTGAGAGGTGTTTTAAAAGGTGTTTTCCCTTCAAATACTTGTTTTAGAAAAATTAATTCTCATTCTCAACTCCCTTGCCTGTGAATATCTGAATCTTGGAATAAATCTTAGTATTCAGTTGTCTTTAAAATAAAAACATGTTCTTTTTACAGTGAAGCCATTTCTTAATCAAGAAGAATATCAAAGAACTGAGGATATAGTTAAAAAATTTGAAAATGGCATTGGAAAAGAATTGCACCAGAAATTACTGGAAAGAGCTAAAATGAGAAGGAATTGGGTGCGTATTTACATATGTGAGAAATCAGAATTCAGTGTAAGAAATGTTAATTCAACTTGTTGGTTATTCAGGATGTAACTCAAAGAATCATTTAACCTTTTAAAATCTTCAAATCTTCCTTACATCTGCCACTTGACCTGTGGATATGAACTCATTCACTTCCATATGTGTCATTTGTTTTTGTTCAAAGCTGAGTGGTTAAGAGAGCTCACTAACTGAAATTTAAAGTTATTTACCAGCTTTTGGATGCTTTATCTGTCAGTCTCTCCTATGACATCTCTTCCTTCTCTCTTCACCCTGGGGAAAAAACAAAACCAAAACACCCCCCCCCCCCCAAAAAAAAAAAAAAAAAAGCCCCAAAAATGCCAAAAAAAACAAAACCACAAAAACCCAATAAAACCAACCCTGGAATTCAGAGTTTGGTTTCTTTCTTTTTCTTCCCAGAAGAAAACTATGTGGTAGCATTTTAAAGTTGTTTTTCAACAGAGAAAGAGATACAAGGAAGGTCATCACCAAGTGCAATTCATGAGGGCTTTTTAAATCCTAACAAGACACACTCCAGAGTGAGGATTTTCAAATGGTGGCAGAAAATGTGCATTACAAACTCTCTCTCTCAGATCCCTTCTCAACACAAGTCTAGTTTCCTTCTATTCTTCATGGAGTAGTCTGTGATATTCACAGCAGCCACAACTGAAGTCTGCAAGAGTCTAAGATTATGAGTATCAGGGAAGAAACACCATAATTTACAGTTTAATATTCTTAAGCAGCATTGAATTTTATTTCAAGCTTGAAAGCAGAAGAGCTGAATGTGTCATTATCTTAATCAGTTAGTTTTGAACCACTGTCCTGCCTTGTGTTATACAGGATCTACTATTCATAGTATTAAAATAAAAAAGTAAAAAGCAGACAGTTGGGCAGTCATGTAATTATTAATTAATGAATAAGAATAATTTCTGATGTTAAACATTTTTCATTTCAGCTGGAGGACTGGTGGCTGAATGTGGCTTATCTTGATCTTCGCATCTCAACACAAATCTACTGCAATATGGGAGGCCCTGGTCCCTATATTGAGCACTACTGGCCACCAAAGGAGGGCACTCAGATAGACAGAGCATGTATAAATATATGGCACACCCTGAAATACTGGGATCTACTACGAGCGTAAGACTTTAGGAAAAAATGACTGCTCCTAAATATTGATGGTCTCTCTATCCCTTCATTGCATATGTGTGTTCATGCCCATTGGCATGCATTCTTTGCTGTAATATCCAGGTTTGTCTTACCTTGATTTAATTCCATCATTTTAATTTCTCTTGCTTAATGTTGCTGTGTTTGTTACTACAGAGAGAAGGTTGCCATAGAGAGATCTGGGAATACTGTTCTGGACATGAACCAATTTCGAATGCTCTTCTGCACTTGCAAAATTCCTGGGCTTACCAGAGACTCTCTCAGCAGTTATTTTAAAACTGGTAAACAAATGAAAATTGGGGATTAATACAAGCAAATTCTTTTTATTAATATGCTAAAGGAGTGGTCAGTTTAACCATAAAATTCTTGCTTTCTTGAGCACTAAATCAGCTACTGGTTGTAGAGTGTTCGTATTATGAAGCAAAAAAGGTATCTCATCTACAAATGCCCTTTTTGGTCCAGTATTTAGTCCTTATCAAATCGGAGTAAAAGAGAGCTCTGCTTCAAATTGTGTATAACCAGCCTGATGCCTGTAATAAACATGCCAGCATTAAGAATTGATGAAAGACAAATTCTGTGTGTTATAAGTATGTGTGGATTCAGCAAGGAACACTTATTTCAGCAGAGGGAGTTCCTGCCTACAAGAAACACAAATAAATGAAATTTGCTGCTAGATAATGACAATTACTTGAAGCCGTTTCTAACAGTGAAAGTTATGTGCTACTTCCATTGTTTTTTAAAATGTCTTCAAGTTTGCAGAATTGAACAAAAAATAGTCTGTAGGACTTGCTTAGTTTTTTCTGTATCTGTCATTTTATCCCCAGGGTTGGATTTTCATTTATTCCTGTTTTTCATTTCAGAGGCTGAAGGTGAATGTCCATCTCACTTGATAGTCCTGTGTCGAGGTCGAGTATTTGCATTTGATGCTATGCATGAAGGCAGCATGCTGACTCCTCCAGAGATTTTAAGGTTTTCAAAATGCTTATTTTAAATGAGCTGTCTTATTTAAGCTACATACGAAAGAGGATTTTTTTCTATTCCCTTGACCTCAAAGATTTAGGTGTAAGACAGAGTACAGCTTCTCCTTTAGCTGAAAGGTTCAGATTTGAGTAAATCCTTATTCAGTGGATGGCAATTTCTTTCCATGTACTATTGTAATACATCTGTAGAGCATCATACAAAAGGGTTGAAAAAAGGTATTTCAGTAGGAAAAACCACTTTTTATGGTTTCTTTACATGGAATTAGTAGGATTACAGCTATCATCATTCCTTCCAGGTACAATCCGCATTGCTACTTAATCATTATCAAAGTTGAAGCACTCTCATCTGTTGAACTCTCCTGTTACATACAGATGTAGTTTCAACATAAGTCTCTTGTGACTGATTTGGTATCTATATGCATCTCCTTACTAAAAAAGAGTTGTTAATTTTGCCAGGGAATAACAATGCAATTGTCAAAGTGCTGCTTATAGTGCACAACAGAAGGCTTGTAATTAAAATTGGGAAAAAGTGGATGGCCAAATTCCTCAGGCAAGACAAACCTAATTAGAGAAACTAAAAATCACTTTTTCAAAATAGTCTGGTAGATTAATACCTAATATTTTAACAAATGCATTTCTAATTTTTGTAGTTGCACCTGTTAAGCCAGTAACAAAGAAATGAACACTTGGAATACAGACAAAATCCTCTGGATCTATTGTCTATAGGAAGGGCAGGTTGGGTTTCGCTTGAGGGGACTGTTTCTGTTTGGCTTTATTTTTGTAAGGTCATCATTGATGTCATATATGTTTGATACTATGTAACTAGTGATCAATAGTGATATTTAATAGGCAGGAGTGCTGGAAAAAAGAACAAGTCAGAATAAGTGCCTGTAATTTATGGAGTTTCTTTAACATGGAGAAGAGCATGTGGAAAACTGAATTTGCAAACTAATATTTACCCCTCTGTTAATTCTTCTTCTAAAGGAAGAGGTAGGAAGAGAATTGTTCAGAGAGTACAAGAGTTCAGAGTCTACATTCAGGATGTACTGCAGCAAGTGTTCTACTTGAAGGTTTATCTTGAGGGGAGGGTTTGCCCTGAATGTGATTAGCTGCTGTAGAAGCTGTAAAGCTGCAGTATGGCAGATGTCTGCTGCTCTGGAAAGTCTCAGCCTGCACTGTTGAAGTCTTAAATCTAGTTTTAAAGTATGTAATAATGCCTCAGCACTATGATTGTCTATGTGTGTTTGTACTGGGCTCATAGGTGCTGAATGACTGAAACCTGAGCAGGTCTTCAATTGTCCTTAGAATCCAGGGGAGCTGATTCATGCTTCCTGAAAAGTCACACTGGCTTGTGAATGTTGAACCAAAATGCCAGCTTTGCAAAAATGAGACAGAGACACAAGGTGAATTTTACTTTCTCTCCAGCTGTTGTTAACTAAAGTTTTTGAAATCTTCTTAAAGGCAACTTAGGTATATACAGGAGAGATGCTACAGTGAACCAGATGGACCAGGACTGGCAGCCCTAACAAGCAATGAAAGGACCAAATGGGCAGAGGTAGGAATACTTAGCAGCTGGTTCCTGGGAAAAGCATTGTGATCACTGGAAAAACATTATTTCACTTAGCTTTGTCTTTTTATGTCTTCTAGTTACGGGAATACTTGATTCATCTTGATCCAAAGAACTTAACTCTTCTGGAAAAAATTCAGAGAAGTTTGTTTGTGGTTGGCCTTGATGATTGTAGTCCTCATGCAACTCCTGAGGACTACACTGAGGTAGATAAGAATTTTTGATTCATATCTGATCATATTTCCATAAAAATTTCTCTTGCATATATACAGAAGTAGCACCTCTTGCTCTTTCAGAACAGTAAAAATGAAGCAAATATATATGCAAAAAATGTGCTTTTTTTAATCCATAGGAAAACTTAAATAGTTTTAATTGTTAGGCCATTGGAAGTGGGAATGGCTGAAATCTACCTTCATAACATTTTAGCCCTCTATCCTTCAGGGTCATTAACTTTTTATCAACCTTCTAATTAATAACTTGGCCCTATAATCGTGTTTCGTCTTGAACTGGATGAAAATGTCATCTGTCAGGGAGGTCTTGCCATCTTAATGTAGTCTAGGTTTAGCTTACAAAGACTGGCAGTGTTCTTGGTGTTTTTTAGCCTTCTCAGTATGTTTCTTCTGCTTTAGCTTACAAGGCTGGGGCTAGCAGGTGATCCAACTGTGCGCTGGGGAGATAAATCCTACAATTGCATATTCTTTTCCAATGGAACCTGTAGTGCATTCTGCGATGTAAGTCAAATTTTTTCCATCTTCTGAGTATTTACTTACTGAATTTTCCCCTTCAGAGTATTATTTTAGGTGTTAACGTGTTACTCTTTAGTATAGCCTTGTTTACCTGGCACCTGGTCTGGTAAGTTTCCAAAAGCAGTCTCCTTTCTCATGTTCTTCACTTTCTCCTGGTGTTTACTATTACACCATACTTGAATTAACAACAGGATCTGAAGTAATAATCTTATTTCTGAAAGTATTTAATGACAAGTTCCAAAGGAAAAAAATACAATACAGAGGAAGGCTTTAAATTAACTCTTTGTTCGATGTATCCATTTGAACAGCTGTGTTTTTTAAACTATGTTATTTTAAACTCATTGCATGGCCAGAAGGGCCTCTATTTTTCCTTAAATCTCCCTTTTCATGGCAGTGGTACATTGTACCTCCCTGTTCAGCTGCAGAGCAGTTAAAATGGTTAGTGGACTTAAAATACTTTGGTATTTATTGCAGAACTATAAAACAAGTCCAACACTGTGCAGTAAAGCTGTTGGTGAGCAGGAAAAAGAGCAGGATAGGGAAAAAAGCAGAAGAGTTTGATCTTCTTGTTGTTGTGCAAAGAAATGTAATATCTTCTCTTATCTGATTCTAGCATTCTCCTTTTGATGCCATGGCTTTAATTACCATGTTATCTTATGCTGATAAGAAGATTATGGAAAATGAGGGAAAATGGAAGGTATCTATCTTCTATAAACTTTCAAGCTTATTAGTTAACATGTCCTTTTTTTATGGATAACATTTTCTGGTTTTTCATCTTTCTGTCTTCATCTTCCCAGGGATCAGATAATGTGAGGGATATTCCACAGCCAGAGGAACTTGTATTCACAGTGGATTCAAAAATTGTGAATGAAATTGGACATACTAAAGAATTGTATTACAAGAAGGTGAAATTTACTCCTGGTTCTGTCAGTTGTTACTGTTACTATTTTTTTTTTCATTCTATTTACGTGTTTTTGGTTGGTGTTTTTTCATGCTTTTTTCTTTTTTCATGGAGAACAGTAATGAGTATGTTCCTGATTAATTGATTAATTTAACACTGTGGTTAAATTTGTTACATAGTGATTTATGTTGAGTGCATTTTATTTACAGTGGACCAAGTTGTGATATTTCTTGACTTCTGTTGTTTTTCCTCCTTTGGTATGACAGGTATCTGACTTGCAGCTGGTGTCTTATGCCTTTACATCCTTTGGCAAAGCATTGATTAGAAAGAGGAAACTTCATCCTGATACATTTGTGCAGCTTGCCCTTCAGCTTGCTTATTACAAATAAATGCCATGGACGGTAAGAAAATACCAGCTCAGGAATAAAAAACTAGTTTCTTGGGTAGGGGTGTGCAGTGGCTTTGCAATGCCAATATGTAATTTGCCATGGGGATGTAAGAATGAATAACTAAGGGGGTTTTACACTAACAGTTGCATAGAGCCATACTTACTTCAGAAATCTTATGTACTTGTGCCCATGGGGATAGTACATACACAAGGGAGGGGGTGGTAGAACACAGTCTGTGAAAACTTGAACTTGGGCTGTACAAAGGGAACACTTGGGCCAACGTGAAATGCAGAGTGGGTCAGGATTCTCTAATGTCAAATAGTTGCTCAAATGTAGAAGAGAGTTTTGTCTGTAGCATGTGACAGCCACCAGTAAAATGTTGAGTCTTCTAAGCCTGTAAAAGGCCTCACAAACTTCAGTGTCTCACTTTCTTTAGCAATATTGGATGTGAAGGTTTGGGCAGAATAACAGAGATGAAGATAGTAGTGACCCTTCAAGTGCTGCCTCTGCATTTTTGGATGTGACATTTAATTTTGTATTACTGATTAAAAGGTGTCATTCTTTTTGTTATTGGTGTTATTCCCAAATTTCTGTTTGCTGACTAGCACTCGTTATAGCTTGTGTAAGTCATTACTGACCAGCAGAGTATTGCCTTCTTCAGAAGGAGGAGGGTTTCATCATAGGAGTGTGGTGTTTTGTCACTGGTGAGATGTAGCTCATCATAACAAAGGTTGGTTTGCTGAACATCAGGACATTAATTATCTGACTAAAAATTGCCTTGGTCTATTAAACACATGCAAGTATATTTCATGTAGGTTGTATATTAAGTGGTAGACTGTAGTAGAGCTGGAGTTGTTCCGTGTAAAAGCTGGATGGCTGTCAGTATGCAGCAGAGAAGGTTTTGACCTTTCCCTCTAAATGTTTTGGAACACACTGCTTATTTCAAGTGTGTCTCTTAATTTATGAGGGTTTAGATGGTGTAGGTGGAAGTACACAATGAAACTGAAGCTTGTGTAATGTCAGCTGTTTTTGCTAGAGGCTAGTAGATCTGTAGTCTGCAGAAAACATCCATGGCAATGCCATCTTTTCAAGGTATGAGTAAAGTACTGGTGCTTTATTCAGTCATCTGTCCCATAAAAGCACATAGAGTTGCTTTGTGGCTCTTTTTTAGAAATATAACTTAAAGAAAATTAGTGGGTTTCTGGTACTTGTAACTGAGCTTGATGTGCAAGATCTTTTGCAGGATTTCTTTAGCCCTTGAGACAGCAAATAATTTTGTTAAGTTAATGAGACACTCTTCCCTAATTTTTGTTCTTAGTCCGGGCTGCTGTTACGAAACTGCCATGACCAGGCGATTCTACCGACGGCCGCACAGAGACCATAAGATCTTGTACTGTGGAAGCAGTGGAATGGTGCAAGTCCATGCTGGATCCTTCTGAGAGTGTAAATACTGAAATCCTACTTTAATTACTCTGTATTTAGAAGGCCTATCATCTGAACCACTTCAAACTCATTTTTCTGTTGTCTCGTTGATGGGAATTGGCGCCTTTCCAGGGAGACAAATTTTAAATGTTAGGTTGCTTAAACTCTGATTCTGGTCATTGTGACAGAGATGTGCTGTCATGTGTGGGCTTGCCTGCTTTTGTGTCCTATTTACCTTTTGGTTTCAAGAATGTAACTGTCTCAAATTACATTCACACTGATTAATTTCACACCTCAAAAAGTTCCTGGGTTGGAGCCAAAGTATTGTGCCTGTGCAGTTGTTCTGTTGTTTTCATTTTCAACTGAAATCAGGAAATGTTTATCTAATAGTTGCATCTGAAAGCAGGATTGAAGGGTGTTTCTGTCCTAGTGGTAAACAGGGGTGTATTCCAGAGTCTTTCTCTGAGTAGCTGAACCAGAGACCTTTTCTTTTCCCAGCAGCTACCCTCTGGTGCTTGGCTGGCAAAGCAGGTCATGCCTTGCTTGCCAAGCAAGAGCTGTACTAAAGCTCTTTCTGTTGCCCTCACTGTACATTTCTCAGAGCCTGAGAAATTAAGCAAGGAGACGCTTTTTGACAAAGGACAACACATAAGGACAACACATCTTTAGAAAAATCAAAGTTTCTATAATATTAATGCATCTTAAAAACATAGAGGAAGACAGCTGTCAGAAGGCATGTGTGATTAATAATTTTGGCCTTAAAGAGCACATTTTCCTGGTCTTCAATGGCTTCTTTTGTCATGTGTAGCAGTTTTAAAACTCACTTTTCTGGCCATCTTCCAAATCTGCTTTCCTATTCCAAATATGGATTTCTATTATTTCCCTGCTCCTCAGTTACCTTCTAACCAATTATCAGGCTTCTGTGGTTACTGTTACTTCTAGTGGGTAACTTTCTGTGTACACTAACTGTAGCCTTTTTTTGCTTTGTCAAGTTAAATAGCATCTCCAAATATCTCCCTATTGTTGTTTTGTTTGGTTTGTTTTTTTTTTTTAACACTAATTCCTGGAGCTTAAAAAAACCTGTTCAATAGTATTGAAATTAATGTGCTTAAAAGCCTGTGTTCATGTAATTTTTAATACCTTAAAGTCAGATGTTTTGAAATAATCCTTTTGTCTTAAATTTTCTTTTGCCCCTTGTCAGCTTGATAGCTTGATTTTTATCTAATTTGAGTGGCTTCTGTCCTTGTTTCATATTCTCTGCTGCAGCCTCTTGTGTGATGAATAAAAGAAGTCAAAGAGCTATCAAGATCTAAGGTCTTGGAAGTCAAGATCTTGAGCATCTCAAGGCCTCCTTTACAAAAACCATGTTATTTGTATTCTCTCTGACTTTAATATATGAGTTTTAATATAAACTTGGAAAAACTGTAATGTTGGGCAGAATTGGCAATCAGCAAAGAAAATCTGGGAATGCGTCTAGGAGGAGCTAGCGTCCTTCTGAATAAATGGTATTATAGAAGGTTTTTGGGTTTGATCACTCTAGTTCACACTGGTTCCGTTCCATTGTTTCAGATTATTTGGGAAAGAGCATGATGCTTAGAATATTGTTCAATTCAAAAGTGATCTGAGTAAGAGAACAGAGATACAGGAAACAAACAAAGGGAATTTGGGTTTGGGAGACAAGGTTTGAGAGAGGTTCTTGTGTACCTTTCAAGTTCATCCATTTTCTTCTATCTAAAATTGTTAGGAACTATGAAAGGGGAAAACCTGCTGGTCTGTGATTGCTGATGTGTTACTCATTTGGATTGATTTTTCTTTTTCTTTTTTTCTTTTTATTTGAATCCTGCCCTACTTTACAGAATTATCAACGGCTGCAACTGATGCATAAGGCATTTGCGAAACACAATAAAATGAGGAAAGAATGTGAAAATGGAAAAGGTATTCTGGGATCAAAATTTTTGGGTCTTTTTTATGTGGGTGAAAAGGGAATATCATTGTGTGCTAGTACTTTTTCTCTATCTCCTTATTTTCAACCTGAATAAAAACTACCACATAACATTTTATACTTTAATTTTGGGGAGAAGAACTAAAACCTGCTCCTTGCACCCATCCTTGTACCCCAAAAATATGTTCACTTGGAATATTTATTCAGTTTTTTTGCCCAGCTAATCATTACTTTGGAATACCTTCCAGTCAAATATATGCTTGGCTGAAAAGAGAAAAAGGAGAGTTTAGGGTGAGATTCTAACTCAGCTGTGGTAGTGCTGTACACTATTCTGTGAATAAGAAAGTAGCTGGGAAATGACCCTGATGAACTTCATACTCTCTCCAGCCTTCTTGGTGTGTTATCACAATTCAGAGCAGTCGTGGCCCTGAAAGCTTTCCACTGTGTTGGCATAATTGCCCATGGGCTGCTTCCACTGTGAGGAGCTCTTCCTCCTTGACTGAAGTGGGAGTTTTCTTGGGTTTTGTTTTCCACAGGGACTTTGCTGCATCTCTGTTACTGAAGTAATTTGCTTTTGAGCTCAGTGCTGCAAGTTGAAAGTATTGAAGACCTCTTAGATCAAATATGTGGGAAATGTTTTTGGGTGCTACAATATGATGCCGTTGTTTATCTCTCCTTCAGCTGCTGTTTGAGCTCCCAGCTATCCAGACCAGAAGAAGCAGAAAAACTGGGAATGCTGCTGTTAATGATTCATTATTTGCATTTATTTTACAGGCTTTGATCGTCATCTTCTGGGTCTCCTGCTCATAGCACAGGAGCAAGGACTGCCAGTGCCAGACCTGTATGGGGATAAGGCCTTCACAGCCAGGTAATTAATATTATTGTCCCATGGCGAGTTGTATCACTTGATACCGAGGCCTTTGCTACATTGGCCTTGTGTGTGCTAATGTCTTGGTCTCTGCAACAAAATAACTGTTTTGTAAAAAGCACTTTGTTTGAAATTGCTTTCAACACTGCTGCTTTTGTTTTGTGTTATTTCACAGTGGAGGAGGTGGGAATTTTGTCCTTTCAACTAGTCTGACTGGCTACACTAGGTTTAGTGGATCTGCAGTCCCTATGGTGCAACATGGCTATGGCTTTTTTTATTCAATTAGGGATGACAGGTAAGGATATAATTTCATTTTGAATATGGCTCTGCATTTGTCACAGAGGAAAAGGCAGCTAACAGCTAGAATGAGGAAAGGAAAATACTGAAGAAATACAGCTGAATGTGTCAGAAGAGATTGAGAAGTGAGGTGCATGAGAATAGAGACATCGGCATTCTGAGAAAGCACCTGTGGGAGGAGGAATGAGTGGTGGAGGGCAAGTGAGTACCAAGATACTGACAATAAGCAGAAATAAAGAGTAGGGAAGGTGAAAGTAGGGAGCAACAAAAGGACTTTAAAATAGGTTAACTTTAAAATAGGCTGTCATTTTAGGATCATTATGTGACAGGTGAAGGTGTTTTCTGGCTGAGCTAGAGCAGATAAGAGGACAGGTGAGCATACTGCCCATCATTCTTGGCAGTGACATCTTGAGGGGCTAAAATGTTTGGCTTCACTTGTCCGAAATCATACTATTTGAAAAGATCAAACTTTGGCTAACTGGTCTTATGGACAAAAATTACTCATTTTTTATGAAATCTAAAACTAATTTGGTTAGAACGTGCAGAGATAAATTGCTAGTTTAGGTGTAATTCAAATTACTTCTTCCTAAAGCTAGGCAGGGGTTGTGTGCCCAATCAGATCAGTTTGAGAATACAAGCCATTAATAATTTGATCTATGGCTCTCTTTAAATAACTAGAACTAGATCAAGATATACCTTTTATTAGATAAATAGAAAAGAAGTACCCAAAACTTTAAACTAATTGCAGAAAAAGAAGAAGTATAATTCACAGCATTTTCAGATATAAGCAGCAAAGTTGTGTCACTTTGTATGTAGTAACAGGTATTTAAATCAAAATATCTGATTTCAAGATCTGTCAACATTATTGCTTACTGAAGGCATTAAGGATCTGAGTCCTCTTTTAGTGTTGAGACAGTATGTTTATGTGACAATTTTTACTTCAGAATTTATGTCAATAATTCCACATTTCAGGAGAATTTTTGTAACTTTATCCTAGATCTTGAAAATTAAGCACAGTGACTTCACTGTTTTCTATATTGGTAGGATCATTGCTACCTGTTCTTCTTGGAAATCCTGTCCAGAGACTGATGCAGAAGTGCTGTGCAGAACTCTGTTCCAGTGTTTCCATGATGTGCTGCAGCTAACACTTACAGCTCAGCTGTAAGCTTGACAGTGATGTAAGAGGCTTTGCAAGCTCACAAGTTGTATGTAGTACTTAAAAACAAAATGCTACTCAAGAGTACTGTTAAATTCAAGACATTTAATGATCTGTGGGACATGTATCTGTTTTTGTGAGATTTACTGTGGTAACAGTACCCATTTAAGAATAATGTAGCCATTTGCAACAGCAATGCAAGCAGTAGTACCTTATCTGTTTAGAACTATGCAATATTAAAATATGCCACAACAATGCAAACATACTTAGGGGTGGGGTGTTGTAGTGGAAAATTGATGGGAGACCTGTATTTATGACCTTAGTAATCACGTGTAGAATAGTTTGTAGTCTACTGATAGAGTTTATGCCAGTTGAGCACTTAACTGTGTACTGAAAAGTAACCACACTGTCCTCTTTTGTGATTATGCTTCCTATTCAGAGTGGTTAATGAAACAGAATGTCTCCATCAAGTTATGTGGTATTTTATGTTACCTTTCATTTTTTGCTATCAGGATTATACCAAATAAATGTTGTATCCATGAATGGGGATGTTCCCACTACATTTGTAGTATGAGAGCACTACAGTTTGAAGTATTTTGGAAAAGGATCACTCAATAATAAAGACAGAAGGCAGCATGAATTTCAGATTTTTCAGTTTCTCTAGTGAACTGTGAATATCTGCTGCTTTACACTAATAATGCACAATAAAAGTAAGCACTGAATACAGTTTGATGCGGTTCTCAGGATTTTAATACTTGATTTCTCTGAGCAACTTTGTATTTTCCTGTTATAGAAATAAAATTTTCCAAAAATCAACTTTGTCTTAATTAATTTATGGCTATACTGTTCAACATAGTGTAGCAACATTGTGAGAGAAAGATATCTTGGTGACAGATGAATTTGAAACAGAGATTCTAAAGTACCTGTTATTTTTTCTCTAGCTTTTAAAGTTTCAGAGAGATCAAATACTATTATTTATTTTACAGAAACAACTCAATTTTCAGCTAACATGAAAAGTCTCTTTGCCAGTCTCTTTGCCCTCTGGCAGCTCTGTTGCACATATTTTGTCCACAGTAGCAAGAACACTTCCCCTTTTGATTTTCTCCCTGATTGCCTGACACTTCTCTGCAGTCCAGGGTGTGTTACACTGTGTCTCGTTGCCTCAAAAAATGGTCTCCTCATTTCAGCCTTTGTTTTCCTTGCCTTTACTGACCTACCTGTACATCTTGTCTCAGTTACATCTGACAACCATTCGGTGTTTAATAGTTTGAGATTTTCCAAAACTCACATAGAGAAAGAATCCATTGCTATTCTGCAATACTTAAGTAGCCCAGCCTCTTTCTCAGAGGTAAATGACCTTCTGAAATCTCATGGGCAGTGAAGCCTGTGTCTGTATGATGCTGTGATTTCTGTGAGATAGATTAGGATTTTGGATTGAGTTATGCATGATTATTTTTATTCTTTATTTTAATAAGTTCTGTCTGATAGTTACAACCTTTGACCTCTCAGCTGGGTTAGTAAACTTGGTTGCAATTGTGATAGGGACAGTTTGCTTTGAGCATTCATTCAAAACAGCCTGAAGACTCATGAAGGGTGTAATTTTGCATTAATTTGCATTTATTTTCCATACACCTACTCCTGCCTTTCTGAGGATTTCTGGGAACATAGAAATCCTGACAGAAATACAGAGAAAGGACAACTTTTTCAGAAAGTGAATCATTGAGAAAATGGCATTCAATCACCAGCATAACCAGAATTTCCTGTTCAGCTGACACAGTCTGAGCCTTGCCTGGAGAAACTGAAGCCAGAAGAGTATTCAGGGAGAACAAATTTAAATTCTGTGAGTTGTTAAAGCTGCTTGTTATGTGCTGTGGATGCATGAATTCATGAATGTGATAATAATTTCCTTGTTGTGTAAAGCATTTAGTCTCCAATGCCTCTGCCCTCAAAGCCTCCCTGTTTTCGTGCCCTTCTCCATGAGCACAGATGCTCTGTGCTGCAGAGCTGATCTCAGTGCCTGGAGCTCTCCACCCAGTCCTTTGCCTTCAGTTTGACAAGTCAGTGATGCTTTTTCTGGACTGCTTTGTACTCTTTAATTTGAGGAACTTTGAATTTTGTGCTGGTGGAAGAGGGTTGGGTTCTTAAAGCAAATGCACCTCAGTTATTTATTAGTTATGGGTTTTTAGGAAACTATTTATGGTATTGTACCAAACCCACATTGAAATATCCTTATCAGTCTTTATCTAAAAGGCTCAATCTGCTGTGTTGCTGTGCTTCAGCAGCTGGTACTGCCCACTCTGGTGCATTTTATGTCCCACTTTGAGCATTGACCAGAGAAGAGTAGGTGCCTTTTTCAGTCAGAGCTGCTGCTGATTCTCTTGCTCCACAACCTTGCACTCTGAACCACAGCAATCTTGTCTGTTTTTTGGGTGGTGGAGAACTGGTGAGCTGTCATGATGCATGTGTGACTTCTACTGTCTTTATCTGACAGTTCCTGACAGTCTGCACAATGGAAAAAACCAAAAGGTGAATTAAAAACTAGAACAGCAGCTGTTCCCACCTGTGGTGTCTGGTCTGTTTTCTGTCATAGAACAATGACAGAGGTGGTGGTTCTCTGGCCTTGGAGGTGAAAAACTTTATCCTGGTGACCAGGTTCCTCTTTATACATCTGGGATGAGGGACAGGAGACAGTGCTCACTGTATTTTCACTTGCCCCAGAAATCAGGTCAAACAGACTTTTCCAGGGTCACAGCCTGGCCCTTCTTTTCTGCTGCAAGCAGACTTAGTTGATAAGTTATAGAAATTGTCCTAAACAAACTGTCCTGGCTCATTTGACAAGTCATGCACTTTCTGGCTCACTTTTAGCAACATGGAAAACTGCTCCAAGTTCAGTCCCACTCATTGCAACCCAAATCCCAAATAATTGCAACTTAATCCACCAAAGAGTTCCATATAATCAAATAACATGCTGGATAATTTTGTATTTCAGTTTTAAACACTAAGAAAGGACCTACTTGATATACATACTTAACACCCACTCAGGACCTCAGTTTCTTGGCGTTTGTGTTCATTTTTAAAAAGAATATTTCAAGAAATTTTTAAAGAAGCATTCTGTACCTTTAAGAAGCATTCTGTATGATGATTGCAAACTTTGTCCAGATATAAGCTAATTTTTTTTCCTGATTTAAAGTAACAACAATGCAAGTATTTTCCATGGCTGCTGAAGCAGTCTCTGTCTGGGAGCAGATACTCATCAGCAGAAAAACAATTTTATGGATATTTTTAGACATAATCCAATGGATAACTGCAGTAGAAGTGTGTCTACATCCTGTTGAGAGCATAGTCATGACATTTGTGGATATGCTGCTATTAAATATATCCAATTAGAGTGAATTACAGTATTGAAGTGGAGACAGCACACATTTTAGCAATGAGAGTTTATTTTCCATTGGTCTTGTGTAAGCTGTCATGAGGATAATGCCATGGGGCTGTCACTGCTCTGGGATACACTGAACAAGCCCACATCACCTGCAAGGGTTTTTGGAACTGCAGGGTAAACATAAATCCTACATTGTCAAAAGCAACCAGTGATTTGGAGCTTGCCCATAAAGAAATTATCTTTCACAGTGTGTATTCTCAGCGTTTTTTGCAAATCAGGAGTTTTTCCAAACTCCTAAAGGAGAAATTCCAAACCCAGTGCCATTTAAAATACCTAAAGGAGAACCACTGTTTGTTCCTAAAAACGTAGAGACACATTTTCCTGGCTCATACAGCAGTTTGGCATCTAGTCCCTATTCATTTTATATCTTTGAAAATTTTCCTGGTTTGCACAGAAGAAAAATAGTAGAAGTTCTCAAAAACTACTAGTTTTTTTAAGCTAGGTACCCAGTTGTAACTGAAAACTAAAGGAAGCTCATGCCTTAATTTTCTTAATGCTCCCAAATATTAAGAGAATTTACTTTCAGCTAGTTAGTATCAACAGCAAGTCTTATAATGGCAGCAGTTGGTTTAGCCTTGGTCAGGAATCTAGCAAATCAAAACTCAATATGTAAAGCATCTCAGAAATCAGTTTTGCAAAGTAAATTCATTAAGCACTAAATTCACTACAGCTCATAATTTTGTTTCAAAGAACTCATTTTGTGGGAGAAGAAAATTTAAAATTATCCACTGGATATGTGAATATATCTCTAGATATGTCTAGAAAACCAGTCAGTATGTGGGACTGAAGCTCAATTCTTTCTCACTTTCTGTCACATGTGTCAGACTTGTGCACTGTGGAATCCCACTGCCTTTGCAGAAGCTCCCCATAGTGTCTGTACTCCTCTGAATTGCTGCTCATGAATTGTACCAGGAGCTACTTGAATCATTAGAGAAGTCTATGACAAATTTTGCTGCTCATAAAGAAGGCATGAAATTCATTTACTCTCTTTTAACTATGTCATTTCTGCACTGCCTTTCAATGAGTGTAGTTTATTTTTACCCCTTGTGTGTGCAGATGGCATTTCCCTATAGGCAGTATTCCAGGAAGAACCTCACTTTTGAAAAAGTAGATTTCTACCTAGAGCTAAAAATAGATGCTTGAGACCAGTTTTCCTTCAAGTTTGCTTGATATACTGAGAGTAAAACATTTTGCTGAATTGCTATGGAAAGACATGTTTTAAATATTGCCAGAAACTGATGATTTGCAAATAATTGTTTTGATTAATATAGTCTGCCAAAACCAGATATTCAGGTCATCGCTTAACAGTCATGTAACTCTTCTTACAAATACTCTCCAAGGCAGTTGGCATGAGATGATAATCAGCTGTAACCAATGTGGCTGTGAAATAACTTTGACATATTTCAGTGCATTAGAATGCACTCAACAAGGTTACTAATTTGGCAAAACTTTGTGAATAATTAGAGACTGTTAACAATTTTTTTTCTTGGTCACCCCATCATGTAAAGGAGAATATGTTTCTTTTTTTCACGCATATTCTTTTAAAAATAAACCTTTCTAGCTTTTTATTTTAATGTGTGACAGAACACCTGTAAGCTTGTGAATCATCAGCCCTTACTGTAAATGTAAAAAACAGCTTGGAAGCAAACATGACTCAACCTCCAACTCAGTAAGAAGAAGGAAAAGCCTAGAAACTCTAAATATGGGAGCTAACCTCCAAAAACTTAACTCTACCCATGCAGTTAGTAAATCCTTTTTTCCACATCACTACTTCTACATAAGAAATAGAATAAATGCTTAGACCATCTACAAATAAGAAACACAACAGACTAAGTACCATAGAATCACAGAATAATTAAGGTTGGAAAAGACCTCTGAGGTCATTGACTTCAACCATGAAATCAGCATTGCCATTTTCACCACTAAACCATGCCTCAGTCTCACATCTGCATTTATTTTGGACACTTTCAGGGTTGGTGACTCAACCACTTCTCTTAGAAGCCTGTTCCAATGATCAACAACCACCTCAGTGAAGAAATGTTTCCTAATATCCAGTCTAGTGGCCTTCTGGGGTGGGGGGGCTACATCAGTGGACAAGGGAAGGGCTGGTGATGCCATTTATTTGAACTTCTGAAGCCTTTGGGATGCTCCCCCTCCCCCCCCCCCCCCCCCAAACATTTTTCTCTGTAATTTGGAAAGACATGGATTTGATGAGAGGGTAAGTGGACATGACATTGATGGGATGGACGCATCCAAGAGAGCAGTGGTCAAGTGGTCAAGGGCTCAGGGCCCTTTTGGAAATCAGAGGCCAGTGGTGCCCCTCAGAGGTCTGTATTTGTACCAGTGGCATTTAATATCTTAATACCTCAGCAAGTTTGCAGTGGTGCACCAAGCTGAGTGGTGGAGCTGACATGCCTGAAGGACAGGATGCCATCCAGAGGGACCTGGACAAGCTCAAGAAGTGGCCCATGGGAATCTCATGGGGTTCAACAAGATCAAGCGCAAGGTGCTGCCCCTGGGCTGGGGTAAGCCCCAGTATCCATCCAGGCTGGGGATGAACAGATTGAGAGCAGCCCTGCCCAGAGGGACCTGGGGGTGCTGGTGGATGGGAGGCTGAACATGACCCAGCCATGGGCACTCACAGCCCAGAGAGCCAAACGTGTCCTGGGCTGCACCAAGAGCAGCCTGGGCAGCAGGGCAGGGAGGTTTTGTCCCTCTGCTCTGCTCTGGGGAGAGAGACCCCACCTGGAACAGCACCCAGCTCTGGGGTCCAGCACAGGAAGGACAGGGACCTGCTGGAGTCCAGAGCAGGGCCACTGAGGTGGTCAGAGGGCTGGGGAGCCTCTCCTGTGAGGAAAGGGGGAGAGGATTGGGTTTGTGCAGCCTGGAAGGGATGGCTTAGGGGTGACCTAACTGCAGCTTTCCAGTTCCTGAAGAAAACCTTCATGAAAGATGGAGAGGGACTTTTTACAAGAGCATGTAGTGGCAGGATGAGAGGGCTTCAAACTGAAGAAAAGTAGGTTAGATTAGATATTGGGAAAAGATTCAGTGAGGGTGGTGAGGCACTGGAACAGGTTACCCAGAGAAGCTATGGATGCCCCATCCCTGGAGGTATTTAAAGCCAGGTTGGATGAGACTGAGCAATTTCTTGGAATGAAAGGTGTCCCTGCCAATGGTAGAGGGGTTGGAACTGGATAATCTTTATGGTCCCTTCAATCCAAACCATTCTATAATTCTATGATTGTGATTATTTACCCCTCCTGTGGCAACTTGAGGTCATTTTCCTCTTGTCCTCTCACTTGTTACCTGGGAGGAAAGGCTGATTCCTACCTCACTAAAAATCCGTTCAGGATTTTCCTTTGAAACAGGTTCCCAGGCTCCTGCTTCTCTTCCTGGCTGAGAGGGAAGGAATGAAAATCAGAGGGCAGGGCATGGTCAGCTACACTGTCACATTTTCACCCTTATTACTGTGGTTTTTTACACTGTCACATTTTCACCCTCTCACCTCTAACATCCTTGTTACTGATGGTTTCTATACAGTGTTTTTTCATCTTAAGCCCACAGACAACTGCAAGGTGAGAGAAAGAGAGGTAGAAGTGAGGGAACAAACTGAATTAAAAAATGACAAGAAAGGAAAACAGTGCTGGGAAAGACTAGGGAACTCAGGTGCAGGTTTGGGACAGGCATGAGGGAACCAGTCCTTTTAAAATGCTTAGTATGCTCTGCATGCTACAAACTCTGAGGACACAAATGAGTAACTCCTGTTTTCAAATTTCAGCTTCATATTTGCTATATCACCATTTTGTCATAACAATATAACAAGGTAGACTTTGACCTGTTTGAGGAGTATATTCTTGATCCATCACCAATGCCCCTATTAAGCAACGCAGTTTAGTACAACATTAAAACCTAAAAATGCCACAGAACCCACTTTTCCTGTGATTTACAGTTCCTTCTTATCTTTTTTCCCCCTGTCCAGCAGGCATCTTCATTTGAATCATTGCTGTTACAGCAATAATTTGCACAATGGCTAAAAGCAGAGTAATCAGCTGCTGGCCACAGATCAGCAACAAAGCATCCCAGTCCCAGGAACAGCTCCATTTTGGGCAATTAGTGCCAATCTGGAACCGGTAGCCTGGAAATGAATGAAACCATTGTAAATTACTTTGGTTTATTTGAAAACTAAGCAGGAAATATTTGTTACCTAGACAATTGAGATTTATTCATCAGAGGCCATCTGAAAGTGCTTAATTTGGTCTAAATATTCTGCAGAACTGGATTCTTTGTCTTTTGTCAGTTGTACAGATGTTTCCCTCCAGCCTTCTGAATCTTATCTAGTATTCATCCTCTACTTCCATATATTCACTCAGACTTACAGTCCATGTTCTTAGGTTTTACCAAGAAAACACAATGTCATTTCATAAATCTCTTTTTTTTTAATATGTAGAACCATGACTTTAAACTTGCCAGATTCCAAAACATGACATTTCCTTACTTGGAGTCTGAGATGACCATTTTTTTTCTGTGACCACTTTAAGCAGAGGAGAAACAGTACAGCAAAGAGAACAATCCTCATTTTGAGGCATACAATTAGGCATTTTGTTAATATTTTTAATATTTGCGATATTTAGCAGGAAATCACAATGCTGTCTACACATATAAGCAGATTGGATAAATAACTTTAGGTCAACAGCCTCTCCTTGGATGACTCATTCATGCTAGTGATAGCTGGATTGAGCATTAATATGAACTAGAAGGAAATTATATATAAAATATATCTTTGCAACACAGAAATAAATATTACTTAAATAAAAATTTAATAAATGATTAATTAATAGAAAAACTTCAGTCTGCACATTACCTAATTAGATTACATAAGAGAACTTAATCACTTCAGGTTACAAGAGGATGACACACAAAGTATGGTTTTCATTGCATGTAATAATAAATGCAATACATGTTTAATAAAGATATGGGAACACAAAGCTCCTTTTTGCAGCAGCACAAACACCATGTTAGTTCGTATTAAATGTAGCTTTACAAGGATTTTCTCTTGTGAATTTAACATGTTTTTGACAACCAGATGCTCAGTGAATAGTGCCATGGAAACTGCCAATCAGGGACAATTACTTGGCTGTATAACATGCATCTGCAAAGATTACTAAACAAGATACTTTCTCCTGTTATAAAACTAGAAATAAATCTTCATTCTCTGTGAGTTACAAGTACTGTGAGAGCTGTAACTCTGCCGTGAGGTGTTTCTGCGGGTTGCTGCAAAATCTGTGTGGTGTCTGAGAACACATATGTGAAATATTGTGCAGTGCTGGGAGATTTCTCAACACCACCTCTTCCTCATCTGGAAGATACTATTTTTAGGGAGAAAATATCTTGTCAATGATATACTTTTCTATCTATCTCATCAACAATTCAAATTAATTGGTCAGAGGGACCAGTGGCTTTAAAACACATCTTTGAAAACTGAAATGTCTGAAATAAATGTAAGACATTTGATATTATTTAAATCCAGGAAGCAAAAATATAATATTCATTCTATCTTTCCTCCAGATTTGCCAAAAATCAAAACTAAAATGTCACCACCATTAAATAATATTAGTTTTTTGTTGAGATTCAATGGTCTGAGAGACCTCACTTTCCTCCTGGGCTGGTCAAAGAAGTCTCATGGGACTCAGTTTCCAAGGAGGTGACCTGTAATCCCTTCCCATGTAAACTAGAAAGAAGGGCCATCTGGGTCACCAGGGAAAGGGGTTAACAAGTGGAGCTGATGTGACTCAGGTTGGCTCTGGGAACTTCTCAGGGAGAAAATGACCCTCTCTGGAGGCCAGGAAAGCTCCACTCAGCTGCATGGGCTCAGTGAGTGCTGGGGTTTGGGGTGCATGAGACTGGCGTGGCCGGGATAAACCCCTGCCTGTAATGAGAGAATGACAAGGGAGGGAGGCGTCTGGTCCAGTCTCACATTGCTCTGCTTTCTACTCCTTCAGGGATCACAAACATGCCTACAAATGTGTCAGGTGAAAGTAAAAGTTAATAGAAGTTCAGAGAAGGATTGAAGTTATGCTGTGGATTGATAGTAAGATGCTGAATACTAACATTTCCCTAACATATGTGATAAATTAAAAAGAATACTTGCTGGACTGTCAACCCGTAAGGGTAGGAATGGCAACAGAAGGATAAAAATATTTTCATTAGTTCTGGCTGTGCTAAAATATAAACTGGAAGCACTGTCCAGACCTCAGGACAGGTACCAGTGCAGGCTGTGCTTCCCAGGCAGGGTTCAGCAGCTTCCACTGGGATTGCAGCAGTGCAGGGGCACAGAGCAGCTCAGCGCTGCAGCAGCTCAGGAATGCCAGGCTCCAGCAGTGGTGCCGGGGCTGGTTACACACTCTCCTGGGAGCCTCACTGCCCTGCTCACTGCCCAGCAACTGGAGACAGCCCTGCTGGCATTTCAGGCTGAGGGTTTTTAGATTTGGTGCATTGCTGACTGTTCTGCAGGCAGCAGAGCCCTGCTCCCAGCGCCATCCCTGCTGTGACCCTCGTGGGCTCTGAGGCTGCTGCAGAGGAGCAGCCGCTGTGCAGTGAGGGCAGTCAGTCACAAACACAGGTCCTGCACTCTTCACCAGTCAGTTTTTGTGGATCCTAGTCTGTACATGGAGTTAGCTGTCCTTGAAGGCTGATCTGAATTTCAGATTCAGACTTTTAGAGGACACAACTTTCTCTGGTCCATTGTCCAAAGGTGCTTAGATTTTATTAAAACAGCTAAATAAACACCACAATTACCTTTGAGCTTTTCTACACTTGACTTACAGTTACATTTTAAAACCATTCAAAATATCTACCTGGGCCTGTTCTGAAAATTGAGCTGTGCTCAATCTAAACTGAGTTAAAGGAATCAGTGTGGTATCTTTATGGTTACGATCACAGTGTTTGTGTTAATTAAACACAAAGACAATTTATGTCATGTAAACAAACAAACATTTCTAAAGCTCCAGAAAACTAAATATATAATCTTTTACCTGACTCAGAAGTGCTTTAAATACTATGGATGACAGCCTCATTGTAAGGATTTCTCCAGTTTTGGCTAATGTGAAATCCTGTTTGAGGAAAAAAAAGGCTTTTTTATTACCTTATCATATATTTTGTCTTTTTCAGATAAGTAAAGTGGCTATGTGCATGCAATTAAAAATAATATTATCATATAAAAATATTCAAGCTGTAACTGAGGTAATCCAAGTTTTAAAACCTAAATTTAGTACCTATAAGGTAGAGGAAAAATGAGACATTATTTTTTAAGAAAGAAATGTATATCATATAGCAGTCTTCAGGCCCCACCAGATCCTGTGCTCCTTTTAGGCACTGTGCAAATACCAAGGATTTTCCCCTCTCTCTCTGAGACCTTACAGTCAAAACCTGTAATGCTGCTGGGGATTTTCTAGAGGAAGCCCCTGGGCCTGCTCAGATACTGGCCACAACCCAGCTCAGTGTGCAGGAAGAGCTGCTGGTGAATCTCTCCCTCCTGGGCAGGGCTGGGCCAGAGAACAGAGAGATGGGATGGGATGGGATGGGATGGGATGGGATGGGATGGGATGGGATGGGATGGGATGGGATGGGATGGGATGGATTGGGATGGGATGGGATGGGATGGGTTGGGATGAGATGAGATGAGATGAGATGAGATGAGATGAGATGAGATGAGATGAGATGAGATGAGATGAGATGAGATGAGGGAGACAGACAGACATTATCTGTAACAGAAGATACCTATGGATATGCTATACCAGCATCTTTTTTTCTTTTCCGAGGGCATCGTGGAACTGGGATTTTTGAGGCTGTTTCTGCCTGAAGAGGGAGAGGGCAAGGGCTGGATGTCTTTTCAGAAAAGGCACCATTTTCTTCGAGACATCAGGCAGTTGTGTTGTTCACAACTCTACAGATTTGGGCTAGAAAAAGTAGCTGAACAATAAATAAAAAAAATAGCAAACATAAATGAGATGTACATTAAGTCACTTACCTTTCATGGAACTATCCAGAGTTAAGAATATAAACCACCTTTTTGCATTTGGTGGTATTGAATGTTGAGAGAATTGTTTCTTTCTTGTTGTTGAATATGGTCTCTTGCAAGTTTAGGTCCTTAGACAGCTTGATAATTATATCCTGATTTCCAGGAATCTATTTGCTAGCACAGGCATTTTAGACAACAGATATCAAAACATTTAGACAAAAATAGTAATTATTCTCTATTCAGGGTGTGTTATTTCAGTTGTATGACTAATTACATGGTTTTGGTTTTGTTCTATAATTAAATTAATTAACTTGCTACTTAGCCTATTCCCATAATTTTGCTTCAAAATATTACTCAAACTATTTTAAGTATCACAACAAAACATTTTAGCTTCTGAGAAAAAGGCATTTCCACAGAACTCTTGTAGGATGATGTCAATTTATGAGTCCTTACCCAGACACATAGAATGCCCTCACACATTTTGTTTAGAAGCTACACCCTCTCAAGTGGGATTGTGTTTCTTTTTTGTCTTTCTTTTTTGTGTTTCTTTTTTAACCCATTAGTTATGGAAAACACAGGCAGGTATGAACACAGAGATACAAGCTTTTACATCAAGTTCATGATGCTGCTTTCTGAACCTTTTTATGCTTTTCTGAGTGGATGGTTGTTGTTGTCCAGTCAGTATTGATCCCTTCTGTGCTTCCTCTGGGACAGCTGATGCACTGACTTCTTTCTGTAACTGATCCTCAGCTCCTGATGCCTGAAACAAAACGCATTATGATGCAAAAAGCTGGTCGCTGATATCCAGAGGGACCTTGATGGGTTCGAGGTGGGGCCCTGCAAAGCTCCTGGAGTTCAGTGCAAGGCTGAGAGCAAGGTCCTGCACTGAGGCAATCCAGCATGGATAAGGGCTGGGCAGGGAATGGGCTGAGAGCAGCTGAGACAAGGACTTGGAGGTGCTGGTTGGTAAGAAGCTTGGGATGACCCAGCAGTGTGTCCTTGCAGCTCTGGAAGCCAACCACAGCCTGGACTGCACCAAAAGCAGCGTGGCCAGCAGGGAGGGAGGGAGGGAGGGAATTCTGCCCTCTGCTCTGCCCTCCTGAGTCCCACCTGGAATGCTGCATCCAGCTCTGGGGGCCCCATAAGGACATGGACTTGCTGCATAAATCCAAAGAGGACCATAGACAAATCCAAAGGGGGCCACAGACATGATCCTCTCTCTTATGAGGAACGACTGATAAAATTGAGTGTGCTCAGCCCGCAGAAGAGAAGCTGGAAAGGCCTTATAGGAGCCTTCCAGTACCTAAAGGGAGCTACAAGAAAGCTGGAGGAGGGTAGGTATGGGATGGGCAGTAACAGTTTTAAAGTGAAACACAGTAGATTTATACATTAGGAAGAAAACTGAGGTGAGGCACTGGCACAGGTGCCCAGGGAGGCTGCCCCATCCCTGGAAGGGTTCAAGGCCAGGTTGGAGGGGGCTTTGAGCAGCCTGGGACAGCGGAAGGTGTCCCTGCCCATGGGGAAGGGAAGTAGGTGATCTTTGATGTCCTTTCAACCCAAACCATTCTGTAATTCTATGATTCTATCTTATCCTGTACTTTCAAATGATGAACAATTCTGAATAAAAACTACATTTCCTGTCAAGAAGAAGAAAGATTGGTAAGAGGCGAGCATTTTTGCAAAGGCCAATCAAGTACTGAGTTTCAGTAAGTCTTCTGTACATTCAATGAAAACCTTGACATTACCCTAATACTAACACACATTACGCTACACACATTACGCTAAGTGGGGTGTTTAGGGGGTGTGTGTATGTGTATGTTTTACCCACAGATTTTTTTTTCTTGTTATTATGTTAAACTGTTATGAAAATATGCAGAACTAAGTTAATTGAAGACTCCTGCCAGAAAGTCTCTTTAAAATGCAAGAATTATATTTAAAAGCCCTAAATTAAAAGAGAAACAGAAAGTCAATGAGAGAGACTTTCAGTGTGAGGAGGGAGCCAAGACGAATAGGAAATGAAGCCTAAAGCTATTTGAAGTGTAGGCCTGAGAGAAACTGCTTGAGAAGTTCAGGAAGTAGCTTGGGAGATAATGAAAATAGTGAAGATAAACCCTGTCTGATTGACAAAACTTCAGGAGCCTGAGTCACTAAGATGCTGTTGATTTGAATAGGTACTTGCATAAAATATTTTGAATTTTCACAATGAGGGTGGGAGGCACTGGGGCAGAGGGCTTGAGGAGGGTGTGGAGTCTCCATCTTTGGAAATATTTCGAAGTCAACAGGATGCAGCCCTGAGCACCCTGCCCTGGCCTCAGAGTGCAGCCTGCCTTCAGCAGGGCTTGGGTTAGACAGTCATCTCCAACCTGAGGGTTTAATAATCCTGTGATTTGGAAAAGTAGTCTGAGATGCAATCAGCTCCACAGCTCCATTTTTGCCACAACCTTAATTTTTACCTACACATTAATTTTACCTACAATCTTAATTTTTACCTACACAACACTTTATTTTTAACGTTATGCTTCTGGGAAAAAAATGCTTAGAGTTCCTGTAATTCACAGCTTTGAATTAGACTTGAACATTTTACTTAATAAGAATTTTTCTTAATCTGAAGTTTAGCACTGACTGGAAGTACCTTTGGGAGCAATTCAATCCAGTTAGGTCAGTGGCACACAATATGATAAAAGCTATGGGAAAAGCGATGTGTATATTGACAAGGTTGTATTAAATCCATTCTGTTCCATTAATTCATTATAAACTCATTCTGTGATGGCACCATTTTCAAGCGCAGCTATAAAATCTGCATTATGAGTATTGAGCTATGTGTATCATCTTTTCTCGGCCTGGAAACAGTGAAATTGTGGCTCCAGATAAAAATTTTCATGTATATATAATATGTCCTCTCTTCATATTAGAGTTGAACAAAATATTTTCAAATGGTATTCTGGTAAAAATCAAAATGGGCAGCCGAGAAATTTGAACTTCACAATAGTTTTAGGTTTCTTCGAGGTAG